>CM022301.1:512994286-514194286 GCA_011799875.1 Thinopyrum elongatum | reverse complement strand
CTGAAAAGCTCTTATATTGACTCTTTCCAATGTTATAATAAATTGCAATTGCTTCAATGACTGAGATCATAGTTTGTTAGTTTTCAATGAAGTTTCTGATTCATACTTTACCTTGTGAATGAATTGTTACTTTGGCATAAGAAAATTATATGACAATATATGTTGTTGTTCTAAAGATGATCATGATGCCCTCATGTCCGTATTTTATTTTATCAACACCTCTATCTCTAAACATGTGGACATATTTATCGATATCGGCTTTTCGCTTGAGGACAAGCGAGGTCTAAGCTTGGGGGAGTTGATACGTCCATTTTGCATCATGCTTTTATATCAATATTTATTGCATTATGGGCTGTTATTACACATTATGGCACAATACTTATGCCTTTTCTCCCTTATTTTACAAGGTTTACATGAAGAGGGAGAATGCTGGCAGCTGGAATTCTGGACTGAAAAAGGAGCAAATATTAGAGACCTATTCTGCACAACTCCAAAAGTCCTGAAACTTCACGGAGCTTATTTTTGGAATATATAAAAAATATTGGGCGAATAAAGAACCTGCGGGGGGCCACCAGCCAGCCACAAGGGTGGAGGGCGCGCCCTACCCCCTGGGCGCGCCCCCCGACCTTATGGGCCCCCTGGCAGGCCTCCGGTGCCCATCTTTGGCTATATGGTGTCTTTTACCCTGGAAAAAATCAGAACGAAGCTTTCGGGACGAAGCGCCGCCGTCTCGAGGCGGAACCTGGGCAGAACCAATCTAGGGCTCTGGCGGAGCTGTTCTGCCGGGGAAACATCCCTCCGGGAGGGGGAAATCATCATCATCATCTATCCTCTCATCGAGGGAGGGTCAATCTCCATCAACATCTTCACCAGCACCATCTCCTCTCAAACCCTAGTTCATCTCTTGTATCTGATCTTTGTCTCAAAACCTCAGATTGGTACCTGTGGGTTGCTAGTAGTGTTGATTACTCCTTGTAGTTGATGCTAGTTGGTTTATTCGGTGGAAGATCATATGTTTAGATCCTTAATGATAATTAATACTCCTCTGATTATGATTATGAACATGCTTTGTGAGTAGTTACGTTTGTTCCCAAGGACATGGGAGAAGTCTTGTTATAAGTAATCATGTGAATTTGGTATTCGTTCGATATTTTGATGAGATGTATGTTGTCTTTCCTCTAGTGGTGTTATGTGAACGTCGACTACATGACACTTCACCATTATTTGGGCCTAGGGGAAGACATTGGGAAGTAATAAGTAGATGATGGGTTGCTAGAGTGACAGAAGCTTAAACCCTAGTTTATGAATTGCTTCGTAAGGGGCTGATTTGGATCCATATGTTTCATGCTATGGTTAGGTTTACCTTAATACTTCTTTCGTAGTTGTGGATGCTTGCGAGAGGGGTTAATCATAAGTGGGAGGCTTGTCCAAGGAAGGGCAGCACCCAAGCACCGGTCCACCCACATATCAAATTATCAAAGTAACGAACGCGAATCATATGAGCATGATGAAAATTAACTTGACAACAATTCCCATGTGTCCTCGGGAGCACTTTGCTTTATATAAGAGTTCGTCCAGGCTTGTCCTTTGCTATGACCCATTACGGTGGATGCCACGTGTCGGTTACCCTTGATGAAAGCACTTCTATGACGCGCGATTTATCGTCATGGAAGTGGTCACTTCCGTGATGATAATTTTGGTAATGTCATGGAACACTTCTACGACAGCACATGTATGACTATCTTGATTCTGTCATAAAATCGTCATGGATGTACATGCATGACAGAAAACGTGACCTACTGTGACAAACACGTATCATCACGGAAGTGTGTGTTTTTTTGTAGTGACATCCAAATAACATCTTGACTGACATGAGTCCTACAGCAAGAATTAGTTGTCCTACCATAGGCCCTATCCATTGCGCAGGGTTGCCTCAATAATTAAGATAATGAAATCAGATAAGAGCTCTGGGCGTTTAATTACTACACCTCATGTATCCCCAAGGGATATGATCCATGTTACCCTACTAAACCTTACTGTCACCGGTGTTCGGTATAACACTTCATGGTCTCCTTGCTCCTAGCCTCACTGGTGCTCGATCTCCATGATCCTGGGTACCTGCAGGGATGAAGATCGCGGACAAGACAAGAGACATCTACGGAACAATTTTATTTCACACATACGGGACGTTATGTCAAAGCCCTTCCATTGATCCCCACAACAAATACAGAGGGTTGCAAGGCTCATGCCTCAACCCATACCTTACTGAACTACTCACACATGGAGATCATATCACACGAAGAAAGCATTGAAGAACACATCACTGAGATTGATTGATTGCAAATATGTCTTACAATAGATGCCTTGTGTGATGCATGATTACAAGTATGAACTAGAGGAGGGAGTACTATGGTGGTGATGGTGGCTATGGAGATGGAAATGGCGGCACCTAGGGTTTGTGGATGAAGATGATGATGAAGGTGTTCTGGCTCTCCCCGTGCTCCTTCCGTTGACATTTTGATGGGGTCCCCTTTATAAAAGTTGTTCAGGTGGACGATCTGCCTCGGTTTCCATGCCATACAGGTGTGGAATGCCGTCCTTTGATCTGCCTTCGCGCAGATGCCTCATGTTGATTCTTTTTTCTTCCATTCTCCTTCCTTTCCATTCCCATATGTGATTTCTTCCCTTTTTAGCCCCTTTTCCTGTGGAAACACATCAAAGAGAGGATTTGTGGAATCCTTTGCATTCATTAGTCATTAGTAACAATATGAGAGCAAATCTCTCTTTTTAAATTAAATATCTCGGTTTAAACTAAGGTGGATGAGTGTAAAAATATCACTCATGAGAGGTGATGGTTCAGTAAAAGATGTCAGGGGTTTGAACTCTTTTCTGGTTGATCCTACGTGGCAAGTCTTCGTGACCAAGTTAATTTGAAGACTTCGGATGGAGAGGGAAGCCTTTGTAAAAAAAAAGGGAACCCATTAATTTCTTTGACAAAGATAAGGCTTTCAAGCATCTGGTCGGAAGGGTCAATCGTAAAGGGAGACCCAACAATATATAAAGCAGTTGAAGGCTTCAAATTTGTTCTGAATTGCTAAAAGGATAACTCTCATGCCAAGCGGAAGACGTCAAGCCGAAGACATTGAGCCTGCCGAAGACATTGGTCCGAGGATGGAGTTGCCGTCCTCGGCTTCAAAGACAAGTTCAGGGGCTACTGACGGTGTCGTGGACTAGGGGGTGCTGGCCTGTACGACCCATGGTCCACAGGCCGAACTCACGGCCCACTGATCACTACAAGGGAGGACTCGGAAGCCATGAACCACGACTTTATCAAGATGGAAACTCCGAAGGCTCGGCATGCACTTCAGGGATAGCTCAGTAACCGGCATGTTGGCAACCGACCATATGTGTAATCTAGGTACCCCCGGTATGTATATAAGTCGTGGGTTTATTCTTTAGGGACACTTATGACCCACAAGTATAGGGGATCAATCGTAGTCCTTTCGATAAGTAAGAGTGCCGAACCCAACGAGGAGCAGAAGGAAATGATAAGCGGTTTTCAGCAAGGTATTCTCTGCAAGTACTGTAAGTAGCAGTAACAAATAGTTTTGTGATAGGATAATTCGTAACAAGTAACAAGTAGCAATAGTAACAAAGGTGCAGCAAGGTGGCCCAATCCTTTTTATAGCAAAGGACAAGCCAGAAAGTTCTCTTATATAAAACAAAGTGCTCTCGAGGACACATGGGAATTCTCGTCTAGTTACGCTCATCATATTTAGTTGATTCGCATTCGCTACTTTGATAATTTGATATGTGGATGGACCTGTGCTATGGTGCTATTCTTACTTGAACAAAAAATCCTCTTATGATTACCTCCTCTCGCAAGCATCCGCAAGTACGAAAGAAGAATTAAGATAAATCTAACCATAGCATGAAACATATGGATCCAAATCAGCCCCTTACAAAATAACACATAAACTAGGGTTTAAGCTTCTGTCACTCTCGCAACCCATCATCTACTTATTACTTTCCAATGCCTTCTCCTAGGCCCAAATATAGTGAAGTGCCATGTAGTCAATGTTCACACGACACAACTAGAGGAAAGACAACATACATATCATCAAAATATTGAATAAATACCAACTTCGCATGATTACTTATAACAAGACTTCTCCCATGTCCTAAAAAACAAAAGTAACTACTCACAAATCATATTCATGTTCAAGATGAGAGGTGTGTTGAATATGCTTGAGGATCTGAACATTTAACCTTCCACCAGATAAACCAACTAGCATCAACTACAAGATGTAATCAACACTACTAGCAACCCACAGGTACCAATCTGAGGTTTTGGGACAAATATTGAATACAAGAGATGAACTAGGGTTTGAGAGGAGATGGTGTTGGTGAAGTTGTTGATGAATATTGGCCCTCCCACGATGAGAGAATCGTTGGTGATGTCGATGGCTTCGATCTCCCCCTCTCTGAGGGAAGTTTGCCCCGCGAAGTCGCTCCACCGGAGAGCAAAAGTGCTCCTACCCAGGTTCCTCCTAGAGACGGCGGCGCTTCGTCCCTAAAGTCTTCTCTATATTTTTTCTAGGGCAAATAGCCTCTTATAGTAGAAGATGGGCACCAGGGGCCAGCCGGGGGGGGGGGGGCACGAGCTCATAGGGCGCGCCCCTTGAGCTCGTGCTCTTTGGTGGCCCCCCCTTCTGGTAATTCTTCCTCCAGTATTTTTTATATATTCCAAAATAATTCTCCGTAAATTCTCAGGTCATTTGGAGCTGTGGAGAATATCTATCTCCGTTGTACCCTTTTCAGGTCCAGAATTCATCTTCACGTGAAACTTGCAAAATAAGAGAGAAAATGCATTAGAATAGCATCATAAAGTGAAATAATGACCCAATACATAATAAATAATAGTAGGAAAACATGATGCAAAATGGACGTATCAACTCCCCCAAGCTTAGACCTCGCTTGTCCTCAAGCGAAAGCTGAACTCTATAATCATGACCACATGTTTAGAGAGAGAGGTGTCAATAAACAAAATACAGACATGAAAGCATCATGATCATTATCATAGTAGAAATATATCATCATAAAACTTCTCATGACAAAGTAATAATTCATTCACATTCTAAAGTATGAACCATAAACCTCATTGAAAACAAACAAACTATGATCTCAGTCATTGAAACAATTGCAATTTATCATACTTTCAGAAAGCGACTATGTAAGAGCTTTGTTTGGCAAGTTCACATACTCAACTATCATTTAGTCTTCCATGATTGCCGACACTCACGATGTATTTATGGAGCAAAAGTTTTAGTCAAACACATAGGAAGATGGGGGTTATAGTTTTGTTGGGAAACGTTGCATGGAAAACAAAAAAAATTCTACGCACACGCAATGATCTATCCATGGAGATGCATAGCAATGAGGGGGAGAGTGTGTCTACGTACCCTCGTAGACCATAAGCGGAAGCGTTTCACAACGCGGTTGATGTAGTCGAACTTCTTCGCGCTTCAACCGATCAAGTACCGAACGCAAGGCACCTCCGTGTTCTGCACACGTTCAGCTCGGTGACGTCCCTCGCCTTCTTGATCCAGCAAGACGTCGAGGTAGTAGATGAGTTCCATCAGCACGACGGTGTGGTGACGGTGATGGTGAAGTGATCTCCACAGGGCTTCACGTAAGCACTACGAAAATATGACCGGGGGTGTAAACGGTGGAGGGGGGCGCCGCACACGGCTAGGCAATTGTCTAGGGTGTGCTAGGCGCCCCCCTCCCACATATATATAGGTGGGAGGGAGAGAGGAGTAGCCATAGGAGGCGCCCAAGTAGGAGGAATCCTACTTGGAGTCCCTCCCAAGCCGCGCCCTCCCCTGCCATATTTAACCGAGGGGGAAGGAAAGAGGGTGGGAGAGGGAAGGAAGTGGGAATCCTAATCCACACTTTCCTTTCCCTTCCCCCTTTCCTTCTCCTCCTTAGGCCGGCCTACTATGGGGGGCGCACCAGCCCCTTGTGGCTGGTGCATTTCCCCTCTTGGCCCATAAGGCCCATATCTTTGCCGGGGGTGCCCGAAACTCCTTTCCGGTGACCCGATAAGTACCCGGCACCCTCCGAAACACTTTCGGTGTCCGAATACCATCGTCCTATATATCAATCTTTACCTATCAACCATTTTGAGACTCCTCGTCATGTCCGTGATCTCATCCGGGACTCCGAACAACATTCGGTCACCAAATCACATAACTCATATAATATTATATCGTCATCGAACGTTAAGCGTGCGGACCCTACGGGTTCGAGAACTATGTAGACATGACCGAGACACCTCTCTGGTCAATAACCAATAGCGGAACCTGGATGCCCATATTGGCTCCTACATATTCTATGAAGATCTTTATCGATCGAACCGTTATGACAACATACGTAATTCCCTTTGTCCATCGGTATGTTACTTGCCCGAGATTCGATCGTCGGTATCTTCATACCTAGTTCAATCTCGTTACCGGAAAGTCTCTTTACTCGTTCCGTAATACATCACCTTGTGACTAACTCCTTAGTCATTTGCTTGCAAGCTTATGATGTGTATTACCGAGAGGGCCCAGAGATACCTCTCCAATACTCGGAGTGACAAATCCTAATCTCGATATATGCCAACTCAACAAACACCTTCGGAGATACCTGTAGAGCATCTTTATGATCACCCAGTTACGTTGTGACGTTTGATAGCACACAAGGTATTCCTCCGGTATCCGGGAGTTGCATAATCTCATAGTCGAAGGAATATGTATTTGACATGAAGAAAGAAATAGCAATAAACTGAACAATCATTATGCTAAGCTAACGGATGGGTCTTGTCCATCACATCATTCTCCTAATGATGTGATCCCGTTATCAAATGACAATGCATGTCTATGGTTAGGAAACCTTAACCATCTTTGATCAACGAGCTAGTCTAGTAGAGGCTTACTAGGGACATGGTATTTGTTTATGTATTCACACATGTATTTAAGTTTCCGATCAATACAATTCTAGCATGAATAATAAACCTTTATCATGATTAAGGAAATATAAAATAACAACTTTATTATTGCCTCTAGGGCATATTTCCTTCAGTCTCCCACTTGCACTAGAGTCAATAATCTGGCTCACATCGCCATGTGATCAACACCCATAGTTCACATCGCCATGTGACTAACACCCAAAGAGTTTACTAGAGTTAATAATCTAGTTCACATTGCCATGTGATTAACACCCAAAGAGTACTAAGGTATGATCATGTTTTGCTTGTGAGAGGTTTAGTCAACGGGTTTGCTACATTCAGATTCGTATATATTTTGCAAGTTTCTATGTCTACAATGCTCTGCATGGAGCTACTATAGCTAATTGCTCCCACTTTCAATATGTATTCAGATTGAGACTCAGAGTCATCTGAACCAGTGTTAAAGCTTGCATCGACGTAACCCTTTACGACGAACTCTTTATCACCTCCATAACCGAGAAATATTTCCTTAGTCCTCTTAGGTAACTAAGGATAATTTTGACCGCTGTCCAGTGATCTACTCCTGGATCACTCATTGTACCCCCTTGTCAAACTCATGGCAAGGTACACAATAGGTCTAGTACACAGTATGGCATACTTTATAGAACCTATGGCTGAGGCATAGGGAATGACTTTCATTCTCTCTCTATCTTCTGCCGTGGTCGGGTTTTGAGTCTTACTCAACTTCACACCTTGTAACACAGGCAAGAACCCTTTCTTTGACTGATCCATTTTGAACTTCTTCAAAATCTTGTCAAGGTATGTGCTTTGTGAAAGTCCTATTAAGTGTCTCGATCTATCCCTATAGATCTGGATGCCTAATATATAAGTAGCATCACTGAGGTCTTTCATTGAAAAATTCTTATTCAAGTATCCTTTTATGCTATCCAGAAATTCTATATCATTTCCAATCAACAATATGTCATCCACATATAATATCAGAAATGCTATAGAGCTCCCACTCACTTTCTTGTAAATACAGGCTTCACCGAAAGTCTATATAAAACCATATGCTTTGATCACCTCATCAAAGCGTATATTCCAACTCCGAGATGCTTGCACCAGTCCATAGTTGGATCGCTGGAGCTTGCATACTTTGTTAGCACCTTTAGGATCGACAAAAACTTCTGGTTGTATCATATACAACTCTTCTTTAAGAAATCCATTAAGGAAAGCAGTTTTTACGTCCATTTGCTAGATTTCATAATCATAAAATGCGACAATTGCTAACATGATTCGGACAGACTTAAGCATTGCTACGGGTGAGAAAGTCTCATCGTAGTCAACCCCTTGAACTTGTCGAAAACCTTTTGCGACAAGTCGAGCTTTGTAGATAGTGACATTACTATCAGCGTCAGTCTTCTTCTTGAAAATCCATTTATTCTCAATGGCTTGCCGATCATCGGGCAAGTCCACCAAAGTCCACACTTTGTTCTCGTACATGGATCCTATCTCAGATTTCATGGCCTCAAGCCATCTGTCAGAATCTGGGCTCATCATAGCTTCTTCATAGTTCGTAGGTTCTCCATGGTCTTATAACATGACTTCCAGGACAGGATTACCGTACCACTCTGGTGCGGAACATGTTCTGATCGACCTACAAAGTTCTGTAGTAACTTAATCTGAAGTTTCATGATCATCATCATTAGCTTCCTCTCTGGTTGGTGTAGGCATCACAGGAACTGTTTTCTGTAATGTGCTACTCTCCAATTTGAGAGAAGGTACAATTACCTCATCAAGTTCTACTTTCCTCCCACTCACTTCTTTCGAGAGAAACTCCTTCTCTAGAAAGGACCCAAACTTAGCAACAAAGACCTTGCCTTCGGATCTGTGGTAGAAGGTGTACCCAATAGTTTCTTTAGGGTATCCTATGAAGACGCACTTCTCCGATTTGGGTTCGAGCTTATCTGGCTGAAGCCTTTTGACATAAGCATCGCATCCCCAAACTTTAAGAAACGGCAGCTTAGGTTTCTTGCCAAACCACAGTTCATACGATGTCGTCTCAACGGATTTAGACGGTGCCCTATTTAACGTGAATGCAGCTATCTCTAATGCATAACCCTAAAACGATAGTGGTAAATCGGTAAGAGACATCATAGATCGCACCATATCTAATAAAGTACGGTTACGATGTTCGGACACACCATTACGCTGTGGTGTTCCAGGTGGCGTGAGTTGTGAAACTATTCCACATTGTTTTAAATGAAGGCCAAACTCGTAACTCAAATATTCGCCTCCACGATCAGATCGTAGAAACTTTATTTTCTTGTTACGATGATTCTCCACTTCACTCTGAAATTCTTTGAACTTTTCAAATGTTTCAGACTTGTGTTTCATCAAGTAGATATACCCATACCTACTCAAATCATCTGTGAAGGTCAGAAAATAATGATACTAGCCGCGTGCTTCAACACTCATCGGACCGCATACAATGATATGTATTATATCCAATAAGTCATCAACTCGCTCCATTGTTCTGGAGAACGGAGTTTTAGTCATCTTGCCCATGAGGCATGGTTTGCAAGTATCAAATGATTCATAATCAAGTGATTCCAAAAGCCCATCTGCATGGAGTTTCTTCATGCGCTTTACACCAATATGACCTAAACGGCAGTGCCACAAGTATGTTCCACTATCATTATCAACTTTGCATCTTTTGGCATCAATATTATGAATATGTGTATCACTACGATCGAGATTCAATAAACCATTGAGTGTATGACCATAGAAGGTTTTATTCATGTAAACAGAACAACAATTATTCTTTGACTTAAATGAATAACCGTGTTGCAATAAACATGATCCAATCATATTCATGCTCAATGCAAACACCAAATAACATTTATTTAGGTTCAAAACTAATCCCGAAGGTAAAGGGAGTGTGCGATGGTGATCTTATCAACCATGGAATCACTTCCAACACACATCGTCACCTCGCCCATAACTAGTCTCTGTTCATTTTGCAACTCCTGTTTCGAGTTACTAATCTTGGCAACTGAACCGGTATCAAATACCCAGGGGCTACTATGAACACTAGTAAAGTACACATCAATAACATGTATATCAAATATACCTTTGTTCACTTTGCCATCCTTCTTATCCGCCAAGTTTTTGGGGCAGTTCCACTTCCGGTGACCATTTCCTTTGCAGTAGAAGCACTCGGTTTCAGGTTTGGGTCTAGCTTTGGGCTTCTTCATGGGAGCGGCAACTTGTTTGCTGTTCTTCTTGAAGTTCCCTTTCTATCCCTTGCCCTTTTTCTTAAAACTAGTGGTTTTGTTAACCATCAACATTTGATGCTCTTTCTTGATTTCTACCTTCACCAATTTCAGCATCGCGAAGAGCTCGGGAATTGTTTTCGTCATCCCTTGCATATTATAGTTCATCACGAAGTTCTAGTAGCTTCGTGATAGTGACTAGAGAACTCTGTCAATCACTATCTTATCTAGAAGATTAACTCCCACTTGATTCAAGTGATTGTAGTACCCAGACATTCTGAGTACATGCTCACTGGCTGAGCTATTCTCCTCCATCTTGTAGGCAAAGTACTTGTCAGAGGTCTCATACCTCTTAACACGGGCATAAGTCTGAAATACTAATTTCAGCTCTTGGAACTTCTCATATGCTCCGTGGCATTCAAAACGTTTTTGAAGTCTCGATTCTAAGCCGTAAAGCATGGCGCACTAAACTATCAAGTAGTCATCATATCGAGCTTGCCAAACATTCATAACATCTACATCTGCTCCTGCAACAGGTCTGTCACATAGCGGTGCATCAAGGACATAATTCTTCTGTGCAACAATGAGGATAATCCTCAGATCACGGACCCAGTCCGCATCATTGCTATTATCATCTTTCAACTTAGTTTTCTCTAGGAACATATCAAAAATATAGGGGAGCTATATCGCGAGCTATTGATCTACAACATAGATATGCAAATACTATCAGGACTAAGTTCATGATAAATTAAGTTCAATTAATCATATTACTTAAGAACTCCCACTTAAATAGACATCCCTCAAGTCATCTAAGTGATACGTGATCCAAATCAACTAACCCATGTCCGATCATCACGTGAGATGGGGTAGTCATCAATGGTGAACATCTCTATGTTGATCATATCTACTATATGATTCACATTCGATCTTTCGATCTCCAGTGTTCCGAGGCCATGTCTGTACATGCTAGGCTCGTCAAGTTTAACCCAAGTATTCCGCATGTGCAAAACTGTCTTGCACCCGTTGTATGTGAACGTAGAGTCTATCACACCCGATCATCACGTGGTGTCTCAACACGATGAACTATAGCAACGGTGCATACTCAGGGAGAACACTTTTACCTTGAAATTTAGTGAAGGGATCATCTTATAATGCTACCGCCGTACTAAGCAAAATAAGATGCATAAAAGATAAACATCACATGCAATCAAAATATGTGACATGATATGGCCATCATCATCTCGTGCTTTTGATCTCCATCTCCAAAGCATCGTCATGATCTCCATCGTCACCGGCTCGACACCTTGATCTCCATCGTTGCGTCGTGGTCGTCTCACCAACTATTGCTTCTACAACTATCGCTAACGCATAGTGATAAAGTAAAGCAATTACATGGTGTATGCATTTCATACAATAAAGAGACAACCATAAGGCTCCTGCCGGTTGCCAGATATCTTACAAAACATTATCATCTCATACAATAATGTATATCACATCATGTCTTGACCATATCACATCACAACATACCCTGCAAAAACAAAGTATGCAAAAACAAGTTAGACGTCCTCTACTTTGTTGTTGCAAGTTTTACGTGGCTGCTACGGGTTTCCAGCAAGAACCGTTCTTACCTACGGCAAAAACCACAACGGTGAATTATCAAGTTTGCTATTTTAACCTTCTTCAAGGACCGGCCGCAGTCAAATTTGATTCAACTAAAGTAGGAGAAACAGACACCCGCCAGCCACCTTTATGCAAAACTAGTTGCATGTCAGTCGGTGGAACCGGTCTCATGTACGTGGACATGTAAGGTTGGTCCGGGCCGCTTCATCCCACAATGCCACCGAATCAAAATAAGACGTTGGTGGTAAGCAGTATGAACATCACCGCCCACAACTTCTTTGTGTTCTACTCGTGCATATCATCTACGCATAAACCTGGCTCTGATACCACTGTTGGGAAACATTGCATGGAAAACAAAAAAAATTCTATGCACACGCAATGATCTATCCATGGAGATGCATAGCAACGAGGGGGAGAGTGTGTCTATGTACCCTCGTAGACCATAAGCGGAAGCGTTTCACAACGCGGTTGATGTAGTCGGACTTCTTCGCGCTTCAACCGATCAAGTACCAAACGCAAGGCACCTCCGCGTTCTGCACACGTTCAGCTCGGTGACGTCCCTCGCCTTCTTGATCCAGCAAGACGTCGAGGTAGTAGATGAGTTCCGTCAGCACGACGGTGTGGTGATGGTGATGGTGAAGTGATCTCCGCAGGGCTTCGCCTAAGCACTACAAAAATATGATCGGGGATGTAAATGGTGGAGGGGGGCGCCGCACACGGCTAGGCAATTGTCTAGGGTGTGCTAGGCGCCCCCCTCCCACATATATATAGGTGGGAGAGAGGGAGGAGCAGCCATAGGAGGCGCCCAAGTAGGAGGAATCCTACTTGGAGTCCCTCCCAAGCCGCGCCCCTCCCCTGCCATATTTAACCGAGGGGGAAGGAAAGAGGGGGGAGAGGGAAGGAAGTGGGAATCCTAATCCACACTTTCCTTTCCCTTCCCCCCTTTCCTTCTCCTCCTTAGGCCGGCCTGCTATGGGGGGCGCACCAGCCCCTTGTGGCTGGTGCATTTCCCCTCTTGGCCCATAAGGCCCATATCTTTGCCGGGGGTGCCCGAAACTCCTTTCTGGTGACCCGATAAGTACCTGGTACCCTCCGAAACACTTCCGGTGTCCGAATACCATCGTCCTATATATCAATCTTTACCTCTCAACCATTTCGAGACTCCTCGTCATGTCTGTGATCTCATCCGGGACTCTGAACAACATTCGGTCACCAAATCACATAACTCAAATAATACTATATCGTCATCGAACGTTAAGCGTGCGGACTCTATGGGTTCGAGAACTATGTAGACATGACCGAGACACCTCTCTGGTCAATAACCAATAGCGGAACCTGGATGCCCATATTGGCTCCTACATATTCTACGAAGATCTTTATCGGTCGAACTGTTATGACAACATACGTAATTCCCTTTGTCCATCGGTATGTTACTTGCCCGAGATTCGATCGTCGGTATATTCATACCTAGTCCAATCTCATTACCGGCAAGTCTCTTTACTCGTTCCGTAATACATCACCTTGTGACTAACTCCTTAGTCATTTGCTTGCAAGCTTATGATGTGTATTACCGAGAGGGCCCAGAGATACCTCTCCGATACTCGGAGTGACAAATCCTAATCTCGATATATGCCAACTCAACAAACACCTTCGGAGATACCTGTAGAGCATCTTTATGATCACCCAGTTATGTTGTGACGTTTGATAGCACACAAGGTATTCCTCCGGTATCCGGGAGTTGCATAATCTCATAGTCGAAGGAATATGTATTTGACATAAAGAAAGCAATAGCAATAAACTGAACAATCATTATGCTAAGCTAACGGATGGGTCTTGTCCATCACATCATTCTCCTAATGATGTGACCCCGTTATCAAATGACAATGCATGTCTATGGTTAGGAAACCTTAACCATCTTTGATCAACGAGCTAGTCTAGTAGAGGCTTACTAGGGACATTGTATTTGTTTATGTATTCACACATGTATTTAAGTTTCCGATCAATACAATTCTAGCATGAATAATAAACCTTTATCATGAATAACGAAATATAAAATAACAACTTTATTATTGCCTCTAGGGCATATTTCCTTCAAGTTTTCACTTCCCAACTTATTTACCTCGAGGATAATGTCAACAATAATAACTCATGATCACCTACATTCAACTGGATATATATGCCTGGATCTTTCCCCACCACATGATGCTTGCCAAGAGAATAAATAAAAACATAAGTAGGGATAGACATTATTGACTCTTGCATAAAAGTAAATACAGAAAAGTAAAGATAGGCCCTTCGTAGAGGGAAGCAGAGGTTGTCATGCGCTTTTCGTTTTTGGATGTGCAAGCTCTTAATGCAAAGGAACGTCACTTTATATTGCCCCTTCTGATAGCAACCTTTATTATGCAGTCCGTAGCTTTTATTTCTTTACCATCACAAGATCGTACAAAGCTTATTTTCCCCTACAATAAAAGATCATACATGTTTATGAGCAATTTTTATTGCTTTATGCACCATGACAACTTACTTGAAGTATCTTATTCAATCCATAGGTAGATATGGTCGACTCTCATGGCAAGAAACTGGGTTCAAGGGTTTTGGATGCACAAGTAGTATCTCTACTTAGTGCGAATTTTGGCTAGCAAAAGATTATGGGCAAGCACCACATGTTAGAGGATCCATGACAATATAACTTCTGTGTGAATACAAGCAAACATAACTCATTACATGGTCTTCCTTATCCAATGTCAACTATTTGATCAAGCATAAAACATTTAATGGGGGCTCACAATCATAAAAGATGTCCAAGATAGTATATTTATATGTGAGACCTCTATTTCTTTATTACTTCTCATGGATTGCATCAATGACCAATGCTATGTTTGTTAACTCCCAACAAATTTTATCAGCTATACTTCTTTACGTGAAGTCATTACTCCCCATGGGACTAGCATATGATCTTTTATTCTTTTATTGCTAAGATCAAAGAAGGTAGGGCAACAAACTCAAACTACCCTTTATTATATAACTCTCACACTCGATTACATGGATAGATATATCACGAAACAAGCACTCAAAACTAAATCAAACCAAAACTTTATTCTACTAAATCACGAAATAACTAAAGATCGAACTAAGATAGATAGCAATAGTAAAAGTGATGGCGATACGATACCGGGGCACCTCCCCTAAGCTTGCAACAAGCCAAGGGTGGTGCCCATACCCGTGTACTCAAGTTTCTTTCTTCGATGATGGTGGTGATGAAGTATTAGACTTGTTCTACAGTTTGAACAAATACTCCAAATTACCATTAATCCTTCGGGGAGCACGGTTTTGTTCCTCCAACACGATAACCTCATGAGTGAGCGGCGTGTTTTGAGCGCAAATTGCTTCAAAAACCTTCAGTGCACTAATTCCAGATATAGCGAGATTTTCAAAATGAGAGTAAAAGGAATCTCCCTAGCCTCGCCGGGGGACAACGGTTTATCCCCTTCATCTTTATTAACCTTATCACCGGTAGCCTCTTTAGTTCCCTCTTGTTCAGCATCCAGCTCCTCCTATGTGGACCACCCGTAACGATCTATATCGCCATAGACCCTTAGATTGGCGACATAGTGGAAACATAGCTCTCTCCATCCAAATCTTGCGATGACATGATGTCAGAACTGGCAGAAAAACAACATGAGACAAGAACAGAGGAGAAACTTGCGATACGGTGGTCAAAATAGCAAGGAGTATATATAATGAATTTTTCCCGTGCAGAACAAGTAATCTGGTAGAAAATGGAGTTGGGAAAGTCCACGGGGGAGCCACGAGCTCACACAACCGAGCTCGTTGCTCCCTCGATCACTTTCCTGATTGTTTATTATTTTTCTAATTTTTTATATATATTCCAAAGCAAAGAAAAAGTGCTTTTTGTGGAACTTTTGGAGTCGGTTTACTTACCGTATCACATACCCACTCCTTTTCAGGATTCTGGAGCATTCTGGAAGGTCTCTTTTATGTGTTCCTCCGGTGTCATGATTTGGATAATATTAGTTTCAATATTAATTGGCGTACCTGAGATATAATGTTTAATTCTTTACCCATTAACCACTCTTCGATTAGTGCCCTCGGCGTTGTTGATCTTGATAGCTCTAGAGCGAGAAACTTCTTCGTTAATGTATGGTCCTTCCCATTTAGAGAGAAGTTTTCCTACAAAGAATCTAAAACGAGAATTGTATAATAGAACTTGTTCACTGACTTGAAATTCCCGTTTTTGGATTCTTTTGTCATGCCATCTTTTAACCTTTTCTTTATAACTTGGCATTTTCATAGGCGTGTGTTCTCCGTTCATCAAGAGAGCTAGTATCAAATAACCTCTTTTCACCGGCAAGTTTGAAATCATAATTAAGTTAACTGTGCAATAGGCTTTATGTTCCAACTCAAGAGGTAAATGACATGCTTTTCCATAAATGATTTTATAGGGAGATATACCCATAGGATTTTTATAAGCAGTTCTATAAGCCCATGATGCATCATCAAGTTTCTTAGACCAATTCTTTCTGGATCTATTAATAGTCTTTTGCAAAATTAATTTTATTTCTCTATTGCTCAATTCAACTTGACCACTAGACTGAGGATGATAAGGTGATGCAGTTCTATGGTTGACATCATATTTAGCAAGGAGTTTACGAAATGCACCATGAATAAAATGCAAACCACCATCGGTCATTAAATATCTAGGGACTCCAAACCTCGAAAAGATAACTTCTTTAAGCATTTTAATAGATGTGTTGTGATCAACACTACTAGTTTGAATAGCTTCTACCCACTTAGTAACATAATCAACAACAAGTAAAATATGAGTGTACCCGTTAGAGGAAGGAAAAGGTCCCATATAATCAAAACCCCAAAGATCAAATGGTTCAATAACAAGTGAGTAATTTATAGACATTTCCTAATGTCTACCAATATTACCAATTCTTTGACATTCATCACAAGAAAGGACAAACTTACGTGCATATTTTAAGATGGTAGGCCAATAAAAACCAGACCGTAGTACCTTATGAGTAGTTCTGTTGGATTCTGTCTCCAACATGGTGCCCTTTGTATGCTTCGGAATAACACTTTCGTAGGATTTGTTCCTGTTCATGCTCAGGTACACATCGTCTAATAACACTATCTACCCCTTCTTTATATAAATGTGGGTCATCCCAAAAGTAATGTCTTAAATCAAAGAACTTTTTTATTGTTGGTATGTGTAACTAGTTGGTATATATTTAGCAAAAATGTAGTTGGCATAGTCTGCATACCAGGGATTATTACGAGAAGCATTTATAATAGCTAATTGTTCATCATAAAAAAATCATCAATAGGTAGTGGGTCATCAATAACATTTTCCATTCTAGACAAGTTATCTGATACGGGATTCTCAACACCTTTTCTACCAACAATATGCAAGTCAAACTCTTGCAGTAAAAGAACTCACCTAATTAGTCTAGGTTTAGCATCTTTCTTTTCCATTAGATATTTAATAGCAGCATGATCAGTGTGAATAGTAACTTTAGAATCAACAATATAAGGTCTGAATTTATCACATGCAAACACAACTGCTAAAAATTCTTTCTCGGTAGTAGCATAGTTTCTTTGAGCACTATCCAAGGTCTTGCTAGCATAATAAATAACATTCAATTTCTTATCAACTCTTTGACCTAGAACAACACCAATAGCATAATCACTAGCATCACACATAATTTCAAAGGGTATGTTCCAATCAGGTGGTTGAACAATGGGTGCAGAAATTAAGGCTTTCTTAAGTATTTCAAAGGCTTCTACACAATCTTCATCGAAAATAAATGGAACATATTTTTGTAGAAGATTAGTAAGAGGCCTGAAAATTTTAGAGAAGTCTTTTATAAACCTCCTATAAAAATTAGCATGACCAAGGAAACTTCTTATACCTTTGATATTGTTAAGACATGGCATTTTTTCAATTGCATCAACTTTGGCTTTGTCTACTTCAATGCCTCTTTCAGAGATTTTATGCCCAAGGACTATACCTTCGTTCACCATAAAGTGGCACTTCTCCCAATTCAAGACAAGATTAGTTTCTTCACATCTCTGCAAAACTCGATCAAGGTTGCTTAAGCAATCATCAAAAGAAGTTCCACAAACGGAGAAATCATCCATGAATACCTCAACAATCTTTTCACAAAAATCAGAGAATATAGCTGTCATACATCTTTGAAAGGTAGCAGGTGCATTGCATAAACCAAAGGGCATACGTCTATAAGCATAAGTTCCAAAAGGACAATTAAACGTAATTTTCTCTTGATCTTCTTTTGACACAGGTATTTGAGAAAAACTAGAATATCCATCTAGGAAGCAAAAGTGTGTATGCTTAGATAGTCTTTCTAACATTTGATCAATAAAAGGCAGAGGGTAATGATCTTTTCTAGTAGCTTTATTTAATTTCCTGAAATCAATTACCATCCTATAACCGGTTACAATTCTTTGTAGGATAAGTTCATTTTTACCGTTAGAAACAACAGTAATGCCTCCTTTCTTCGGAACACAATGAACATGACTTACCTATCTACTATCAGCTACATGATAAATTATACCCGCCTCCAGAAGCTTTAATATTTCAGTTCTTATCACATCCTTCATTCTAGGATTCAGACGGTGTTGATGATCAACGACTGGTTTAACATCATGCTTGATACGTCTCCAACGTATCTATAATTTTTTATTGTCTCATGCTATTATATTATCAATCTTGGTTACTTTATATGCATTTTTATGTTATTTTATATCATTTTTGGGAACTAACCTATTAACCCAGTGCCTAGTGCCAACTGCTGTTTTCTGCTTGTTTTTGGTTTTCCAGGAAATCTGTACCAAACAAAGTCCAAACGCTACGAAACTTTTTGATGATTTTCTCTGGACAAGAGAGACCCTAGAAGGTTTGGCAGGATACCAGACGACAAACAAGGAGACGACATGGCAACAGGGCGTGCCCAGGGGGTAACGCCCTATTACCTTGTGGGCCCCACGTGGCTTCGTCTGACCTAATTTCGCTTCTATAAATTATCTAATATTGGGAATCCAACAGAGAGCCACCCCAAACACTTCTTCCACTGCCGCAAGTTTCTGTTCTTACGCGATCCCATCTGAAGGCCTTTTCCGGTACTCTGTCGGAGGGGGAATCGATCACGGAGGGCTACTACATCATCCTGCTGCCTTCCGATGATGCGTGAGTAGTTCACCACAGACCTATGGGTCCATAGTTAGTAGCTAGATGGCTTCTTCTCTCTCTTTGATCTTCAATACAATGTTCTCCTCGATCTTCTTGGAGTTCTATCCGATGTAATCTTTTTTTGCGGTGTGTTTGTTGGGATCCGATAAATTGTGGGTTTATGACCAGATTATTCACGAGAAGTAACTGAGTCTTTTTTGAACTTTATTATGCATGATTATGATAGCTTTGTATTTCTCTCCAATCTATAGTTTGGTTTGGCCAACTATATTGATTTATCTTCAGTGCGAGAGGTGCTTTCTAATGGGTTCAATCTTGCGGTGTCCTCACCTTGTGACTGAAGGGGTAGCGAGGCACGTGTTTGTATTGTTGACATTAAGGGTAAAACGATGGGGTTTATTCATATTGCTTGAGTTTACTTTGTCTACATCATGTCATCTTGCTTAAGGCGTTACTCTGTTTGTGATGAACTTAATACCATAGATGCATAATACCATAGATGCTTGCTGGATAGCGGTCGATTGGTGGAGTAATAGTAGTAGATGCAGGCAGGAGTCGGTCTACTTGTCACGGACGTGATGCCTATATGTGTGATCATTGTCACGAATAATATCTCATAACTATGCGCTTTTCTATCAATTGCCCAATAGTAATTTGTTTACCCACCATATGCTTTGTGTTTGAGAGAGAAGCCTCTAGTGAAACTATGGCCCCCGGGTCTACTTTTATCATATATTAAAAATCAAAAATACCTTGCTGCAACTTTATACTTTTTATTTTACTTTTCTTTTTATCTATCTATCACTATTAGAATTAATCCTAGCAAGTAACGAGTTCAAGGGGATTGACAACCCTCTTGCCCGCGTTGGGTGCAAGTATTTACTTTTGTGTGTGTAGGTGTTGTTGAAAGAAATTTGCTTGGTTCTCCTATTGGTTCGATAACCTTGGTTCTCATTGAGGGAAATACTTATCTCTATTGTACCGCTTCACCCCTCCTCTTCGGGGAAAATCCCAACGCAGTTTACAAGTAGCAGGAAGAATTTCTGGCGCCGTTGTCGGGGAGACATCATCAGATTCTCGTCAGGTTCCTACATACAAACTATCATCTACTTGCTCTACTTTTTATTTGCCTCTCTTTTTCATCTCACAACACTTCTCTAAAAACAAAAACACAAAAATATTTCACTTTGTTAGTTTGCTTGCTTGCTTGCTTTGCCACTATGGCTAGTTCTTCTCCTCACATGCCCTTTCCTCCTTACTTAGGAGAGGGTTGTGGGATTCTAGACTTAAAACAATTAAGTGATGAATCTTTAAAAGAAGCTTGTGACAGATTATTAGAGATACAAATGAGAGCTAATCCCAAGAGTCATATCAAGCTGCTTCTTAGGAGCTTCTATGTTGGTTTATCTTTTATTCATAGACGTGTCTTGGCTTCTATGTTTGAAAAGGATTTCCTTGTAAATAATGCTTTTGACACCTATGAAAAGATGAAAAGTGTGTTTGGACAACCAAAAACAGAAATTGTTGAACCCACCATACTAGTAAGCTAACGCCAAACTGAGTTAATAAAAGAAACTAAAGCTAGTATGGAATCTAACTTTAAAGGGTTATACAACTTTTCCAATAAAATAAATGGTAATGTGGTGTTGTAAAATAAGAGATTTGATACTTTAGAACAGAAGATTGATACCAACACTCACCCTCCTCTTCTACTTCATATTGAGTTCCATCACATTTAGGATCAACTAATTTTTTATCTTCTCAATACACTTGTCAGCATGTGATGGTTTCATTGGACTGATTACGTGGGCAATTATTTGTGCCCATATTGCATACTTGATCATCTTTCTGCTTCTTGATAATGTTGACACGATCAACATACATACAAGCAATCTTTGATTTTACAACTTCGTTAACTAAGTCTATGGAATCTGCATCACAATTAAGAGGCCTCAGTCCATCACTTACTCTTTTCCCATGAACTATCCATTACACACTCAGTTTAGTGCTAAGTTTATAACCCAATATTTCGAAATGGTCCTACAGCCACAACAATGACCAACTATCTGCACAATAGTGGTTAAAGTAATCAACTTTTTCTTCCACATATATCTTGTTCTGTCCAGTTCCACATATTTCTTGATCTTCACACTAAACACATCATCAACATCACCTACATTGCATTTTGTGGAACAATCCAATTTCTCATCTCAACTACACAAACCCTAATCTCTTATACAATAAATGGGGGTTTTCTAGCTAACAAGCAAAGGGGAAATCACACATCAAACTACCACATGCGATCCTAGATAGGATTGCCCTGAATATGGTCGATCAAACCTACCAGAAAACCTATCTATCGCCCCACCCACAACCACGAAATTGGGAGAAAGAAATGGAGAGGATGAGAACTAACCATAGTCAGCAGGGTCTCTACCGCGACAAAGCTTCGACGACATTGGTGCAGACGATCGCTAGATTCAGGTGGCGCCATCGCCCTCCTCGGTCTCTGATTGGAAGAGAGAGAGAGAGAGAGAGAGAGAGAGAGGGAGGGAGGAAGAGATGAAATAGAGATGACCAATGTTTGGGGTCTGACTAAACTTGAGGGCTTATTACAAAAGTCCTGCCTCCTCGCCTTCTCACGTGCCGCTCAGTGGTGTATTTGCAAAATATTCTTTCGGCCCGAAACAGCCTGTGCTGATTCACATGCGATGTAGTTACTTTTGTACCAAAGTGATCATACTAACGATTTTGGTGAGCTGTTTGTCGAGTTTGCGGCATCATGGACGAAAGTGAGCATGCATGACTAAGTTGATGTACCATTGCTGCATTTAACTCCCTCCAACTAGTTCAAATAAGGGAAAGGTTTGGAGTTAGCCGACTGACCTTTCTGCACGCGTCCACCTTCTTCCTAGTTGCTAAATTTGGTTTTGATCAGATAGCTCAGAAACAACTTGGCCCCTGTTGCAATTCCTTTGACTGCAACAAAGGGCTGGTTGAAGACCGACACAAGGCCAGCCGCCCCCAGCCTCCTTCCCTGCTACTGGATTGGCTCACCTAGGTCGTTCTCATGTTGCCGGCGAGCGTACCTACACTCTTCATCGCCGGGCATGTCTGCTGACGGCTAGCCGCGAATGCTTTGTCGCTGGATCTGGCCAGGCACGACCACCCATGACACGTCGTCGCCGGATCGGCTCACCCTGCGACGCCGCTACCACCATGGCAACCTCCGCGGCTGGCTCCGGTCACCATTGCCCCGCACCCTTTGTCCGACGAGGCACATCCGCCTCCTGTGGCTCGCCGAATGTTATAAAAGAGATGAAGATGCTCACATCGGTATCGACACAGTCGAAACGACGGAGATCAACATCGTCATTGGAGAAGACGAGACTGGCAGTGAACACGGCGAGCCAGAGATGTATTTTTTTGCAACAAACATCCTGTTGCAATTGCAACAAGATTCTTGTTGCAAAAAGTCCTGTGTGCAGCCTAAAAAAGGTTTGCAATAAGGTCCCAATTCCAGGTGCAACAAGTGTCTTGCTGCAATGATGGAAATCACGATGAGCAGATCTGACGGCTTGCGAGGCGGCCGACGTAGCATTTTTGTTTTAGGGGTAGGCCGACGCTTGGCAGCCCCCTTGAAATAACATCACTTTTTTTTTGGAGGTGAATAAACCATCACCTCTTTTCCGCCGAGAAAAACTATCAGGCCGTAGATGGACCAGGGAATTTTTTGCTCAGGGCCATGAAACATCTCGTGGCCCTATACAAAACGTAGGTGGCCATCCACTTCACGAACCATCTTGCGGCCGGCTCCATTCGCCCATTCAGTGACCTAAGGCCCAGAGAGCCCAGCTCCCAAGCCAAACCCTAACCCCTGGCATCCATATAAACTCCCACCTCCACTCGCCCTCTCCAGCCTCTCCCCCCGCCGCCGCCCAAGCCGCTACCATTTCCTCCTCCCCCCCGCCGCCGCCATGGCCACCACCGCGCGCCCGCTCGTCTCCGTCAAGGCCCTGGACGGGGACATGGCCACCGACGCGGCCGGCGTCCCGATGCCGCACGTCATGAAGGCGCCGATCCGCCCCGACGTCATCACCTTCGTCCACAGGCTCATCTCCTGCAACAGCCGCCAGCCCTACGCCGTCTCCCGCAAGGCCGGTCACCAGACCTCGGCCGAGTCCTGGGGCACGGGTCGCGCCGTCTCGCGTATCCCGCGTGTCGGCGGCGGGGGTACCCACCGCGCCGGCCAGGGAGCCTTCGGCAACATGTGCCGTGGCGGACGCATGTTCGCGCCCACCCGGATCTGGCGCAAGTGGCACCGTCGCGTCAACGTCCGCCTCCGCCGCGTCGCCGTCGCCTCCGCCCTCGCCGCCACCGCCGTCCCGGCCATCGTCACCGCCCGCGGCCACCGCATCGAGTCCGTCCCCGAGTTCCCGCTCGTCGTCTCCGACTCGGCCGAGGGCATCGAGAAGACCGCCCAGGCCATCAAGGTCCTCAAGCAGCTGGGCGCCTATGCTGACGCCGAGAAGGCCAAGCAGTCCGTGGGCATCCGCCCCGGCAAGGGTAAGATGCGCAACCGCAGGTACATCAACCGCAAGGGCCCCCTCATCGTCTACGGCACCGAGGGCTCCAAGATCGTCAAGGCCTTCCGCAACCTCCCTGGTGTGGATGTTGCCAACGTCGAGCGCCTCAACCTGCTCGACCTTGCCCCTGGTGGCCACCTCGGCCGGTTTGTGATCTGGACCGAGTCTGCCTTCAAGAAGCTGGACGAGGTGTACGGCTCCTTTGAGGCGTCTTCCTCCAAGAAGAAGGGCTTCGTTCTCCCCAGGCCCAAGATGACCAATGCTGACCTTGGCCGCCTCATCAACTCTGATGAGGTCCAGTCTGTGGTGAAGCCCATCAACAAGGAGGTGAAGCGCAGGGAGGCCAGGAAGAACCCTCTGAAGAATGCTGCTGCCGTGCTCAAGCTCAACCCCTACTTCGGGACTGCCCGCAGGATGGCAGTTCTTGCTGAAGCAGCCCGTGTCAAGGCCAGGAAGGAGAAGATCAACTCCAAGAGGACCAAGCTCAGCGCGGTATGCTACTCCCCCTTCCATTTGCCATCTGTTTCGTATCTTATACATGATTACAGATAGCTTATAATACTCTTCAGTAATCATTGAATGTTCGTACTAAGGTTTGAGCAAGTCCTTATGTGTAGTTGTATGTAGCATTACTTGAATTCTGGAATGCCTGTACTGTGCATGGTGATTTCAGTTTATGATGATAACAATTCTGTACATTTCCATATGTTTGAATTGTTGTATGGAATGCCTGATTCATCAATAGGTTATGATTAGTTAGTTTATGATGATAACAATTCTGGAATGCCTGATTCATCAATAGGTTCTGATCAGTTTAAGATGATAACAATTCTGGAATACCTGATTCATCAATAGGTTCTGTTATGTGTTCCTCAAATAAACTTCTAGTTGCAGGTTTAATTATTTTTTTGTGTTCATAGTCAAGCTGCCTGTCTTGATTAGTTAGTTTTTTTTATCTGTATACATGGTGGTTTGTATAGTCTGACTGGTTTATATGTATGCTATGTTAGTTTCCCAGAGATTGTATATGCAATTTCTGTGACTGTTTGATATGCTTTGTTGTACTTCCATTTTCATTTCTGGCATGCCTGTCTAGCGCTGAAATATGGAGCAGTCTGTTCTTTGCATAGACTCCGTACTTCAGTTTATAGCTGTGTGTTTAATCGTTGTATCCATAACGAAGGCGCCTGTCTTGATTTGTTAGTCTCTCTGAGCATATTTGTTTTGTTAGCCTGGTTCATCAGTATGGATGGTTGTGTTACTCTTTCTTCTCTAAGAAACCACGATGTCTAATTCCTTTTCGTGGCATGCCATACTGAATATCTGATTCACCAGTATCCAATATGATTGTTTTGTGATCGTTGTATGCCATTTTATCTCAGGTTGTCTTTAAGCTTGAAACAAAGGCTTGATTGAGTATGAAAGCGAATGTGATCAATATTATTGCTGGCTAATTATTAGCATTTGCTTGAAGAACTGTCGTTTTTCTGTTGCTCTTTCTAAAGTTCTCTGATTTCAGATGATTGAATTCCATATCCTGCATCTACTATGTGTTATTCTCATACTGATGAAGGAACACTTGTTATCGCAGGAGGAGGCATCTAAGATCAAGGCTGCTGGGAAGGCCTGGTACCAGACCATGATCTCTGACAGCGACTACACGGAGTTCGACGTCTTCTCCAAGTGGCTCGGTGTCAGCCAGTGATCATCTCTGTTGAAGTAGTAGCAGTTTATCGTCCTACCTTGAGACCCTAAACTATGATTTTGTGTCATGTTATCGATTATCTGGAGTCTGAGACATCTTATGCTGTTTTGGTAGCTGTTTATCTCGAGTGTTTTATCTATGGATGCATTTTGCGAGACATGTTATATGGCATGCTTTATCGTCGTCGAGTTGTTAGTTCAGATTTTGAGTCATGTTTTTCATATATACTCTTATGAATGCGAAATAATTTTCGTCACTCTGAAGTTTTGTGGTTGGCATACCGATAGTTCTTTTCATGCACGGACGGCTTGTTATGAATTTGTCTGCAACGATTTTAGGTTCTCGCATTTTCGAAAATAAACAAAAAAACTTGGATAAAAAGTTACTTTATGCTGTGGCCAAAAGTAGTGAAAATGGTATTTAGCTTGGTCAATATACAACACAACTGCTAATCCTTGGGAGGATCAGTCTGATCGGTTAAAAGTGGACTCGTTCCCTTGAGGCAACATCAACCTGTTGTATCCTGAGCTACTTACTTTGTGCCCTAGGATGTGTCTCTCGAAAGGGCACCGTGGCTTTTACATACGTGTCCTAATTATAATTAATCTGGCACTCCACTCTGTTTAATTGACTGAATCATTTATCATGGCCCTAGACCCATCAAGCATCTCGTTCCATCTTTGGTTTTATGTTATTTTTTAGTTTCTGTTTTGAGATAGTGTTCTGAGTCATTAAGATGGAGCTGAGGATCCTTTCCCCAGCTTATCGACTATGATTATACTGTGCGCAAATGTAATCCTTTATCAGAGGATTCCAAGCCAGAAATCTGATCCATCCACTTCAAAAATATCTCTTATGTTTTCTTTATGGTCCTCTGTCTTTATTAGTATTTTCATTGATACATTTTGAATGGAAATTTCAGTGTCATTCAAATTTGATTAATATTGCGGTGTGCATGTGATGAGAAACCATATGCAACTCACGACGGTCGTCTCAGACACTTTGTGTGTAATGGTGCATTCATATGTTCTCTGATGCCCATTCTATTTCTTCAAATTTTGGCTGATTTGTGTTCTCCCGCATCTTCTATTTGTACGAAGTGCCTCATCTTTGTTTGAGGAGTTGATTGCATTCCTTGTATGTACTAATATGTGCTCAAACTGCCCTGTAAAAAGGCTGAAGTGCCTCATCTTTGTTAGAGGAGTTGATTGCATTCCTTGTATGTACTAATATGTGCTCAAACTGCCCTGTAAAAAGGTGGAGCGAGATCCGCCGACGTACTGAAAACTACTGCTGATGGAAGTACTTCCCGTACCACCGTTCGCTGGGCATGCGGTAGCAGCCGGAAACCAATTTGCTGGGCATCTGACGGTAGCAGCTGGAAACCAGCAAAACAGAGATGCGTAGCAGCGCAGCCGAGATGCGGCCCAGTTTTTACTCCCTGTTGCCGTTTGCTCACCATAGCCATGACCTTGTGTAACCCTAGCTCCGCCGTGGTTGATAAGGTGGCCGCGTGACAGGGAGAGCGGTTGGCAACTCCGTGGCCGCCACCTTGAGCGCAAGCAGTACGGATGAAGGGCGCTAGCCTGTAGTGCGTGAGGCCTGCGACGCTGGAGGCAGCCAGCAGGAGCCTAAAGTGCTTCAGATGTAGAAACTTAATTTGTATTTTGTCAGGAATCTAGAACTCAGATCGTACTGATTTTTTTTAGAACAGATTGAACTGAGATATGATCAAATCGTGATTACTTGAACAAAAACAGTCTTTCGCTCCTATCTGATGACCTTACATCCTTACCTTTTTCAGGAGAATTGAACATTTTGTGTGTTCGTTTGCTTGTTTTTTTTTTGCAACCTCATGTCTGAATTTGTTGTGAGGATGGTGAAGATTGATATTTGGCCTCGTTTGTTGTAACTGGCATTTATTTGCCTTGACGACCATCCTGCTATATCACCACCCAAATTCCGAGTCTTCTTTTTATACATTAGCAGTTGAAATTCGTTTAGACTGAAATAATCTTGTAGAGTACAAGAAGAACATAGTTAGCAGATCTTTGTAGTTATGAGGATGATGATTTCAAATTTGTCGCCCCAGTCTTAGGTTCCATTTAGGTGGATCTGTGCTGATTGACATACTACTAAATCTGACTCGGCAAATCTAAGTTTGAACAGTTAGTTTGATTTTCTTTTACTTAATTTCCTCGTGGTGGCAGTGTCGATTTGCAAATATTCAATCTCAACAGACCAAATCACAGGTTTTCTCTCAGGAGTTGATTTGTATGCCGATTATCCCGCTGAACCGAGCCATCTGATTTCCTTTATTTTCAATGTGCTGTTCATTGTTCGTTTCCTTTGGAGAGTGTAGTTGCGATGAGGATAACAAGCTCCCTCTTCTGAAAGCATTGATGTCATTGCTGGCAGAATCGAACCAATTAAACATTGCCACCACTGAGCAACTACATCTTCTATCTTTTTGGCCGTTATTTTTGCCTTTCAATTTTGATGATCTGTTTGTATTGTGAGGAGGTATTGATGCATAATCCAACACTTGATCCGAGGGGTACATGAGCTGCCTGTGTGATGTCATCTTTGCAACTGAATCCATTAGAGATTTTTTTTTAGAAAGGAGCGCTTGCCCGGTCTTAAATTGAGACCCTTGCGAATCCGACAAGCCCGCCAAGCGGCCATGACACAAGTATCAAAGTACACAGCGAAAAAAGAACGAGTACGAGCAAAAGAAAAGGGATACAAGCCCGGAGGCGGATACATAGCGGCGCAGCGCTAGTAAAGGCGAGGGGCCATCGTTTGCTCTCGAGGTAGCAGAGGGCGCCATGCAGAAGTCTGTCATCGATGCCCCTAAGATGCGCGTCGTAGCTTAGTGCACCTTGCCCGCACCCTTCTGACGAGCTCCTCCACGAGTCCTTTGTCCCGTCGCTTTGCCAGAAGCTTCCACAGCTACAGGAAAGACACCATTTTATATAGCATATCAGCCGGGTGCCTGATAAAAACTCCCTCTATTAGTGCTTTGTTTCGGGTGGTCCAAAGAGACCATGCAAGGGCCCCAAATCCTAGCCATGTAATCCTCTTATCCCTCCCAGAAGTGGCTGCTGCAAGCCGGTAAAATTCTGAGAACCCACTTGGGTTCCACGCAGAACCAGTCGCCGAACGTACTGCACTCCACATAAATCGAGCCATAATGCAGCGGAAAAGGATATGATCCCGATCTTCACTCTAGCCACACCACACGCATTTGCCATCTCCCGGGCCATGCCGTTTTTGTACCTGATCCCCACTTGCGATTCTATTATGAGCGACTTGCCATAGGAAGATCTTGATTTTGGATGGCAATTGTGCTCCCCACAGCCCAGACAAGTCGCAAGGAGTCGAGGATTTGAAAATCTCCTTGTACAAGGATCCTGTGGAGAATTGACCCGACGGCTCCAGGCGCCAAACAACCTCATCCTTTTCAGGGCTAAGGTTGTACCCTCTCAATTTAGTTTGCAACTGTTCCCACTCGGTATTTTCTGCATCCCCTAATGGACGCCGAAATCGTGGAGACCATCGTCCCTGCCGCCAACATTCTACCACTTTGGCACTCTGGTTTTCGGCAATCACAAAGAGTGTCGGAAATCCATCTCGAAGTCGCCTATCCTCACACCAAATGTCCAACCAAAAGCACGTGGCCTCGCCATTATGCACAGTAAACCTAGTCCCAAGCCTAAGAAGAGGCTGCACCTTCTTGACATCCCTCGCAAATTGTGACAATTTAGTGTTCCTCCTAAATTCCACCCCTCCTTCATTCAGGTACTTTTGTTTGAAAATATCTAACCAAAGGCCACCCTGGCCAGTTAGAATTTTCCATGCCCACTTAGTCATGAGACACCAGTTCATTATTTTAGAGTTGATCACCCCTAGCCCACCTCTCTCCTTGGGTTCGCAAATATTCTCCCAACTAACCATATGGTACCTCTGCTTCCCGTTTTCTTTTGCCCAGAAAAAACGGGATCACACTTTATTTAATTTCGCATGGATACCGTCTTGAAGGAGATAAAAACCCATAACAAACATTGGGATGTTTGTTAGGCAGTCATTTATCAGTACCAAACGCCCACCGGATGCTAGAAACTTTCCTTGCCATGGCTCCACTCGCGCCGCTGTTTTGTCTACTACAGGTTGTAGTTCCCCCATGGTTAAGGCTCTCGCGGATACGGGCATACCCAGATACTTCATCGGGATGGATCCCAATTCACAATTCATCATGTGAGCAGCCCGTAGTTGCGACTCCAAATCTCCACCCGTAACTATCGCCTCACTTTTCTCGAAATTGATCTTTAGCCCTGACATCTCCTCAAAACACATCAAGAGGAATTTGAGATTCACTATCTCACTTTCCGAGTTCTTGATGAATATTAACGTGTCGTCCGCATATTGAAGGTGCGATATCCCTCCAGGAATGATACGTGCTGCCACCCCGGAGATATGACCTGCCGCCTTGGCATGATCAAGCATGGATGCCAGGGCATCAACTAATATATTGAATAGAAGTGGGGAGATCGGATCACCCTGCCGCACCCCACGTTTGTTCCTAAAGAATGGGCCTATCTCCCCATTGATATTGACCGCCGTATGACCCCCTTGAATCAATTGCCGCATCCAACTAATCCAGAGGGGATCGAAGCCCTTCGCTCTCATCACTTCCTCTAGAAAATCCCATCGTACCCTATCATATGCCTTCTCAAAGTCGATCTTAAGGATGAACACCTCTTCCTTAGTGGATTTGATCTCATGCAAGACCTCATGGAGCACCGCAATGCCATCTAAAATGCTCCTCCCACGGATGAAAGCTGTTTGATTTTGGTCAATAATCTTGTTAGCCACGGGCGATAGACGAGTCGCAAACCCCTTTGCGATTAGTCGAAAACTCACATTAATTAGGGTGATCGGCCGAAATTGACGAATGTTGTCCGCTCCCTGGACTTTTTTGGCAAGAGGGCCAAACCCCATAGTTGAGCCGCTTCGCGTCAATCAGACCACGAGTAAAATCATGGACTATTTGGAAAAATTGAGGACCCACTAAATTCCAGAATTTTCTATAGAAAGCCACCGGAAATCCATCCGGTCCCAGTGCCGTGTCACCCTTCATCGCTTTTAGATTCGATGTTATTTCCGAGAGCGAGAATGGACGGATTAGGTCCAGATTGTCCCGCTCCGACACCTTCCCCTCAGGTCCCCACATGTTGGGGCCCATGGCAACTGCGCCTCCAGCTATATGCATGTAGAATCCATCTATATGCGCTCTAAGTTCTTCCTCTCCAACGAACATTCTGCCCCCCTCTCGAAGGCAGCTAATCATGCACCTTCTACAGCGCCCATTGGCTATCGCATGAAAGTAGTCTGTGCTGGCATCGCCTTTAAGTATTCACCGTTGTTGCCCTCTCTACTTCCAGTACATCTCTTCACATGTCAAGATGAAGATCATTTCGTCCTCTGCCGCATACCTCCTAGCCCATTCCTCCATCACAAGCCTTGGCCCGTCCGCCTTAGAGTCGAGCAATCTTATTTCCGCTAGCAAGTTGTCTTTGCGGGATCTCAGCTGGCTGCCCACATTTGCCCCCGATCCCCTAAGGTGATGCCGCGAACGCCGGATACAATGTTGCCATTCATCTAACAAGTCGCACAGCGGCCCATATCTGTGCGGTCCGTTAACCCTCGCCTCTCCCCAGATTCGGTTCACCCTCTCCATGAAACCTGGCTGAAGAATCCATTGCTTCTCGAAGAAGAAGCGCTTAGGAATCGGACGATGTATCTCCCTAGATTGCAAAATAAGCGGCATGTGATCTGAGCCCAGGCGTGTCTCTGCGACAAGAGAGCACACGGGAAATTTTGCCTCCCATTCAGTTGAGACAAAAACCCTGTCCAAAACACATCTAATCGGGTTGTCCTGGTTATTCGTCCAGGTATATCTCGCCCTACCCTTGGTAGCTCAATGAGCGCAAGCTCGGCCACCCAATCATTAAACGCATCCACCAACCCTTGGTCATTGATTATACGATTGCTCTTATCCTCCGCCGATCGGATCAGGTTAAAATCCCCCCTACCACCACTGGAAAAGGTGTAACATGAATCTTGTTGTATATTTTCCGCAGGAAATCATACGATCTCGCATGATCGGCCGGACCGTAAACCACTAGCAACTCCCATCTAAAGTTGTTATTCCTCTGGAGCATCTCCACCCCCACAAAGAACTCGCCCCTAGAGAAAGACGCAACATCGAAAGTATCTTTATTCACCCCCAGCAGGATTCCTCCTGATCTGCCGGCCGCAGGCGCCCATTCCCAATGAAATGGCACGACTCCGGCCAGGGAGTCTAGCTCCACCTGCGAGAAGGACACCCTAAATGTTTCCTGTAAGCCAACGAAATCTAGCCGTTGATCGCGAATGTACTCGATGAGCTGCCGCCTTCGATCTTGCTGACCGAACCCCCTAATATTCCAGATGATTCCTTTCATGGTGCAATCCATTAGAGATCAGTTTTTTATTATTTATTTTCTTCTTGATTTACCTTAATCAATCTTAGGACACCTTCTGACACAGTGCCTATTTTCCTGTGGATGAGAAGGTTTTTATATTCTGATGATACGCTATGTTTTCTTGGGCACTATCTTAGTTTTGTCTTATTGGCTGGTGAGCAGTGTTTTCTTTTACACTAGTGACCTGTAATTCAATTAAAGCCCATGATGATTAGCTATGTTGGAATTACCGTCTGATTCTGAATGACGATATTTTTGCGGCTTTCTGAGGCATAAAACCAAGAGCTTAAGATTTTTTATTTAATTATATTGTTAATTTTGTTCAACTTAAATTATCCCAGTGAAGATTCTTAGACCAGGAAGTGCCGTATGACACTGTAAACAACAGCTGTTGCTCACCACTGCATGTGTCCTCCTTTGGCTATAACCTTTGTGGTTTGGTCAGGGCCGGAATATCCATTTGCACCTGGTTTGGTTCATCTGTGTGCATGGTTTTAAATGGGTCTCTGAGGGATTCTCTCATATTGATTGCTCTGTTTTTTGTGTGTTGATAGGAACCTGAGTCTGTATTTTGGTTGGTATACTCTCTCCAGAGCTGGTTATTGTGTTTGATATATTTTTGTAGTGGCTGACAAGTTCAGTCAATATGATTTGATCAGTTTTGGGGATATGTTATGGTAATGATGATAAATTTAAGCCTTGTTTCTCAAAACATTCGCAGATGCGCCTAAGAGCTTTTGCCCAGCCAGACTTGAGATCTAATGCTGCTAATTCCTTCCTTGGATGTCTGAGCCTTATTAATATCCTCTTTCAGTTGATGTTCTCATCTTGTTATGTTGGGAGCACTGTTTCAATGTTTGGCTGCTGTTCTTGCATCTGAGTTTACAACGCTCCTGAGATGTATACAGGTGGCGCTTAGAGCACAAATCCATCCAGATGGATCTTGGGTTACACTCGCCCCCATATTCCAGTTTAATCTCTGTTCTTTCTGTTTTTGTTGCATTATGTCTGTAATTATTGATGTGGATATGTATTAGGGGTAGGGTCCTAAGCATGGCCTACACACCCCATCTGAAGAGACCACATGCAAGATTACAAAATTACAAGGAAGATTCCGACTGAAGTAACCATAAGCTTACGAGCCACTCGACAATCAGCTCACTCGGAAGATCCTACATCCACTCGACGAACTCATTCCACTCGGAGCACCCGATCTCACTCGGATATACGAAGACCAGACAGTCGACAAAACAGTCGGAGCATCATTCTCATAGTAGCGGTTTTGTAGTAAGCAGATATTATGGCATTGATGATCCATTGTGTAACATAGAAGGTGAAGGGGTGGCGCACTCTATATAAGCCACCCTCACCACTAGGCTAGGGGGCCTTTTTTTTCTGCGACCTCTCTCTCTCTCTCTCTCTCTCTAGTCTCCGGACTTAGCTCAGGCATGGGGATCCGCTCTCCTCTTTCTCACACACATTGTAATCTCCGGATACATAATCAGATAAAACAAAGCCTCTCCGGAGCACGAGACGTAGGGCTGTTATCTCCACCGTGAGAGGCCCGAACTCGCTAAAATCACCGTGTCACCCGTATGCATCTCGATAGATCATGCTCCTTTACCCTATCCCCTTCGTACTGTCGGATTCGTTCCCACGACAGTTGGCGCCCACCGTGGGGCATGGCGTCTATCGAGTCATGATGCAAATGGTTTTTACATTCATCTATCCTTAGGCAAATCTCAGGAGGCCACCCTTCCATCTAATCGATTGCGCAGCTGCAGCCTCCACCATGGAGTTGTTGGCTCGACACGCAACGACGAACTCCATGGTGATGGCACGGCCTCTACGCGACACAGATGACGGGGCCGGCCACGCGGGCGCGCGGCCACCGGCACGATTCGCACGTCGTCGTCTCCGGCCACGCGTGTGACGCTGACGACACGCCCCCGCGTACAGCCTCCAGGGAAGCGCAGGTCCGACTGGCGGCTCGACTCCTTCCTCCGATCTGAGGCTTGCTGTCCTCCCTGGGTGACGGATCGTGGCATCCATCGACACTGAGCTCTTCGCTCCAATTGGCTGCTTGGCCATAGCCTCCGCGTCGGGGAACTGCCGATCCAACTGGTGGTCTGTTCCCCCAAGCGGCGAGGCGCAGGTCCGGCATGTTGCTGGCATGCGGCGTTTCCTCCGCCGACACGAACTACTCGTCGGCGAGCCCCACCAGCATCAACTACTCATCAGCACCCACCGAGAACCACTCTCCATTAAATATCAATTCTTTCCCAGGGAGTAAACTGCATGCAGGGAGATAAATGCCCCGTGGAAGAAGGAAACTTCCACTGCATGCAGTCCCATCTTAAACTCTTGCTTAATTACCGCTAATTAAGCCTCTTGCATGGTACAGGTTTTGGACGTGGTCAACTCCATCAATGCATGGTAACGGCATCTGAAGCGGCAGGCGTTGGCGAATCGCCGGCGGTTCCTCCGTCCGACTCCAAGCGCTCGCCGATAGCCTGTACGATGGAGCCAACACCACACCGCCGCAACCGGAAGCTGGCTCAGCCCTCGCACACGACAGCGTCTCCCGCGCTGGAGGCACAAACCCGACGCGGCGTGGGGACTGGGAGTTGGCCATGCCGCCACGCTCAGCAGCTTCTCCCTCCGACGTCGATGGTTCGGCGGCAGCCTCTGCGGGTGCTCGGCGGCTCATCCCTCATGTATTGTTTGCTGGCCGAAACTCCCTCCGGCATCAACCACTCGGCAGCAACTCCTTCCAGTCGGCATGATCACTCGGATGGGACTAGCTCACTCGGACTAAACCGGATCACTGGCGCTCGGCCGCCCGCGCGCCGCCACTCGGCCGCCCGTGCGACATCACTCGGCCGCCCGCGTCATCTCCGGCCTCGTCTACGACGCCGTCGGCGAGCTCGTACAAACACCCTCCGGCGCGGTCCGCCGCGTCGTCTCCGGCCTCGTCTACGACGCCGTCGGCGAGCTCGTACAAATGCCCTCCGGCGCGGTCCGCCGTGTCGTCTCTGGCCTCGTCTACGACGCCGTCGGCGAGCTCGTGCTAACGGCCTCCGGCGCGGTCCGCCACGTCGACTCCGGCCTCGTCTACGACGCCCCCACGCATGGCCACATCCTCTCGCCGGCGTCAATCGCTCGGCGGCTGGGCTTGCCTTTGGCACGCATGCATGCAGACTCCTCTAATCGCATATCCCACTTGCATGCACGTCACGGAAGGAGAAGAAAGGAAAGTACTTTGATTAACAAATCAATGACAATTAGTACGCAGCCAAGAGAAGTAAACTGCCATTACATCAATTTGGCAAGAGTTATAGCATGCAGATTTTGGACCTGGGGCAAATCCATAAATGCATTGGGCGTGGACGACTCCATCAATGCGTTGGATCACGGGCAACTGCTTCAATCCGTAATTACCAGGGATTTATTGCTCCATGTCTGTCCGGGCTCTGCACCAAGTCGACCTCATCGTCAGCCCGCCGGCGCCCAGCTCCAGCGTCGTCGTGCCTGGCTGCCTCCGCTGCATAGTGTCCTTGGCCGCTAGCAGCCGCCCACCTCCAGCGGAGGGAGCAGCGCTCGTGGGCACGTCCACGCCCAACCTCACCAATGCCTGTGAGCCCAGCACTCCGCGTTGGTTTGTCCAACCAGCTCCACACCGACCAGGTCGCAGCCCAGCTGTGGTTCACTCGGACGAGCAGGAGCACTCTCGGACGGACAGGAGCACTCGGACGAAGCATCGACTCAAATGGCGCTCATTCGGCCATGAAGCCTCTGGGTTCACTCGGCCGGCTCACCTTTTTACTCAGCCGGTTAACATGCATCCGGACATCATCGACAACAAATACAACCGCGAACTTATAGGGCCAAGATACACTCGGATGGAATTTGTCCAGTCGAGTGGAACTTGTTCGGTCGGCCGTCCAACAATGTCCAGCCGCATCTTCATCAATTCCTTCGATGACGGACACGTCGCGGTCCACTTCCTCGCATCTTCACGCGACTCGGCCGCACACCATCACATGCTTGAGCACGTCTTCATCAACTTCCTCGACTCGGCCGACCTGCGCACAATCATTCGGCTTGGCACATCTTCATCAACTTGCCCGACACGGCCGTTCCGCGCGTCGCCACTCGGTTGGTCACCTCATCACCACTCGGCCGCTCCGCGCGTCGCCAATCGGTTGGTCACCTCATAACCACTCGGCGGCCCCGCGCGTCGCCACTCGGTTGGTCGCCTCATCACCACTCGGCCGCTTCGCGCGTCGCCACTCGGTTGGTCGCCTCATCACCACTCGGCCGCCCCGCGCGTCGCCAATCGGTTGGTCGCCTCATCACCACTCGGCCGCCCCGCGCGTCGCCATCGGTTGGTCACCTCATAACTACTCGGCCGCCCCACGCGTCGCCATCGGTTGGTCACGTCATAACCACTCGGCCGCCCCGTGCGTCGCCATCGGTTGGTCACCTCATCACCACTCGGCCGCCCCGCGCGTCGCCATCGGTTGGTCACCTCATAACCACTCGGCCGCCCCGGTGGTCGCCATCGGTTGGTCACCTCATCACCACTCGGCCGCCCGCGCGTCGCCACTCGGTTGGTCACCTCATAACCACTCGGCCGCCCCGCGTGTCGCCTCGGTTGGTCACCTAAAACACCGGCGCCCCGCGCGTCGCCCTCGGTTGGTCACCTCATCACCACTCGGCCGCCCGCGCGTCGCCATCGGTTGGCACCCTCAAACCACTCGGCCGCCCCGCGCGTCGCCATCGGTTGGTCACCTCATCACCACTCGGCCGCCCCCGCGCGTCGCCCACTCGGTTGGTACCTCATAACCACTCGCCCCCGCCGTCCATCGGTTGGTCACTCATCAACCACTCGGCCGCCCGCGCGTTGCCATCGGTTGGTCACATCTAACCACTCGCCGCCCCGCGCGTCGCCATCGGTTGGTCACCTCATAACCACTCGGCCGCCCCGCGCGTCGCCACGGTTGGTCACCTCATCACCACTCGGCCCGCCCGCGCGTCGCCACTCGGTTGGTCACCTCATAACCACTTGGCCGCCCCGCGCGTCGCCACGGTTGGTCACCTCATAACCACTCGGCCGCCCCGGCGTCGCATCGGTTGGTACCTCATAACCCCACTCGGCCCGCCCCGCGCGTCGCCATCGGTTGGTCACCTCATAACCACTCGGCCGCCCCGCGCGTCGCCATCGGTTGGTCACCTCATAACCACTCGGCCGCCCCGCGCGTCGCCACTCGGTTTGTCACCTCATCACCACTCGGCCGCTCCGTACGTCGCCACTCGGTTGGTCGCCTCATCACCACTCGGCCGCTCCGCGCGTCGCCACTCGGTTGGTCGCCTCATCACCACTCGGCCACTCGCGCGCCTTCAGACAGCTAAGTCATTTTACATTCTGTTATTTCCGTCTTCCCGGGTATCCCATAATTCACACATCACGTTCACTCGGAGGCCACGCCACCGAGTGTACCTCTACGCTCGGCTGCTTATTTTCACATACTTGCTTAGTACTGGTTATGTGACTCCCGAGTCCAACTTCCATTTTTTCGCATACATCATTCACAGACACCATGTGTTCTTCATTTCGAGTTTGCATCGGTCCTCCGGGGCTGCAACTCAGTCAAAACACTACACTTCCGTTTTATTTGAGCCAGTATTCCAACGAGTTCAGTCGGATCCTTCACTTCGACAAGTTCGAACGGATCCTTCGCTCTTTCAGACTCTTGCTGGTTAACCAGCAAGCCCCTTGCACTCCCAACGGGTGTCTATGGGTGTTATTCACACAAATTATTTCAGCACACATCAAATTTCCTCGAGAAATCGTTACGTTGGCTTGTGCTATTTTTCTTACACAAGTTACGCGATCACTCGACGGCCCTATGCGCCAACTTCATCGCTGCTCGGACTTGGTCACCGTACCGGTCCTAGCGCACCACAACACCGACCTTGTCGCTCTGTTGACTTCAAACACATCCAACCCCTCTGTGGAATCCTCTTCATCGTATCAATGATATAGACCTCGTCAGGCATGAGACAGATAAGTCCCTTTTATAATTAAACTTCACACTTCACTCTTTTGCGAGTTTGCCTCTTTCGAGCATCACTCGGAAGCTTCTCCTCATCTTTACCCGAGTCCGACTCGATGAATTGCAAATCATCCATTCAAAACTATATTTCTCATATTCTGACATGTCCGTTGTCGAAGCCTGTAATACGCTCGGGGGCTACACCGCACTCGGGGGCTGCATCTCATTTGGAATGACACTCTCCTGAGTAGTCGAGTACTTCATCACCAGTCAGATCCTTCACTTCAACAAGTGCATTCGATCTGTCACTTTGACAAGTTTTATAATCACCCAGACGCTCTGCACGCCATCTTCATTCCTACTCAGACTCAGTTGTCACGCCGGTCTTGTTGTGTCGCAACCACACTACACCGACCTCGTCGCTACATTAGCTTCGAAAGCATCTGGCTAACTCCTTCGAAGACCATTTCAGCCACTTGGCTGGACACGCAATCTGTCACTCGACCACCCCACGCATCACCACTTGGCTGGACACGTAGGCCTTCACTCGGCCACCTCGCGCATCCTCACTCGGCCGTCCCGCACCGCGCTACTCGGTTGTGAACGTCTTCACCACTCGGCCGCTCCGTACGTCGCCTCTCGGTTGTGCACGTCTTCACCACTTGGCAGCCCCGCGCATTGCCACTTAGTTGTGCACGCCTTCATCATTCGGCCACCTCGCACATCATGACTCGGTCGCCCCGCGCGTCGCCAATCGGTTGGGCACGTCTTCACCACTCGGCCGCTCCGCACGTCGCTACTCGGTTGTGCACGTCTTCACCACTCGGCCGCCCCGCGCGTCGTCACTCGGTTGTACACATCCTCGCCCCTCGGTCGCCCCGCGTGTCACCATTGGTTGGACATGTCTTCACCACTACACCCCCAGCACGGGAACGACTAAGTTACTTATATGAACAAACCTCGTACCGCACTCTGTAGCGAGCTTACCTCTTTCAAGCATCACTCGGGGGCTACGCACAACCGTGGGCCATGCCGCCTTCAGGGGTTACGCCCATTTGATCAACCTGCGGATCACATCGGGAATATTTTTCTGACCATACATGCTCGGTCCGCCAAAGATCTATAAGGGTAGCACCGTCCACTCGGACGATCGCCCGAATCATTACCTAGAGTCATCTTCAGGACTGCAAAAGGGTGAAAACGACGCTCCTCTACGGATACACTTGGCCCTTATTCTAGGCTCCAAGGCGTCAGTTTCACAAACTTGGACTCAGAGATGGCATGTGCTAGTGTTCCCCTGGGATAATGAGTGGCCTCTCTCCAGAGAGACAGCCCACACACTAGCATCATCACTCGGGTTTCATGGCACGTCCATGTCAGACCACTAGTCTACCTCCTCCGGGAGACATACGAGTGCCACCAAGTTTTTCCTTGCAGTCAACATACCCCGATCAGTCGGGAAGCACGTCCACTCGGACAAATACCCCTTTCATGCGAAAGGGTGAAAACAAAGCTCCTCTACGGATACGATGTACTCTTACAAATACCCCTTTCATGCAAAGGCTAACGGTCAATGCAAGAAGTACTACTGGAACGATTACTCCCTGGAGTGTCCAGCCTTTTTCTGCAGTCAGCAGTTTCAGGGCCGAATTCATTCAGTCGGGCCGAGTGCACGAAGATTCGCTTGATTGGTCCAGTTCCTGGTTGAATTTATTTACCGTGCCAAGCGCACGAAGATCAGCCCGACTGACTCAGCTCCAGGCTGAGCTTATTTACCATGCCAAGCGCAGGAAGATCCATCAGATTGACTAGCTCCAGATTGCGGTTATTTACCGTGTCCATGAAGATCCATTCCGAATGCATGAAGACCCGCCACAGTTCTAGGCTGAAGTCATTTACCATGCCGAGCGCCCGAGGGTTCACCTGTTTAATTCAGTTTTAGATCAGAAGATAGGCTCTAAGACCCCCGCCGACTGCCCGCAGTCGACGTAGGTCTCGGGGACTACACCCAGTGGGTGCACTCAGCGTGCCCCCACTGGAATGGTATCCACTCGGAACGGTCCGCCCGGTCTGAGTGACGGCCAAACAACAAAAAAGACAGGCTCTAAGACCCCCGCCGACTGCCCGCAGTCAACGCAGGTCTCGGGGACTACACCCAGTGGGTGCACTCAACGTGCCCCCACTGGAATGGTATCCACTCGGAATGGTCCGCCCGGTCCGAGTGACGGCCAAATAACAACAAAAAAGACAGGCTCTAAGACTCCCGTTGACTGCACTCAGCGTGCCCCCACTGGAATGGTATCCACTCGGAACGGTCCGCCCGGTCCGAGTGACGGCCAAACAACAACAAAAAAGACAGGCTCTAAGACTCCCACCGACTACCCGCAGTCGACGGCAGTCTCGGGGACTACACCCAGTGGGTGCACTCAGCGTGCCCCCACTGGAATGGTATCCACTCGGAATGGTCCGCCCGGTCCTAGTGACGGCCAAACAAAAACAAAAAAGACAGGCTCTAAGACTCCCACCGACTGCCCGCAGTCGACGGCAGTCTCGGGGACTACACCCAGTGGGTGCACTCAGCGTGCCCCCACTGGAATAGTATCCACTCGAAATGGTCCACCCGGTCCGAGTGACGGCCAAACAAAAAAAAAGAGACACGTTCCAGACGTGAAGAAATTCTGAGTAATTAGTTACTCGATGCAGGACCTACATCCAAATTCACTCGGAAGGACTGATAAGCTGAATAGATCAAGGCGAATGCTAGAAGGCCCAGTCGTCACAAGCATCAGCAAAATCTCAAAGCTCATTTGGAACGTTGAGTTTGGCAGAACCTACACTATCCCTTTCTCACTCGAACCCTGATCCATTCGGGGGCTAATGATGTGGATATGTATTAGGGATAGGGTCCTAAGCATGGCCTACACACCCCACCAGAAGAGACCACATGCAAGATTACAAGATTACAAGGAAGATTCCGACTGAAGTAACCATAAGCTTACGAGCCACTCGACAATCAGCTCACTCGGAAGATCCTACATCCACTCGACGAACTCATTCCACTCGGAGCACCCGATCTCACTCGGATATACGAAGACCAGACAGTCGACAAAACAGTCGGAGCATCATTCTCATAGTAGCGGTTTCGTAGTAAGCAGATATTATGGCATTGATGATCCATTGTGTAACATAGGAGGTGAAGGGGTGGCGCACTCTATATAAGCCACCCATCACCACTAGACTAGGGGGCCTTTTTTTTTCTGCGACCTCTCTCTCTCTAGTCTCCGGACTTAGCTCAGGCATGGGGATCCGCTCTCCTCTTTCTCACACACATTGTAATCTCCGGATACATAATCAGATAAAACAAAGCCTCTCCGGAGCACGAGACGTAGGGCTGTTATCTCCACCGTGAGAGGCCCGAACTCGCTAAAATCACCGTGTCACCCGTATGCATCTCGATAGATCATGCTCCTTTACCCTACCCCCTTCGTACTGTCGGAATCATTCCCACGACAATTATAGCTCTTGTGGGACTGCTGATTGGTGAATTGAGCCTTTTTGGGTGCAGTGATTATAAAACATTCCTCGTACTGACTGGAAATCCCTGTAAAAGACATCTATAGTTCTATACACCCATAGAATCTGAGCACCATTGGACTATATTTCTTCTGGTTTCAATGTGTTATGTTTTTCCTCTTTGTTTTCACTGAGATTTTGTTTTTTGATTCCTGAAAGAATCTTATGGAACATAAAATATCTATCTAATCTTTGATTTACTTGATTTAGATGCGATTGTCTGCTTAGACGCCTTTTCAGGTAGAAAACTCTGGAGCACCGTTCAGTTTTGTGGACTGTATCATGACCTGAGACAGTACAACTGGAGAATCATTCCAAACTCCACTATACTGCTAGACTACTCCTTTTCCGTGAGTGGCATTGCTCTGTTTTGAAGCATTGGTTTCTATAAATCAGTCCATAAAATGTACTTCATGTTGTTGAAATAGAGATGATGTAATGATATTTTTGCAATTGCTGGTTTAGTGATTGGTTATCTATGCTGATAAATTTCACTAGTACTTGAGTTCTTATTTCACAACCAATAGCTTGCAATTTGTTTGTCTGCAATAAGTAATATATTGGCTGCCGTAACAGGCAACTGTGCCACGAAAGAACAAGTAGCCAGGACCGGAAATTGAACTAAAATGGATCATTTATGCTTGTCAAATTGTGAGCACAATACTATTGATGATCTGGGTTGTGTACTGACGTGGTAGGGGCTGGCCCCTGTTCTGAACTTGTATTTAAGCTCTCTTTTCTACTAACAGAGCTCCTGTCAATATTTCGGAAACAAATTGTTAACAAAATTTGAGAGTATATCATTGATGATGTCCATTTGTGAGCATATCTGTCAATTGGAAATCATTGTAATATAGTGCAGGTGGCGAAGGAGATCAATTGAACTATCAAACTGAACTGACTAAACTGATTTTTGAGAGGAGATCAATGAAAGAATTGTAATATACTGTAGGAGGCAAGATATTAAATAAATTGGCTGAAGCGAACTGGTCCATAACACTAAATTAAAAATCATTGTAGTCAGAAAAAGGAGATCAACTAAACTTGACTGAAGTGAACTATGGGCCAAGGTGTGATGCCCTCGATTCAATCGTATGCTAATTCTTCGCGATATGAAAACCCTTTGTCCTCCGTCTGCAGGGGCAATTCCTGAGAAAAGTGCTACTAGCCCTTGTTTTGGTCATGTCCACAGGCCTTTCCATTCGTCTTTATTCGTCTTTCTTTCGGCAATCTATGCATAGTTCTACTTCTTGAACCACCGAATCTGCTTTTGAAAATGGATAACTAGCTCCAAATAGAGAAACTGTGAAGGCTAACCTTGATATTGACCCAATACAGAACCAAGGGGTCTTTCTGTGGAAACCTTCACGAGCAATCGTCGTTTTTTGATGTTTTTTCCGCTTTTCACAGCTGCTCTTTCCACACCCCCGGATATCTGGTGCCAAACCGTCGCCCCTTTCCTTATATATTTGATAATCGATTTTGCTATCTTTGTGGCATTGATTGTACAAGTTTGTGAAGAGGGCTGGATGAGTAGAATGAGGGAAAGCGGCTCGATCGAGAAAAAAGAGGAGTAGACTAGAAAACCTAGAACTTCAAAAGTCACTATCAATGAATTCCCGAGCAATTCTAAACCAACATATGCTCCGTATAGACGAAATCTCAGAGAACCTAACAGAAGATTCGCGACTCCTTCATGGAATATAGGTCTTAGTATATAAATAATGTCAGTTCGAACCTGACGAGTCGTTATCATCTGTTGCCCTAACTGAGTCCATTAGCTCTTGTTGCCCTTCTATGGTGGGGATCCATAGAGAGTTCGTTTTATGAAATATCTGATAAAGTAAAAAAAAGAGAGACAGGTGGTTGCAACAATCACAAACCATAGAAAAAAAATGCATATCCCGTGTGTGCTCTAGTTTCGAGTTCTCCTAGACCACCATTATGAACCAAAAACAACCATACCTAGTGAAGGGAGCTCTTCGCAACTGTCAGTGAAAAGATGGAAATTGGTTCTAAAAGAGCCGAGCTAGGGATAAGAGATATGGTTGGTTGGCAGAATGGAAGGAATGCTATTCTAACGGGAACCGGGAAAAGAATGGTTCCCAATACAGGGCCCGAAGAAGAGAGACGAAAGGAAGTAGTGAAAGAAGAAATAAAGTATGCGGATCAAAGTGAAAAATCACATAGCTACTAAGTCAAAACGTCCAATGAGAATGGAGATCAAGAGGGACATGAAATCCATTAGCAGCTCCATCAGTTATTTCATTATTAGCATTCCTTAACCAATAGAAAAAGAAAGAGATCACAAGCGTTATCAGTCTCCAGACGCATCTATCTATAAAAATGAGTAGGGCACCTGCTATGAGATACATACTGGAGTCAAGGATTGAGACCACTACTGAGAAGGCCAATAAATCATTTTTTTGTATCGGAAGGGAAAGAAGGACCATCCATTGGCAAGCACTAAAGGTAGGAATCTAGTGGCTGCTGCATCAAGCTCCATCCATGATTTTACACTCTAGAGGAGAGAACTGCTGTGAGCCAGCTTTGTAGCGACCTTTCTTATGCGGAAGCAAAACCTATATTTCTATACGAGTTTCCTTCAGTTGCTTAGGGTGAGCAAGCCCATAATATTCCATTTATATTCTTTCTCCCTTTTCTGTTGGAGTTACATAGGAGTGGTCCATAGGGGGGCACTAGTTACTGGTTAGGAACCATCAGTCCATAGGCGCACGAATAGGGGTCCATCCAGTTTATTCTTTTGGGGTTGTGTGTGGGACTTTCCTCTTGATGTGGAAAAATAGGCTCTTAGGGCATATGCTACCTTTACCGAAAAAAGAAAGTCAACAGACTTCATGGACTGAGGAGGTGGAGGATGAATGGTATGGCTTGCTCACTTGCTTAAAAACTTATTTTCCAAAATAAGGAGAAAAAATATAAATCACCAAATGGAGAAAAGCATATTCTAGTATTTGCCCATAAGCTTATTCAAAATAGGAGTGCTACATAAGCATATGCTAAAGGGGGAGGAATCAATTTATTATTTATTTCTTAGCCTAGGCCCAACTATGTACAAAAACCTATCTATTATTGCTTGCATCGACAGCAAAGTAAACTCTCGCTGATGATAGAAGAACAACTCTTAGGGCAGTTGCAAGTAAACTATGAGCTATTTATTGTTCCTTTCTTAGAAAAAAATAAAGGATGGCTTATGGTCTATTTTCTTACTTGACTATCCTGCCTGACTTGGCCAATAAAAGATACCTAGCATGACACATCAGCTACGCCATCTGAGCGCCTGTCCACTTGCTAGTCAGGAAAAATAACCGCTCCGTTTCGTGGGCTTCTTTCGCTGCTCTCTTCACGCTCGCTTTACGAGTGCAACCAAGTTCAATAAACTGTTCATGCTAATTCATAGACTATGCTGGTTTCTATCTAAGAGTCCTGTGAGACACTTCCTTCTCATACACATCTGAAGCAACGTTTGATCATCCGCATTAGAGTTTTGTAGGTCCTTGAGAGAACGTTATCCAGTCAGTTATGACTTGACCATGGTCTGAGGTGAAATTGGTCCTGGTCCATAAAACGAAAGGTGCTGGGCAAGCGCAGAGAAGTCGTCTGAAGGGGAGTTCCATAGGAATGTTCAACTTCGATCAACCTTGGTTTGGTCCCATGCCTAAAAAGGAAAGAAGGTCCAAAACAGAATAGGGGTGATATAACCCACTGCTCGCCTAAGAATGTACTGACGTAATCCCTACTATGGCTTCCCGAAGGATCCAGCTGCTAAAAGGGTCCGAGCCATAACGGATTGATGTGACCATAGCGGCGACTGGAATCGATCTAAATGAGGCAGTTATGGGACTTATCTTATATAACAATATATATGGAGGAAGGATTCAAAAAAGGTGGGGGTCAAGGTGTATAATACGAGCTCCACTTTCAGGCAATGAGCTAGCTTAACCCTGATTGCTTAAGGTTTAATACAGTCATGTTGGATCTGCTACTAAGAAAGGAAGAGAAAGACTGATTGCGACAGCTCAACCGGATGAGACATATCTTATTTACAGAACTGTGCCAACGTGTGCCTACATTGTTTGATTTACCAGTTTCGGGTATTGGATTTTGGAATAGAAAGAATGAAACTAGTACCATCTTATTGCCAACCGTGCTTTCTACCAACTCCGCCAACCCCAGATGGGAATATTGATTGCGATTTAGCCGCATCTGAGCCCACAACTGCTGCCTCTACTCCGCCTACTTCTTGTGCCGACTTCGCCAGCCTCGCGGGGTACCGATTTCGTCCTGCTTTGTGTGCGTGCCATTGACTCCTTTAATGGGTCGAAACCTACTTAGTTCTCATTTTTATTTCATCTATACAAGAAAAGAAGGATTTGTGTTTAGCAAGACAGAGAATTGAATAAGTAAAAATAAAGTAGTGTGTACTCTTTACCGAAAAGCAAATATGACAGATAGGGTACGGCATATTGCTTATTCCTGATTGATCTAGTTGACGACAGTTGCCTTGTTGGACCGATTGTGGATTGGAGTAGAAGTTTCTTATATACAGATATTCGTGTTTACTAATTTCGCATACTGGGAATGGAACTTGATATAAACCATTGGAAACTCTCTTTGAGACTCATCATCTGTTATATACGACAGGCTAATTAAGTCCTTAAATTTCAGAAAGGAGCCTTTCCTTACTTCCTTACACAAAACTGTTATGTTGTTATGCTGTTCATGCAATCAAAACTTAGAATAGAAGAAAAAGAGTTCCCTCGGTACCCATCCTCTTCTCCTTTGCTTGTGTGACTATCATGAGAAGAATTCCATTCCAAGAAGTCAAATAACAAGAAAAAGAAACAAGGTCAAGATCCGTTGTTACTAGTACCGACGAAATGGAGAAAGTGTCCTCCGGGAACGCAATCTACTACATTAGTTGGTGTAGCCAGAGAAGAGGATATCCCTTTTTTTAACCCATTGGTCTTCAGACCAGACCCATACCATAGCTACAAACACTTTTGAGTCGGAGGAGACTGGCCAGATCACCTTCTTGAGGCTCTCTAGGCTTATCGGACGTCAATCTGTATAGCCACTGGCCCCCTTCTCCTTAGTCGTTGGCATGGACGCCATTCTTCCTAGTGAACTCGACGATTCCTTCCCTGCGTGTTCTGCTCAATGACGGTATGACTGATAATCATAAGCGAGAGGCTCTGCTCTCGAAACTTGACCTCCTTGATTTGATCGATGGGAGAAAAAAAGGTTACGAGCGGCAGAGCACGCACAAGTCTATCAACGTCAACTCAGCCGCGCTTTGGACCGATCCTACGAATAAGAGGCATTAACAAAGCATTTATGAGACACCATACTTTCAATAGGCAAGGGCCAGCCCGAAGATCAACGGGATCTTTCTCCAAGCTAAGTTTCTACCCCCGAGGGAACCGGCCACGATGCGTGGGGGTATCGGTGCTGATAAACTCGTCTCCACTCATCTTACCTGGAAATGGAAATAAATTATGGTAGATTACCTACCTCATCTGAGATGAAGGAATTTCCTACTTAAGATTCATATGCATATTTTGCTGTTGATGTGGAGGAATTGGTACTAGCCTACTCGATATGTTCCTTGCCTGGTTCGCTATAGGAAGTGCTTTCAGCAAATGAGGAGGGGAATATTCATACGTATGAATCTTCCGTCAATGGTTAAGGTTGAAGTGAAGTCAAACCTTCTTTGAATTTTGATGCCTAATTATTTAGCTCTGGTATTGAGAAAGAAACCATTCATACGGCCAGGTCACAGGAATGCTTCTTCGGCTTACAATTCCGAGTCAACAACCGTAACTCAAGCACTTAGCCCTAGCTCTTGCTCTTTCATTCCTTGCAACGGGCTGCCTGTTTGCCTACTAATATTTACTTACCTCAATGGTGCGCTAACTTTAGAACGAGGATTTGCCAAATTCGTATTAGGGGGGCTATGCAGCAATTCGACCACTGTTACTGTACTAGATATCTCAGGCTTATCCTAAAGAAATTATGGCTTCATTTCTCTTCTTCCTGGTGATGGATATAGTCTCGATGGCTTTGCCCAAGTATGGCATAAAAGTCAAATAGGATATCCTTCAAAAGGGAATTTCATGTGTGAGCACCTTGCCTCTTTTAGGGAAGGCTATTTACCAAGTGAGTCTGCGCAGCATGCTACGAAACATAAGAATCATTTTGAATCCCATTTGCACCCAGATTCAGCTTCTTTCGAACTTGCAAATGCACTTTCAGAGCCAACAACGGATCGGCTTGGCCCATTCCCCATATGGGGAAGAAAGAGTACCTAGATCAGCATCTACTAAGTATGCCCTGAAATTCATGTTATGATCCGGTCTTTCCCAAAGCTAGGGCTTCTTTTCCCATCCCTATCCTCCGTGTCAACCTGTACCGGACCCAGAGTCAAAACTAAAAAGAGAATGAAGTCTCGAAAATTCTTAATTAATAAATATTCATGCGCCTACTTTGCTTATCCTTCTCTGCCCCATTATAGATAGTTGGGTAGAGCGAGAGGGATAGCAAGGACTTGAAAAGGGAAGGTTTTTTACGGCTAAGATGTTTCAGTTCGCCCCGACATGAAGGTACCACTTCTCTCCTATTGTTTCAAGCTGTTATCTCATTGCCCCCTTTTAGTAGCACCTTTGACCTCTATCGCTCAGAGCACAAATCGTTGTGCTCCTCACTTCTCAAGAGACTTCTCTGATTGGAGAAGGTCATTCTAAAACATCAGATCTCCCATTTCAGCTGAGGAATAAAAACTTATCCACCTATAATATATGATAGGTACTGAAAGATTTGATGTCATTTCTCAACACCAGCTTCTCACTTCAAAATACCTTCTTGAAGTAGACTGAATGATATGTATCAAATTGAAGTTGCCTTTAGAATCTGGGATCGGAACAGGACAGGTATCACTTTTCACGATCAAACCAATGGGAAAATGCAATGGATAAAAACCATGGATAAGCCCTTTCTCTTTTCTTTCAAGTACCAACTCGCCAAGAGAGGTTTCAAGAAGAATTATCTCTATGCTCCACACCTCATGAAGCTTATCTTGAACCAATCTCAGCTTTCCCCATCTGCTAGACCAAGAGCCTCCTCAATGGCTCAAAGTGTAGAGCTGCCTGCTAAGAGAAGCTAATTTTTTTGGCCTCTAGTGCTCAAGTTCCTGCTTCTGCTAGTGATCTTCCACAATCATTTGCTCATGATATAGAAGAAGAAATGTCAGAAGAAAGCAGCAGTTCTGATGAAGAAAATAGCTCAAGTTCCTGCTTTTGCTAGTGATCTTCCACAATCATTTGCTCATGATATAGAAGAAGAAATGTCAGAAGAAAGCAGCAGTTCTGATGAAGAAAATGCATCCACTGCCTCCTTGCTCAAGGGCTTCATCAAAAATCTTTTCCCATGAAGACGCTTAGATCACCATCTTCACTCAGATGAAAGAGCTCTCTGATCTGTCCAAGAGCAATGCTCCAAAGCTAGAAAGGTTAGAGCAAGTGCTTAAGAATTGTGCTCTAGAAGTTGTGGATGACCCTCAACCAGCTCTGAATGTGCCTCCTGCTTCAGTTGAAGCTCCTCAAGATTCTTCATGCTTTTTTGTGCTTGTGGGAGTCGAATAGCTAGATAGATAGTTCTAGTCATGATGCTTGAAGGGTAGGATAGAGGCAGAAAAAAGGTAGTATGACTTGGTTCTTCTTTTGCTCTTTTTATGGACTGTCTTGTAAACCACTTTTGGATGATGCATGTGTGTTTCATTTCTCATATCTAGTATGACTTCTGCTTATTGCTTATCTTATGTCATATACATGCTTCATCCTTGTGCAAGTGTATCTTTGACTCTATGCTTATTGAAATAGACTTTGCACCACATGATTGCGTGTGAGCTTATATTTTTCTTGATTGCTTTCCAAAATCTATAGAAAAGAGGGATGCCGAAACTCAGTCATCTCAGAGTTATTTGATGAGCTTGCAGGGGGTGGGGCTAAATTCTTATCCAATGCCATCCTTTCCTTCACCGAAGCCCACTAGTTGACGGTTGGGAAAGCAAGGGTGAACCCTTTGATACAGGTTGAGTTCATCTCCTTCTCTGTCCTATCAGAGAATCTAAACAGTGATTCTTTCACACCTAAATAAAAAGATAAGAATCCGGATCCTCCGATAGGTAAGAAGGCAAGGCAGAAAGCACTCTGTCTGATAAAAAGATTCAAGTTCTACTATCTCTTGTTGAAAGAAGGAAGGATGTTGGGTACTCTTGGTAGTCCTATAAGGTCCTTCCGCCTTTTCGGGGATAGTAGGTACATCACATCAACTATGTTATTTTTAGATTGGGCAAAGTGGTGCCAAACAAGTTGTTTGTATAGGGCCACCGTTCGATGGATTGCATGCTGTTGCTGGAGCTGCTGTATTGTTGTATTCTGCTGGGATGTGCAGAGACCGAAAGCCAAGCTTTTATAAGCTATTAAGGGAGACACTTTACTGTCATCTAACTTGGGATGGAGCCCTTCACGCGACTTATTCCATCCATCTTGCTCTCGTAAAAGGAATGCTTGCCATAGCCCTGCTCTAGTGCTGGTTTGCTTTCCCACTTTGCCTGACTCAGAAAGGAATTTAATGATCTCACAATTATATATAAACGGAGGAACTTCACCTCAACACCACAGTATAGTAGAGTCACTGCCCCTTCTTTTTTTAAGTTGGCGGACCTTTGGGAATCTAAATTCCATGGCCTTACAAGAGCTCTCCTATATGCAATAAAGGCTTCCTCAAAACAACCACTTCTCATCCATAGCTTAGGAAGTGCCGAGTGGAACATCTCTACCAGCTTACACTCTTCAGAAGTACATTCTAGAACACCATTCAACCATGCAGACTCTACAATGTCTATGATGGTTTTGCATTCTTCTGCAGCATCTGTCATCTCAGGATACAATAAGTCAAACTAAAATTCAGACTTGATGTGCAACTCTTCCAGAAGCAGACTCACTGAATGCATCGACATATGCATTACCATCCCATTCACTTGTGAGGCTTTCCTTCTTGAAGAGCACGGAGAAACTAAAACTCTAGTTGGCACTTTCACTTTCAGTAATAGCACTGGTCATTCACGGTTTCAGGTTTCTTATATCAATTCCCTGAAGAACTTGCAATGCTGCATCAAAATTTCCCCTCTGATATTCTAGTCTTCCCAGCAAATCGGGCCTCCTGATATACAATCAAATAAACCTTACCAGTGAGCAAATCAGCAAAAGAAACCACTACTATTTCCTTTGAAGAGAGAGGGGTTCAGCCAAACCCAAACCTCAGAATTGATCTCCCTAAGGTCTGATTCCACTTCATTTATGTGGCTATCATCAAGCATCGCTTCTCGATTTCGTGCCCTCGAAGAACCATTTGCTGAGAAATCCCGTGTTGCAAGAGATTCTGGCGATCGAGGCATCTCTTCAAACTTGGATTGGTCCCCGCTGCAAGTACATAACATGATGGCAGCCATTTTCTGCTTTGCGGATACTTTCACTTAATTTAGATTAAAAATGTCATCTCTGTCTAAAGATCTTCCCTTTGGGCCAATGGTATTGACCATTCATCAATAAGAACCTGGGAAGGAGATAATGTAAGGTGGTAAGTGCATATTTTCATAATCTTACACTAACTAGGAAAATAATCACATGTGTCAACTATAGTAAAGTAATAAACGACAGTAGCAGGTCGACCAAATCTATAAAAACAACCAAGACATGGACTAATTCGTATGCCAAGCTTAGCAGATCCCTTCCCAGTGCTGACTAACAAACATGATGACTCAGACAATACAAGCAACTATACTTTTGAATGCTAGCAACTTGTTTAAGCAAAACAGTATAAGGGTCATTCGGAGTTCCAGGCACAAAACAATTCTACCGAACTGGGTATACCAAACAGTTGATCAACAAGGAAAATGTCCACTAAACTAGCTAAACGGCTCACGAATTGTTTGGAATGCGACAGTAAATGTGATCTCCCAGCAATATCTCGAGTCCAAAACCTCACCCATCTACATATATCATCATCTGCGGCAAGAACATAGTAACACCAAAATCCTACCAGCAACTACAGCAATGCACCCTCCTCACGACAGCCAACCATCGACGGTGTCAGACTATGATTCAGTTGCTGTACTACTCCTCTTTGTTCTGTTTCATGTTTTTGGCGGTTCCATTCTTGTGTCTGAGTCCGAAGAAGACGGTGGATGTTGATCCAGTAGCAAAATTGTGCTTCCTGTTGCAGGATTTATGTATCATGCCGTGCGTAGATACAGACGACATGGAAAAAATCTAGGTTTATGTACGACATGCTCTTTCCTTCCTTCATTCGGTGACGCACAGAGGTGGCAGAGTCTTGTTCCTGGAGTCGCTCACAACTTTTGGGAGCACCGAGATCCTGAATAAGATGCTGCACGAATTGGCTGAGGTGTTGGGAGCCCCCAATAGAGAAGGACGATGCGGAAAGGTATGGTGGGAATACAAACATGCCTGGACAGAAGAAGTAGACGAAAGACCTCCAGGCTGTGTCGTCATTCTCAATCCTGAAAAGAGAGCGCACATCCTGAGGAAGGCGCGTCATGCAAAGGTTCCCATTTTTTTCCTTAGTTGACCTCGTGTTTCTATCGGATCCTAAGCTTCATCGGGACAAGAGCATAAACCATCCCGTCCCGGTAGAGGGGACAGAGCAGCTCAGCGGGCTAATCAGTGACCTCATCTACCCAAAGACTTTATTTCTGCTGTACTTTCTTAAGCAATAGGAGCTCCTTCATATGCCCTTGAAGGTGGGAATATTTGTACTGAAACGAGGTTTAAAGGTACCTTTTCCCGTTGTCCGCTTTGCCTTCGTACGACTTTCCTTGGCAAACTATCCCAAAAAAGGAATGGGCCTTTTCAAAATCAAACTTGTTGTTTACTCACTGTGGCAAAACAAAACTCTCTTATTTTCCTTCGAGATGAATACCAATTTGATAGAGGTGGGGCATTTTCCATGAGTGGATTCGAGAATGTGGTCCCTCCTCTCTTTTGACCAGTCCTTGGCTTCTTTGTTTGATGATGGCGATAGCTCTTCTCTAGCCTGGCTAGATAGCAAAACAATGAAATAACACGCCACTGTGGTGATAAATCTTCTTGATGAAATCTTACTGATTCGACTCATGGACCTTTTCCAAATAGTAGTGGCCTTCGTTCGAAAGGTGAAAACAACCAGTCAATACCTTATTGATTCAAAAGGGAATGCACTTACTCCTGCTTACAAAACTTCTTTTGCTCAATAAATTCTTAGTGCTAGGGCTGGCTTAGGTAGTCTTTGTGTACAATCTATCATCAACCTACCCTAACTCGGGTTCTAGCACGCTAAAAGCATTGATAGAATCATACCATGATTGCTTTCCTTAGTCTTGAACGCCCCACTCGTGTCAGCTCTCATTATAAAACCTCTCACCTGGCCACACACCAAACTAGCTAGGGCCCTTAGTACGTGCCGCGCCATCACTCTCCTATTCTAGTGGTAATAGTACGCACTGGGCCATGCCAACTAATTATCCCTCGGCCGCCAGGCCGCACCAACACTCTTATTAACACCCCGACGCCATAACATCTTGTTTCTCAAGAGTACGTAGCAATCGGTCCTTCCTGGAGTTCAACAAAATGAACAGTAGCTAAATTGGAACTAAGGTGACCGATCATCCACCAGTGGGTAGAAATATGAATGTTGACTAGGGTCCCCTGTGCTCATTTGATTCTGAGTCGGCAGCATATCAAGCTCCTAGCCCCGCCTTAACAACCCTCATAGTGTCATGTCCCCCGATCGATAGCTTAATACATTTCAGTATTTGGCTTGCTTTCTTCATTTTCTTGCGTAGGTAGAAACCTTTCTGGGTGTGTCAAGTGTTGGTATGCCTTGACCACCTAACTAAAGTATATCTTAAACCATAAAGGCATTGGTTGCTATGTTTAGTTCGTAGGATGTTATCCCTACCTCCGCAAATCGCCGGTAAGTGGAAACCCAGGGATAAGTGCAAGCAGGATCTCAACTGTGTGAGGTCGCACTAACTTGTCTCGTCCAAGGATGAAACATATCCCGCTGTTGCTGCTGAGAAGTATACATCTCAAGCATATGAGCGGCAACTTCCTTCCACCTTGAATGGTGTGTCAGCACACCAAATTATATGACTATATTCAATATGCCCTGATGTCCATAGTACCGTACTCAGACAACCCTACCCTTAAAGAATAGTAGGATTACATTCATCGTTCCAGCTGTAAACATAGCTTCTAGTTTGACTGAAGGAGAGTCATGCAATAGGCATCAGTAGGGAGTGCGAAAGCAAAAGCTAAGTGATCGAACTAACACAGAGTGCATTTCTCCTGGGTAAGCTTATGTTCCTGATATCTGATACCTATGTTTGCTCCTTATTTTATTAATAATTGATCCAATTTATACAAAAAATACATAGGTTGAAGAAGTTATCAAGAAAAATGATTGGGATCTTTCAATATGCTATTCTTGATATCATGTTTTTTATTCTTGATCCTATCAAGTATGGATTCTAGATTGTTAGTTGGAGCATCCTGACCAGTCTAGTTTATTGTGATATGATCATGAGGGACTCTTCAAATAAATGTAGGGAGTCACACAGGTCTTTGACATATCAAATTATATCTAGAATTGAGTCAGAGCATTTCCTCTGATTCCTAGCTCAGAAATCTTTGCTTTATTTACTACAGATTGGAGCACACAAGCGCACATGCAGTAATCTGATTGAGAAAATGTATAGTTGCTGCCATCGATATTAAAGAGTCTGTCTAGTGCCAAAAAGGTCCTTCCAAGGCCTGAGCTATCAAATTCATGTGATACACACTTTCCTCTCTGTGAATCACACTCAGCTTTCTACAACTGAGGGTAGGATTGGTTGCACAACGCATGCTATCCATTTGTTATTGGTGATAGGAAGATGGCTCAATCATTGAACTAGCATTGACCAACCTACTTCAGAAAAAACTTAGAGTTAACCATCTAGTGCAAAAGTGCTAGTTTCCCCCTCCCAGAGGTGAGAAGGGAGATATGAGCGTGGCGGTTGCCCAACCAAATAAGTAGTAGTTTTTGAATGATTCGCGTTAGCCAGGAGTTAGAGATGTACTTTCTATTTCAATGAAGTAACCAACCAAAAGAGAGTGCTAAAGAGTCATTCAGAAGTGAGTGAAGGGGTGCAGAAAAAAGCTGGTGAGCAAAGAACGCTCAAATTGTTAATTAAATGGGCCTTGTTAATGAAGTATTTCGTTACCTTCCTTTATTCCGATTTTGACCATTTAGTTGAATTGACTCTGTTAATTCGCTCTCACGGTAATTGGATTGCGATTTCCTCTGGATTCAATCTCAATGACTGCTAGGATTTCTTTCTACTTCTATTTGTGGCATATAGAATTTTACGATATATGAAGCGGAAGAAGGAACAAGGCTTGAAGGCGGATTAGCAAGGGAATGAATCTGATGAAGCTGTTCCTCCGCTAGAATAAGGGGGGCATGATTGCTGATTTGACCGGGCAGACCAGATGAGTGAGATTGATTGAAACCGCTGTGCCAACTTGCATACAAGATTTTTAGACTCTAGTAAATCCTCTTCACAAGTTATTTCATACAGGCTATTCAAGGTCTATTGGCTTTATTGCTTATGTGGTACTTCGACCGCGAAGCCTTGCTTATGCACCGAGAAAGATCGTAGATAGGAAAGAGCTATTATGCACCAACGATGGCCCCTTCTCTTTGCCTTTATTGTCTCATACCTCAATCCATTGCTGGCTTGGATGCTATCTCTCTTCTTCTTTGCTCGCGAGAGTGAATAAGAGGACGACCCACCAGGGGGAGGATGGAATGAGTCGGCAAGGGGATCAACCATCTTCTTTCAATAAAGGCCCACACATTATCCTTCATATTGGGATAAAAGGACTCTGAAGAAGGAAACTCTCTTCCCGTCTTGCATAACTGACCACTGCAAATCAAGTCGAAAGTGCTTATATGCTTAACACGTTTTTGTCTCAATGACAGGCCGCTTGAACATTGTCTGATTTTTTTAAGAGACTCGATCTTATGTATCTACTTATTGTCCTTTTGCCTTTGCTAGGTAGTTCCGTAGCCGGTTTTTTCGGACATTTTCTAGGATCTGAAGGAACCACTATAATGACTGATAACCCACAAGTATAGGGGATAGCAACAGTTTTTGAGGGTAGAGTATTCAACCCAAATTTATAGATTCGACACAAGGGGAGCCAAAGAATATTTGCAAGTATTAGCAGCTGAGTTGTCAATTCAACCACACCTGGAGATTAATTATCTGCAGCAATATGATCAGTAGCACAGTAATATGATAGTAGTGATAGTAGTGATGATAGTAGCAATATGATCAGTAGCACAGTAATATGATAGTAGTGATAGTAGTGGATTCGTTGAATGATATTCATCATATAATAGTCATAACCTAGGGCGATACGGCACTAGCTCCAGTTCATAAATATAATATAGGCATGTATTCCGTAAATAGTCATACGTGCTTATGAAAAGAACTTGCATGACATATTTTGTCCTACCCTCCCATGGCAGCGGGGTCCATAAGGAAACTAAGGGATATTAAGGCCTCCTTTTAATAGAGAACCAGAACAAAGCCTTAACACATAGTGAATACATGAACTCCTCAAACTACGTTCATGACCGGAAAGTATCCCGATTACTGTCACACCGGGGTTTATGGATCATAACACGTAATAGGTGAATATGACTTGCAAGATGGGATCTAGAACATAGATATAATGGTGATAACAAAAATGGTTCAGATCTGAAATCATGGCACCCGGGCCCAAAGTGACAAGCATTAAGCATGGCAAAGTCATAACAACATCAATCTCAGAACATAATGGATATTAGGGATCAAGCCCTAACAAAACTAACTCAATTACATGATGAATCTCATCCAACTCCTCACCGACTAGCGAGCCTACGAAGGAATTACTCACTCCCGGTGAGGAGCATCATGGAATTAGCGATGGAGAAGGGTTGGTGATGACGAAGATCAAAGATCCCCCTCTCCGGAGCCCCAAACGAACTCCAGATCTGGCCTCCCGATGAAGAACAGGAGGTGGCGACGGCTCCGTATCGTGAAACGCGATAATTCTTTCTCCCTGAATTTTTTCTCAAAAAATAGGATTTTATAGCGTCGGAGTCAGGGTCTACGGGGTCACCAGGTGGGCACAACCCACCTGGGCGCGCCTGGAGGGGGGCGCCCTGGTGGGTTGTGCTCACCCAGGGGCCGCCTCCAGTGGTTCTTGGCTCCAATATTTTTCTTTTATTCCATAAAAATTCTCCAAAAAGTTTCGTTCTATTCCGAGAACTTTTATTTCTGCACAAAAACAACACCATGGTAGTTTTGCTGAAAACAACGTCAGTCCGAGCTAGTTTCATTCAAATCATGCAAATTAGAGTCCAAAACAAGAGCAAAAGCGTTAAGAAAAGTAGATATGCCGGAGACGTATCAACTCCCCCAAGCTTAAACCTTTGCTTGTCCTCAAGCAATTCAGTTGATAAACTAAAAGTGAAAAAGAAAAACTTCTACGAACTCTTTTGTTCTTGTTTACATAAATAAGCTTAAGTATCACCCATGTTTTCAGCAAAGATTATAACTAACCATGTCAACAATAACTCTTAGAAATTATATTAACTCATATCAATGGCATAAGCAACTAGCGAGCAATAATAAAGTATCTCAAATGACAACACTTTGTCAAAACAATCATGATATAATCTGACAACAGTGGTATCTCACTAGCCCTTTCTGAGACCGCAAAACATAAATGCAGAGCACCTCCAAAGTTCAAGCAGCGACTAAACATTGTAATTCATGGTAGAAAAGATCCAGTCATGATGCATCCAACATTAGCTATACACAATGCATGAGGATGACAATAGTGCTCTTAGATCTGGCGCTTATTTGAGAAGGTGATGGCACAACATAAAATTAAATAGATAGTCCCTTCACAGAGGGAAGCAGTGATTTGCAGCGGTGCCAGAGCTCAAATTAAAAAAAAAACAAAGATAAATGAAATTTTGAGAAATGCACCCTTCCTGTTTACTTCGCGACCATTAGTTATCGATATCTTCCATGCTAAACACATTAGTGGCGGTTCCCAAGCGATAAAAGTAAAGGTTTACTCCCCCTCCACCAACAAACACACTCCACGGCTAGCCGAATCCACGGGTACCGTCCATACCAACATCAGTCCTGGGGGAGTTTTGTTTAATTATTTGCAATTTGATTTTGGGACTGGGAATCCCTATTACCGCCCCTCTCGTGCAAGGACGAGTGAATAAACACTCATCATGAGAATAACCCGCTTAGCATGGAAGATAAGACTACCTCCTGTCGCTCTATGAACAATCTAGGCACACAAAAACGGATGTTTATTTGAAGTTTTTAGAGATGGCACATGCAAATTTACTTAGAACGGCAGGGTAATACCGCATATAGGTAGATATATGGTGGACTCATCTGGAATAACTTGGGTTTTAGGATTTTGATGTACAAGTAGTATTCCCGCTTAGTACAGGCGAAGGCTAGCAAATAGGTTGAGAAGCGGCCAGCTAGAGAGCGAAAACGGTCATGAACATGCATTATGCATAAGTAACATTGGATACTAGCATGAGTAGGATATGAACACCATGAACATAAATATCGTAGAGGCTATGTTGGTTTTGATTCAACTACATGCATGAACATGTGCCAAGTCAAGCCACTCGAAACATTCGGAGGAGGATACCATATCATCATACCACATCACAATCATTTTAATGCATATTGACATCCAAGATAAATCATTATCCACTCCTAACTAGTTAAGCATGGCATGAGAAACTATAATCTCTAATTGTCATTGCAAACATGTTTGATCATAATAGGTTGAATCATGGATACTAGGTTAAACATATTTACAAAAACAGAACAAGTTGAGTTCATACACGTTTCTCTCTGCCACAGCCAGTTCATCAAATATCGTCATTATTGCCTTTCACTTGCACGGCCTAATGATATGAAAAATGATAATAGTGCAAGAGTGCCGTGGACTAAGCTAGAATCTGCAAACATTTTATTCAAAAAGGAGAAGACAAGGTAATATGGGCTCTTCATTAGGTCAATATCAATGCATATGAGAGCCAATCAACATTTTCATCGTGGTCTTCTCCTTGGTACGACTCAATAAAAGGAAAAGAATTTCAGAGAAACACACTGAAATATTTTTGGAGTTTTTAGTTTTTCTTGAAGAAAGCAAATTAAAGAGAAAAACAAAAACAAGAAAAACTATTTACACGGGAGAGCTCCCAACAAGCAAAAGAAGAACAAGAAAATCTTTTTGGGTTTTTCTTTTTAATACTATAACTAACTAAACTAGAAAGAAAAACCGAAAAGAAGCGAGAAATATTTTTGGATTTTCTCAAAGTATTTCAAACACACAAGAAGAAAGTGAGAAAATAAATCTAGCATGGATAATACAATGAAAAAGTGTGAACATCGACAACTGGAATGAAATGTGTGAACATGAATGTAATGTCGGTGAAAATACGTACTCCCCCAAGCTTAGGCTTTTGGCCTAGCTTGGTAATCACCTTCCGCGGCCTGCATAATAGTCAGAGTGGTAGCTCACTGTGGCTCTAGGTGCAGCCTTCGCGGCTTGCCGAGCAGCAACGACCTCAGTGTTGTGTGCACGGGCCTCATTCTCAAAAACATAATACCTTCTTTTGCTGTGAAAATCAAAGAGAGCAGGCGCAGGCAAAAAGGTATGCACAACCGATACTTTATTGAACAACAAGTTATAAGTATAATCATTGATTTCACCCTTAAGAAACTTATGGCGCTTCATGGCCTCAAAGTCTAAGTACTGAGTGGGAAGGATAGGGTCATTAGGCCATGGTGATACACCCAGCTCCCTTGCTAATCGTGAAGCATAAATCCCACCATAAAAATATCCACTACCAGCGTTGTGTTGCAGTCTGCGTGCAACAATCGCTCCAAGGTTATAACGTTTAATACCGGTGAGAGCAGTGTGTATGAGGCTCAAGTCAGGAGCACAAAGTGTACTACAGTTTTGCTTGCCTATGATGCATTTGCCATTGAACAGTGCAAAGTAATGAATTGAAGGGAAATGAATACTTTTTATTCTACCTTGTGTCACTCCCCTATCCTCACCGTAACAAAGATTGATCAAGAATGACTCATACACAACTCTCGGTGGCTCGTCCAGCGAACCCCAAAATGGAATTTTACACACACCACTAAACTCGTCTAAAGGCATGGTAATTGAACGGTCATAAAGTTTAAATGAAACTCTAGACTCACGAGGATGGAATTTAAATTCTTTAGTAAACGATTCTATGAGGCTGAGATGTTGGTTGCACTTATCTTCAATGTAGGGACCGAGCTTGGCGTTGTGGATATATTGATCAAATTCTTCTTTAATACCTTCACTTATCATGAAATCGTCGCTCGACCATAAGCATGATTTGATAGCGGCTTCTCGTACTGAACTTGCACTTGGTTCAACATAAGACAGACGAGGCGAGCTACTGCTAGACAATGCCTCCGAGGACCTCCTCCTCGAAGAAATCCTCCCAAAGAAACTCATTTTATTCGCGTACAATTTCTGAAAATTTTCTGAGACACAAAAATTTTAGTAACAAAGCTTCACAAGATTGATAGCAACTACTCATAAGGAGGCATAGAGGCTATATTGAGCATTCAAACTACTTAGAACTCTAAGAATTCACCATGCAAGCTCATCTACAGCAGCACCAAGAGTAGCTAATTATTCAAAATATAATCCACTAAAGCAAAAACTAATTGGACTAATGGAGGAGTCACATACCAAGTAGCAATCCCCCAAAACAGTTTCGGAAACGTAGCTTGGAGCAAAGAGATCGAAATCCATGGGTTTGAGAGCAAGAACACGAGAGAAAGAGCAATGGTGATTTTTTTCTAGAGGTAGGTGATGACATGGGCTAAAGAGATAAGTGAGGGGGGCCACGTGGGGACCACAACCCACCAGGGCGCGCCTGGGGCTGCTGGCGCGCCCAGGTGGGTTGTGCCCACCTGGTGCACCCCCCTCTGGTGTTATTTGCACTAAAAATTAAGAAAAAAATTGTATTAAATTTTCAGGGCATTCTGAGAACTTATATTTTTGGGTCATTTTTTTATTGCACGGGAAATTCAGAAGACAGACAAAACATGGCATTTTATTTTATTTAACTAAGAAAAACAGAAAATAAAAGCTGGGAGCAGAAGGTTGTGCTTACTAAATTCATCAACTTCATACCTCTCGAAAATGATCCATTAATAAGGTTGATCAAGTCTTATTAACAACCACCTTCGATTAGCATGAAACCGAAGAACTTTCGTAAAACACTAAGTTACCTCAACGGGGATATGCATGTCCCCAACAATAAGCATTTCATATTTCTTTTTGGCAGTAGGTAGAGGTAGTTGAAAACTTCCAATAGTGAGTGTCGGAGATTTTTCAATAACATTAATACCATTCACTTGGAATTGTTTCTGCGGAAAGTGCACCGTATGTTCATTACCATTGATATGAAAAGTGACCTTGCTTTTATTGCAATCAATAACAGCCCCTGCAGTATTAAAAAAGGGCCTACCAAGGATAATCGACATGTTGTTATCCTCGGGCATCTCAAGTATAACAAAGTCATTTAAGATAGTAACATTTGCAACAACAACGGGCACATCCTCACAAATACCGATAGGTATGGCCGTTGATTTGTCAGCCATTTGCAAAGATATTTCAGTAGGTGTGAGTTTATTCAAATCAAGTCTTTTATATAAAGAGAAAGGCATAACACTAACACCAGCTCCTAGATCATACAAAGCAGTTTTAACATAATTTGTTTTGATGGAGCAAGGTATAGTTGGTATTCCTGGGTCTCCAAGTTTTTTAGGTACTCCATCCTTAAAAGAATGATTAGCAAGCATGGTGGATATTTCAGTTTCTGGTATTTTTCTCTTATTAGTGATGATGTCTTTCATATATTTTGCATAAGGGGCCATCTTTAAAATATCAGTCAAGCGAGTGCGCAAAAAGACTGGCCTAAGCATTTCAGCAAAGCGTTCAAATTCTTCATCATTCTTTTTCTTAGTTGATTTAGGTGGAAAGGCATGGGTTTTTGAACCCATGGTTCTCTTTCTCTTCCATGTTTTCTAGCAACAAAGTCTCTTTTATCATATCTTTTATTTTTAGATTGTGGGTTATCAAGATCAGCAGCTGGTTCTATTTCAACATCATTATCTGGTTGTTTCTCATTGTCTGGTTGAGTATCTTCATGAACATCATCCATTATTATCAGGAGGTTTTTCCATCTCAGGTTCACTAGAAGCATGCAAAGTCCTATCATTTTTCTTTTTCTTCTTAGACGGACTAGGTGCATCAGTGTTGATTCTTTGAGAGTCTTGTTCGATTCTTTTAGGGTGACCTTCAGGATAAAGTGGTTCCTAAGTCATTCTACCTCCCCTAGTCACTACTCTAATAGCACAATCATTCATATTATTATTCATTTCATTAAGCAACTCTCTTTGAGATTTAGCAACTTGTTATAGTTGAGTTTGAACCATAGAGGCATGTTTTCCTACACCTCTAACATCATTGGAGATTCTAAATAACAAGTCACTCAAGCGAGCAATCATATCAGAATTATATTTCAATTGTTTCATAATATTTTCATTAAAGTGATCTTGCTTTCTAATGTAATTATCAAACTCATAAAGGCATTGGCTAGGATGCATATTATAAGGATTGTCCCTTTCATCAAATTTCATTAAAGAGTTTACCTCTACCACCTTGGGTGGTGGTGTATCAAGTCCATGTATCTCTTCAATAGGAGGTAAATTTCTGACATCCTCTACTTTAATACCTTTTTCCTTTATAGATTTCTTTGCCTCTTGCATATCTTCCGATTGAGATATAAGATACCCCTCTTCTTCGGAGTGGGCTTATGTGGTGGTTCAGGAAGAGTCCAATCATCATAATTTTTCAATATATTATTCAGTAATTCCTCAGCTTGTTCAATAGTTTGTTCCCTGAAAACACAACCAGCACAACTATCTAGGAAGTCCCTAGAAGCATCGGTTAGTCCATTATAGAAGATATCAAGTATTTCATTTTTCTTAAGAGGATGATCAGGCAAAGCATTAAGCAATTGGAGAAGCATCCCCCAAGCTTGTGGGAGACTCTCTTCTTCAATTTGCACAAAGTTAAATATTTCCTGTAAGGCAACTTGTTTCTTATGAGCAGGAAAATATTTTCAGACAAGTAATAAATCATATCTTGGGGGCTACGCACACAACCAGGAGCAAGAGTATTGTACCATATCTTAGCATCACCCTTTAATGAGAACGGAAATAATTTGAGAATATAGTAGTAGCGAATTTTATCCTCGTGAGCAAAAAGGGTAGCTATATCATTTAATTTGGTAAGGTGTGCCACAACAGTTTCAGTTTCATAGCCATGGAAGGGATCAGATTTAACCAAAGTAATTAACTCTGGGTCGACAGAGAATTCATAATCCTTATCATCAACAAAGATAGGTGAAGTAGCAAACTTAGGATCACATTTCATTCTAGCATTCAAGGGTTTCTCTTTCCGTTTGCATAATAATTTCTTAAGATCATCTCTATCATTGCAAGCAAGAAAACCTCTAGCTGTCTCCTCATCCATAACATAACCTTCAGGTACCTTAGGCAATTCATATCTAGGAGAGCTAGGCCTAATAGGTATTTCAAGATTTTCAGTTTCAAGCACTTCATCAGTTTCAGCATTCTCAATATGTTTAGCTCTAGCAATTTGTTCATCAAGAAATTCACCTAGTGGTATATTATCATCAAGCAAGGTACTAGCATCATCATGAGTAGCATTCATAGCAGAAGTAGCATCATCAATAACTTGCGACATATCAGGATTAAAGCATGTGGTGGTGTTGCAAGTCTACTCAAAATAGAAGGTGAATCAAGTGCAGAGTGTGATGGCAGTTCCTTACCTCCCCTCGTCTTAGAGGAAAAAAATCTTAGTCTTGGTATCCTTCAGATTCTTCATAGTGATAAATTGATAATAATCCCAAGTGACTCAACAAATATAGCTATGCTCCCCGGCAACGGCGCCAAAAAAAGGCCTTGATAACCCACAAGTATAGGGGATCACAACAGTTTTTGAGGGTAGAGTATTCAACCCAAATTTATAGATTCGACACAAGGGGAGCCAAAGAATATTTGCAAGTATTAGCAGCTGAGTTGTCAATTCAACCACACCTGGAGATTAATTATCTGCAGCAATATGATCAGTAGCACAGTAATATGATAGTAGTGATGATAGTAGCAGTAACGGTAACAGTGATAGCAATGATTTTGTAGCAAGCGTAACAGTAGCAACAGCAGTAGTAACTTAGCAGGAACAATATATGGAAAATTCGTAGGCATTGGATCAGTGGATTCGTTGGATGATATTCATCATATAACAGTCATAACCTAGGGCGATACGGCACTAGCTCCAGTTCATAAATATAATGTAGGCATGTATTTCGTAAATAGTCATACGTGCTTATGAAGAGAACTTGCATGGCATCTTTTGTCCTACCCTCCCGTGGCAGCGGGGTCCATAAGGAAACTAAGGGATATTAAGGCCTCCTTTTAATAGAGAACCGGAACAAAGCATTAACACATAGTGAATACATGAACTCCTCAAACTACGATCATCACCGGAAAGTATCTCGATTACTGCCACACCGGGGTTTACGGATCATAACACGTAATAGGTGAATATGACTTGCAAGATCGGATCTAGAACATAGATATAACGGTGATCACATAAATGGTTCAGATCTGAAATCATGGCACCTGGGCCCAAAGTGACAAGCATTAAGCATGGCAAAGTGATAACAACATCAATCTCAGAACATAATGGATACTAGGGATCAAGTCCTAACAAAACTAACTCGATTACATGATGAATCTCATCCAACTCCTCACCGACCAGCGAGCCTACGAAGGAATTACTCACTCCCGGTGGGGAGCATCATGAAATTGGCGATGGAGAAGGGTTGGTGATGACGAAGATCGAAGATCCCCCTCTCTGGAGCCCCAAATGGACTCCAGATCTGGCCTCCCGATGAAGAACAGGAGGTGGCGGCGGCTCCGTATCGTGAAACGTGATAAATCTTTCTCCCTGATTTTTTCTCCAAAAATAGAATTTTATAGCATCGGAGTCAGGGTCTGCGAGGCCACCAGGTGGGCACAACCCACCTGGGCGCGCCTGGACGAGGGGGGGCGGGCCCTGGTGGGTTGTGCTCACCCAGGGCCCCCCCTCCGGTGGTTCTTGGCTCCAGTATTTTTCTTTTATTCCATAAAAATTCTCCAAAAAGTTTCGTTCCATTCCGAGAACTTTTATTTTTGCACAAAAACAACACCATGGTAGTTCTGCTGAAAACAGCGTCAGTCCGGGTTAGTTTCATTCAAATCATGCAAATTAGAGTCCAAAACAGGAGCAAAAGCGTTAGGAAAAGTAGATACGCCGGAGACGTATCAATGACCACCACGTGCGTTTCATTTTCTTCGATCTTATCTTTGATTGCTTTTTATGAATTCGCACTGGGAGCTAGTGCTTGCTATCTCAGAATAGCTCCATGGATCTCGTCGGAATTGTTTGATGCTTCTTGGGGCTTCTTTGGCGACCGTGAAGTCACCGGATGAATTGCCGAGTAGATAGATTAGATCCGGACGCTGCAATTGTTCCGCGGTGATACTGACTCGACCCGCTCCTATCCACCCTGGGGTATCATAGCATGCCGAGAATCGAGGGGGACATACTAGATGTAACTACTCCCGTCGGTTGGGGGCTCTGCCGCCCTGCCTTTCGATCGATACACAGTTGAGGAGGCTGATCACGAACGTGACAGGTGTGGGAGCGATCCTGGGAAGGCAAGGCTAAGACGGCGCCTTGCATATGGGTAGGAAGAGGGCGCTTATGCCCCGATGGTGGGGCCTTATGGGGAAGGGCCCAGCCCAATAGGGACAGCGCACCCCCCACTTTAAGCGCATCTCTGTATCGACCGAATAATTCTATCTAAGGGTGACGTCGATGGAACCGGTGAACCATGCGAGCTAGTTAGATGCGTGGGGCAGAGGGCTAGTAGTACCCCCCTTTTCTTGATCCAGCCTTTTCTTCGCTTCGGTAGTTAATCACCTAAAATCCAAGGGAGGCTGGCCTGCACGCCATACCTATACCCATACAGTGCCAGGCAGGCGGTGGACTCATTTTTGGATTAGGGAAGGGAAGAAGGGGCCTAAGCACGGCAGATGCCGTACACTTGAGTGGCAAAGGAAAGCGAGACCGTACTTCTTTTGCCAGGCCTGTTCTTACATAAGGTTCCCACAGAAGATCAAGTTGGTGAGCCGTGTGATGGGAAACCTTCCAGCACGGTTCGGAGAGCACTAAAGACGAATGAGAGGTTCACCACCACATCATTGCAAGGGGAGTTCGCTCGATTAGCAGATTGGCCTGACTCGTAATTCACTTTTGACTCTGTGTTCGATAGCCTGACCGTAGTGATGTTAATTGTGGTTACATTCATAAGTAGCTTGGTCCATCTTTATTCCATTTCATATATGTCTGAGGATCCGCATAGCCCTCGATTTATGTGTTATTTATCCATTTTTACCTTTTTTATGCTAATGTTGGTGACTGGAGATAACTTTCTTCAATTATTCCTGGGATGGGAGGGAGTAGGTCTTGCTTCATATTTGTTAATTCATTTCTGGTTTACACGACTTCAGGCGGATAAAGCTGCTATAAAAGCTATGCTTGTCAATCGAGTAGGTGATTTTGGATTAGCTCTTGGGATTTTTGGTTGTTTTACTCTCTTTCAAACAGTAGACTTTTCAAACATTTTTGCTTGTGCTAGTGCTCCCAGAAATGAATGGATTTTTTACAATATGAGATTGAATGCCATAACTTTGATTTGTATTTTACTTTTTATTGGTGCTGTTGGGAAATCTGCACAGATAGGATTGCATACTTGGTTACCCGATGCAATGGAGGATCCCACTCCAGTATCTGCTTTGATTCATGCAGCTACTATGGTCACTGCTGGCGTTTTCATGATAGCAAGGTGCTCCCCTTTATTTGAATACTCACCTACGACTTTGATGGTTATTACTTTTGCAGGAGCTATGACATCATTCCTTGCGGCAACCACTGGAATATTACAGAACGATCTAAAGAGGGTCATAGCTTATTCAACTTGCAATCAATTAGGCTATATGATCTTTGCTTGCGGCATCTCTAACTATTCGGTTAGCGTTTTCACTTAATGAATCATGCGTTTTTCAAAGCATTACTCTTCCTGAGTGCGGGTTCGGTGATTCATGCCATGTCGGATGAGCAAGATATGCGGAAGATGGGGGGGCTTGCCTCCTCCTTTCCTTTGACCTATGCCATGATGCTCATGGGTAGCTTATCTCTTATTGGATTTCCTTTTCTAACAGGATTTTATTCTAAAGATGTGATCTTATAGCTCGCTTACACAAAGTATACCATCAGTGGGAACTTTGCTTTCTGGTTGGGAAGTGTCTCTGTCCTTTTCACTTCTTATTACTTCTTTCGTTTACTATTTCTAACATTTCTAGTACCAACTAATTCATTCGGGCGAGACAGATTACGATGTCATGATGCGCCCATTCCTATGGCCATTCCTTTAATACTTTTGGCTCTCGGGAGTCTCTTTGTAGGATACTTGGCCAAAGTGTGACCTGTTAGCCCATAAGTCAGTACTGTGACAAAGCGGATGTTTCTCACCCGATACGATCGTACGAGGTCACAATTTACCGAACACAGTCATCCGGGGTGAACAAGAATTGGGGATCGGATGCAGGCGAAATTCCCGCCAATGGCTGAGATGTTCAGTCGACTCCCTCCCCTTTGTGGGGGTCTGGACCCCTACGAGTGAGCAGAAAAGGGAGGAGGAAAGAGGCCCTGGTGAACCGTCATAATAAGTGAACAAGTGTAAGCTTTGTTGCCTGACAGTATGGAGTACTGACCACACCGAGGGACAGGCCCTGAAGCAAAGGACAGGAACGAGCGGAATCAATGTGTTCCAATTTCTGGCCTTGCACCGACAATCCAATGGACCATGGACTAAATGGCCACTGCCTGAAAGGACTATGCTATGTCCAGGGGACCGCCGCCCTCCACAAGGTACATCTTGCGCCTATGGGCCGCTATAACTATCCAAGAAGACACTCGAAAAAGGAAGGATAAACAAACCTACCCAGTGGACTGCCGAGCTACAAGTCCTACGACACAGGAGCGAGATTCTCTAAAAAGCCAAGGTCTTAGGTGGCCAAGAGGGCCCACTTGGAGACTTGGGATCTCAGCGGGAAATGTGAAGGTTGTTTAAAGCCGGCCGATAGGCGAAAGAGAATCCAAAAGTTTTGTTCTGATCTGAGTAGGCTCAACATAGGGAATACCCTAACCCTGGGAACCGGGGCATATAAATCCGCTTATGGCATTCACCCAAGCATACAGAGACAGATGGAATGAAAGAAAGAAAAAGTGCCAACCATCGCACCAAGCCTTTTTTAAATCGATGAATGAAGTCAAATCATCTTGTCGTCGCAGTTGTCCATTCCGGGTAGAGGGAGAAGGGCATCCAAGGCGAACGAATGCTCACATTTTAAGGCTAAAGAAACTAGTAATAACCTGCAAGACCCTAAACCAGCCTGGTGTTTGTTGTACACTTGTTTTCTTGTCTTAAATTAGGCTTAGGGTGAAGTATGAGATGATAATATTAGCTTAGCTTAAACACACCAACGAGGAAAGCTGTCGCACAATTGTCACACCAGAAAGCAACGTACCTCGCTAGCGAGATGCAACATTGTTCTCGTCGCCAAATTCCCAAAGAGAGCTTGAAGCATACCCTTGGCCTGGGTGGGTAGTACAACGCACGAAAGCACTTCACGCGTGTTTCACTTCGTGATAATAATTTTTCCCATCACGCAATCGGAGCATTGAGCTATTTTTTCCCTCTAATTCCGAATCAAAAGGAACTAAATCAGAGTAGAATTTCAATCTTAAGTTGCTAGCCACATATACCGTGTGCTAGCGTGAATTATTTGAGTGTTGGGGGCGTGCGTTGATTTGGAGGCGGTCACTGCCCTGGTCATGAGCCTTCGGCATGCAATGTACTCCGTCGCCGGCCCAACTTAGACGACGTCTTCCTCGGGTCCGGATGGTTCCCGCCTTCCACTTGCCATTTCGTTGGCGCTTTTGATGGATGGTGCGTTGGTCTAGTTGGGCTGATGTTATGGTCGTTCTCTCAAGGTGTCCGACTTCGGTTGTGATGCAGCCTTCGTGCTCTTCGAGTTTAGCTAGTTGCGCGTTCGAGGGCTGAGCACCCCTTGTCCTGTTGTTCCCACACCTTATGTGGTGCCCCCCTCCCCCTCTCTTTATCTCGTCAATGTTATCTGAGTGAAGTGCACTGTAGGTGCTCAAACTATTCCAGGGGTGTCACGTAGGTCCTCGAACTATGAAAATCATCATTCAAGTTCTCAAAGTGCAGTGAGTGTGTCATCCAGGTCCAAAATCTGCCTGACCCCATCTGACTGGCCAGCTGGCGTCGTTAACCGTGAACGGTAAACAGTAAACCGGTGAACAGTAAACTAACGACAAGGGCTACCCCCATTTCCTGTACTCAGCGAACAGTGACTTGGTGAACAGTAAAATCAAAAAATATATAAAAAAAGAAATTCACGGATATGGAAATAATGTTCATGAATTTTTTTTAAAAATGTTCGCAAACAATATTTGAAATTTATGGTTCATGAATTTGAAATTTATGGTTCACGAATTTGGAATTTATGGTTCGCAAACAATATTTTTTTTTAAATGTTCGCAAACAATATTTGTGGTTCATGAACAATATTCAAATTTATCGTTCGCGAATATTTTTTCCATACCCGCGAACAATATTTTTGGTTCACGAACAATATACAAATTTATCGTTCGCGAACATTTTTTTAAAGTTGCAAAAAAAAATTGTAAACATTTTTTTAAAGTTGTGAATAATTTTTCCATAGCCACGAACAATATTTGTGGTTCGCGAACAATATTCAAATTTATCGTTCACGAACATTTTTTTAAAGTCTCGTATATTTTTTCCAAATTCATCGTTTGCGAACATTTTTTCCATACCCACGAACAATATTTGTGGTTCGTGACTTTAAAAAAATGTTCGCGAAAAAATATTCGTGACTTTAAAAAAAGTTCGCAAACAATATTTGAAAATATCCGCAACATTATTTCCATATCCACGAACATTTTCAAATATTGTTTGCGAACATTTAAAAAAATATTCACGAACATTATTTTCATATCCGTGAATTTCTTTTTATATTACTGTTCATTACGTATAGAAGCGATAATGAACCTGGACGACGTTTTACTGTTCACGGTTCACGGTTAACGACGCCAGCTGGCCAGTCAGATGGGGTCAGGCAGATTTTGGACCTGGCTGAGACACTTACTGCACTTCGAGGACCTGGATGACGATTTTCATAGTTCGAGGACCTACGTGACACCCTTGAAATAGTTCGAGGACCTACAGTGCACTTCACTCGTGTTATCTCCTACCTATCTTTACGTATTTGTGAGAAAAAAGAAAAGCGAGACACCACACTACTCATCTTTAGGAGAAGCGAGACAAAAAGATTTCAGCCTGCTTTTTTCGCATAAGTAGGCTAATAAATTCTGTGAATTGCAAAGAGCACATTGTCGATGTCGTTTCTCGCAAAATCAATGGTAAGGTGTTCCGAATTCGTGACCCGGCCGACAGGTGGGACCATCAGCTAGGCTCCCCAGGCCGTGCCGTTCCTCGGCGTTTCAAGCCCTCAATTGGCAGCTCATATCAAACATTTCGATTAGCCAATGCTCAAAAGTAACCTATTTTAAGGAGGCATAAAATAATCTGAAAAAAAAAATTGCAGGGAAGAGGGAGCAACACAAGAGCCAAGAACACAACACAAGGAAAGAACAGCCCATGCCCATCCGCCCCCATGTAAAGCAAGCAGCAAGAAGGCACGCCGGTTCCAAGGCCCGGGCCCTCCCTCCGTCCATCCACCTCATTCGCCCCGTAACCGCCCCAGCGATTACTGATTAATCCTCCTCCCCTCCTCCCAGGTTGGTCGCCGATCAGTCTCCAAATTTCTCTCCACTATTATTCCTTCCAAAATTTCTCGCTTTCTATTCTTGGGGTTCGGTGGTGGTGATTTTTCCGCAGCTCAGTTTTATTTCCTTTTCTTTTTACCAGAAAGAACTGCTGTCTCCTCCCTCCCTCCCTCTGCCCTCGCCCTCGCGGCTTAATCCCAATTGGGTTGGGTTGGAGGAGCAACCCAATTGGGGATTAATCGGAGGAAGGAGGATTCGCACTCACCATACCGAGGTTGTCTTGCTTCCTCTTCCGTTCCTGGGATTGGCGAAGGCGCATCCACCCACAGCTCTGCCGCAGGTTGGTGACGAGTGGATTACTTCCCCGTTTAATTTCTGCATCTTGATGAGATTGTCCGGCGAGGATCGGATGGATCCTCTGCACTTCCTGATCCCAATCCGAGCTGCCCGCTGCCTGTTTCCAGTTCGATGTATCAATCGGGAGTGCTGCTGTTGTTTCTGCAGGCAGCCATTTCCCGGCCTTTGATGGCTTTGGATCGTCAATGCCCAATGGTTGAGTTTTTTGTTTCTCAGGCTGGAAGTGTTCCGAGTTCTGTGGATGGATTGCTCTTGTTTTCCACCTTGTTTGTGCTTTGTTTTTTTAGCTGGGAATCTCGATCGAGTATTGGGGGTAAAACGAGGACTGAATGAAACCAAGTCAAGTTGGTAACTGCTGAATGTTTCTTGTTGACGAAAACTGATCCTTTTTCTGTCCCGATGACTTGGTTTGTTGGGTTTCAGATTTTTCATTCCTGTATGTGATCTCTGTTGATCGATCTCCCGTGTTCCTGGTTCTTATGCGTCCTTGAATATGCCAGTCGATCTGGATTGGGAGATCGATCGGGTTATCCTGGATGAGGTGTTTACTTCTCTTCTGTTTTTCTGTGTTGAAGGCGTCCAATTTGGTTCTTTTCCAACGTTGACGAAACTTCTGAATTTGAGCAGCTGTTCTTGTTCTCAGCTCTACAGGGAGATGGATCTGAATTGGTGTTGACTCTTTGTCTCGATTCAGTTTAACTGCATGCACATGTACACATACAATCAGAATTCTTCTTTTGTAGATCATTAGTGATCGTTTCCCATGCCGAAATTGATTGGCAGTGGACGACTAGTCATGTTTTGCTATGACATAGTATTCAGATATTTGCATATGTTCAACCACAATTATCCTGTCTTCTCGTTGGATCCAATGAGACAGAACAAGATTAGATTAATATTTATGTCCCTCCTTTCAAGTGCTGCTGGTGCCTATCTTGACCTTGTTACTTCCTCCCATTGTGCAGGAGTAGAATCATGAAGCTGAAGAACAGTTTTAAGGAGGCCGATCCGATCACGGTGCAGAGGGACTATGGTTTCAGGCCAAACCAACAAGCTGTTGTTCATCAGGCAAGATGCAGATGGATCATTGGAGATGTGACCGAGGTGTTTGATCATAACGCATGGAAGCTTGGCAAGATTGCAAAGATTGTGAAGAATGATTACTTTGTCATCAGGCTCGCCGACTGCATCCAGTTGAAAGAGTTCCACATTTCTAGCTTGAGGGTTCCACAACCACATGATGCTCCCACAGCTCCTCCTTATGGCAAGCAGTTCCCTGCAGCTGACAACAAGGTAAGCAACATCCAGTTAGTTCCTGGAGCATGTAAATGTGGTACTTTTCATCTCTGAAATGAGTCGCTTATTCGACAGTTAATAGTTCATACTCTTTCATGATGTTTCTGGTCACATTATGTATCCATTGTTGTTACTTAGAATTCTTTCTTGCTACTTACTACCCATGAAGCAACCGTTGCATTGCTTTTTATTTCGGTACTCTAGGAATATGGTCTAGGCATCTTTAGAAGGACTAGGCTGGCCGTAGACACGAGTTTTTTTAGCTTGGGCTGAAATAGCCATGCCCTAAAAGACTAGAAGGAAGGGAAAAGGTTTGCAGAGTTCAGTAGATAGTTTCCTGGAAAATGCTTATATCAAGTCCACATGCTTGATGGGCAATTTTGGAACTAGCACGGCTGAGATGGGATCAACTCAGCTTGATTTCACTACTTTTGATGAGTAGTGGAGGTGTTCCTGCGCATTGCTTTTCTGTTTTCCTCTGCAAATTTAGCTACCAAGCAGTTGAAGCAGTCACTGCTTTTAAGGAGGAAAATGTAGCTGAGTTGAAGTAATTCAACCTGTACCTAAGCTCTGAAGGAAGCAAATGCACACACTGACGATAGATACAACATGTTGGTTGGCACCACCATGAATGAACTGTACAAATTGCCACCAATCTCATAATTTGTCCACTGCTGCATCAGACTTCAGTCTGTAACTGAGGCATCACATTTCTTCCGACTGTTCAACAGTTGCGCAATTTCTCGAACTTTTCTCACATTTTATCCATCTTCTCCAGATGACCCGAAGGGGCAAGCAGCTGCCTGCTGATGTGCTCAGAAGATCAGGCAAGAAGAGGAAATCGTCCGAAGTTCTTGATTTTTCTCCTCAGCCAAGCCAGAGAAGACTCTTCCAGGTGGCCAGGGAAGAGGCCGCCGCCGCGGAGTGCTCGGTGGCCAGCTGCAGCGCTGCGAACGACGACGCCGGCGCCGGCATCAGCAGCGGCCGGCACGGGGGCTGCTGCTCCGTGGGGCGCGGCGACGCCCAGTCGCGCGTGGTGGCCGCCTCCCCGCGCGCGGCGTGGTCGTCGTCGGACTCGGACGGCGCGCTGAGCGACGGCGGGCCGGTGGGCGTGGACGTGCACGAGCTGGAGCTGGAGGCGTACCGGTCGACGGTGCGCGCGCTGCACGCGTCGGGGCCGCTGACGTGGGAGCAGGAGTCGCTGCTCACCAACCTGCGCCTGTCGCTCAACATCTCCAACGAGGAGCACCTCCTCCAGCTCCGCCGCCTGCTCTCCTCCTGAGTCCGATCCTCGTCTCCGGCCACCGCCGGCTCGCCGACGGCTTAATCATCACTCATCGAGGTGACTCCAGTCCAGACAGACGAACACCGCAGGGTGCTGCCGAATAATGGAGGTCGATGCGGAGCTCTCTGTTTTCCCTTTCGGCAAGAGAATTTTGTTTGTTCGTCTTGTGTCGTAGCCGATGCAGCAGCAGCTAAGCGTCGTTGTGACAGACAGACAGACAGACAGTGTCGACGTAGAGAGAGCTCTGCAGCGAACGCCTCCGTCTTCCTCCAGTAGCATCGGGCCATTGGCTCTCCTGAATTACTACAACGAGTGCTGGCCTTGCCTTTTCAACCTATGTAAATGTAAATCCATCTACTGACTGATCTGCTCCAAGATTATTATTACTTTTACTTCAAGATCATGTCTCAGTAAAATTCTCCGGGGATCAACTTTTATTTATTACTCTCTGAATGATAAGCTTCAAGTCGACCGACCGACTAGTGCACCAGGCAGTACCGAAACTCGATCGTCCGGTCATGCGGGCACGTGTCTGCCTCGTCCCGGCACGCGGCGCGCGGTCCACGTGCCATGGCGCGCTCCGCGCGTCTCGTCGCCGAACGCGTGTCGACGTGAAAGCCGTTAAAGTGCGTCGGCACTGCCGCTTGCCTCTGCTCCCGTGGTTCTCTTCTCGCGCAGTTGCGCAGTAGCTTTTGCTTTTGTGGACTCTGTATCATCGACGAGCTCCGACCTTGGCTTAGCTCCGGGCAGCAGGCGACGATGTCGGTGAGCCTCGTGAGGGCGTCGCTGCCAGCTTGGTGCACGGCGGCGGCCGCGGGGAGCAGCGGCCTGCGCTCTCGCCTGCGCGGCACGGCGTGCTCCTGTCGCCGCGTGGGCGTCCGGTGCAGCTCCACCACGCCGCCGGGTTTCCCTCCAGGGCCGACACCGCCGGGGTTCCCCGCGGTGCCGTCTCCGGAGGAGGTGCCGGGCACGGCCCGCCCGCCCGAGGAGATGCCGGGCACGGCGCGCCCGCCGCAGGAGATGCCGGGCGTCGACACGCCGCCGGAGTTCAACGCGCCCCCGGGCGTGGACGTGCCCATGCCGGGCGCGCCGGTGCCGGGCACGCCACCCAGCCCGGAGCAGCCGGGGCCGTTCGTGCCGTCGCCGCCGAAGCCGGAGATCCCGGCCGTGCCGCCGAACCCCGACGTGATCCCACCGCCCCCGCCGGAGCTGGACCCGCCGCGCGCGCCGCCCGAGGTCGTCCCGCCGCAGCCGTCCGACGTCCCGCCTCCCTTCGTGTGAGTAAGCGTGCGCACTGCCGCCTACGCCGGCGGTCACCGTCTCACCGAGATCGTGCTGTAAAATAGCGCAGTAGGAGTATGTACTGTAGCTTCTTGGTGCTTCAAATAAAGAGGATCGGCCGCGGCGCCCTGTTCCGGTGTAAATTTTGTCACGGATGATAAGCATGAATTTTGTCACGTTTTCTGAACTCTGGGTTCTACTCCCTCCGTTCTTGAATATTTCTGTTCTAGAGATTTCAACAAATGACTACATAGCAAAATGAATGAATCTACACTTTAAAATATGTCTATATACTTATATAGGTAGTTCATTTAAAATCTTTAAAAAGACAAATATTTAGGAGGGAGTAGTACTGAGACTAGAGTGAATTAGTTCATCGTGATCATCTATCTATGTGGGCGGATTCTGTCCGAAATGCCTTTTTTTTAACTGTATCCGGAACGCTTTTGTATTAAGTAATATGATGGGAGCACCAATGCATCAGGTACATGAAATTCTTTTCTTTTTCGGTCACTTTGATTCTGAGCCGCTGGATGAAAAATGAACAATCAAAAAAGAAAACACAAAGAAAAAGTGACTGAAATTCGATTTAGTTTCAGTCAATCCGGATAGACAACAGAAAACCTGATGGGCACACTGAACCAAAAACCGGCTAACCAGAACCCATCTTGCCGCGACTTCTTCCTCTCCTCTTCTTTCCCCATGCGACTTCTTTCTTTCCTCCGCCGTCATCATTGTATCCTCCCATCATCATGGAAGAAGATGAAGAATATCAAAGGATCAGAAAATCAAAAGACAAACAAATAGCTGAAAAGAATATTACATCAGATAGAACTCTAATAACATCGAGGAGAACATTGTATTGAAGATCAAAGAGAGAGAAGAAGCCATTTAGCTACTAGCTATGGAACCGTAGGTCTGTGGTAAACTACTCACGCTTCATCGGAAGGACAATAGAGTTGTTGTAGAAGCCCTCCGTGATCGAATCCCCCTCCGGCAGGGTGCCGGAAAAGGCCCCAAGATGGGATCTTACGGGTACAGAAGGTTGCGGCGGCGGAAAAGTATTTTGGTGGACGCTCCTGGTCGTTTAGGAATATTTGTGAATTTATAGGCTAAGAATTAGGGCTGGAGGAGCTCCGAGGGGCCCACGAGCCCTCAGGGCACCCTCCCTAGGGCGCGCCCCTGAGGCTTGTGGCCGCCTCGAGACTCCTCTGACTTCATCTCCAAGTCCTACGTGTGTCTTCTGGTCCAAGAAAAATCATCGCGAAAGTTTTATTCCGTTTGGACTCCGTTTGGTATTCTTTTTCTGTAAAACTCAAAAACAAGAAAAAAAACAGAAACTGGTACTGGGCTAAGGTTAATAAGTTAGTCCCAAAAATAATATAAAATAGCATATTAATGCATATAAAACATCCAAAACAGATAATATAATAGCATGGAATAATAAAAAATTATAGATACGTTGGAGACGTATCAGCGGTTCCACCGGTTGGAGAACCGGTACAACCGGGATTACTGAACCATGTTACACTATTTTGCCTTCTCTGATTCACAACCAATATATTCTTTCGTTCTTGTGTGCAATCCTCTCATCTCTGTTGGGTCTCTTGTGTGCTTCCCGTGTGTGTGTGTGTGTGCAGGTGGCTCTGGTTCTCGCTCTGCTCCTCGTGCCAAGACCAAGAAGCGAGCCCGTAGATGCAAGCGCCCTGCTGAGTCTGAAGAGGAACAGGAGGTTGTGGTTCCCTCCAAGCCAACTCGCCATGAAAAGTCTGCCGCTGCCAAGCAGCGCGTTGCCCTTCCAATGCACAAATGGAAGGCAAAGGAGTGGGAAGCTTTCCGGAAGAAGAATCCATATGTGGTTCCCATTGATCCACGATGGACCACTGTTTAGTTCCGGAATGAGATGCATGTGAGGATTGTACATGAGTTCTTCGAGCATCACAAGAATCGCTATACCAAGCAGTGGACCATTGATCTTGACCATTGGAGGAACAACATGGACTACTTTGGAGAGGCTTTGGCTCTCTATGAGGAGTTTGATTTGGTCAAGCTTATGTCAATCAACTGTGACTTCGATGTTCAATTTATCATCAGTTCTATGCAACCGTCCATTTTGGTGAAGACGATTCTCGCACTATCTCTTTCATGTGCCGTGATGAGCTCTTTCAAGTGCCATGGAGAGCTTTCTGCAATGCTCTTGGCTATGATGATACCGGTCTCGCCGGGAATGGCGGCATTCGTCCTCACGACCGTGCCCATTCCATGCCCAAGGAGAAGTTTGCTCCTCTGTACATTCGTGGACGAGGCATCATTGGTGAGTCCAAGGATCTTGAGAAAGTATATGATATCATGCACCGTGTATTTCGTAATGTGCTTCTGCCCAAGGTTGGGAATCAAGATGAGATTTATGGGTACCTCGTTGACTTGCTGGTTTCTATGAAGACTCAAGTGGGCTCAGGTGCTACGTTTGATGTGTCCAAGTGGCTATGGGAGGAGATGTTCATCATGGTCATCTACCGTAAGGTTCCCATCTATGCTCCATTTGTCATGTGCTTTCTGAACTCAGTTTGGATTGTTCGTCATCCTGGAGAGCCTCTCTCTTCGCCAGATAACCTCACTGTGCATGAGGTCAAGCAACTTAAGAAGAAGAAACATGCCGAGCCCCGCTTTCCTGCTAATGATCCTAAGGATGTTTATGCCACTTCAGATGATGAGGATTTCGAGATGAAGGCGGGTGTCCAGCCCTCTTGGGTGACTGAGCTCACCGCTAAGGTGAAGAAGACGTTTTGCCTCCAGACACGCATTCAGAAGAAGTTGTATGAGGCTCATGTTAATGAGAAGCATGCTCGGTGCCGACAAATTGCCATGATGAAGCACCTCAACATGCCTGTGACTAGTGGATCCGAGAAGAGCATCACTCCAGAGGACAAGTGGATATGTGAGCACATCACGTGGACTGATGATGAGGCCACTGGCCATCCTGCTACCTCCACTTCTGCTGCTGATGATATCATGGAGGACAATGAGGAGTCTGAAGATGGTGATCCTGATGAGACCGAGGAGTCAGAGGAGGACTACTGAACTCTGGGGCATTAGCATCGCTCTTTTCCTTTTTGGTGTCTTGATGCCAAAGGGGGAGAGAGTTCTATTAGGTCTCGGGGTTTGCATGGGTGTGTTTCATTTGCTTCGAGTTGAGAGTTGAAATTCTATTCAATTCTTTGGTTTGTGAACCTTGTGGTGTGAGAATTGCATGGTGTGAGACATGCGATCCCTATCTATCCTATCGTATTTTCATTAGTCTTGTCTCACTTATTTACTGGTCATTACGTTCTACATGTATGATTATTGTCTTTCTTCTCATTTGTTTGTATTGGTCTATAAAATCTAGGGGGAGCATTGATCCTAATGTGTGGCTTTGCATTGAGCCCGTCTATATTTTCTAGACTTTCAGTGCAAATCTTGTAGTTGTCATCATCCACCAAAAAGGGGGAGATTGTTAGGGCATTTCCCGCCTTTGTGTTTTGGTGATGATGACAACTCACCTTGTGGTCTAATCGTGTGCCAAGTTCTTCAGGTACTCTATGTTGGGTACAAGACGATTAGGCATTCCCTCCAGACGAAAAAGATCGAAGACGGTGTTCTCTACGTTTTTATTTCTTTGGTCGTAGGAAACCCGTACTATTAAGAGGGAATCCACAGCGGAAGGTATTGGGTGAATCAATACACGTACACATTCATGTCCACCCAATGTTATCTTCCGTACGAGAAGAGAGAGGTCCTCATTTCCTTCCAAAGCAGTGGTTTTACCCTCTAAGCGGTTGTACCGCTCGTATGGGCAGTTGTACCGCCTGCCCAGTTCAACCGATGCAACCACCGCCCCATGGGTGATGCCCTGGGGTTGCTGCCCCCAGGTATGCCTAGCGGTTGTACCGCTGCCCCCGGGCGGTTTTACCGCCTCTGCTTTTGGCAATCCTCGGACAGCTTCACGGGCGGTTGTACCGGCCCGGTACCGCCCAACCACCGGACATGGTTGTGTGAAGGGGCGGTGCTTGGGCGGTGGTGGCCCGGTTGTCCTGGTTACACTATGTTAACCGGTACTACCGGGGACCGGAGCGGTTCTACCGCTCTGGACTTAGCCGCCTCCTTGACTTGGTCCAGGCGGTAGTTCCGATGCAACTACAGCTTGACTACCGCTATAGGGGTGACTCCCTTCTGTTTGAGGCAGTAGTCGGGCGGTAGTAGAGCGGTTGGCCAGGTTAATCTTTGAAACCGGTACTACCACTCGCACCACCGGTTGTACCGCTTGCTAGGGTTGTTGGGGAACGTAGTAATTTCAAAAATTTCCTACGCACACACAGGATCATGGTGATGCATAGCAACAAGAGGGGAGAGTGTGTCCACGTACCCTCGTAGAACGAAAGCGGAAGCGTTAGCACAACGTGGTTGATGTAGTCGTACGTCTTCACGATCCGACCGATCCAAGTACCGAACGCACGGCACCTCCAAGTTCAGCACACGTTCAACTCGATGACGTCCCGCGAGCTCCGATCCAGCAAAGCTTCACAGGAGAGTTTCGTCAGCACGACGGCGTGGTGACGGTGATGATGATGTTGGGGAACGTAGTAGTAAATCAAAAAATTTTCTTACGCATCACCAAGATCAATCTATGGAGAGACTAGCAACGAGAGAGAGAGAGGAGTGTATCTTCATACCCTTGAAGATCGCGATGCGGAAGCGTTGCAAGAACGCGGTTGGAGGAGTCGTACACGCAGCGATTCAGATCGCGGTCGATTCCGATCTAAGCACCGAACAACGGTGCCTCCGCGTTCAACACACGTGCAGCCTGGTGACGTCTCCCGCGCCTTGATCCAGCAAGGAGGAGGGAGAGGTTGGGGAAGACAGCTCCAGCAGCACGACGGCGTGGTGGTGGAACTTGCAGTTCTCCGGCAGGGCTTCGCCAAGCTCAAACGGAGGAGGAGGAGGTGTTGGAGAGGGGGAGGGCTGCGCCAGGGGAGAGGTTGTGGCCTTCCTCCCACCCCTCCACTATTTATAGGCTGGGGGGGAGAGGGGGCCGGCCGCCCTAGATCCCATCTAGGGTTGGGGCGGCGGCCAAGGGGGGGAGGAGTGCCTCCCAAGTCAAGTGGAGGCCCTCCCCCTTTAGGGTTTCCCCTCTCCCATGCGCATGGGCCTTAGGGGGGCTGGTGCCCCTAGCCCATTAAGGCTAGGGCGCCCCCTTACAGCCCATGCTACTGTATTGGACGTGGTGGAACCCTTTCCGGACTTCCGGACCCCTCCGGAACCTTTCAAAAGCTTCCCGGTACAATACCGAAAAAACCGAATCTTTTCCGGAACCCCAATAACAACTTCCCATATATAAATCTTTACCTCCGGACCATTCCGGAACTCCTCGTGACGTCCGGGATCTCATCCGGGACTCCGAACAACATTCGGTATTCACATACTATTTCCCATAACAACCCTAGAGTCACCGAACCTTAAGTGTGTAGACCCTACGGGTTCGGGAACCATGCAGACATGACCGAGACATCTCCCCGGCCAATAACCAACAGCGGGATCTGGATACCCATGTTGGCTCCCACATGTTCCACGATGATCTCATCGGATGAACCACGATGTCGAGGATTCAATCAATCCCGTATACAATTCCCTTTGTCTACCGGTATGATACTTGCCCGAGATTCGATCGTCGGTATCCCTATACCTTGTTCAATCTCGTTACCGGCAAGTCTCTTTACTCGTTCCGTAATGCATGATCCCGTGACTAACTCTTTAGTCACATTGAGCTCATTATGATGATGCATTACCGAGTGGGCCCAGAGATACCTCTCCGTCATACGGAGTGACAAATCCCAGTCTCGATTCGTGCCAACCCAACAGACACTTTCGGAGATACCCGTAGTGCACCTTTATGGTCACCCAGTTACGTTGTGATGTTTGATACACCCAAAGCATTCCTACGGTATCCGGGAGTTGCACAATCTCATGGTCTAAGGAAATGATACTTGACTTTAGAAAAGCTTTAGCAGACAAACTACACGATCTAGTGCTATGCTTAGGATTGGGTCTTGTCCATCACATCATTCTCCTAATGATGTGATCCGGTTATCAACGACATCCAATGTCCATGGTCAGGAAACCGTAACCATCTATTGATCAACGAGCTAGTCAACTAGAGGCTCACTAGGGATATGTTGTGGTCTATGTATTCACACATGCATTACGATTTTTGGATAACACAATTATAGCATGAACAATAGACAATTATCATGAACAAGGAAATATAATAATAACCACTTTATTATTGCCTCTAGGGCATATTTCCAACAGTCTCCCACTTGCACTAGAGTCAATAATCTAGTTACATTGTGATGAATCAAACACCCATAGAGTTCTGGTGTTGATCATGTTTTGCTCGTGGAAGAGGTTTAGTCAACGGATCTGCGACATTCAGATCCGTATGCACTTTACAAATATCTATGTCTCCATCTTGAACATGTTCAGGAATGGAGTTGGAGCGACGCTTGATATGCCTGGTCTTCTTGTGAAACCTGGGCTCCTTGGCAAGGGCAATAGCTCCAGTGTTGTCACAGAAGAGAGTCATTGGGCCCGACGCATTGGGAATAACTCCTAGGTCGGTGATGAACTCCTTCATCCAGACTACTTCCTGTGCTGCCTCCGAGGCTGCTATGTACTCCGCTTCACATGTAGATCCCGCCACGACGCTTTGCTTGCAACTGCACCAGCTGACTGCCCCACCATTCAAAATATACACGTATCCGGTTTGTGACTTAGAGTCATCCAGATCTGTGTCGAAGCTAGCATCGACGTAACCCTTTACGACGAGCTCTTCGTCACCTCCATAAACGAGAAACATATCCTTAGTCCTTTTCAGGTACTTCAGGATGTTCTTGACCGCTGTCCAGTGTTCCATGCCGGGATTACTTTGGTACCTTCCTACCAAACTTACGGCGAGGTTCACATTAGGTCTGGTACACAGCATGGCATACATAATAGATCCTATGGCTGAGGCATAGGGGATGACGCTCATCTTTTCTCTATCTTCTGCCGAGGTCGGGCATTGAGCCATGCTCAATCTCACACCTTGTAATACAGGCAAGAACCCCTTCTTGGACTGATTCATGTTGAACTTCTTCAATATCTTGTCAAGGTATGTGCTTTGCGAAAGACCAATGAGGCATCTCGATCTATCTCTATAGATCTTGATGCCTAATATGTAAGCAGCTTCTCCAAGGTCCTTCATCGAAAAACACTTGTTCAAGTAGTCCTTTATGCTTTCCAAGAATTCTATATCATTTCCCATTAATAGTATGTCATCTACATATAATATGAGAAATGCTACAGAGCTCCCACTCACTTTCTTGTAAACACAGGCTTCTCCATAAGTCTGTGTAAACCCAAACGCTTTGATCATCTCATCAAAGCGAATGTTCCAACTCCGAGATGCTTGCACCAGCCCATAGATTGAGCGCTGGAGCTTGCATACCTTGTCAGCATTATTAGGATCGACAAAACCTTCCGGCTGCATCATATACAACTCTTCCTTAAGAAAACCATTAAGGAATGCCGTTTTGACGTCCATTTGCCATATCTCATAATCATAGTATGCGGCAATTGCTAACATGATTCTGACGGACTTCAGCTTCGCTACGGGTGAGAAGGTCTCATCGTAGTCAACCCCTTGAACTTGTCGATAACCCTTAGCGACAAGTCGAGCCTTATAGATGGTCACATTACCATCCGCGTCTGTCTTCTTCTTAAAGATCCATTTGTTCTCTATCGCTTGCCGATCATCGGGCAAGTCTGTCAAAGTCCATACTTCGTTTTCATACATGGATCCTATCTCGGATTTCATGGCTTCTAGCCATTTGTTGGAATCTGGGCCCACCATCGCTTCTTCATAGTTCGAAGGTTCACCGTTGTCTAACAACATGACTTCCAAGAAAGGGTTGCCGTACCACTCTGGTGCGGAACATGTCCTCGTGGACCTACGAAGTTCAGTAGCAACTTGATCTGAAGTTTCATGATCATCATCATTAACTTCCTCTCTAGTCGGTGCAGGCACCACAGAAACATCTTCCTGAGCTGCGCTACTCTCCGGTTCAAGAGGGGGTACCTCATCAAGTTCTACTTTCCTCCCACTTACTTCTTTTGAGAGAAACTCTTTCTCCAGAAAGGATCCATTCTTGGCAACAAAGATCTTGCCTTCGGATCTAAGGTAGAAGGTATACCCAATAGTTTCTTTAGGGTATCCTATGAAGACGCATTTTTCCGATTTGGGTTCGAGCTTTTCAGGTTGAAGTTTCTTGACATAAGCATCCCATCCCCAAACTTTCAGAAACGACAACTTAGGTTTCTTCCCAAACCATAATTCATATGGTGTCGTCTCAACGGATTTCGACGGAGCCCTATTTAAAGTGAATGCGGCAGTCTCTAAAGCATAACCCCAAAATGATAGCGGTATATCGGTAAGAGACATCATAGATCGCACCATATCCAATAGAGTGCGATTACGACGTTCGGACACACCATTACGCTGAGGTGTTCGAGACGGCGTGAGTTGTGAAACAATTCCACATTTCCTTAAGTGCGTGCCAAACTCGTGACTCAAATATTCCCCTCCACGATCTGATCGTAAGAACTTTATTTTCCTGTCACGTTGATTCTCTACCTCACTCTGAAATTCCTTGAATTTTTCGAATGTCTCAGACTTGTGTTTCATTAAGTAGATATACCCATATCTACTTAAGTCATCAGTGAGGGTGAGAACATAACGATAACCACCGCGAGCCTCAACGCTCATTGGACCGCACACATCAGTATGTATGATTTCCAATAAGTTGGTTGCTCGCTCCATAGTCCCGGAGAACGGATTCTTGGTCATTTTGCCCATGAGGCATGGTTCGCACGTGTCAAATGATTCATAATCAAGAGACTCCAAAAGTCCATCTGCATGGAGTTTCTTCATGCGTTTGACACCAATGTGACCAAGGCGGCAGTGCCACAAGTATGTGGGACTATCATTATCAACCTTACATCTTTTGGCATTCACACTATGAATATGTGTAACATCACGTTCGAGATTCAATAAGAATAAACCATTGACCAGCGGGGCATGACCATAAAACATATCTCTCATATAAATAGAACAACCATTATTCTCGGATTTAAATGAGTAGCCATCTCGCATCAAACGAGATCCTGATACAATGTTCATGCTCAAAGCTGGTACTAAATAACAATTATTGAGGTTTAAAACTAATCCCGAAGGTAGATGTAGAGGTAGCGTGCCGATGGCGATCACATCGACCTTGGAACCATTCCCGACGCGCATCGTCACCTCGTCCTTCGCCAGTCTCCGCTTATTCCGCAGCTCCTGTTTTGAGTTACAAATATGAGCAACCGCACCGGTATCAAATACCACTAGTAGAAAAAGGGGCATTTGTCCCGGTTCATAAGGCCCATTTGTCCCGGTTCGGGAACCGGGACTAAAGCCCAACACCTTTAGTCCCGGTTCTTATACGAACCGGGACAGATGGGGCTCCACGTGGCCGCTGCGGCGAGCCCAGAGAGGAGGGCCTTTAGTCCCGGTTGGTAACACCAACCGGGACCAAAGATCATCCACGTGTCAGCAGCTCAGGAGCTGGGGTTTTTGTTTTTTTTAAAGGGGGGGGGGGTTTGGGGGTTTTGTGGGTTAATTTAGGGGTTTCATATATTGTGTTAGCTAGCTAATAGAGAGAAGTGTCCTCTCTTATCTCCGTGCTTGGTCGACGCTACGTACTATACGTATAGAGAGGACTCGACACGCTAGCTAGTAAGCAAAAGAAGGAAACCATTAAGTACACAAGATCGTCATGAACATATACAGAGAGAAGTGATCGACCTCCTCCTTCTCCGAGAGATTGGTCGAACAACAAGTTTTCGTATATCTATCCGACGCTACTAGCTACATATATACAATATAAGATCCCTAACATCTGATGTCAAGTTCCACATGGTATTCTCCGGCTGGATTGATGACGTGATCAAGAAAGAATCCAGCCAATTCCTCTTGAATTGCCTTTAAGCGATCTTGTGGTAGGAGTTCATCCCGCATCTGCCAAATCTAATTTGAAGAAGGGGATCAATACATATATATGAATGAAACTCAACACAAATGATGGTAATAAAATAAAATTGTGAATATTATTGCTTACGCACTTCATATTGTTTTTCAGAGTAGCCCCGCTTAGAGGTCGTTGCGTTGTAGATGTACTCGCAAACGTAGTATCCACAAAAATTATTCCCGCCTTCCTGCCACAACCACTTTACGAGAAATAGAGGTCAATCAAACTGATAATCAAGCATTATAAATGGTATTGATGAAACTAGCTAGAATCAATGGGAGATGCGCGGAACTAGCTAGTAGTACTTACTTTCGGGTGTGTAAATCGCAGATCCCCCGGCAGTCCCGGAACTTCTGCGGTGAACACTTTCCAAACCCTGCGAGACAAAGAAAATAATTACTTGATATCAGGAAATGAACAAAGTTGCCGATATGGTGTGATAATGATCGATTGAACTTACTTCTGGAGCATTTCAGTCATGGCCGCATACTCCTTGGGATCTTTTCGTCTTGAGTCTAAGACGGTTACTAGTCCCTGCTCAAGCTTAATCTCTAGGAGAATAAAGTGGAAGCTGCGCACGCATGCATAACTCATCAATTACATTACTATAACCTCGAGTAATAATGGAAACCGAATATGCAGAAGACAGTAACACTCACTTGAAGTTGTAAGGAAAGAGTATTTTATCTTTGTTTTGATTTTTAAGCAACGATTGTAGCAAGTTGGCCTCGGTTTCTTTCGGATTATATGTAACCGTCCATTCATCTATGAGATTTGTGTTAATGAACCCAATATCATAGATTTGTGCATTTCTGCATTCGACGATCTTCAATCTGCATAATATAGTGAGGATAATTATATATACATGCAATGAAAGAGCTGAGCTATATATAGAGACTTAATTACAGAAGTATAGTACTTACAGACAGTAGCAAGTGATGATTATTTTATCGAGGTCCTTTTGATTGAAAAACTGGAAGAACTCCTCAAATGGAACAGACAACAGATCAATTCCAACGAGGTCGTGCTCCTCTTTAACTCTCAGCGTCAAAATATCCTTCCCAGACTTGCAGGTGTCCATGTACCACTTATGGAATCTTTGCATCATCGTTGTTAGAGGAGGATCACCAGGTCTGACGAGAGGCTTCCCTTACTGGTATTTGTGTTCGTCCACCTCCATTGTATCAAAATGTGCATCGTCGGGCAGGTAATCACCAGGATTGGTACCGGGCAGCATCCCCGGCAGATTTGCGACGATATCGCTAGACACCTTGAGCGGGGGGCACGATTGGTTTGCCTGTTCGCCGAGCTGGGGAATTTTGTTCCCACTTCTTCGTTCTTGTAACCTTTTGTCAGTTGAAGTAGTTCCCGACCGGCGCGCTCCTTTCACTGCCTTTTTAAGAGCGCGTACATGGTTGTCATCCGGCGGAGGCGGTGGTGGTCGCTTCAGGTTCTTCACAGTGCGCTTCAATTTCACCGGATCCATCTTCTCCTCCGGAGGTGGATTTTTCTTTGCAAAAAAGTCCCTCACTTGGGCTTTACAGATCTCCGCGTTTTCCTCGTCGGTCATCTCGTATGGTAACTTCTCTAGAGGCATGAGAGTCGGACCGAATCTGTATTGCCTCCCGCCTCTGGCTGTACTGCTAGACGCCGGAGCAGTCGGAGTGGCTGCGGCTGTCTTCCTTCGTTGCTTATGAGGCAGAGAAGGAGGCGGAGTGCTACGACGCGCCGGAGTAGCCGGAGCGGCGGCGGCTGTCTTCCGCTGTTGCTGACGAGGCGGAGAAGGAGGCGGGCTGCTCGGACGCGCCGGCGCAGGCGGAGTGCCCTGATCACTCGCCAGAGGAGGAGGCGGAGTGCCCTGACTCGCCGGAGGAGGAGGCGGAGGAGGAGGCGGAGTGCCCTGACTCGCCGGAGGAGGAGGCGGAGGCGTCCAGTTCGGAAGGTTGATGAGCTCCTTCCGCCATAGACATGGAGTCTTCAGAGCAAGACCCAGCTGAGTCTCCCCTTCACCGGTAGGGTGGTCAAGCTGGAGCTCCTCAAATCCCTCCGTTATTTCATCGATCATCACAACAGCATAGCCTTGTGGAATCGGAAGGCAGTGAAAAGTTGCACCAGGTCCAGAAGGTGCAACAGAGCCGATAGCCGCCTTGACTTTGAGCTGATGCCATTGCGCCATAAGGTGGCAATCTTGAGCCTCCGTGATAGCATCCACGGGGTAGCTGGGAGCCGTGAAGTCAGGCTGCTGAAGGACCTCGGTGGAAGCCACGCTGCTTCTCCGCTGAGATGGAGGGGTAGCTTCTGGGGTAGCTCCGGCAGGTCGCTGGCTCTGAACTAGTAGTGCTTGTTCCTCTAGCGCTCGTACCCTTGCATTCAGCGACTGCAGTTCCGTCTGCTCCACTTTCCTCCTCCTCTCCCGGGTTTTGTAACCGCCTGCGCTGGGAAACCCAACCCTCCACGCAACGGAGCCTGCCGTGCCTCGTGTTCATCCTGGGTGCTCAGGATTCCCGAGGGCCTGTGTGAGCTCGTCGTTCTCTCTGTCGGGAACGAACGTCCCTTCCTGCGCTGGGGCGATATACTTCTGAAGCTTCTTGACGGGTATTTCAAGTTGCTCCTTCGTCCAACGGCACTTCCCTGTTTCAGGGTCCAAGGTTCCCCCAACCCCGAAGAACCAAGTCCTTGAACGGTCTGGCCAGTTCAATGTCTCTGGTTCGACCCCTTTATCAAGCAGGTCCTTCTCAGCCTTGTCCCACAACGGCCGGGCTTTGAGGTAGCCACCTGACCCCGTGCGATGGTGATACTCCTTCTTTGCAGCATTTTTCTTGTTTGTCGCTGACATCTTCTTACTCTTCTCCGATGTCTTGTGGGCCACAAATGCGGGCCAGTGATCTCTTATCTTCTCAAATCGGCCGGTGAATTCTGGAGTCTTCCCTTTGTCGACAAACGTTGATTTCAACTCATTCTTCCACCTCCTGAATAGATCTGTCATCTTCTTAAGAGCATGAGCCTTGACCAATGGCTCTATAACTGGCTTATCCGGATCCTCCTCTGGCGGTAGGGTGAAATTTGCCTTCAGCGCGGTCCAAAGATCATCTTTCTGTCTATCGTTGACAAAAGACACTTGAGGGTCTTCGCTCTTAGGCTTATTCCATTGGTGGATGCTGATCGGGATCATGTCCCTAACAAGAACCCCGCACTGAGCAGAAAATGCTTCCTTGGTCCGGCTAGGTTCAATCGGTTGGCCATCGCCCTTGATTGCTGTGATCGTGAACCTTTCATCCTGGCGCAACCTTTTCTTCGGGCCTCGTCTCGTTACCGAAGTTTGGCTCGATCCGGAGGGCTAGAAAAGAAGAAAGAAGAGAGTTAATATGTGTACATACCAAAACAATTAATGCATCAATTAGCTAGTCAGCACAGGCTTAATTAATATATATACCTCGCCGGACTTTGCAACAGCTCCTTCCTCCGTTTGCTCATCGGAGCCATCAAAATCATGTCCTTCCACCTCCATTGTTCGATCACCGGAGCCTGCTTCACCCTCTCCTTCCAGACCATCGGTGTCGTTGAGATACGACAAGATATCACCTCCGCCGAGGATTATGTCCCCCAACAACTGTTCTGCTTCGATGTCTCGGTGCTCCATAGTTTCTGCAAATATTACAACATGGCAATTAATATACAAACATGACAGATGGATATATTAGTGCAAACGTAGACCTAGCTAGCTCGACGCTTCTACGGTTTGGGGTGGCCTCGACAACTCTTCTACGGACCGCCTCTCTCATGAATGTCCGACGTCCGGACCGACAAGGGAATTAACAAAATGACGCCATTCTGGATGTGCAGAAAATGGTCCATATTTTTCCTGATCTCATCTACCCTTCTATATGTCACGTTGTCTAGTGTCAAAGAATTCAAGAAAACCATGACTTCATCATTAGCCAGAAATGACAGGCGTATAATGGTACGAAGCTCTTCAAAGTTGTTTTGGAACGGAGTTCCCGATAGAATAATTCGCTTTTTGGTACAAAGTTCAGCAAGAGCCTTCCGAATATCGCTATTTGGAAGGCCTTTGCTGAAATTCGTATCAAAAGGAGAATTATTCTATCAGGAACTCCATTCCAAAACAACTTTGAAGAGCTTCGTAGCATCATACGCCTGTTACTTCCGACTAATGATTTTTTTGAGCTAAATGACCCTGAAATTGAAAAGCACTTCAAATGAACTCTGAAGAGGTTGAAAATTGGCATGATATCATCATTTCACCCACATAGCATGTGCTAAAAAGTTGAGAGGGTTACGGCAAAAACTGGATGCACTTCGTGTACAAAATGGACAATCTCTTTCGAAGTATCAGGGTTTCGGACAAAAACTCACCTGTTACAAAGGGATTTCATTTTTTTGAACTAATTTGAACTCCAGACTTTTTGTGTGCTCAAAATGAACCATTCAAAGCCACATCATCAATTTTCAACCCTTTCTGACTTCATCTGTCTTCACTTTTTCTTCGCTTGTGTCCTTTGCTTATTGCGTCGTAACCATGGATATTCTTCATCGCTTAACAGGGTGCTTGGGTCAGCCTTGACTTTGAAGGGAGGAATTTCATGAAACTTTTCATAATCTTCAGACATGTCTGTGTTACCCTCCACTCCCACGATGTCTCTTTTCCCTGAAAGAACTATGTGGCGCTTTGGCTCATCGTATGATGTATTCGCTTCCTTATCTTTTCTTTTTCTCGGTTTGGTAGACATGTCCTTCACATAGAAAACCTGCGCCACATCATTGGCTAGGACGAATGGTTCGTCTGTGTACCCAAGATTGTTCAGATCCACTGTTGTCATTCCGTAATGTGGCTCTACCTGTACCCCGCCTCCTGACAGATTGACCCATTTGCACTTAAACAAAGGGACCTTAAAATCATGTCCGTAGTCAAGTTCCCATATGTCCACTATGTAACCATAATATGTGTCCTTTCCCCTCTTGGTTGCTGCATCAAAGCGGACACCACTGTTTTGGTTAGTGCTCTTTTGATCTTGGGCGATCGTGTAAAATGTATTCCCATTTATCTCGTATCCTTTGTAAGTCAATACAGTCGAAGATGGTCCCCTGGACAACGAGTACAGCTCATCAGAAACAGTGTTGTCACCTCTGAGATGTGTTTCCAACCAACTGCCGAAAGTCCTGATGTGTTCACATGTAATCCAGTCGTCACACCGCTCCGGGTGTTTGGAGCGCAGAATGTTCTTGTGTTCATCGACATACGGGGTCACCAAGGTAGAGTTCTGTAGAACTGTGTAGTGTGCTTGAGACCAAGAATGCCCGTCCCTGCATATTATTGAGTCCCCTCCTAGCGTGCCTTTTCCAGTCAGTCTCCCCTCATACCGCGATTGAGGGAGACCAATCTTCTTAAGGTCAGGAATGAAGTCAACACAAAACCCAATGACATCCTCTGTTTGATGGCCCATGGAGATGCTTCCTTCTGGCCTAGCGCGGTTACGGACATATTTCTTTAGGACTCCCATGAACCTCTCAAAGGGGAACATATTGTGTAGAAATACGGGGCCCAGAACGACAATCTCGTCGACTAGATGAACTAGGACGTGCGTCATGATATTGAAGAAGGATGGTGGGAACACCAGCTCGAAACTGACAAGACATTGCGCCACATCACTCCTTAGCCTTGGTATGATTTCTGGATCGATCACCTTCTGAGAGATTGCATTGAGGAATGCACATAGCTTCACAATGGCTAATCGAAATTTTCCGGTAGAAGCCCCCTCAATGCAACCGGAAGCAGTTGCGTCATAATCATGTGGCAGTCATGAGACTTTAGGTTCTGAAACTTTTTCTCTGCCATATTTATTATTCTCTTTATATTCGACGAGAAGCCAGACGGGACCTTCATACTGAGCAGGCATTCAAAGAAGATTTCCTTCTCTTCTTTGGTAAGAGCGTAGCTGGCAGGACCTTCATACTGCTTTGGAGGCATGCCGTCTTTTTCGTGCCAACGTTGCAGGTCCTCCCGTGCTTCCGGTGTATCTTTTGTCTTTCCATACACGCCCAAGAAGCCTAGCAGGTTCACGCAAAGGTTCTTTGTCACGTGCATCATGTCGATTGAAGAGTGGACCTCTAGGTCTTTCCAGTAGGGTAGGTCCCAAAATATAGATTTCTTCTTCCACATGGGAGCGCGTCCCTCAGCGTCATTCGGAACAGATAGTCCGCCGGGACCCTTTCCAAAGATTACGTGTAAATCATTGACCATAGCAAGTACGTGATCACCGGTACGCATGGCGGGCTTCTTCCGGTGATCTGCCTCGCCTTTGAAATGCTTGCCTTTCTTTCGACATTGATGGTTGGTCGGAAGAAATCGACGATGCCCCAGGTACACATTCTTCCTGCATTTGTCCAGGTATATACTTTCGGTGTCAGCTAAACAGTGCGTGCATGCGTGGTATCCCTTGTTTGTCTGTCCTGAAAGGTTACTGAGAGCAGGCCAATCATTGATGGTTACAAACAGCAACGCATGCAGGTCAAATTCCTCCTGTCTGTGCTCATCCCACACACGTACACCGTTTCCATTCCACAGTTGTAAAAGTTCTTCAACTAATGGCCTTAGGTACACATCAATGTCGTTGCCGGGTTGCTTAGGGCCTTGGATGAGTACTGGCATCATAATGAACTTCCGCTTCATGCACAGCCAAGGAGGAAGGTTATAGATACATAGAGTCACGGGCCAGGTGCTATGATTGCTGCTCTGCTCCCCGAAAGGATTAATGCCATCTGCGCTTAAACCAAACCATACGTTCCTTGGGTCACCTGCAAACTCAGTCCGGTACTTTCTCTCGATTTTTCTCCACTGCGACCCGTCAGCGGGTGCTCTCAACTTCCCGTCTTTCTTACGGTCCTCTCTGTGCCATCGCATCAACTTGGCATGCTCTTTGTTTCTGAACAGACGTTTCAACCGTGGTATTATAGGAGCATACCACATCACCTTGGCAGGAACCCTCTTCCTGGGGGGCTCGCCGTCAACATCACCAGGGTCATCTCGTCTGATCTTATACCGCAATGCACCGCATACCGGGCATGCGTTCAAATCCTCATACGCACTGCGGTACAGGATGCAGTCATTAGGGCATGCATGTATCTTCTGCACCTCCAATCCTAGAGGGCATACGAACTTCTTTGCTGCGTACGTACTGTCGGGCAATTCGTTATCCTTTGGAAGCTTCTTCTTCAATATTTTCAGTAGCTTCTCAAATCCTTTGTCAGGCATAGCATTCTCTGCCTTCCACTGCAGCAATTCCAGTACGGTACCGAGCTTTGTGTTGCCATCTTCGCAATTGGGGTACAACCCTTTTTGGTGATCCTCTAACATGCGATCGAATTTCAGCTTCTCCTTTTCACTTTCGCACTGTCTCCTTGCATCAACAATGACCCAACGGAGATCATCATCGGGCACATCGTCTGGTTCCTCTTGATCTTCAGCTTCCCCCGTTGCAGCATCACCGTATTCAGGGGGCACATAGTTGTCATCGTCCTCTTCTTCTTCGCAGTCTTCCATCATAACCCCTATTTCTCCGTGCCTGGTCCAAACATTATAGTGTGGCATGAAACATTATAGTGCTTTATTTTTTAATTCTTTTTGCTTTTAAGTAATAAATATTATGAACTTTCTGTTAGTGCCATTAGTTTTCCAATTCGAATATTTTAAATTTGAATTCTTTGAAATTTGTTTGAATCACTAGTTTGTGATTAACTTTACTATAAAAATAGATTTTTGAGTGATTCTTTTTACTCCTATTTAATATTACTGTGTTTTATCATTATATTCAAAAACTGTTTTTGTTATTTTAGTTTCTAACAAAAAAAATCTTTATGATAATTCTTTTTGCTATTAAAGTTTCTAACAAAAAAGTTCTTTTTGAAAATTCTTTTTGCTTTTAATGTTTTGAATAGAAAATACTTTGCTAATATTAGTTGCATAAATTTTAATTGATTCCTTTTGCTATTAGAGTTTCTTTAAAGTTTTCTAGTTCATTGTTTTTTCTATTAGAGTTTCATTAAAGTTTTCTAGTTCATTCTTTTACTTTATTATTTTTGCTATTAGAGTTTCATAAAAGTTGAGAGGGTTACGGCAAAAACTAGATGCACTTCGTGTACAAAATGGACAATCTCTTTCGAAGTATCAGTGTTTCGGACAAAAACTCATCTGTTACAAAGGGATTTCATTTTTTTGAACTTATTTGAACTCCTGACTTTTTGTGTGTTCAAAATGAACCATTCAAAGCCACATCATCAATTTTCAACCCTTTCTGAGTTCATCTGTTATTTTTCTTGCATTTACTGATTTTTTTGAGCTAAATGACCCTGAAATTGAAAAGCACTTCAAATGAACTCTGAAGGGGTTGAAAATTGGCATGATATCATCATTTCACCCACATAGCATGTGCTAAAAAGTTGAGAGGGTTACGGCAAAAACTGGATGCACTTCGTGTACAAAATGGACAATCTCTTTCGAAGTATCAGGGTTTCGGACGAAAACTCATCTGTTACAAAGGGATTTCATTTTTTTGAACTTATTTGAACTCCACACTTTTTCTGTGCTCAAAATGAACCATTCAAAGCAACATCATCAATTTTCAACCCTTTCTGAGTTCATCTGTTATTTTTCATGCATTTACTGATTTTTTTGAGCTAAATGACCCTGAAATTGAAAAGCACTTCAAATGAACTCTGAAGAGGTTGAAAATTGGCATGATATCATCATTTCACCCACATAGCATGTGCTAAAAAGTTGAGAGGGTTACGGCAAAAACTGGATGCACTTCGTGTACAAAATGGACAATCTCTTTCGAAGTATCAGGGTTTCGAACAAAAACTCACCTGCTACAAAGGGATTTCATTTTTTTGAACTAATTTGAACTCCAGACTTTTTGTGTGCTCAAAATGAACCATTCAAAGCCACATCATCAATTTTCAACCCTTTCTGACTTCATCTGTCTTCACTTTTTCTTCGCTTGTGTCCTTTGCTTATTGCGCCGTAACCATGGATATTCTTCATTGCTTAACAGGGTGCTTGGGTCAGCCTTGACTTTGAAGGGAGGAATTTCATGAAACTTTTCATAATCTTCAGACATGTCTGTCTTACCCTCCACTCCCACGATGTCTCTTTTCCCTGAAAGAACTATGTGGCGCTTTGGCTCATCGTATGATGTATTCGCTTCCTTATCTTTTCTTTTTCTCGGTTTGGTAGACATGTCCTTCACATAGAAAACCTGCGCCACATCATTGGCTAGGACGAATGGTTCGTCTGTGTACCCAAGATTGTTCAGATCCACTGTTGTCATTCTGTAATGTGGCTCTACCTGTACCCCGCCTCCTGATAGATTGACCCATTTGCACTTAAACAAAGGGACCTTAAAATCATGTCCGTAGTCAAGTTCCCATATGTCCACTATGTAACCATAATATGTGTCCTTTCCCCTCTTGGTTGCTGCATCAAAGCGGACACCACTGTTTTGGTTAGTGCTCTTTTGATCTTGGGCGATCGTGTAAAATGTATTCCCATTTATCTCGTATCCTTTGTAAGTCAATACAGTCGAAGATGGTCCCCTGGACAACGAGTACAGCTCATCAGAAACAGTGTTGTCACCTCTGAGATGTGTTTCCAACCAACTGCCGAAAGTCCTGATGTGTTCACATGTAATCCAGTCGTCACACTGCTCTGGGTGTTTGGAGCACAGAATGTTCTTGTGTTCATCGAGATACGGGGTCACCAAGGTAGAGTTCTGTAGAACTGTGTAGTGTGCTTGAGACCAAGAATGCCCGTCCCTGCATATTATTGAGTCCCCTCCTAGCGTGCCTTTTCCAGTCAGTCTCCCCTCATACCGCGATTGAGGGAGACCAATCTTCTTAAGGTCAGGAATGAAGTCAACACAAAACCCAATGACATCCTCTGTTTGATGGCCCATGGAGATGCTTCCTTCTGGCCTAGCGCGGTTACGGACATATTTCTTTAGGACTCCCATGAACCTCTCAAAGGGGAACATATTGTGTAGAAATACGGGGCCCAGAACGACAATCTCGTCGACTAGATGAACTAGGACGTGCGTCATGATATTGAAGAAGGATGGTGGGAACACCAGCTCGAAATTGACAAGACATTGCGCCACATCACTCCTTAGCCTTGGTATGATTTCTGGATCGATCACCTTCTGAGAGATTGCATTGAGGAATGCACATAGCTTCACAATGGCTAATCGAACGTTTTCCGGTAGAAGCCCCCTCAATGCAACCGGAAGCAGTTGCGTCATAATCACGTGGCAGTCATGAGACTTTAGGTTCTGAAACTTTTCCTCTGCCATATTTATTATTCCCTTTATATTCGACGAGAAGCCAGACGGGACCTTCATACTGAGCATGCATTCAAAGAAGATTTCCTTCTCTTCTTTGGTAAGAGCGTAGCTGGCAGGACCTTCATACTGCTTTGGAGGCATGCCGTCTTTTTCGTGCCAACGTTGCAGGTCCTCCCATGCTTCCGATGTATCTTTTGTCTTTCCATACACGCCCAAGAAGCCTAGCAGGTTCACGCAAAGGTTCTTTGTCATGTGCATCACATCGATTGAAGAGCGGACCTCTAGGTCTTTCCAGTAGGGTAGGTCCCAAAATATATATTTCTTCTTCCACATGGGAGCGCGTCCCTCAGCGTCATTCGGAATAGATAGTCCGCCGGGACCCTTTCCAAAGATTACGTGTAAATCATTGACCATAGCAAGTACGTGATCACCGGTACGCATGGCGGGCTTCTTCCGGTGATCTGCCTCGCCTTTGAAATGCTTGCCTTTCTTTCGACATTGATGGTTGGTCGGAAGAAATCGACGATGCCCCAGGTACACATTCTTCCTGCATTTGTCCAGGTATATACTTTCGGTGTCAGCTAAACAGTGCGTGCATGCGTGGTATCCCTTGTTTGTCTCTCCTGAAAGGTTACTGAGAGCAGGCCAATCATTGATGGTTACAAACAGCAACGCATGCAGGTCAAATTCCTCCTGTCTGTGCTCATCCCACACACATACACCGTTTCCATTCCACAGCTGTAAAAGTTCTTCAACTAATGGCCTTAGGTACACATCAATGTCGTTGCCGGGTTGCTTAGGGCCTTGGATGAGTACTGGCATCATAATGAACTTCCGCTTCATGCACAGCCAAGGAGGAAGGTTATAGATACATAGAGTCACGGGCCAGGTGCTATGATTGCTGCTCTGCTCCCCGAAAGGATTAATGCCATCCGCGCTTAAACCAAACCATACGTTCCTTGGGTCACCTGCAAACTCAGTCCGGTACTTTCTCTCGATTTTTCTCCACTGCGACCCGTCAGCGGGTGCTCTCAACTTCCCGTCTTTCTTACGGTCCTCTCTGTGCCATCGCATCAACTTGGCATGCTCTTTGTTTCTGAACAGACGTTTCAACCGTGGTATTATAGGAGCATACCACATCACCTTGGCAGGAACCCTCTTCCTGGGGGTTCGCCGTCAACATCACCAGGGTCATCTCGTCTGATCTTATACCGCAATGCACCGCATACCGGGCATGCGTTCAAATCCTCGTACGCACCGCAGTACAGGATGCAGTCATTAGGGCATGCATGTATCTTCTGCACCTCCAATCCTAGAGGGCATACGACCTTCTTTGCTGCGTACGTACTGTCGGGCAATTCGTTATCCTTAGGAAGCTTCTTCTTCAATATTTTCAGTAGCTTCTCAAATCCTTTGTCAGGCACAGCATTCTCTGCCTTCCACTGCAGCAATTCCAGTACGGTACCGAGCTTTGTGTTGCCATCTTCGCAATTGGGGTATAACCCTTTTTGGTGATCCTCTAACATGCGATCGAATTTCAGCTTCTCCTTTTCACTTTCGCACTGTCTCCTTGCATCAACAATGACCCGGTGGAGATCATCATCGGCCACATCGTCTGGTTCCTCTTGATCTTCAGCTTCCCCCGTTGCAGCATCATCGTATTCAGGGGGCACATAGTTGTCATCGTCCTCTTCTTCTTCGTTGTCTTCCATCATAACCCCTATTTCTCCGTGCCTGGTCCAAACATTATAGTGTGGCATGAAACCCTTATAAAGCAGGTGGGTGTGAAGGATTTTCCGGTCAGAGTAAGACTTCGTATTCCCACATATAGGGCATGGACAACACATAAAACCATTCTGCTTGTTTGCCTCAGCCACTTCGAGAAAATTATGCACACCCTTAATATACTCGGAGGTGCGTCGGTCACCGTACATCCATTGCCGGTTCATCTGCGTGCATTATATATAATTAAGTGTGTCAAAAACCATTACAAAACATCATGAACAGATAAGTGACCAAATTAATAGAAGTTCATCATCACATTAAAACCAAAGTACATACATAGTTCTCATTGAACAACATATAGCTCTTCAGAGCATCTAATTAAACCATACATTATTGAAACTATGTAAAACATTTCAATGCAACAACAAATGCGATCATAATCGCAACCAAGGTAACAATTGATCCAACGGCATAATGATACCAAGCCTCGGTATGAATGGCATATTTTCTATACTTTCTAATCTTGAAGCGCATTGCATCCATCTTGATCTTGTGATCATCGACGACATCCGCAACATGCAACTCCAATATCATCTTCTCCTCCTCAATTTTTTTCAATTTTTCCTTCAAGTAATTGTTTTCTTCTTCAACTAAATTTAACCTCTCGACAATAGGGTCGGTTGGAATTTCCGGTTCACATACCTCCTAGATAAGAAAAATCTATGTCACGTTGGTCGGCATAATTGTCATAAACAACAAATGAACCAAATAGTTATAAAATATAATATATACCACATCCGAATCATAGACAGGACGAGGGCCGACGGGGCGGATACCAAAACCATCGCACTATATAATAACAAACAATAATAAAAGTAACAAAATTATACAAGTATCTATGTAAATCATACAAGTAAGAATTTTTTTTTCTTTTAGAAAGAAGATAAGAACAAGAGGCTCACCACGGTTATGCCAGCGACGAGATCGGCGCAGGCGATCGACGGCGGTGAAGACGGGGACGGGACGTGACGGACCGCTAAACCTAGACAAATCTTGAGGAAAATGGAGCTTGAAGGTCGAGTTTGGAGAGGAGAAAGCTTAAGTAGTGTTGCTCGGGCATTTCATCGAACACCTCATGTGCATAGGAGGTGAGCTAGACACTACTGGAATCTGGGTCTTTGCCATCTGCCAGCTCTTTGCCGTCTGCCAGCTGATGGCAAAGAGGCTCTTTGCCGTCTGTCTTCTCAAAGCAGACGACAAAGAACCAGCTGATGGCAAACAGGGTCTTTGCCATCTGCCAGCTCTTTGTCGTCTGCCAGCAGACGGCAAAGAGTTCTTTGCCATCTGCCAGAAGACGGCAAAGTCCAAAGTGGACCCCACGGGGGTACTGCACTGGGTAGGTCACACGGGCCACTTCTTTGCCGTCTGCTGGCAGACGGCAAAGAGGTAACAGGGGCCCACAGTTTCACGGCGGTGGCGGTCTAACGGTCATCCTCTTTGCCGTCTGCTGGCGGACGACAAAGAATTCTTTGTCGTCTGCCAGCAGACGACAAAGAGAAAAAAACAAAAAAAAACAGACGGCAATGCGGGGGGTTAATTTGGCCCCCCCCGCGCGCGCCCTCCTCCACATCTCTTTCTCCCGCCTCCCCACCCTCTGCCTCCCGCGCAGGCCGCCGCCGCCGCCCCCTCCCACGCAGGCCGCCGCCGCCCCCTCCACCGCCGCCGTCGCCCCCCCTCCTCCACCCCCGCCGCCGCCCCCTTCACCTCCCCCCCTCTCTCCTTCCCTCCCCCCTCCCCTCCACCGCCCCCCCTCTTCCTCCTCCTCACGCGCCCCACCGCCGCCCCCCTCCCTCCCTCCCTCCACCCCCCCACCGCCGCCCCCCTCCCTCCCTCCCTCCACCGCCGCCCCCTCCTCCCTCCACCACCGTGGCCCCCCTCCCTCTCCACCACCGCTCCCCCAGTCCCTCCTCCACTCCCGCCGCTGCCCCCTCCCATCCTCCTCCCCCTCCTTCACTGCCTCTCCGTCCCTCCCTCCTCCTCCCCCTCCTCCACCACCGCCGCCCCCCTCCTCCACCACCGCCCGCACCAGCTCCTCCTTGCCCTCTGCCCCCTCTGCCCAGCCCACGGTGAGCATCGGTCCCCTCTTTGTTCTTTTTTTTGCATGTATGGATTTAGGAGTTGATGGATCTGTGGATGGATGGATAGATTGATGTAAGGATGGATGGATAGATGGATGTATGTATACAGGGGCGGTGCCAGCAATCTGTGGATGGATGTATGTATATGTGATTTTGAACAATTTGTAGTTGTTATATGGATTGCTAGATGGATGCATGCTGTGTAGATGTATGGATGGAAAGATGGATGAATGCTATATAGATGTATGGGTGGATTTATGTATGGATTTTCATTTAAAAAAATAGTGTCTTTTTATTCCGTTAGGTTAGATGTTGTTGATTATATTGTTCTGCGGTGCTTATGTTGGATTGTTTTTCATGTGCAGGGATCTTCTCTTCACCTCCAGGAGCACTGTCGGTCCCGTTGCCGTTGTCATCGTCGTTCGACTACCGCCTCTACGGTCTAAGGGTGAGCTCGACTGTCATCTCCTCCCTGACCTTCCCCTATTTGCTCTGTTCCGGTCGTTGTGTCGATGGCTGGAGTTCAGTGCGGTGCAGTCGTTCATGGGTCATCGAGGAGAGAAAATAAGGAAAAGAATCTCCGAGGGGTCGAGGGTCGAGGGTCGTCGAGGGGTCGAGGGGTCGAGTGGTCGAGGGATGACTTTCATTCTGATGGTGCTTCCTTTTGAAAGAGATGAGAGTGAGAGATGAGATGCTCTTGAAGGAAGGATACCGGCTGTTCGTAGGTGGTCGGTCTTTCTCGTCCTCCCCCTCTGTGACCTTCGTAAAGCAGGGGGAGGACGAAAAGACCGACCGTCACCGACGGTCGAAATAACATTGAGAGATGAGAGATGTTATAAGAGGAAAGACACCGGCTGTTGTCGTAGGTGGTCGTTGCTCCTCATCTCTTGCTGTGAGACCTTGGTAATGCAGCAAGGGATGGGAGTAACGACCGTCACCGACGGTCAAAATAAACAGGCAAGGAGTGCCCCACCATACATATATACCACCGCTTGAGAGGTGAGAGTTGTTGAAGGGAGCATCGACGGAATGAAAGTCAACCCGACACCCCGACACCCCGACCCGACACCCCGTCATATATTTGTGAATTATGAGTTAGGTCATATATTTTCTGATTTAAATGTGCAGTTCTTTCGTTGCTGCGAGGGTCTGGTGTTCGACGACCTCCCCGTGCGTTCGACGAGCTCCGCCTCTGCGTTCGTGGGTGAGCACAAATGACATCTCCTCCTCCCCCCTTCATTTGCTCTGTTTCGGTCTTCGTGCCGATGAAACTTGCTAGCTGTAGGTGTCAATCATCAGTATGCGTGACCACTATGCGTCTCCCGTTCGAAAGGGTTACATCTATAAATATGCATTCATTTGCATATTTATAACCGTGATTCTTTCGAATTGTCCAACGTTATCCATGGACAGCCCGAGTATGTGTAGATTGGGTTCATTTTCCCATATGCTCTGCTCCGGATCCGATGCAGAATTTCGTCAGTGCCTCCCTGTTGTTCTCCGGGTACACATCCTCTCTGCTTATTGCCGAGACGTGTATCAGGTGACTTAATATGCTCCAAAATGACCTATTTAGCTCCAAAATGACTTAATATGGTCATTTTGGAGCATATTTAGCTCCAAAATGACCTATTTAGCTCCAAAATGACTTATTTAGCTCAAAAATGACTTAATATTCTCCAAAATGACCTCTACTTAGCTTATTTAGTTCATTTATGACATACTTAGCCTATTTAGGTCAAAAATGGCCTATTTAACTAGGTTAGATCTAAAATGACACAAGTAAGCAATAAGAAGAAGAAAAGGAAAGAGAAGAAAAATTATGCTTCTTTTTCTTCTTCTAGTCTTCTTCTTCTTGTTCTTCTAACTTTCTTCTTTCCCATTTTGCAGATTTGCTTCAGATCACGGAAGCTTGCGTTGGAGTCTACTCTTCTCGTTGTCCTTCCTTTTTGTTTTGATTTTGTAGGATGAACAATTTGAAACTTGCTACGTATATATGTATGGATGGATGGTGGCTATATTGTATATGGACCTTTTGCTTAATTGTTGGATATGCTGGACTTTTCATTTGGTGTATATATGTGTTGGATGGTGATATATGTGTTGGATATGTTGGATGATCCATATGGCAGGGATATGTTGGCTATATGTACTTGTTGAAATATTTTGAAATGAATATATATATATATATCTGTGAAATTGATTGAATTTAAGAAAAAACAGGGGCTATATAGCCAATTTGCCGTCTGCTAGCAGACGGCAAATTGGCCACGTGGCAGCACGCTGTTCACCTGGTCTGGCCTATTTGGCCTCTTTGCCGTCTGCCAGCAGACGGCAAAGGAGCAGGGTCTTTGCCATCTGCCGGCAGACGGCAAAGGAGCAGGCTCTTTGCCGTCTGCCGGCAGATGGCAAAGAAGGAAAGCTCTTTGCCGTCTGCTGGCAAACGGCAAAGAGCGCCGTTAGCCCCCTAACGGGGCTGTCACCTTTTTTGTGCCGTCCACAAGCTTTGCCGTCTGCTAGCAGACGGCAAAGAACTTTTCTTCTTTGCCGTCCGCCAGCAGACGGCAAAGCGGCCTTTACCGGCATCGGCTTTGCCGGAGTGTTTGCCGTCTGCTGGCGGACGGCAAAGCCTTTGCCGTCCGCCAACAGTGCCTTTGCCGTCTGCTTTGGCAGACGGCAAAGCAGCTGATTCCAGTAGTGAGAGCACCACAAACACCTCCCCTCGCCGGCCAGAAAAAACAGAGTAGTGGAGTGCTCTGCTCGCGGGCGAGGGGTATATATAGGCACAACATTGGTCCCGGTTCGTGGTTGGAACCGGGACTAAAGGCCACCCTTTGGTCCCGGTTCCAGCCACGAACCGGGACCAATGGATGTGGGCCAGGAGCGAGGCCCATTGGTCCCGGTTCGTGTCTGGAACCGGGACCAAAGGGTCCAGACGAACCGGGACCAATGCCCCACGAGCCCCGGCCGGCCCCCTGGGCGCACGAACCGGGACGTATGCCCGCATGTGTCCCGGTTCCTGACTGAACCAGGACTAATGGGCTGGGCTGGCCTGGACCAAAGCCCTGTTTTCTACTAGTGTACCCAGGAGCTACTACGAGCGCTGGTAAGGTACACATCAATAACATGTATATCACATATACCTTTGGTATTGCCGGCCTTCTTATCCGCTAAGTACTTGGGGCAGTTCCGCTTCCAGTGACCCTTTCCCTTACAATAAAAGCATTCAGTCTCAGGCTTGGGTCCATTCTTTGGCTTCTTCCCGGTAGCTTGCTTACCGGGCGCGGCAACTCCCTTGCCGTCCTTCTTGAAGTTCTTTTTACCCTTGCCTTTCTTGAACTTAGTGGTTTTATTCACCATCAACACTTGATGTTCCTTTTTGATCTCCACCTTCGCTGATTTCAGCATTGAATATATCTCAGGAATGGTTTTCTCCATCCCCTGCATATTGAAGTTCATCACAAAGCTCTTGTAGCTAGGTGGAAGCGACTGAAGGATTCTGTCAACGACCGCATCATCCGGAAGATTAACTCCCAGCTGAGACAAGCGGTTGTGCAACCCAGACATTTTGAGTATATGCTCGCTGAAAGAACTATTCTCCTCCATCTTACAACTGTAGAACTTGTCGGAGACTTCATATCTCTCGACCCGGGCATGATCTTGGAAAACCATTTTCAGCTCTTGGAACATCTCATATGCTCCGTGTTGCTCAAAATGCTTTTGGAGCCCCGGTTCTAAGCTGTAAAGCATGCCGCACTGAACCAGGGAGTAATCATCACTACGCGACTGCCAGGCGTTCATAACGTCTTGAGTTGCTGGGAAAACAGGTGCGTCACCTAGCGGTGCTTCAAGGACATATGCTTTCTTGGCAGCTATGAGGATAATCCTCAGGTTACGGACCCAGTCCGTGTAGTTGCTACCATCGTCTTTCAGCTTGGTTTTCTCTAGGAACGCGTTGAAGTTGAGGGCAACATTAGCGTGGGCCATTTGATCTACAAGACATATTGTAAATATTTTAGACTAAGTTCATGATAATTAAGTTCATCTAATCAAATTATTCAATGAACTCCCACTCAGATAGACATCCCTCTAGTCATCTAAGTGATACATGATCCGAATCGACTAGGCCGTGTCCGATCATCACGTGAGACGGACTAGTCATCAACGGTGAACATCTCCATGTTGATCGTATCTTCTATACGACTCATGTTCGACCTTTCGGTCTTCCGTGTTTCGAGGCCATGTCTGTACATGCTAGGCTCGTCAAGTCAACCTAAGTGTTTTGCATGTGTAAATCTGGCTTACACCCGTTGTATTCGAACATTAGAATCTATCACACCCGATCATCACGTGGTGCTTCGAAACAACGAACCTTCGCAACGGTGCACAGTTAGGGGAAACACTTTCTTGAAATTTTAGCGAGGGATCATCTTATTTATGCTACCGTCGTTCTAAGCAAATAAGATGTAAACAGATGATAAACATCACATACAATCAAATAGTGACATGATATGGCCAATATCATTTTGCTCCTTTTGATCTCCATCTTCGGGGCACCATGATCATCATCGTCACCGGCATGACACCATGATCTCCATCATCGTGTCTTCATGAAGTTGCCTCGCCAACTATTACTTCTACTACTATGGCTAACGGTTAGCAATAAAGTAAAGTAATTACATGGCGTTTTTCATTGACACGTAGGTCATACAATAAATTAAGACAACTCCTATGGCTCCTGCCGGTTGTCATACTCATCGACATGCAAGTCGTGATTCCTATTACAAGAACATGATCAATCTCATACATCACATATATCATTCATCACATCCTTTTGGCCATATCACATCACACGGCACATGCTGCAAGAACAAGTTAGACGTCCTCTAATTGTTGTTGCGAAATATTTTTACGTGGCTGTTATAGGTTTCTAGCAAGAATGTTTCTTACCTATGCCACAACCACAACGTGATATGCCAATTTCATAAGGACCCTTTTCATCGAATCCGATCCGACTAAAGTGGGAGAGACAGACACCCGCTAGCCACCTTATGCAACTAGTGCATGTCAGTCGGTGGAACCTGTCTCACGTAAGCGTACGTGTAAGGTCGGTCCGGGCCGCTTCATCCCACGATGCCGCCGAATCAAGATAAGACTAGTAACGGCAAGAAAATTGACAAAATCGACGCCCACAACAACTTGTGTTCTACTCGTGCAAGAAACTACGCATAAACCTGGCTCTGATACCACTGTTGGGGAACGTAGTAGCAAATCAAATTTTTTTCTTACGCATCACCAAGATCAATCTATGGAGAGACTAGCAACGAGAGAGAGAGAGGAGTGTATCTTCATACCCTTGAAGATCGCGATATGGAAGCGTTGCAAGAACGCGGTTGGAGGAGTCGTACACGCAGCGATTCAGATCGCGGTCGATTCCGATCTAAGCACCGAACAACGGTGCCTCCGCGTTCAACACACGTGCAGCCCGGTGACGTCTCCCGCGCCTTGATCCAGCAAGGAGGAGGGAGAGGTTGGGGAAGACAGCTCCAGCAGCACGACGGCGTGGTGGTGGAACTTGCAGTTCTCCGGCAGGGCTTCGCCAAGCTCAAACGGAGGAGGAGGAGGTATTGGAGAGGGGGAGGGCTGCGCCAGGGGAGAGGTTGTGGCCTCCCTCCCACCCCTCCACTATTTATAGGCTGGGGGGAGAGGGGGCCGGCCCCCCTAGATCCCATCTAGGGTTGGGGCGGCGGCCAAGGGGGGGAGGAGTGCCTCCCAAGTCAAGTGGAGGCCCTCCCCCTTTAGGGTTTCCCCTCTCCCATGCGCATGGGCCTTAGGGGGGCTGGTGCCCCTAGCCCATTAAGGCTAGGGCACCCCCTTACAGCCCATGCTGCTGTATTGGACGTGGTGGAACCCTTTCCGGACTTCCGGACCCCTCCGGAATCCTCCGGAACATTTCGAAAGCTTCCCGGTACAATACCGAAAAAACCGAATCTTTTCCGGAACACCAATAACAACTTCCCATATAAAAATCTTTACCTCCGGACCATTCCGGAACTCCTCGTGACATCCGGGATCTCATCCGGGACTCCGAACAACATTCGGTATTCACATACTATTTCCCATAACAACCCTAGAGTCACCGAACCTTAAGTGTGTAGACCCTACGGGTTCGGGAACCATGCAGACATGACCGAGACATCTCTCCGGCCAATAACCAACAGCGGGATCTGGATAGCCATGTTGGCTCCCATATGTTCCACGATGATCTCATCGGATGAACCACGATGTCGAGGATTCAATCAATCCCGTATACAATTCCCTTTGTCTACCGGTATGATACTTGCCCGAGATTCGATCGTCGGTATCCCTATACCTTGTTCAATCTCGTTACCGGCAAGTCTCTTTACTCATTCCGTAACGCATGATCCCATGACTAACTCTTTAGTCACATTGAGCTCATTATGATGATGCATTACCGAGTGGGCCCAGAGATACCTCTCCGTCATACGGAGTGACAAATCCCAGTCTCGATTCGTGCCAACCCAACAGACACTTTCGGAGATACCTGTAGTGCACCTTTATGGTCACCCAGTTACGTTGTGACGTTTGATACACCCAAAGCATTCCTACGGTATCCGGGAGTTGCACAATCTCATGGTCTAAGGAAATGATACTTGACATTAGAAAAGCTTTAGCAGACGAACTACACGATCTAGTGCTATGCTTAGGACTGGGTCTTGTCCATCACATCATTCTCCTAATGATGTGATCCCGTTATCAACGACATCCAATGTCCATGGTCAGGAAACCGTAACCATCTATTGATCAACGAGCTAGTCAACTAGAGGCTCACTAGGGACATGTTGTGGTCTATGTATTCACACATGCATTACGATTTCCGGATAACACAATTATAGCATGAACAATAGACAATTATCATGAACAAGGAAATATAATAATAACCACTTTATTATTGCCTCTAGGGCATATTTCCAACAGATGATGCTACCAACGCAGGGCTTCGCCTAAGCACCGCTGCGATATGATCGAGGTGGATTATGGTGGAGGGGGGCACCGCACACGGCTAAGAGATCAATGATCAATTGTTGTGTCTATGGGGTGCCCCCTGGCCACGTATATAAAGGATGGAGGGAAGGAGGCCGGCCCCCTATGGGTGGCGCACCAAGTAGGGGACTCCTACTAGGAATCCTACTCCTAGTAGGAGTCCACCAAGAGGGGAAGGAAGAGGGGAAGAGGGAGAAGGAAAGAGGGGTGTTGCGCCCCCCCAATCCCTTGTCCAATTCGGACCAGCAAGGGGAGGGGCGCAGCAGCCCCTGCGGCCTGCTCCTCTCTTTCCCGTATGGCCCAATAAGGCCCATAACTTCCCCCGGTACTCCGAAAAATACCCGAATCACTCGGAACCTTTCCGACGTCCGAATATAGCCTTCCAATATATCGATCTTTACCTTTCAGACATTCCGAGACTCCTCGTCATGTCCATGATCTCATCCGGGACTACGAACAACTTCGGTACATCAAAACACATAAACTCATAATACAAATCGTCACAGAACTTTAAGCGTGCGGACCCTACGGGTTCGAGAACTATGTAGACATGACCAAGACACGTCTCCGGTCAATAACCAATAGCAGAACCAGGATGCTCATATTGGTTCCTACATATTCTACGAAGATCTTTATCGGTCAAACCGCATAACAACATACGTTGTTCCCTTTGTCATCGGTATGTTACTTGCCCGAGATTTGATCGTCGGTATCTCAATACCTAGCTCAATCTCGTTACCGGCAAGTCTCTTTACTCGTTTCGTAATGCATCATCCCGCAACTAACTTATTAGTTACATTGCTTGCAAGGCTTATAGTGATGTGCATTACCGAGTGGGCCCAGAGATACCTCTCCGACAATCGGAGTGACAAATCCTAATCTCGAAATACGCCAACTCAACAAGTACCTTCGGAGACACCTGTAGAGCACCTTTATAATCACCCAGTTACGTTGTGACGTTTGGTAGCACACAAAGTGTTCCTCCGGTAAACGGGAGTTGCATAATCTCATAGTCATAGGAACATGTATAAGTCATGAAGAAAGCAATAGCAACATACTAAACGATCAAGTGCTAAGCTAACGGAATGGGTCAAGTCAATCACATCATTCTCCTAATGATGTGATCCCGTTAATCAAATGACAACTCATGTCTATGGTTAGGAAACATAACCATCTTTGATTAACAAGCTAGTCTAGTAGAGGCTTACTAGTGACACTCTGTTTGTCTATGTATTCACACATGTATCATGTTTCCGGTTAATACAATTCTAGCATGAATAATAAACATTTATCATGATATAAGGAAATAAATAATAACTTTATTATTGCCTCTAGGGCATATTTCCTTCAGTCTCCCACTTGCACTAGAGTCAATAATCTAGATTACACAGTAATGATTCTAACACCCATGGAGCCTTGGTGCTGATCATGTTTTGCTCGTGGAAGAGGCTTAGTCAACGGGTCTGCAACATTCAGATCCATATGTATCTTGCAAATCTCTATGTCTCCCACCTGGACTTGATCCCGGATGGAGTTGAAGCGTCTCTTGATGTGCTTGGTTCTCTTGTGAAATCTGGATTCCTTTGCCAAGGCAATTGCACCAGTATTGTCACAAAAGATTTTCATTGGACCCGATGCACTAGGTATGACACCTAGATCGGATATGAACTCCTTCATCCAGACTCCTTCATTTGCTGCTTCCGAAGCAGCAATGTACTCCGCTTCACATGTAGATCCCGCCACGACGCTCTGTTTAGAACTGCTCCAACTGACAGCTCCACCGTTCAATATAAACACGTATCCGGTTTGCGATTTAGAATCGTCCGGATCAGTGTCAAAGCTTGCATCAACGTAACCATTTACGATGAGCTCTTTGTCACCTCCATAAACGAGAAACATATCCTTGGTCCTTTTCAGGTATTTCATGATGTTCTTGACCGCTGTCCAGTGATCCACTCCTGGATTACTTTGGTACCTCCCTGCTAAACTAATAGCAAGGCACACATCAGGTCTGGTACACAGCATTGCATACATGATAGAGCCTATGGCTGAAGCATAGGGAACATCTTTCATTTTCTCTCTATCTTCTGCAGTGGTCGGGCATTGAGTCTTACTCAACTTCATACCTTGTAACACAGGCAAGAACCCTTTCTTTGCCTGATCCATTTTGAACTTCTTCAAAACTTTGTCAAGGTATGTGCTTTGTGAAAGTCCAATTAAGCGTCTTGATCTATCTCTATAGATCTTGATGCCCAATATGTAAGCAGCTTCACCGAGGTCCTTCATTGAAAAACTCTTATTCAAGTATCCTTTTATGCTATCCAGAAATTCTATATCATTTCCAATCAACAATATGTCATCCACATATAAGATTAGAAATGCTACAGAGCTCCCACTCATTTTCTTGTAAATACAGGCTTCTCCAAAAGTCTATATAAAACCATATGCTTTGATCACACTATCAAAACGTTTATTCCAACTCCGAGAGGCTTGCACCAGTCCATAAATGGATCGCTGGGGCTTGCACACTTTGTTAGCACCCTTTGGATCGATAATACCTTCAGGTTGCATCATATACAACTCTTCTTCCAGAAATCCATTCAGGAATGCAGTCTTTACATCCATTTGCCAAATTTCATAATCATAAAATGTGGCAATTGCTAACATGATTCGGACGGACTTAAGCATCGCTACGGGTGAGAAAGTCTCATCGTAGTCAACTCCTTGAACTTTGTCAACAACCTTTTTCGACAAGTCTAGCTTTGTAGATAGTAACACTACTATCAGCGTCCGTCTTCCTCTTGAAGATCCATTTATTTTCTATGGCTTGCCGATCATCGGGCAAGTCAACCAAAGTCCATACTTTGTTCTCATACATGGATCCCATCTCAGATTTCATGGCCTCAAGCCATTTCGCGGAATCTGGGCTCATCATCGCTTCCTCATAGTTCGTAGGTTCGTCATGGTCTAGTAACATGACCTCCAGAACAGGATTACCGTACCACTCTGGTGCGGATCTTACTCTGGTTGACCTACGAGATTCGGTAGTAACTTGATCTGAAGTTTCATGATCATCATCATTAGCTTCCCCACTAATTGGTGTAGAAGTCACAGGAACCGGTTTCTGTGATGAACTACTTTCCAATAAGGGAGCAGGTACAGTTACCTCATCAAGTTCTACTTTCCTCCCACTCACTTCTTTCGAGAGAAACTCCTTCTCTAGAAAGGATCCATTCTTAGCAACGAAAGTCTTGCCTTCGGATCTGTGATAGAAGGTGTACCCAACTGTCTCTTTTGGGTATCCTATGAAGACACATTTCTCCGACTTGGGTTCGAGCTTATCAGGTTGAAGCTTTTTCACATAAGCATCGCAGCCCCAAACTTTAAGAAACGATAACTTTGGTTTCTTGCCAAACCACATTTCATAAGGAGTCGTCTCAACGGATTTAGATGGTGCCCTATTTAACGTGAATGCAGCCATCTCTAAAGCATAACCCCAAAACGATAGCGGTAAATCAGTAAGAGACATCATAGATCGCACCATATCTAGTAAAGTACGATTATGACGTTCGGACACACCATTACGCTGTGGTGTTCCGGGTGGCATGAGTTGCGAAACTATTCCGCTTTGTTTCAAATGTACACCAAACTCGTAACTCAAATATTCTCCTCCACGATCAGATCGTAGAAACTTTATTTTCTTGTTACGATGATTTTCCACTTCACTCTGAAATTCTTTGAACTTTTCAAATGTTTCAGACTTATGTTTCATTAAGTAGATGTACCCATATCTGCTCAAATCATCTGTGAAGGTGAGAAAATAACGATACCCGCCGCGAGCCTCAACATTCATTGGACCACATACATCAGTATGTATGATTTCCAACAAATCTGTTGCTCGCTCCATAGTTTCGGAGAACGGCGTTTTAGTCATCTTGCCCATGAGGCATGGTTCGCAAGTACCAAGTGATTCATAATCAAGTGATTCCAAAAGTCCATCGGAATGGAGTTTCTTCATGCGCTTTACACCAATATGACCTAAACGGCAGTGCCACAAATAAGTTGCACTATCATTATCAACTCTGCATCTTTTGGCTTCAACATTATGAGTATGTGTATCACTACGATCGAGATTCAATAAACCATTTATATTGAGTGTATGACCATAGAAGGTTTTATTCATTTAAACAGAACAACAATTATTCTCTGACTTAAATGAATAACCGTATCGCAATAAACATGATCCAATCATATTAATGCTCAACGCAAATACCAAATAACATTTATTTAGGTCCAACACTAATCCCGAAGGTAGAGGGAGTGTGCGATGGTGATCTTATCAACCTTGGAATCACTTCCAACACACATCGTCACCTCGTCATTAACTAGTCTCTGTTCATTTTGCAACTCCTGTTTCGAGTTACTAATGTTAGCAACTGAACCAGTATCAAATACCCAGGGGCTACTATGAACACTAGTAAAATACACATCAATAACATGTATATCAAATATACTTTTGTTCACTTTGCCATCCTTCTTATCCACCAAATACTTGGGGCAGTTCCGCTTCCAGTGACCAGTCCCTTTGCAGTAGAAGCACTCAGTTTCAGGCTTAGGCCCAGACTTGGACTTCTTCCCGGGAGTAGCAACTTGCTTGCTATTCTTCTTGAAGTTCCCCTTCTTTCCTTTGCCCTTTTCTTGAAACTAGTGGTCTTGTTAACCATCAACACTTGATGCTCTTTCTTGATTTCTACCTTCGTTGATTTCAGCATCACGAAGAGCTCGGGAATCGTTTTTGTCATCCCTTGCATATTATAGTTCATCACGAAGTTCCAGTAACTTGGTGATAGTGACTAGAGAATTCTGTCAATTACTATCTTATCCGGAAGATCAACTCCCACTTGATTCAAGCAACTGTAGTACTCAGACATTCTGAGCACATGCTCACTGATTGAGCTATTCTCCTCCATCTTGTAGCTGTAGAACTTATTGGAGACTTCATATCTCTCAATCCGGGCATTTGCTTGAAATATTAACTTCAACTCCTGGAACATCTCATATGCTCCATGACGTTCAAAATGTCGTTGAAGTCCCGGTTCTAAGCCGTAAAGCATGGCACACTGAACTATCGAGTAGTCATCAGCTTTGCTTTGCCAGACGTTCATAACATCTGGTTCAACTCCTGCAGCAGGTTTGGCACCTAGCGGTGCTTCCAGGATGTAATTCTTCTGTGCAGCAATGAGGATAATCCTCAAGTTACGGACCCAGTCCGTGTAATTGCTACCATCATCTTTCAACTTTGCTTTCTCAAGGAACGCATTAAAATTCAACGGAACAACAGCACGGGCCATCTATCTACAACAACATAGACAAGCAAAATACTATCAGGTACTAAGTTCATGATAAATTTAAGTTCAATTAATCATATTACTCAAGAACTCCCACTTAGATAGACATCTCTCTAATCATCTAAGTGATCACGTGATCCAAATCAACTAAACCATAACCGATCATCACGTGAAATGGAGTAGTTTTCAATGGTGAACATCACTATGTTGATCATATCTACTATATGATTCACGCTCGACCTTTCGGTCTTAGTGTTCCGAGGCCATATCTGCATATGCTAGGCTCGTCAAGTTTAACCCGAGTATTCTGCGTGTGCAAAAACTGGCTTGCACCCGTTGTAGATGAACGTTGAGCTTATCACACCCGATCATCACGTGGTGTCTCGGCACGACGAACTTTGGCAACGGTGCATACTCAGGGAGAACACTTTTACCTTGAAATTTAGTGAGAGATCATCTTATAATGCTACCGTCAAACAAAGCAAAATAAGATGCATAAAGGATAAACATCACATGCAATCAATATAAGTGATATGATATGGCCATCATCATCTTTGTGCTTGTGATCTCCATCTCCGAAGCACCGTCATGATCACCATCGTTACTGGCACGACACCTTGATCTTCATCGTAGCATCGTTGTCGTCTCACCAACTATTGCTTCTACAACTATCGCTACCGCTTAGTGATAAAGTAAAGCAATTACAGGGCGATTGCATTGCATACAATAAAGCGACAACCATATGGCTCCTGCCAGTTGCCGATAACTCAGTTACAAAACATGATCATCTCATACAATAAAATATAGCATCATGTCTTGACCATATCACATCACAACATGCCCTGCAAAAACAAGTTAGACGTCCTCTACTTTGTTGTTGCAAGTTTTACGTGGCTGCTACAGGCTGAGCAAGAACCGTTCTTACCTACGCATCAAAACCACAACGATAGTTCGTCAAGTTAGTGTTGTTTTAACCTTCACAAGGACCGGGCATAGCCACACTCGGTTCAACTAAAGTTGGAGAAACTGACACCCGCTAGTCACCTGTGTTCAAAGCACGGCGGTAAAACCAGTCTCGCGTAAGCGTACGCGTAATGTCGGTCCGGGCCGCTTCATCCAACAATACCGTCGAACCAAAGTGTGACATACTGGTAAGCAGTATGACTTGTATCGCCCACAACTCACTTGTGTTCTACTCGTGCATATAACATCTACGCATAAAACCAGGCTCGGATGCCACTGTTGGGGAACGTAGTAATTTCAAAAATTTCCTACGCACACACAGGATCATGGTGATGCATAGCAACGAGAGGGGAGAGTGTGTCCACGTACCCTCATAGACCGAAAGCGGAAGCGTTAGCACAACGCGGTTGATGTAGTCGTACGTCTTCACGATCCGACCGATCCAAGTACCGAACGCACGGCACCTCCGAGTTCAGCACACGTTCAACTCGATGATGTCCCGCGAGCTCCGATCCAGCAAAGCTTCACAGGAGATTTTTGTCAGCACGACGGTGTGGTGACGGTGATGATGATGCTACCGACGCAGGGCTTCGCCTAAGCATCGCTGCGATATGATCGAGGTGGATTATGGTGGAGGGGGGCACCGCACACGGCTAAGAGATCAATAATCAATTGTTGTGTCTATGGGGTGCCCCCTGGCCACGTATATAAAGGATGGAGGGGAGGAGGCTGCCCCCCTATGGGTGGCGCACCAAGTAGGGGACTCCTACTAGGAATCCTACTCCTAGTAGGAGTCCACCAAGAGGGGAAGGAAGAGGGGAAGAGAGAGAAGGAAAGAGGGGTGTTGCGCCCCCCCCCCCCAATCCCTTGTCCAATTCGGACCAGCAAGGGGAGGGGCGCAGCAGCCCCTGCGGCCTGCTCCTCTCTTTCCCGTATGGCCCAATAAGGCCCATAACTTCCCCCGGTGAATTCCCGTAATTCCCCGGTACTCCGAAAAATACCCGAATCACTCGGAACCTTTCCGACGTCCGAATATAGCCTTCCAATATATCGATCTTTACCTCTCGGACATTCCGAGACTCCTCGTCATGTCCATGATCTCATCCGGGACTCCGAACAACTTCGGTACATCAAAACACATAAACTCATAATACAAATCGTCACAGAACTTTAAGCGTGCGGACCCTACGGGTTCGAGAACTATGTAGACATGACCGAGACACGTCTCCAGTAAATAACCAATAGCGGAACCTGGATGCTCATATTGGTTCCTACATATTCTACGAAGATCTTTATCGGTCAAACCGCATAACAACATACGTTGTTCCCTTTGTCATCGGTATGTTACTTGCCCGAGATTCGATCATCGGTATCTCAATACCTAGCTCAATCTCGTTACCGGCAAGTCTCTTTACTCGTTTCGTAATGCATCATCCCGCAACTAACTTATTAGTTACATTGCTTGCAAGGCTTATAGTGATGTGCATTACCGAGTGGGCCCAGAGATACCTCTCCGACAATCGGAGTGACAAATCCTAATCTCGAAATACGCCAACTCAACAAGTACCTTCGGAGACACCTATAGAGCACCTTTATAATCACCCAGTTACGTTGTGACGTTTGGTAGCACATAAAGTGTTCCTCCGGTAAACGGGAGTTGCATAATCTCATAGTCATAGGAACATGTATAAGTCATGAAGAAAGCAATAGCAACATACTAAACGATCAAGTGCTAAGCTAACGGAATGGGTCAAGTCAATCACATCATTCTCCTAATGATGTGATCCTGTTAATCAAATGACCACTCATGTCTATGGTTAGGAAACATAACCATCTTTGATTAACGAGCTAGTCTAGTAGAGGCTTACTAGTGACACTCTGTTTGTCTATGTATTCACACATGTATCATGTTTCCGGTTAATACAATTCTAGCATGAATAATAAACATTTATCATGATATAAGGAAATAAATAATAACTTTATTATTGCCTCTAGGGCATATTTCCTTCAAGGGTTTCTGCAACATACCCGTGAATCCCGGTTGTACCGGGGTCATGAGCGGTTGTACCGGGGTCATGAGCGGTTGTACCGCTGTAGTGTAAAAACGGCTGTAACGATTGGAAATTGGGGTACCTATATAAAGTGTGGTTCTTCCGCCTACCATTTTATCTCTTCCTCCTCTCTCTCCTCCATTGATGCTCATCAAGCTTTCTTGCCTGATCTCTCTCTCTAGCCACTCAAACTTGTTGATTTGCTATGGATTGAAGGAGGAGACCTAGATCTACACTTCCACCAAAGAAAATTTGATTCCCCCATACTTTCTTGTGTGGATTTTGTTACTCTTGGGTGTTTGGGCACCCTAGATAGAAGAGGTCACCTCAGAGTCACATTCCATTATGGTGAAGCTTCGTGGTGGTGTTGGGAGCCTCCAATTCGGTTGTGGAGAGAGCCCCAACCTTGTTTGTAAAGGTCCGGTCGCCGCCTTCAAGGGCACCACTAGTGGAATCACGACATATCACATTGTGTGAGGGCGTGAGGAGAATACGGTGGCCCTAGTGGCTTCTTGGGGAGCATTGTGCCTCCACACCGCTCCAACAGAGACGTACTTCCTCTCAAAGGGAAGGAACTTCGGTAACACATCCTCGTCTTCACCGTCTCCACTTGTGGTTATCTCTTACCTTTACTTTGTGCAGGCTTTACTAGTGTTTTATCCTTTGCTTTGCTTGTGTTGCTAGCATCATATAGGTTGCTCACCTAGTTGCATATCTAGACAACCTATTTGTTGTTGACCCTAATTTGTTAAGAAAAGTTAAAAATTGGTAGTTGCCTATTCACCCCCCTCTAGTCAACCATATCGATCCTTTCAACGGCGACACTCGCGAGTGTCGTAACCTTCCTGAAGGTGTCGTCGAGGGTAGTGCCCCATTCCTCCTTGAATGTTCTAGGGGAATCCATCGATCAGGTTTCTTTCAGATTGGATGATGGTGACACTTTATGTTGTACGCCTCTTGGGGCCTTCATCTTGGAGCAGATTTCCGACTTTGGGGACTAGCGGATCGGAGGTGGTGTGGAGGCTCTTCTTATTTTTGTTGGTGTCATGTTGGTGCAGTCTGGAGGTGCCGGGGTCTTGCATTTGCGATCATGGTGGTGGGTGTGTAGGGTGAAGCGATCTGGTCGTGGACTTGGCTTCTTGATGCCCTTCGATTTCGCCGACGGTGCCGTTGTTGTGATGTAGCCTCGGTTGTGTGCGACTCTTCGTTCGGGTGTGGACTCGGTCAATCATTACACTTCGGCTTCAATAACCGAAGGAAACTAACCTATCATGCATGAGTCTTCAATACAGATCGAACATCCATCAGAGCTTGTTCGGTTCCAACAAAATTGAAGGGGATTGAAGTGGATTAAATCCCTTACAAGTCAAAATCTCACTCAATCCTCTCCAAACCTCTCTAATCCCCTCCAGGAGAGGTGTAACCGAACAAGGCCTCACGATTCTAATCCTATGGCTTCCAGATGGTCTGATAGGAGTACGCAGTCCTTCTTGTTGTTGCGTGATCCGGGTAAGACCCAAAGCGCGAGACATCAAGCATAGGAGTGCAATCAGTGATCCGCTGGGGGCCTTTGTCTCACTAAGAACCACCCCTTGCCGCTCTCCTAAATGGGCCGGCCCCCATCGCGATCATGGGGGCGGGGGCGAGGGCTCGCTCCTAGCGCACATTTTTATTATCATTATTAAAAGACATCAAAATTTTCTATTTAGTATTAAAAAAATCATGAACCTTTTTAAAAATGTAGATATAATTTGAAATTGACTCGTGACATTCAAAAATATCTTTGCATAATTACAAAAAATGCTTGATTTCATTCAATGTATGTGACATTTCAAAAAATATTAAATTATTTCAAAAATATATACATAACATTTTAATAAGTGTTTATATTATGTAAAAAAAATGTTTATGTAGTATTCATGCGTTTCAAAAAATGTTCATGACATTTAAAAAAATATTTATACAAGTAAAAATGTTTTTTTAGTTAAAAACAGGTTTCATGCAATTGGAAAAATGTTCAACGTGTATTAAACAATTATTTAACATATATTTGAATATGTGTTCAAAACATGTAATTGAAAAAAAATAAACATTGCATATTCAAAAAGTGCTACATGTATAACAAATATATTTTACATGTATAATAAAAATGTACAATTTGTACTAAATAGGCATGTGTTAGAAAAACCAATGAAGAAACACAGAAAAACCAAAGAAAACCAAGGATGAAACAAAGAATAAAAAAACAAAGAAAATTAATGAAAAACCTTTACAAAAAACACAAAGAAACAAAAGAAAGAAGAAAAATCAATCAAAACCAGCTCAGACGAGTTACATCGTTGAGCCCATGTCGTGCTGACGCATAGTGCACTCTATATTTGATGATTATTATTTAGACAATTTATTCTACGAGTCCGGATTCTAATTTCGTACCACGCCTCCAAAATCTCAGGACCGTCTCTGTTCGCGACGACACATTGGAAGGAGGTAGAATACGACAAATCCTATTTGCTGTTCTGTGTGGCAAACCGCCGACCAGCCGCATAGAGCTTGCGTAGGAGGGGCTTAACTGGGCCGACCCATTTTATCGTTCTGCAGAGTCCGGTTTAGGGAACCATCTGCAATATCACTAACCGTTTAGGTTCTTTTTCTCTTTTCCTAATGTATCATTTACTGGTTTTATTTGTTTTTTCATTTTTATTTTGCACCCCCCCCCCAAGTTTCCTTTTTTTAAATGTTGTATATTTAATTTTGTTTAGTACTTCAAAAGAATTCCCATGTTAAAAAACTGTTCACAAATTCGTGTTTTAAAAACATATTTGGGATTTTTGAAAAAGGTCTACGGATTTAAAAAATGACCACCCTTTAAGAAAATCAACTGTAAACTGAAATAAACAAAAATCATTCATGAACAAAGCCCTTGTAGAGCGAACACATTACTAAATGGGCTGCCGGCCCATGATCATTGTCTGTGTGGCACCCCTCCAATCGGACGCAATAGTATTATGCTAAATAGGAGGTCTCACGTGTGGAGAAGCGCGGGAGCTACATCTCGCTTATAGCCAGATGGTAACTCCCCTCGCCTAAAGCGTGACACAAACGGGCCGGTATATCACTGTAGCAACACATTCGTTTTTTTCTATGTGCGTTTTTTTGTTCACTTTTTTTTACTGTTTGGGTCAGATATTTGCTGTGGTTTTTTTTTCCTGGTTTTCTTTTCATGTTTTCTTATTCTTTTCTTTTTTCTTATGGTTTTCCTTTTTCTTTCTTATTTCTTCACCCGTTTTCTTCTGTTTTTAATTTTTATTTCTTCACTGCTTTTCTTCCGTTTCTTCTTCTTTGTTATACTTTGTTTTTTCATCGGTTTTCTCTATTTTTTATTTTCTTCCTCTTTATATGTTGGTTTTCATTTTTCTTTCTCGGTTTCTTCCTTTTCTTCGCCTTTTTTTGTTTCTTTGTCGTTTTCACTTTTTCTTTTCTTTTCTTTCTCATATTGTTATTTTTATTCGGTTTTCTTTGTTTTTCAGTAGCATTCTAATTTTCTTTGTTTCTTTCTTAGTTTTCACAGTTTTTCAAATACGCGTGTTACTTTTTTTTCTTCTTAAATACCAGTTTTGATATATATCCAACTTTTTTAAATACATGGTGAGTTTATTTAATAGGAATAAACATTTTTCACACACAATGTACATTTGTTTATAGAGTAAAACATTTTTTATACATATTTAACATTTTTTACATACATAATTAATTTTTTATGTATGTTTTTGATGTCTACTTTTATTCTATGTATGCTGTACATTTTTCGTATACATCATGACATTTGTTTATACACGTTTCACATTTTTAAATACATGATCAATCTTTTTTCAAACAGATTGTATATTTTTGTTTACATTCTTCCTATACATGAGAAACTTTTTTTCTACACATATTTAACATTTTGAAATACATGATCAGCATTTTTTATACACATGTTATATTTTTTGTATACATTTTTCTTATACATAAGAAACATTTTTCCATACAGATTTAACAATTTCTAAATGCCTGATTAACATTTTCTAAGTACATGATGAACTTTTTTCATACACACTGTATACATTTTTTGTATACATGAGAAACATTTCTTCTATACACATTTAACATTTTTAAATGCTTGATTAAATTTTTTAAAATGTTTTGTAGTATATATATAATATTTGAAAATATAAACAAATATAAAAGAAGAACTAAAAAAGAGAGAAAAATAAAATAAAAATGCTAGGCCAGTTTCGTGCTCACATTCAGCGCTCGCCTCGTGCAATAAGCTAGACATATGACCAAGGGACAGACGTCATCGTGTTCCAACATCATACTTGCATCAAACACACGCAAACATCTCTGTTTACGTTCTTACAACCGCAACAAGCAACAACTAGACAACAAGTATCCACCCATCAATCATTCAGTAAGAGAGCAAAAAATGCATCATCAATCAATTCTACAGTTGTACACACTGAATCTTTGTACCGACGCTGTCAATTGCTAGCAGCCGGGGCTGGAGCATCCGTGTTTGCAGCCAGAGCCACCGGCAGCGCCCCCGCCGCCGGCGCGGGAGGGCGCGTTCCCTGCCAGCGCCGCGACCAAGACGGCCGCGGCCGCGCACGCGCCAACCGCCGCCGCGATGCCCACCTTCCCGCGGAACGCGCCCGCCCCGCCGGCGAAGCAGCCGCGCGCGGCGAGCGCCGCGCCGGACGCTGAGAACAGGAGGCCCTGCGCGGCGGCGTCGAGGAGCGACACGGCGATCGAGCCGCCGCCCCCGTGCACGACGAACAGGTAGAGCGCCAGCGCCGAGCAGACGGCCGAGATGACGCTGCCCACCACGAAGTAGCTGCGAGCGCAAGACTCACAAGGGTAAATCATCAGTTCTGAGCGACTAGGCAGGCACACGTGTAGTAATATATTTGACAAAACTTACACCAGAGCGCTGTTGTAGGAGACGACGCTGCCCATCACGACGGCGGCGCCCACCGACAGCGCCAGCGCCACGATGCGCAAGGCGAGGCTGGCCGCCTTCGCCCCGCCCATCTCGCCCATTGCCAGGGAATTCGCCGAGAGGGTGAGAGCAAAAGCAAGATGTGAAGATGATTGTAAAAGCAGTATGATGTGAATGTATCTTGAGTGAGCAAGCAGCCATTTTATCAGGGTTTTATCTTCTTTTCGAGCAAGCAAACATCGTTACGCCATGTCAAAGATCAGTTAAAAATTAAGTCCGAGAGCCCCAAATGTGCACTCCATGGAAACCTTCAAATGACATATATGCGTTCGAAGTCATAATTGTTTAGTTCTGAAAAGATCTACAGGATGTGATTGATGGCCTGTATCATGCAAGTTTGTGATTATACTGGGTTGAGAGAAGAGGTCCATTGGTGAGGAATACACTCAACTTTTGCCCAGTCTTGGCTGCCACTTTGAGGTTCAAAGGTTTTTTTTTTTTTGAAGAAACACTTTGAGCTTCAAAGTTAAAACCGTGTTGTGCAACTTGTGAGTCTTGGGGTTGCCTAGTTTAACAACGAAGAAGGAACTCATAAATGATTGTTCAAGACATTGATCTTAATTAAACAATATTCGTAATCAGTGTCAAGATGAACAAATGGGCTTTCCCAGGAACTTAATTTTCAAAAATGAACAGATACCGTGGATTGACTTGAGGTTACATTGTGTGCATTGACACGCTTGATCCATATAAATTTCTGTGCTGTAATTTTCAACTCAGAGAGTTGCTCAGTTGACAGGGAGAGACATCACAACAACAACAACAACAACAACAACAACAAAGCTTTTAATCCCAAATAAATTGGGGTAGGCTAGAGGTGAAACCCATAAAATCTCGCAATCAACTCATGGCTCTGGCACATGGATAGCAAGCTTTCACGCACCCCTGTCCATACCTAATTCTTTGGTGATACTCCAATCCTTCAGATCTCTCTTAACGGATTCCTCCCATGTCAAATTCGGTCTACCCCATCCTCTCTTGACATTCTCTGCACGCTTAGCCGTCCTCTATGCACTGGAGCTTCTGGAGGCCTGCGTTGAATATGCCCAAACCATCTCAGACGATGTTGGACAAGCTTCTCTTCAATTGGTGCTATCCCAACTCTATCTCGTATATCATCATTCCAGACTCGATCCTTCCTCGTGTGGCCACACATCCATCTCAACATACGCATCTCCGCCACACCTAACTGTTGAACATGTCGCCTTTTAGTCGGCCAACACTCAGCGCCATACAACATTGCAGGTCGAACCGCCGTCCTGTAGAACTTGCCTTTTAACTTTTGTGGCACTCTTTTGTCACAGAGAATGCCAGAAGCTTGGCGCCACTTCATCCATCCGGCTTTGATTCGATAGTTCACATCTTCATCAATACCCCCATCCTCCTGCAGCATTGACCCCAAATATCGAAAGGTGTCCTTCTGAGGTACCACCTGCCCATCAAGGCTAACCTCCTCCTCGCCCCTAGTAGTACCGAAACCGCACATCATGTACTCGGTTTTAATTCTACTAAGCTTAAACCCTTTCGATTCCAAGGTTTGTCTCCATAACTCTAACTTCCTATTTACCCTCGTCCGACTATCGTCAACTAGCACCACATCATCCGCAAAGAGCATACACCATGGGATATCTCCTTGTATATCCCTTGTGACCTCATCCATCACCAAGGCAAAAAGATAAGGGCTCAAAACTGACCCCTAATGCAGTCCTATCTTAATCGGAAAGTCATCAGTCTCGACATCACTTGTTCGAACACTTGTCACAACATTATCGTACATGTCCTTGATGAGGGTAAAGTACTTTGCTGGGACTTTGTGTTTCTCCAAGGCCCACCACATGACATTCCGCGGTATCTTATCATAGGCCTTCTCCAAGTCAATGAACATCATATGCAAGTCCTTCTTTTGCTCCTTGTATCTCTCCATAAGTTGTCATACCAAGAAAATGGCTTCCATAGTTGACCTCCCAGGCATGAAACCAAACTGATTTTTGGTGACGCTTGTCATTCTTCTTAAGCAGTGCTCAATGACTCTCTCCCATAGCTTCATTGTATGGCTCATCAGCTTAATTCCACGGTAATTAGTACAACTCTGAACATCCCCCTTGTTCTTGAAGATTGGTACTAATATACTCCGTATCCATTCTTCTGGCATCTTGTTTGCCCGAAAAATGAGGTTGAAAAATTTGGTTAGCCATACTATCGCTATGTCCCCGAGGCCTTTCCACGCCTCAATGGGGATACAATCGGGGCCCATCGCCTTATCTCATTTCATCTTTTTTAAAGCCTCCTTGGCCTCAGACTCCTGGATTCGCCGCACAAAACGCATGCTGGTCTCATGACGAAAAAGGGTCTCCCCCCGCTTTAGATTATAAAGCAACCAACCGATACAACCAGCTCGCTGGGGCCGCAGCACAAACAAGCCCAAAAGAAAAGGAAGAGAAAGAAAAAAGAAACAAATGCCGACGCCGGCAGCCCAACTAAGTGAAAATGGCCGACACCCGCTGCACCCTCCGGAGAAGTACCACCGCACGCCAAGCACTTCGAAGTCTCGCGTACCAAGCAACACCTTCATGAAGGAATGCGACGACGCCGCCGCTGCTGCCCGGACAAGTCCTAGGGTTTCCCCCGGTACGCGGATGGCAATGGGGAAGGGGTATCACCGGCGCCCCTCAGGAGGGTCCGACGACGCCCACGGGCGCCGCCGCGCCGGTGGCGAATGAGCCGCCAGAGATTTCTCCCGCCCCGACCCCACCACCGTCACCCCAGACGATCGGAAGTGCACCGCCCAACATGCCGCCCACCAGCATGTGCCACCGCGGACATCGCACCATCTTCATCGTCTCACTGAGGCCACCAACACGAGACCTGGAGGCAGGACAAGGAGACACCGGGCTCGGGGGCAATCGCACCGCAGCCGACAGAAGGGAACAACCTCCACCGCCGCGCGGAGCCGACCGGACGTAGCGACAGGGACTTGCCAGGCCACCACCTGCCCAGCCGGACCCAAACGGGTCCGGACAATCCGTGCAGCCACGCTGCAGCACGCCGACCACCGGAGCCGTCACCACCGCAGCCACCGCCGCCTCGCCACACCACCAGGGAGCCACGCCACCGTGCCCCGACCCGCAGGCCTGCCCCAGCCCAGATGGGGCCCGAAAGGGCTCAGATCTGGGCCGAGCGGGCGCCACCAGCCAGCAGCCCACAGCGCCGCCCCGCAGCCAACGACCACGCCGCCGCGTTGAGGGCACCCGTGGCCCGCCGGACTCCGCCGCCGAGCCCCATCGCCGTCAGCCGAAGAGCACCGCCGCCGGGCAGGAGGGAGCCCTGACTCCCCCTCCGGGCGCCCGAGGAAGGGACATCCGCCGGCGCCGGCGCCACCCTGGCACGCCGGAGGCCGCTGCCGGCGGCGGCGAAGGGGGAAGGAGGAGGAGGGCGGGTCGAGACGGGAGGAGCAGAGGGGGCACTCTGCCGCCTCGGGGGGCGACGGGGGCGCAGGGGGAGGGGGGAAGGAGGGGGGGCCTGATAACGGCTATATATAGGAAAGGTGGGAGAGAACGGAGAGCAGGCGACGGCGGGGGAAGAGCGGGGTTTTGCACGCGGCAGGGGGGGGGGGGGGGGGAGCAGGGGAGGAACCCTAGCTTGGCCCCTGTCGGGTCCGCATGCTGGTCTCATCAAAGGAGTCGTCCAGTTCAATGGTAGAACTCTCATTCTCCCCATTGAACAGCTTGTCAAAGTACTCCCGTCATCTATGCTTAATCTCCTCGTCCTACACCAAGGGAGAGACATCGTCAACAAAAAATATAAATGATATGCTTATTAGTTCAAGTTGTTCAACGATCGAGCAAGACGATGATCCTGATACTGTTAGTAATCAGCGTCGAAATCAAAGTTCAAGTTCTCTTGAAACAGGCTTTCGTCCCGGTTTATATACAAAGTAACCACCGAACAGAGTACACGGCCGAACGATACAAGATGGAGAGGTAGCCCTCGTACAATGCCGCTCCCAGGATAACCAGATCAAGCAGGAACTATGCAACCGAAAGAGAAAATAGGAGAAACTGAGTACAAGGACACGCTACATACTAAAACACCTAGGCTCCGCGACAACGCCCTCAGGAGGGAGAACGGCGCAAAATGTCGCCGCTATCGAGTCCGTATAGGACAAAGGTCTTGACCCGGAACCCTGGCATGACGGGGAGCACCATGACGACGTCTTCAAAAAGATAATGACGCCCACAAGCGTCGCCGCCGTCGACGACAAAGCGCAGAGTTTTCGCTCGGTAGCTCCCACGTACCACCCCGAGGTCTTTAGGACAAGCGAGACGATAACATATCCCCAGGTCCAGATCGGGGCGCCGCAACTGCCGAAGACAGAAAACACGCCCGAGCCACCCGACGCAACTCCTCTCGCCGCCCACACGACCAAGAAGAGTAGCCATCACCACCAACATGGTGCCCGCCGGAGAGCCAACCATGTGGACCGCCATCCGGAGCCGCCGCCCCGGTGTCCAAGTCCGAGAAAAGTTCCCCCCCTGTGATTGAACAGTTCTAACAAACATACCATCATCTCCATCACTTAGGTCATGCTCACTGTTCTATCTCATTTTGTTTTGCTAGAATCTTCATCTGAGTTATCAGATGTCCAGATCCTCATCTTCCTCTACTCTAGCATTTGACTGGCTTTTTTTCTCTTTTTGACCCAAAAACCGTAGAACAATCGTTATGATAAAATTAATCAATTAATTAAATATCTAACAGAACAGTGAAAATATATACTTAAATAAAAAGAAATGAGAGGGCAGAGTCAATCCAAGCAGTGAGTTGGGCTGCGTTGTGCTGTTTTGCTCTTATTCAAAAAGTTTGAGGTTTTTCTTCAGATTGGTGCGCTACCCTTGAACGTTTGTGGGTTCTTGAAAATATTTTCATTTCTCTGGAGCTAAATATTCAAGCACCCCATGATCAGAATGTCCAGTGATATGTTTTTCTGAAGTATACTTCAGAAGCTAACATGATTTCATCTAAGAAAGGTATGCCTACCTTCTTAATTATGTGGGATAATAGAAGGCCAGCACTGGAAGGCAAACGTGCAGCCCCAAAAAAGATGATGCAGGGTCTCCTCGACATGTTGTACACAGAGAGCACAATTGTAGCTGAGCATGCAGAAGGATTTCCTTCGCAGAAGGTTCCGTGTGTTTATTCTATCATGGTCCTGAACCAGTTCAGAAAGTCGTGAAGGATGTTCAAACTTCAACGTCATCAATGGGGATGCTAGCTGTGGCATGGTTGCAGTGGACAGCATTGACCTGAATTTAGTTTAGGTGATACCGACACAATTGCTTATTCAATGCTCTATTTCTTCTTCAGACCTTTTACATGCTAATTTTTCTGCATAGAACTGAAGACAATGTCTAAAGTCCACTGCATAGAATATATTCTTTCCGTATCCACGAATATATCTTGATCATCGTAATAGCCCGGTAGCCTCAACGGTTTTAACTAGGAGTATGTAATATTGTTGAGAAGCCACCAGTGATTAGCCCAAGGAAGGCTATTAATTAATAAGGAACCAAAAAAAGAGCTGTTGCCATAGCAAAACCAGTCAAAATACGGAGTAGTACATGATAAAATTTTAAGAGCTGTCTATTTTAGACTTCATGCGTACCCATAGTCTGTACCACTGTATTGTCTGCCAAAATATATGAAAATGGTCCACTCTTCCGTTCACAAGTGTTGTCATATTGAAATTTCTTCCTTTCCTGATAGGAATGCATACATCTGACTTGTTTCCAAAAAAAAAATGCATACATCTGACTCAATGGACAGTAAGGCTAGAATCATTAGTAGATCAGTTTGTCCATGGTGATGCGATTTGGTTGATGCCTTTACATGTCCATCAAAAAAAGAAAGATGGATATGTTCACTGGAGGCAGTAGCCAGGTAAGCATGTTTGGCCCGTTATTTGTGTCGGGAAAGTTTAGAACTGAACATGAAACGCACTTGCAGTTCAGATTTCAGAATTTTCTTGATGTACTTGCAGTGCATGGACAGATAATATAAACCTGGTACTGGTAGTATAGTACCTGGACATAGCTGCATGAGTAACCGGGGTTCAAGTTTCAAACGCCCGTAATCCAAGAATTTTGAGATAGTTATATGGCCAGTTGTCTTCAGCCTTTAGAAGTTCCTGACGAGTGACGAACTAATGGTGCCTCGGATCCCTTTGCGAAATTAGGTTGCAATAACTAACTTGGGAGATGGAAAAGTCATAGACCTTGGTGGGAGAAAGTGGCCTGATGCTCCTGCTGATGAAGCTTCATCCTACTATCGAGGATAAAAACTATGTAAAACAGAGGTTGTCTACTATGCAATGATGGTACCGTCCCTTGGTGATGAAACAGAGCCTCTTGTCAGTGTACAAAAAAAAAACTTCTGAACAATAGAGTAGCAGTTTTGTCAATTTTAGCACCAGGGTCAAAGGAACATATTCATATTCACAATAGGATGCGAGTGGTCGAGATAAACATCATATGCAGAGAAGAAAACATGAAAAATATGAGTTCAGAATATACTGAGAGGCATAGTGATTGTACCAAATGCGCAATCCATTAAGTCTGTACTCCATTATTAATTCCACGAATCGCTAGAGCAAGGCTAGCACAGTAGCATAATTAATATATCAACAACTGTTTCATTCATCAAATTTAATGACGAAATTCAAAGCAATGCCGAGCATGCATGTATGGCTGAACATTTGAACTTAAAAAAAAAAATTCAGTTGTGGCACATGTAGGCAGAATGAGAATTGTAGGATAAAGAGAGAGATGTGTCGCCAGAAGATATCCAAAGACAGCAAGATGCGCAACACCTACAATAATTGTAGACACTGGCGGAGCTACGTGCAGGCAAAAGCGTGCCGTGGCCCGCCCTGCCCCTAAGCAAAAAAGCAAACTACATATGCCCAGTATACTCCGTCTGTGAAGCATCAGCTTGCGTGTGAATGCCCAGCCCAATGCAGGTCTGCAGCCAAGTCCACCAGTTAACCAGATTCAGACACATCCAGCACTGCTTCGCGTACATTCATTCCAGATTCAGCCAAGCTAGGACGGCCATGCCACGGCTCAGCTGCACCGTTGCACATGCATTGTGCACATAATAATTTCCTTTATTTCTCCTTATTGTAGTTCATGGCATCATCTCAAATTCCCAAGACCAATTTTTCTATAGGCTCCTTTCAAAACAGAAGGCTATATTTGTCTACAATTCGCAGTTATCGATTTGGTGCATGAATTATTCAATTGTTTTCAAAGTTTCACAGATTGTAATTTATGTACTAAATAACTCGCCATGGGTAAGGTCAGTCAGGGGAGAATTGGTTTGGTTTTCAAAGGAAAATGAGATGGTTCAGATGTTTTCAAGATAACACTAATGCCTAGTACAAGTATTGAAGTAGTATGGTTCAGAATTCAACTTTTTTTTCTCCTTCAGACTGGCCCGCCCAACTCTTTCTTTGTAGCTCCGCCACTGATTGTAGACATGTTTTAACCAGCATCAGACATGGGCATTTCTATGTTACTCGGACATAAATGTACATACTGATACACTAAGGATCGAACCATTTTATGTCTGTTGACCCGTCTCTTAGAAAAAATAATATTAGTAGTAGCTGCTAACTGACAATTTTTACGAAATAAAAGGCCAAGAAACAATGCAAAATCAGAAATACTCTAGTAAATTACCAGCAGATTTCTCTGTTGACAGCAAGCAGGCCAGGAGAAACATGAACAGAGGAACAGAGGAAAGAAATACGTTCTCGTTGTCCCCAACAAACCACGGGACGTCTACAGAGCAGTGCCAGACGCTGTTTGCAGATAGACAAGGAGTGGAGTACGGATCTAAGATCAGTTCAGCGCCAGTTGAAGTTGATTCAACGAATTTGATGAGAAGAGACTGTTGATGATTCTTGCTTTCAGAGTAACGGGGACGAAGAGAAGGAGGGCGAGCTAACCTTCTGCTCCTTCATAGGCGCGGCGGCCGGGTCCTCCCAACCGCCGGCGCGGAGGTAACTCCCAGGACGATGGCGACCATCGGCCACGAAGCTGCTCCTGCCGACGCAGCTACACGTCGCGCGGCGGCCATCGGTCGGCGCCCTCTGACGGGATCTCGCAAGCAGCGGCGCTGTCAGGCCCTCCCTCCCCTTGTGAGTTGGCGGCGAAGAGCAGGGTTGCGGCCAGCGAAGGAGAGACAAGGCTGGCAACGAACACCCGTGAAGCCGTCGTGATGGAGGAACAAGTAAACCAAACTGATTATCCTCATGTTCAAGACAGCTGGAGCAGATTGAAAACAGTTATCAGTTGTTTGTTGCAACATTTTCGTTGCAATAAACCGTTTTTCTTATAGTTGCAGCCCATAGAATGATCGAGAAACCAGAAACGAGAAGTTCATCACAAACTCCAAAATGATCTTATCGAGCACTTGATTCTTATGGTTTTATCACGTTTTGTTTGGATTATCACTTCATTTGGACCCTTGGGTGTGTATGGATTCGAAGAATTAAATTTGAAATGTTGTTGAATTGCATGCATTGAAATTATCAAGTTTCGAACTAATATGTGTGCAGGTATCCAGTTGAAATGGAGTATATAACAAAAAAAAAAGAAAGAATTGGCAAAGAAATTTTTTACAAAGTTAAAATTTAGAGGTTTGATTAGCTCCATGTTTTTTAACTCCTCAAATTTGAGTACACATTTAGGGAGTGAAAATTTAGGAGTTCCATTAGAGATGCCCTAAAGGGGCTGATCGGGTGCTCAATCATCAATTATCAAGTTTCGAACTAATATGTGTGCAGGTATCCAGTTGAAATGGAGTATATAACAAAAAAAATGAAAGAATTGGCAAAGACATTTTTTACAAAGTTAAAATTTAGAGGTTTGATTAGCTCCATGTTTTTTAACTCCTCAAATTTGAGTACACATTTAGGGAGTGAAAATTTAGGAGTTCCATTAGAGATGCCCTAAAGGGGCTGATCGGGTGCTCAATCATCAACATCCGTGTTATATCCATACGACAATGTGATATAACCAATTTCTAGAGTGAGCCATCACAGATAGACTTGCCGACACGTTGCCACAATCTCATAACCAATTTCCTTGTCTTCTTTCCTTCTGATTATTTGTCTTCTTTTACGATTGTGTGTGATGTGTCTTCTACAATATTCTTGGTCTTTTCTGTCAACGATATGTAACGAAGGCGGCTAGAGCCTAGGGAACTGCATGGACTAGTTAACATTTTTACGAACGAATTCATGACAATCAACGTATGGCACTATCAATCAATCTTTTTCATGACTAACTAAACTTATACAAACTCGCAAGTTGTGCAATGATATGGAGTGAGGTAAGATATATAGTTGACGTTGACTAGGGCTCAATGTTGTTTATAAGCCATCAAGTACAATCCCTTGTCTGGAATGATTGATTAGCCCTCCTCGGCCAGCAAAACCTACTTGTTAATTGCAAATGTTATGTCATTGATCATTTGCGTATTGCAACTAACTACACCATAAAATGACATAATTAAAATCAGCTGTGAATAATCAACATGCGTTCTTATCTCAAGGTGAAGACCATGAGAGACTAACTAATATGTTTTGACGATGAATCTTTGTTGTAAGGCGATTAGGTGGCTAGTTAGGCAGGTTTAAACATACAAAATTTGTGTTAGGTCTGCCTGCTCGAATTTTGTAGCGCCCCGATTCCATAATCTTACTGACTGAAGGTGTATCATAGTCAAGAAAAGTTTCCTCGCAAAAAAAGTCAATAAAAGTTAATTGTATCTGTTTTGCAATTGGGTCTACATGTTTTTTTTAGGACAAATTGGGTCTACATGTTGTTCCAATCATTTTCCCACTATGCGACCACACCATAGGCAGCAGCTTCTGACTTCTAACATGCGTTAGTTGGGACTCTGGACTAGTCATGAGGCCCTCGTCCAGCGCATTACTTGTTATGGTCAACTAATATGGATCCAGCATGCAGGCATGTATGTCCAGCTGAGGTACAAACATCCTACTCAAAATCCAATTATATTGGTATAGCCTCAAACTCCGGCTGCAAGGTCTAAGCCTTTGATAAAATCCCAAAAATCTAACAGCACGTATATAGTTGTGATATCTTAGCATGCGACACACGATGATTGTTAAGTTGAAAAACAAAATACAAAAATCAGAAGGCAACTATAATTGCGGCATCTTAGCATGCAACGCACGGTGATTGCTAAGTTGATACAAAAAAATTCGGCTTTTCTTCCCTAAAAGATGGTCTCTTAGTAGGAAATATATGGTACTTTTGTTCACTGTACAACATGTGTTTTCTTAGTCACATGTTTATCATTTAATTTTAATCATCTGATAATGATAAAACATGGAAACATTTATATTACTGAAAAAGACTTTCTCCTTGCTTTTATATTTAAAGCAAGACAACTGAACTATACAAGGCGATGAAGATACCCTCTTAAAAAGCAGATCAAAGGTAAAACAAGAGTAAGGAATAGCCACCCCCACCAAAAAGCAATCGAGACTATCAATTGAAACCACGCCTCAATGGAAAATCATCAGGCATCAGGCGGTTAAACACACACATCGAGAGTTAAATCCGCTAGTCTCACTAAACTCATGTTGCACGATGCACGTAGCCAGCCCATGCACCCTGGTAGTGGTAAGGTCATCAAAGGTTCTCTTGTTGTAATGAAGGGTGACAAAAGAAGGCCAACAGTCTATATTATCTTCGAGGTACGACAATTTCAGGTAATGTCACCCTGTTCTTTCAAATGAATTATCTGATTGTGATGCTGCTAATCTTTTGCATATGCGTCTTTAGCATATTGAGCGAACTTTGGTTTGTTGCGTAGTAATAGAAACCTGCTCATGCTACTTCGGCAGCACTTTTTTGCCTTCTCTTCGCTGGACAGGAGAGCTAATGAACATGGGAGGGAGCAGGCGAAGCGTGTCGTTCGTACCGGAAAGAAGGACATCACAACTTCGTCTCTTTGTTGGACCGCGAACGTGAACACAGTGGTCTATGACCAGGACCAGAAACCATTTCGAATTTAGATCTTGACATGTTGGTTGTTTTTAACCATAGGCTGGAGTCAACGAGCCTCCTCGTCGATTTTCATCGGAGAAACATATGCGACAGTTAATATGGAACAGAGAGAGCGGTAGTCAATCAAATAGAACGGCGGAAATTAATGCAGAGAACAGCAGCACAACGAACAGGATGCCCCCTTGATAACGTAGATACAAAATAGAGTACTGACCAAGTAACAGCTGCACAATTGGAATGTGGTAAAAAGTCGAAGCAATCAATTAGCATTATTGTACGTAACTAATATGTCACAGAAAGAGTAGGAACGAAAGAAACCTAGCTAATGCTTGTGGTGGCATCCATGCTCGCAGCCGGCGTCCGAGCCGGAGTCTGACCCGGAGCTGCCGAAGGACAGCGTCAAGTTCTTCACCAGCTCCGCGGCCGACACGGCACCGGCGGCGGCCAGCGAGATGTACATGGCCATGTGCACCTGGCTGCAGAAGTTATTTGTGCCCCGGACGGTGCCATCGCAGACGCTGATGCGGCCGCGGCCGGGTGAGCAGTAGGACATGTACTCGCTGGTGGCGAAGGCGGCGCCGGTCGCCGAGTAGAGTAGCGCCGGTGCGGCGACGTCGAGGAGCGGCACGAGCACCCTGGAGCACTTGCCGCTGCCCTTCTTCCACACGCTCAGGAAGATGGCCACCCCCACCATGATCGCCGCAATGGCGTTCGCCACCACCAGGTACCTGCACGGACATGTCCGCCTTGTCAGAACGTACACACAAACCAGGCTAACGGGTATACCTGCATGCACGAATTCCGTCTCTAAAGGAGAAAAGCGTATTAGGCGTACACAAAGGGGCCGAAGTCGCTGTAAGTGACGGTGTGTGCCTCGGCGCCGTACGGGAGGACGACGGTGCACTGGGTGGCCGTGACCATGAGAGCTGCCGACGCCACGGCGAGCGCCATGGCGGCGATGCGGGCGGCGATGTTGACCGCGTTCAGGCGGCCTTTGGACTCCTTGTCATCGCCATCGCAAGGCATGATCGACCGGGACCGGGAGGGGAAGAACTGATTGAAGTCAAGATGGTAAGCTAACTTTTGGTTCTCTGGCTTGGAACAAATTGCTAGTAGCTCAATTAGTCCACTACTCGAGAGTCGAGATTAGTGTGTATATATAAGGTTTGTGACAAGGGGATGTCCATCGTGGATAGAGTCAAACGAGCCTGTGATTGGAGGGAGCATCAACCAACGTTAGGTCGTTAGACAACACGCTTACGTACCTAGCGTTAGTTGCTTGCTCGCTCACTTCACCTCTCATTAGTTTATTTTGTTAATTTTCACTCAATTTGTCCTCTAATTAGCAGTTACAAGCAATATTGTTTCTCTAGCAAGTCCATTTTTCTTGTTTCAAATGAGCGGTTGATCAATGATTGAACACTGAAATGAACAAATTAGTCCCCTCAAAAAAAAAAGAACAAATTAGGTCTGGGAAGTTTCCTTCGTTGCTATTGGTTAGTTGGTTGACTTGGCTGTCCGATTGGCATCTTCCTATTGCACAGGTCTATACTCAAGTGCGTTATTTTTACCTTTTACCATGTAGATTCAGCGCTGATTTCCAACTCTCGGCCCCAAATTGCTCTTCCAGTCAGTGCAGTCGGAGTTCTAAATCAAGTTGTAATAATCTTATTTTGATTAATACTCCCGCCGTTCACTCTTATGAGATGTTCTAACTTTTTTTTTCCAGATTGAATATATATGGCACGTTTTAGTGTGTTTATTCATTTATTCCAGGCTGTATGCAGTCCATACAGAAATATCCAAAACATATTATAATTCAAAACGGAGGGAGTAAAAGTCAAAACTCTCAATTGTTCGGTGGTTATCTACATGGATAGCCTTTTTTTATAAAGTGTGCTTTTTATTTGTTCTTAATATCGAGTGTACAACCACCGTAAGTACACACCAGGTCTCTGTGTGATTTATCCCGCAAAAATAAGGTCTCAGTGTGATTAGGATCCACATGGCTAGCATTTTATTTTTTGTACAGAGGAAGGCCCCGGAAGGACCCAGACTGCATTAAACTTTTTCTTTGGTGGTACAAGACAGTCTACTCCAGTGCTCACATACAAAGGAAAATAACAAACTAGTCCATGAAACTTGCAAAGGGGGCCCCAAACAGGAAAATGGGAACACAACCAGGTTCAACAGAGCTCCTACATGGATCCAATCTCGACGATGCCGGGGACGAAACCACTTGGATCGTCAAGAAGAAGCAATAATCTTCGAACAATGGTTGATCTTTCTCCCATTATGCAACAAGGTTGGGAGGTAAAACAATGAGACAATAGCCAAAATACCACTATGAGAAACCGAACTTGCCAAAATACCACTAGAGAAACCAACTTGCCAAAATAGCACTACTTTCAGTTTTCTCTAGCCAAAATACCACTAGTGCCTAACTAAGACTAATACCATCCAAAAAAGACTTGTATACCCTTACCTCTTCACAACAAGCATACATTTCAGCAACAAAAAGAGCAGCTATAGTGCAACATTTCTACAGCCAATTGACATGAAAATATCACCAACTCAACATAATCTTACTTTGCGTCATCCAACAACAATATAGCAACATTTCAGCAGCATTTTCACAACATTCCAGCATCATTTTGATAGCATTTTGACATGAAAACATCACAAATTCAACATAATATGAGTTTACATCATTGAGCATCAATATAACAACATTTCAGCAGCATTCTGCCAGCATTTCAGCAGCATTTTCACATGTAAACATCACCAAATTAACATAATCTGAGTTTGCATCATTGAGCATCAATATAACAACATTTCATCTATATTTTGATAGCATTTCAGCAACATTTTGACAGGAAAACATCATCAATTCAGCATAATCTCAGTTTGCATCACTGGCCATCAATATAGCAACATTTCAACAACGATACATAATGGTTCGAAATAAGATAACATCAACAACGATACATAATTGGTTCAAAAGAAGCTAGCATCAACACATAATGGTTCAGATCACCACTTCTTCAAATTAAAGATCATGGTTCTCACAACCATAAGCAAAAGATCATGATTCTTCCAACCAAAGGCACTAAACTTGCCGCAGAGGGCTAGGGGCAGCTGTTTTGCTCCTTGTAGATGCACTGGGAGGTGTAGAAGTAATTGCAATAGCTGCTGCCCTCTGCCTTGTCATTGGACTTGTAGGAGTATCAAGTTGAGTACCTTGCTTAGTTGGTGTCTTAGGAGAAGTAGCCGCAATGCTTGCTTCAGCCTTTGACTTTTTCCTACAGTTCAAAACAATATTGTTAGCAATTAATATGCAAGACATTTGGCAACAGTGTTAGGAGGAGTAGCATCATGAAACAAATACCATGGAATAGGAGTAGCATCATGAAAATAATATACAAGTGAAAGGGATTAGAATTATGAAATAAATACCGCGGAGGAGGAGTAGCATCTCGATCCACATCACTTTCAGTCTCTGGCTCCTTGCATGCCTTTCGAAGATGACCTATTGCTCCACATCTTTTGCATTTATGTCTTCTACCGGTTCCACCTTTGGTGTAATTCTTTATCCTCCTAGTTCTTGGACGTCCAACACTCTTGGTAAGTTTGGGAGGGATCATATCAAATCCAGGATTTACCTTAGGCCATTGGGACCTACCCCTAATTGGCATGAGAACTCCAGCATATGCCGCTTGGAACCTTGCCACTGAGAAGCACTCGGCAATATAATGCTCTAACTTGGCTTTTTTGGAGAAGATGAACCGAAGAGCATGTGTGCATGGTTTACCACAAATCTGCAATCTCCTACAAGAGCACTCATTTTTCTCCAAGTTAACGGTGTGCCGCCATCCATTTCCTGAAATCTCAGCTATATTTGGCAATGCTCTTGCTTCTAAATAATGCAGCCCCTTACTTTTCAGATTCAACTCCTTTATCACACTAGGTAGTATGTAACCGAGCAAAGAATGAGCATGAACCGACTGATCATCCATTCAGAGATCAACGGGACAGTGTTATCTCCGGTTCCATACCAAATGGTCATCCTCTGATCAGTAGACCACTTGAACTTCTCCTCCACAACCTCCTTTATCCTCGCCACAGACAAGCCCCGACCGACCATAAAATCCCATGTTTTGCCCCTTGTGTACACTCGTTTGCCGTCTACAATCATCAAATAAGACTGAACATCTATTTCTACTTTGTAATCGCCCATCGAATCGTCTCTGAAGCACATAAACACAGAAAACTCTAAATCTGCTGCACTTGCAATGAAAAAATCATGGAAACATGGGGAAAATTGTACCTTCTGCTTCTGCTATTGTGGGTGAAGTCGAGCCGGCCGAGGTCGAAGTTGCAGGTCGAGGCAAAGAAGGGTGAGCAGAGAGGCGGGGCGAGGCAGAGGAGGGCGAGCAGAGAGGCGGGGCGAGGCAGAGAGGCGGGGCGAGGCAGAGGAGGGCCAAGCCGGGTCGTTTGGCACCGGAGCTGCGGCTTCTGGCCGGATGGCGCCGAGCTGGGGCGTCGGCGGCCTAGCCACGCGCCCGGGCAGGATCAACGGGCGCCGGACTGCCCAACCACGCGACCAAGAGGAGGAGCTCGGCGGCAGAGGGGGCGGCGAAGAGGGCTGGGGGATGGGTGGAGGAGAGGGTTAGACGGAGAGGAAAGTGAGGCGCCGGCGAGGGCTGCTTCCTCGTGCCTCCATGGGTGGGTTGCGTGCGGGAGGGCTGGAGAGGAAGAGAGCGTGCATGGATAGGGTTAGAGGGGGTAATTTTGGAATAAGTAAAAAACTGATAGGGTGCTAACGGTTTGACTAACGGAAAAGGTTTGACAACTAATGAAAGTGCTATTTTCACAACAAAAACTAAGAAGGCAGTGCTATATTGGCAAGTTGGTTTCTCATAGCGGTATTTTAGTAAGTTCGGTTTCTCATAGTGGTATTTTGGCTATTGTCTCTAAAACTATGGTCGCCCTTTGGCCAGAAAAGTTGATGGAGTGGCGATGAAGAATGGCTGACGACCACTACTATGGGCGCCTTGAATCCTCTACGATGAACACCACCGACGATGAGATCCGACTCTGTCTGCATATTCCATCATCCTTCTCTTATTCTCCTTACCCACCACCATGGTGGCAATCGAAAAGGAAGGGGTCCTCCACTAGCAAGCTCTGGCCGACAATCCCCAATCTGCATCTCTCATCTCCCCTTCCACTTCCATGCTACCTTGAAGGAGGAGTGAGACACCAGGGGGAAGACCCACAACAGAGCACAATGACGCTGAGGGACAGACAAGACTACAGATCTGAGAAGCTCAGATTTGGTTTACTCTGGAGAGAAACCAAACTAGTGTACAGATAGAACAACTATCGAACCACTCCCCCACTCATCGTCGACCATTGTGGCTGCTGGTGGCGAGGAGGGGGGAGGGGAGGGAGGCTGGAGCAGAGGATCGAGGGGGAGGTCAGGAAGGGGAACACCACAGGGGCAGTCTCTCACTAGAGTAGTGGGTACAACCATTTGAATATGGTATAGCACACCACTTAGTTACATAATTTGGACATAGATTGATAGACTATGGAATTTTCTCTCACATATATTGAATAGTGGGAGTACAAGCCCAAGCTCGTATGCTTCCTCTATGAATAGTAAAATCAAATAAGAAACTAAATTCATTTACACCGGAAGATGCTTGATTGTGCTAGGTGCATCTAAAATGGACAATGACATCAGGGGATCTCTAGAAAAAACGGCTATCCAAAAGAATTCAAAAAATATACATTTGGGAGCACTTTTTTTGTCTAAAGCTCCTCAGATGCCATTTGTCAGCGAAATTTTACAAACTCTGAGAACACTCATCTACGCCGCCAGAAGGTTTTGGATTTTTTTTTCAAACTTACAGTTTATACGGGACCATATGAGTTCGGATGCTGAAATCATCGTGCTCGAGTACAAGTATATACTACACAAGAGTAACTGAACTGCCCTATACAGAAGGCATGCTGGGTAGGACATCGGTGAGATCCAAAAGAATAGGACATGGGTCCATGTGGACAATGTACAACGGTACAACTCTAGTTAACGGCCCCTAGGAGTAGGTCTTGATAGTTAAAATAAATGTATTGTTTTTGTAGGTAAAATAATTCGGTGTCATTTGTTCTGCTTAATCTAAATAACCGAGACTTGTCGTGGGAGTAGTTTAAAAATAAAGTGATGATAATAAAGAATAGAATAACCATGTATATCAGAGAGTCTCTCGAAAGGCTTGGGTGTTGAGAAAATTTGTAAAGAAGGTGATATTAGCGATACTCAACCCAATAGTTTTTAATTTGATAGACTCAATTGCACTTATGGGTAAAGTTGTCCAGAGAAACCCAGTTGAAAGGTGATCGAGATTATGCCAAAATCTGTTTTGCAACACATGATTATTCGACTTCTTGCTGGATCCATGGTCATGTCACTATAGGTTGCTTTATGTAGCGTAAAAATGACTTCGTCACCTCTCTTGATGCTATGCTTAGGACTCCATTGAACAATGAACGATCTAGCAGAGTTTCATTTCAGATTTCGGCTACGAGTTTGTTAACATTCATAGTGGTAACACTACAATGAATATTATTCGGCTATCTCTTGACTCTTGAGAGTGTGTGTATGTGGAAATAAAAGAATATTGATCGGAGAGATCAAAAGAGACAACACTTAATCCATAGTATACAATCCCGTCAGGGTGTCACTAGACGATGAAAGTTTCAGCAAGCAATGATTGAAAGAAGGGTTTGCGAGCCTTGACAAGGCGATACTCATGGGTGTTAGCAAGTTACTTAGGTACCGCGTTGTCTTTTACATGTCTTTAACTTCCGTAATATATGGTTTCATTGCAAAAAATATATTCTTTCAAAGTAATCCCAACAAGCAAGTGTTACCTAGAAAAAATAGAATAGATGCTACTCGGATATTCAATTCGGTGCCCGAGCTCATTTGCACCCAGTGAACAGTAAATTCAATAGAAAATACTAAAACAATTCAAATAATTCTGAAAAAAATAGGTGGAAGATGTTTCAATATGTGATGTTCGTGCTAAATTCCAGCTTGTTCGGGCGTCTGAGGAGCTCACGACAAAAAAGACAAAATCGGTCAAGACAATATTTCAACAATAAACTTTCTTGCAGCCCCAAAATTTGTCTTTTTTGCTGAGTGCTACTTAAATGTCCAAACTCTACAATTTTTTGCACGGACTTCATGCACATGATCATCTAGCATAAAAAAATTAGATTTTTTTTCTTTACTATTTTAAACGAATTTACTGTTCATCTCGGGTGTAGATGCACCCGATAACCAAAACGCTACGTTCCAATTATTTTGTCGAGATTAGGAAGAACTTTGTGTTGATTATCTCTACTTCACTTCTCTTGGATAATAACCATGCCACCGCTACAACTATACTAGATTTTCAGGTGAAGAAAGCGAAGGGCTATCTAGGCGTACCGATCGTAAGTGAACGAAAAACTTCTCATTATTTCGGTTTAAATAACTGAGTTACTTATGATTGAATTATTGTTTGTTGCTCGAGGACGATTAAGGTTTAAGTTTGGGGAGGTTGATGAGTGATATTTTTGCGCTCATCATAACGTTGTTTAAACTGGATAATCCCGAAAATTCCTAAAAAAATCACTCTGATATTGCTGCTAATGACTAATGAATGCGAGAGATCACGAAATCCTTTATTTAATGTTTTTCATCTCATACAAGGAAATATGAAGTTTGATGGAAGAGGCAAGTCAACTGAGGGCGCACCAGGCTCAACAAAGCGCAAGACGATGCATGGTACGAGCGCGCCCGCTCGTACCGCCGCTCGTACCACTTACCGTGAGCACCAGTTGGCCTACCTGGCCAACTTCTATAAAGGGTCGATGCCAGAATACCAACAGTGAGAGCACCATTCGTGAAATGGAGAACCAGAACCAATCTTCACACCCTAGTTGCCGCCATTTCCCATCTCATCTCCATAGCCGCCGCCACCATCATCACCACAACCATTCTCTCCAAGTTAGTCATACTTGTAATCGGTGTATCGCATCCGGCAACTATTGTAACACATGTTATCAATCAATCATCTTTATGTCGTGTTCAATGAGTTTATCTTGCGATTCGATCGCCATATGTGAGTAATTCGGTAATGTAGTGGGTTGAAGCAAGGTCTTGCAACGTGATGTATTTGTGCAAGGGATCGTTGGAATGACTTTGTATATTTGACGTTATTTGTATGTGTTCGATTGCAACGGAGTTATCTCTTGTCTTCTTCTCGTTCTAAGGCCCTGCATGTACCCAGGATCCCGTAGATCGATCAAGGAGAAGGTAATGAGCAAGGAGGACGTCAAAATGCTATACTAAACAGCAGTGAGAGAAGGGTTAGCATGATAGCGGAAAGATATTCCTTGGGGACGAATGAGGTGTATTCATTAAATGCTCAATGCTTTTTTCTGAATATTTATTCTTAATAACCGAGGTAACCCCGTGCCACGGCAAGGGCCATCGGCTGGATAATTCACTCTTGGTGCAGGCCATGCACCAGTCAAGGCATACTTTGGACACATCCCCCACATCATGCATCGCAAGAACATCATAGTGGATGTCTTCCAAAGCTATGTTTATTATCAAGATAAGATCCCACGCAAAAATATAAGGTTGTGAGAGTAAGACCTCATACCCATGCTTGTTTTAATACCAGTGTTTACACCCAAAAGGTTGTTAAAGGTCTAGCGAAAAAATTGGAATTCAATTTGATAACAGTAACTTGCTGGAGCCTTTGTCGTACTGCACATCCTCTTGTGGGTTCGATAACTCAGGATCACGCCATGAGGGAAAGGCACGGGAACCTTCTGCTGTCCAAAAATGAAAGTTTCAGCAAGCAATGATTGAAAGAAGGGTTTGCGAGCCTTGACAAGGCGATACTCATGGGTGTTAGCAAGTTACTCTGGTACCGCGTTGTCTTTTACATGTCTTTAACTTCCGTAATATGTGATTTCATTGCAAAAATATATATTATTTCGAAGTATTACCAACAAGCAACTGTTACCTAGAAAAAAAATAGAATAGATGCTACTCGGATATTCAATTCGGTGCCCGGGCTCATCTGCACCCAGTGAACAGTAAATTCAATAGAAAATACTAAAACAATTCAAATAATTCTAAAAAATTTGGGTGGAAGATGTTTCAATGTGTGATGTTCGTGCTAAATTTCAGCTTGTTCGGGCATCTGAGGAGCTCACGGCAAAAAAGACAAAATTGGTCAAGACAATATTTGAACAGTAAACTTTCTGACAACCCCAAAATTTGTCTTTTTTCCTGAGTGCTTCTTAAATGTTCAAACTCTACAAAATTTTGCACGGACTTCACGCACATGGTCATCTATCATCCTAATTTTTTTTAGAATTTATTGATTTTCTTTACTATTTTAAATGAATTTACTGTTCACCTCGGGTGTAGATGCAATCGATAGCCAAAACTCTTCGTCCGTATTATTTTGTCTAGATTAGCAAGAACTTTGTGTTGATTATCTTTAGTTCACTTATCTTGGATAATAACCATGCCACCGATACAACTATACTAGGTTTTCAGGTGAAGAAAACGGAGGGCTATCTAGGCATACCGATCGTAAGTGAACCAAAAACTTCTCATTATTTCGGTTTAAATAACTGAGTTACTTATAATTGAATTAAGGTTTAAGTTTGTGGAGGTTGATGAGTGATATTTTTGCGCTCATCACACCGTTGTTTAAACTGGATAATCCGGAAATTCCTAAAAAAATCACTCTGATATTGCTGCTAATGACTAATGAATGCGAGAGATCACGAAATCTTTTGTTTAATGTTTTTCCGCAGGAAAAGGTTCTAAACATGGAAGGATATCATCCCATACAAGGAAATATGAAGTTTGATGGAAGAGACAAGTCAACTGAGGGCGCGCCAGGCTCAACAAAGCGCAAGACGATGCATGGTACGAGCGCGCCCGCTCGTACCGCCGCTCGTACCACCTGCCGTGAGCACCAGTTGGTCCACCTGGCCAACTTCTACAAAGGGTCGATGCCACAATACCAACAGTGAGAGCACCATTCGTGCAACGGAGAACCAGAACCAATCTTCACACCCTAGTTGCCGCCATTTCCCATCTCATCTCCATAGAAAGTGCGTTATATCGACTAGAGGGGGGGGGGTGAATAGGCGATTTTTACAAATTCGTCACTGAGGAATTTCAAGGTGAGGAAATTCCTAAGCGACGAACTACATAGCAGCGGAATAAGTACTCAGATGCAAGCATAACAGAGCAGTAGCACAGTCATCATGATGAAATGAAAACAAGCACAGAGTACGAGAAGCGTAAACACAGGATAAGCAGGCTGAAGACAAACTGACTGAAGAAATTGAACTGAGGAAATTGAGAAAGCCTTCAGTCAAAGTCTTCAAATAGTAATGATCAAATACATAGCAAGTATGCGAGGAAATGAAAGGGTTGAGGAAATAGAACCAGTAGCTCGGTGAAGACAATGATTTGGTAGACCAGTTCCAACTGCTGTGACAGTTGTACGTCTGGTTAGAGCGGCTAGGTATTTAAACCTGAGGACACACAGTCCCGGACACACAGTCCTCACCGTATTCTCCTTGAGCTAAGGTCACACAGACCTCGCCCAATCACTCGTGGTAAGTCTTCAGGTGACTTCCAAACCTTCACATACTCGGTCACTCGGCAATCCACAATTTCCTCTTGGATGCTCTAGACCATGACGCCTAACCGTCTGGAGGATGCACAGTCCTCAAAGGTAACAAGCGTCGGTTCCACACAGGAACAATCTCTTCAGTGATGCTCAATCACTTTGGGTTTGTAGGTGTTTGGGTTTTTTGGGTTTTTCCTCACTTGATGATTTTCGCTCAAAGTCCTCGGAGGATGGGATGCTCTAAATGACAAGTGTCAATCTATCTCTCGGAGCAGCCAACCAGCTAGTGGTTGTAGGGGGTGGCTATTTATAGCCTAGGGAGCAGCCCGACATGATAAGACATAAATGCCCTTCAATGATATGACCGTTAGGTGGGTAGGATATTTGGACAGCTGGCGCGCAGCACAGCAACGGTCGGATATTTGAGTATCAAATTCCTCAGGGCTATCATGTTCCTCACTTGTAGGCAATCCGCACTGGCGAATTCCTAACTCCTCAGTCAGAACAAATTCCTCAGAGAACAGAAGAACTTCGTCTCTGTCACTGAAGAACTTGACTAAACTGTATGAGATTTCCAATGGCTTCACTCGAAAGGATTGGGTAGGTGTAGGATTTTGAGTTGAGCATCACTTGGAAACTTTTCCTTAGTTTTACCTCGACCCCCTTTAACAGTACGGTGTTTCCTATGACTCAAGAAGAAGAAAATTAAACTACAAAAACCAAAGTCTTCACGCTTCATAATCCTCGCATGAATATCAAGTCTTCAGGGTCACACCAATTTCTTCACTTTCAAAGTCTTCAAGAAAACCAAAGTCTTCAGTTGAAGACATTCATTTTTAGGGGTCGACATTCATCGTAAATAACAAACTCCTCATAGACTTATAGACCTGTGTACACTCACAAACGCATTAGTCCCTTAACCTATAAGTCTTCAATACACCAAAATCACTAAGGGGCACTAGATGCACTTACAATCTCCCCCTTTTTGGTGATTGATGACAATATAGGTTAAGTTTTCAACGGGGATAAACTTATGAAGTGTAAATACTGATATTGAGGAATTTGATTGCAAGATATAGAAGAACTCCCCCTGAAGATGTGCATATTTGAGGAATTTGCTTTGAAATAGCAAATGCACATTGTTGAGTAATATCATGGAGATCTCCTCCTATATCTTGAAATTCATACACGCATTTAACATATGATATGAAGAATTTGAAATGCATGATGAGATATGGTGTCTGACGAAATTCAGCATGCGTGCATTAAGGTACTTGAGGAAATAGCATGCAGAAAAATAGAGCAAAAGTATCAGACCACCATAGGACTTAAGTTTACAACTCATCAGAGCAAACACCTCAGAAGAGCAAGAGTTGAAACTTAACAGAAATATAGCCCATATATAAGGCCCGCTTGAAGACTAACTCAAATTTCTCCCCCTTTGTCATCGAATGACCAAAAGGGACGAAAAATGAGGACTAACGCCCCTGAAGAATATCATCATGATGTCGATGGAGGAGCGCCAGCATTGTTGGGGTTGTCTGTTGAGGTAGGGCCTGCCGCAGTGTCGTTCAAGTCTTCAGCTTCATCCGTCTCGCGCGATGAAGAATATCAACTGGCAACAAGCTGAGGAACTTTGACTTTCTTGAATTTCTTCGAAGGTGGCTGAGACCAGTCAAAGTCCTGTTGGAAGCCCATCTCCTTGAGTTCTTCAGCACTATGAAGATTAGACAGAATCGCCCAAGTGCGGTCAAAGACTTCATGCAAGTAGTAGTGATTCTTCTTCACAGTATTTTGAGTGACTGTCATGTTCTGAAGAATTGCGCCAAACTGACGCTTGACCCACTTGTGATTTCGATCAACTTTCTGATGAAGACTAAGGAGAAGTTCACGATCAGTCATCACACGCGGAGCTGTGGCTTGAGGATGATGTTCTGAAGCTTTGGCAGCAGAATCTTGAGTTGCAGAGTCATCATTGGTGGAATAGGAAGTAGCTTTGCGAAACTGTCCATCCAATGGACGAGTACCTTCATCAATAACAGCAGCCTTGCCCTTCTCGTCAGCTGAGGAAATAGTCCGTTTGAGGACTTCAATAGGGGGCAAATAGCTGAGATGATTTTGAAAATCAGCCTTATAATGAATTGAAGACCTTGATCTGATGAACTTCATGATCCAGGGAGCATAAGGCTTCAACTCAAAAGGTGACAGAGCAGCATTGGCCAAAGTCCTCATGAAGAAATCGTGGTAGTTGATAGGAATACCGTGAATGATATTGAACAGCAGATTCTTCATAATGCCAACAACTTCTTCATCATCAGAGTTGTGGCCCTTGATTGGACTGAGGGTTTTGGTCAATATGCGATAAACTGTCCTTGGCACATAGAGCAATTCCTTGATGAGGAATTTGGTCCTTGGAGCTTGGCCTGGCTTCAAAGGCTTCATCAGCACTTGCATCAGATGATCAGACAGTTCAGGTTCAATATAGAGAAGCCTTGCACCTTCAGTGGGAGGACTGACTGGGACGGCATGAAGCAATTCAGAGGCCGGTGCTTTGAAATGAGTATTATCGGTCATCCAGTCCAATACCCATGAATTGACATCATCAACATTTCCAGTAATGTGCAGCGTGGCGAAGAATTGAAGAATGAGTTCTTAATTCCAATCGCAGATGTCGGTGCAGAAATTGAGTAACCCAGCGTCATGAAGAACACTGAGGACTGGGGTGAAGCAGGGCAGCGATTCCATATCTACATGAGGAATTTGCTCATGTTCAAAGATCTTATCCTTATCAACCAACAATGAGGAGTAGAAGTTCATCTGGCTTGCAGTCCAGAAGCGCTTGCGACGAAGTCGAGCAGAGTCATAGGGATTGTAATCAGTGAAGAATATGTGCTCATTGAAGAAATCCTCAGCATTAAACTTCTGCTTCTTGGAGTGAGGGTTCTGTGGCTTGGGCTGAAGATTAACAGTTGAAGAATTTACAGCCTCTTGAGGTATAGCCACTGGAGCCACAGGCTGAGGAATTTCAGCAGCAGCCTTGGCCTCCATTTCTTCAGACATATGTACATCAGCGCTAGTGACTGGAACTTCTTCAGGAATAGAGTGAAGTGAAGCTTGACGTTCATCAGAGCCCATATGAATTTCTTCAGTTGGCACAGGGGACTGAGGAACTTGATGTAGAGGGGTTGTCAGAGGTGAATTGGGGTGATGACTTTCCCAAAAGTCATCATTTAGAATAGGTGTTGTAGACCCAATATCCACATCCTCATCTTCTTCAATTCCTTCGACGCCTACCTCTTCAGCTGTGAACTGAGGCATGGGCGATGATACCAGTGGGGTTGAAGGGAAAGTATCCACTTCAATTTCTTCATCCATCTGCTCTGTCAAAGCAGCAGAAGGATCTTCTTCATCAGATTTACTTGGAATTTCATATTCCTCACCAAAGGGAATGATCTCCTTTGATGGCATGCTTGATATTGGAATAGCATCAATTGGGTTTTCAGATGAACTCATCAAAGTCTTCACTTTCTTGGGAGCTGAAGACTCTGAGGAGGCAGATGCTTTCCTTTTCTTCACAGCTGCTCGCTCCGCAGCCTTGGTTTTCTTCGCTTCTGTTGCAGAAGGAAGGTTGATGCTTGTCATCGGTTCAGGAGGAGCAGAGGAAATTGGTTGAATTTCTTCAGGCACAACTGATGCAGTTGCCCTGGCTTGTTTAGATTCCTCAGGCACAGTAGCAGATGCTTCAACTGGCCTGGATTGCTCTTCAGGCGCAATGTTGGAGGTTGCCATGGCATTTTCTTCAGAGACTGAAATTTCTTCATCAGCTCTGGCACTTTCATTTTCTTCAGCAGATGTTCCAGTCTGAGGAAATTTGGGTTGCGATGAAGCTGCAACACTTGGAGTAAATCCTTTTGCCATTCTGACGAATCTGACTTTGGCACCTAGCCAATCTGCACGGAATGCATGAAATTCATCACTGAGTGCTTTGATCTCAGCCTGCATAGACACAAGTTCTTCAGGAGACATTTTCACAACATTGTTCTTCAGAAAACGCTCCTTCTTGTACCGAGCCTTCTTCACCTGCCTGGCCTTTTCAAATTTCCATTTCTCTTCATTTATGAAGGCCGTCAACATGTGACTTTGACCAGGAGTGAGGTTTAATTCAGGCAAAGGTGTATTTGGATCCTTGTGCCATAGATCAATAAAATCAAGGATCTTCCTTGGATCCAGCATGAGGGGCACAGCACTGCCTTTGGCACTAGAGGCCCTTTGTTGTCGATCTCTGATGATCTCAGCTAATTCTTCATCATCAGCTTCGTCTTCGCTTGACGGAACCTGAAAGGCGACTTGCTTCTTGTGAGGACTTGGCCTTGTGCCTCGTCCAGCAGTGGCCTTTTTCTTCAGCAAGGTCGGAGTTGTTGAAGACTGAGGTGGAGCTGAAGAACTTGCAGAGACTCCTGAAGCAATTGAGATTCTAGTAGTCCTTTGGCATGTGGCAAGATGCACAGGTGCTGAGGACTTTGCAGGAGCAGCTGAGGATTTTGCAACCGAGGGAGTTGGAGCTGCTTTTGAGGAATTTGCTTGAGGAACAGGCCGTGAGGGCTTTGAAGAGCTTGGCCGTGAGGACATTGAAGAGCTTGGCCGTGAGGGCATTGCAGCTGAGGAACTTGTCTTGACAGCTGATTTCTTCAGCATAGCCTTCTTAGGCTTGATAGCAGAGGCCTCAGCGGCGGCAGCAACAGAATCTTCATTGAATTTCTTCACTGCCTCTTTAGCCACTTTGGCCAGCTTGGCTTGATGCTTAGCCCACTCCTGAGGAAATTCCTCACCTCTTCTGATGCTAGTGGGATGAGCTTCTTTGCCAGGAGCCAATGGAGGTCTTGGACATGGAGGGTTAACAGCGAATTTCTTCATGTACTTGGGAGTGACATAGCGATATTCCCTCCATTCTCTTGCCCATCTCCTCTCAATCTTCTGAATGCGCACTTTGCGCTGATTTTTGCTCTCCTTGCCATGAGTTGCTTCATCAGGAGTACAATATTCATCATAGATGTCATCAGGGATCTCAAAAGCAGTATTTGTTTCTGGCCTCTTTCCTCCCTTCTGAGGTCTTTTACCATCAGCCATTTTCTTCACTTGAGGATTTTGAACAATTGAATTTTCTGATGAGGTATGCAATTTTTCTTCAAGGAACGCTGCAAATGAGTTAAGTTGATGAGAACCTAGAGATTCAGCAGCGGACATGTGTACCTGTGAACAGAATATAGGTGCGAAGAGTTTTGGAGAGGTCATATGTGTTCTCAGAAGATTTTCAAAAGTATCAAGTTTGAGGAAGATGACCAAGGGTGTCTTGAGGAATTTCACTAAGCATTTTGACTTAGGTTCCAGAGTTGTGTAGATTGAAAAATCCACACAATTGAGGAATCTTGAAGAAAAACGTTGCTTAGAGAAACTGATCAAGGACAGAAGCAACTTGGTGTTTAAGAACATGAAAGTTGAAGAATAAACACCTTTTGAAGATTTTGTGGAAATCATCAGAATCAACAAGGGCAGTAAAAATAAATTTTATTTACCCTTGACGAAGAACACGACGAACTAAGAGTAGCAGTGGAGATGTTCGTCCGTTCAGATCTTCCACGCCCTAACTTGGCGATGGAAAATAGCTACGACGGCGGCGGAGTGAAGATTTCCGCGGCCGGCGTGAGTACGACGGCGACGAGGTCGAGGCAGTGAAGCTCTTCCTCACCGGTGACGATGGAATGTAGCGGCGGCGCTAGGTCTGAGAGCTCGAGCGAGGGAAGTGAGATCGAGTGGGAGGAGAAATCTGAGGAGGGTGAGGGGTATTTATAGCCGAGGTGAAAAAACCGCCTGTCCGAGGAAAATGGACGAACATGCCCCTGACCCTTCTCATCCTAGCGACATGTGTCACCCATGTACTGTGAAGTGGAGATCGTGTTTGATCGCGGGTGAATAGATAAATCTTATCGAGGGATATGGAATGGTTTGAGCGACAAAAGCCGAAAATTCAGATAAGAATATTTTAAGGTTTCGTTCGCAAATTCTTCAGTTGTCAAGGACACAGTGAAGACCTTGAATGGGTTTCAAATAGAACGCACATGAAGAATTTGTGAACGGACTGGATTGAGTTTAGCACAGAGGGGAAACGGGTCCGATCACATTCACTTAGAAGAAAAACAACTTGAAGAATTAGCAATAAGTGAATGCTGTAGAGGACAGAAAACTCAAATATATATATATATATAGTCAATGAAGAACATAGACGGAAAGAGTGAAGATTTTGCAAAGTTGAAGAATTTGAAAGTTTGAAGAATTTGCACAATGATGAAAAACTCAAATTTTGAAGATTTTCAACTTTTTGTGGTGGCGTGACCCACCGTGTAGGAGTGATGATTTCAGACACCGCATACAAATGTCGTAGGGCTCTGAGAATCAAATTCTTCATTAATTTCTTCACACTTAGAGGGTTAGTCTTCATTGATTGAAGAAAAACATTTCTTCATGTGTTGCACATCTAAGTCATCAATTTTCATAAGTGTTAGGATGTGTGTCCTTTTCAAAGGACATTCGAAGATTCTAAGATATTTAGCTCACACCGCAACTTGCTAAATCTCTTCTCATCCAAGGGCTTTGTGAAGATATCCGCTAGCTGTTCTTCAGACTTCACGGGATCAATAGAGATGTCACCCTTCAACACATGATCTCGAAGAAAATGATGACGAATCTCGATGTGCTTTGTCTTTGAGTGCTGAACTGGGTTATGAGCAATTTTGATGGCACTCTCGTTGTCGCAGTAGAGTGGCACATTCTTCACATTGATGCCATAGTCCTTGAGGGTTTGCTTCATCCATAGCAATTGAGCACAGCAAGAACCAACAGCAATATACTCAGCTTCAGCAGTAGAGAGTGATACACAGTTCTGCTTCTTCGAGGACCAACATACTAAGGATCGTCCGAGGAAATGGCATGTGCCTGATGTTGACTTGCGGTCCACACGATCACCAGCATAGTCAGAGTCAGAATATCCAATGAGATCAAAAGCCGAGCCCTTGGGATACCATAATCCAAGTGTTGGAGTGTGAGCTAGATATCGAAGAATATGTTTCACAGCCTTATGGTGTGATTCCTTCGGTGTAGCTTGAAAACGGGCACACATGCAAACAGTAAGCATAATATCCGACCTAGATGCACATAGGTACAATAAAGAGCCAATCATGGAGCGGTATACCTTTTGATCGAAGTCTATTCCATTTTCATCAGTGCATAGATGGCCATTTGTGGGCATAGGGATTTTGACGCCTCTGCATTCTTGCATACCGAATTTCCTCAGAACGTCCTTGAGGTATTTCTCTTGAGAAATGAAGATGCCATTGCGTTGTTGACGAATTTGAAGACCTAAGAAGAATTTCAATTCTCCCATCATGGACATTTGATATTCATCACTCATCATGTAAGCAAATTCGTCACTGTAATGTTGGTTAGTATAGCCAAAGATAATATCATCAACATATATTGGGCACACGAATAATTCATCATCATAGGTTTTGGTGAAAAGAGTTGGGTCGAGTGAACCGGGTTTGAAGCCTTTCTTCATGAGGAATTCCTTCAAAGTATCATACCACGCCCGAGGGGCCTGCTTGAGGCCATAGAGGGCCTTATTGAGTCTGAAGACTTTGTCTGGATGCTTAGGATCTTCAAAACCTGGGGGTTGAGCAACATATACTTCTTCCTCAAGCTTACCATTGAGGAATGCACTTTTCACATCCATTTGATATAAGATGATATTATGATGGTTAGCATAAGCCAGCAATATGCGAATAACCTCAAGTCTAGCAACAGGTGCAAAAGTTTCATCGAAATCAATTCCTTCAACCTGTGTGTAGCCTTGAGCTACAAGACGAGCCTTGTTCCTCACCACTAAGCCATTTTCATCTTGCTTGTTGTGGTAGATCCATTTGGTACCGATGATATTGTGCTTGCATGGGTCCGGTCGCTTGACAAGCTCCCATACATTGTTCAGCTCGAATTGATGTAATTCCTCTTGCATTGCTTGAATCCATTCAGGCTCCAGAAATGCCTCATCAACTTTGGTGGGCTCTGTGATAGAGACGAAAGCAAAATGCCCACAAAAGTTAGACAAATGTGAAGCTTTTGAGCGAGTCAGAGGACCTGGTGCGTTGATGTCATTGATGATTCTCTCAATCTGTACTTCATTTGCAACGCGGGGATGAGCACGTTGACGACTTTGATTTGGCTTAGCATTTTCTTCAGAGCCATTTTCTTCAGATGCGCCAGCATGCTGTTCTTCATGTTCTGGAATGATTTCTTCAGCAGATTCTTCAGTAGGAATGACATCCTCAGTAGCTTTGAACATGATGGTTTCCTCAGGCGTCTTTGAGCCGTTAGTTTCATCGAACCGCACATCTACAGTTTCAACAACCTTGTTGTGATAGGTGTTGAAGACCCTGTAGGTGTGCGAGTCCTTTCCGTAACCAAGCATAAAACCTTCATGTGCTTTCGGTGCAAATTTAGAATTGTGATGAGGATCTCTAATCCAGCATTTAGCACCGAAGACTTTGAAATAACTCACATTGGGTTTCTTGTCAGTGAGGAGTTCATATGAGGTCTTCTTGAAGAATTTGTGAAGATATACCCTGTTGATGATGTGGCATGCAGTATCAATTGCCTCAGGCCAGAAGTGATGAGGTGTCTTGTATTCATCAAGCATGGTACGAGCCATCTCAACAAGAGTCCTGTTCTTGCGCTCCACAACGCCATTTTGCTGAGGAGTGTATGGGGCAGATAGCTCATGAGTAATACCAAGTTCATCGAGATAGTCATCAAGACCAGTATTCTTGAACTCGGTCCCATTGTCACTACGTATATGCTTGATCTTCACACCGAAATTCATCGAAGCCCTTGAGGAAAATCGTCTGAAGACTTCCTGCACTTCAGTTTTGTAAGTAATGACATGCACCCATGTGTAACGAGAATAGTCATCAACAATGACAAAGCCATATAGAGATGCTGCATTTGTTAGTGTGGCATAATGAGTAGGGCCAAAAAGATCCATATGGAGCAATTCAAAAGGACGAGAAGTAGTCATGATAGTCTTCGAGGGGTGCTTGGCTCTGGTCATTTTTCCAGCCTCACAAGCCCCACAAAGATGATCTTTGAGGAATTTGACACCCTCGATGCCAATGACGTGCTTTTTCTTCACGAGCGTGTGTAAGTTCCTCATGCCAGCATGACCCAGTCGTCAATGCCATAGCCAGCCTTCTGAAGCTTTAGCAAGTAGACAAGTGGCAGGCTGTGGTCCTGCAGAGAAATCAACAATATACAAGTCTCCTCTCCTAAAGCCTTCGAAGACTTTGGAATTGTCAGATTCCATGAGCACTAAGCAATGATATTTGCCAAAGACAACAACCATATCAAGATCACAAAGCATTGAGACAGACATGAGGTTGAATCCGAGGGACTCGACAAGCATGACTTTATCCATGTGTCGATCCTTTGAGATTGCAACCCTACCTAGACCCAATACCTTGCTTTTGCCTTTGTCAGCGTAGGTGATATGCTTCAAGTGTGATGGAGATAAAGGAGTGTTCATCAGTAAGCTCTTGTCACCGGTCATGTGATTTGTACATCCACTATCGAGGACCCACTCAGTAACTTTGGGTAAATCATCCTGCAGATGAATTAGTGCATCTTACGAACTCATATACTTCAGAGTGAAGAATATGACATCAAATTCATCAGACATATTTCATCAATTAAAGCAACATATGTATATATAGCAATGTGAGGACATGAGAAATGAATAAATCATTTCTTCATGATTAGCTTGCGTCCTTTCAAGCATTTCAGGTCTCCAACAAATTCTTCAGACGATTTAGTTCGTCTGGAGACCTGACCCTGCATAAGAGATTAGTTCTTTTTCTTCACCACCCACATCTGGAGGGGTGGCAAAGAGTTCATCATTCTGCGAGCTCCATAAGAAAAAGGTGGCATTGAAGACAGAGTGCTTCGTTTCACAGGAGAGGGATTAGCATAGACATATGAGTAAGCAGAGAAATTCTTCGAGGACTTATGAATATAATGATTTGAAGAATAATGCACATAATCAGAACTCTTAGATTTTCCCTGCGAAACAGAAGCGTTAGCATGATGATGATCATGTGAAGACTTGGATCCATGTGAGGAATTTGATCCATAAGAGGACTTGGATCCATATGAAGACTTTGGTCCATATGAAGAATTTGATCTGGGGTTCTTATTCTTCACAGGTGGTGTCATGAGGACATTCACCTGAAGACTTTCAAGGCACCTTTTGGGAACCCAGATTTTCTTCATAGGGGTGCCATTCCTGCAGTTAGATCCAACATATCTAGCAAATACTTCACCATTCTGATTTTTGAACAGTTTATAGTTGGAGTCAAGTGACTCATCAGATGAATATGAGGATTCACAAGTAAAACCAGATAAAGTGGATGGATCTACGGGAGATCCCTTCGCAGCAACCCATGAGGTTTTGGGATACTGCTCAGGTTTCCAGTAGGTTCCATTAGCATTGAGTTTCCTCTCAAAGGCAATACCCTCTTTCCTAGGGTTCCTGTTCAAGATCTGCTTTTTGAGCACATCACAAAGAGTCTGATGCCCTTTGAGGCTTTTGTACATGCCTGTCACATACAATTCCTTCAACCCTGCATTTTCGTCAGTGATACTAGTGGTATCCTCAGATGAGGAATTTGTGACCATAGAGATAGTTGAAGAATTTGCAACAATAGAAGCATTTGAACATTCAGGTGAAGAATTAGCAGTTTCACGTTTAATGCATTTCAAGCATGGTGGAATAAATTCTTCCTGAGCGGAACTGATCTGTTGAGCAAGCAAAGAATCATTTTCCTTCTGAAGATCTTCATGACTCACCCTTAGCTTCTCAAGATCTTGCTTTCTTTGAAGAAATTCATAAGAAAGCTTCTCATGATCGGCTAAGAGAGTTTCATGACGACTTTGAAGGTTGTCAAACTTAGACTGTAGTTGCTGAAGATTATCAGTCAGTGTTTGAGTTCGATCCATTTCCTCGCCTAACATGTCATCGCTTTTGTCTAGCATATTTTGAACCTTTTCCAAAGCCTTTTGTTGTTTAACAGCAATATTAGCAAGTTTGGAATAGCTGGGTTTGAGGTTATCATCAGATTCATCCTCACTTGATTCAGAGGAGGGATATTTGAATACCTTGGCAGCTTTTGCCATGAAGCAATAGGTGGGAGCATAGTCATCGTTGCCGTCATCAGCAATGTTGGGGAAGCCATTTTCCTCAGTGTTGAAGATGGACTTGCTGACGTAAGCAGTAGCGAGGGCTAGGCTCGCCACACCAGAGTCTGACTCCTCAGATGCCTCCTCTTCCTCATGTTCGTCAGATTCAGCTTCAGAGTCCATTTCCTTGCCAATGAATGCCCGAGCTTTCTTGGAGCTGCTCTTCTTGTGAGATGAGGACTTTGAAGATTTTGATGATGAGGACTTTGAAGATTTCTTCTTCTTCTTCTTAGAGTCATATGAACTATCATCCTTGTATTTCTTCTTCTTTGATTCCTTCTCCCGCTGAGGACAATCAGTAATGTAGTGACCAGGTTTCTTGCATTTATGGCAAGTTCTCTTCTTGTAGTCACGGGATGAGGAATCTGATTTCATGTCATCACCTCTTGAGGATTTTCCAAATCGGCCACGTCTAGAGAACTTCTGGAATTTCCTCACGAGCATTGCTAGCTCCTGACTCAGTTCTTCCGGATCACCAAGGCTGCTACCAGAATCTTCATCTTCAGATTCAGAGACTGCCTTGGCTTTCAGTGCACGAGATCTACCATAGCTCGGTCCATAGAGATCTCTCTTCTCAGCTAGTTGGAATTCATGAGTGTTCAGCCTCTCAAGAATATCAGCAGGATCAAGTGACTTGTAGTCTCCACGTTCTTGAATCATCAGTGCCAGTGTATCGAATGAAGAATCGAGTGACCTCAGCAATTTCTTCACCACTTCATGGTCGGTGATGTCAGTGGCACCCAGTGCTTGAAGCTCGTTTGAAATGTCAGTGAGGCGATCAAAGGTTTGCTGAACATTTTCGTTGTCGAGTCTTTTGAAGCGGTTGAAGAGATTGCGAAGAACATCAACTCGAGAGTCACGTTGAGTTGAGACTCCTTCGTTGACCTTGGACAACCTATCCCAGATAAGCTTAGCTGTCTCCAAAGCACTCACTCTGCCATACTGCCCTTTGCTCAGATGGCCACATATGATATTCTTCGCTTGAGAGTCAAGTTGCTTGAATCTCTTCACATCAGCAGCGTTTACGGAAGGAGTGACAGAGGGAACACCATTTTCCACAACATACCAGAGATCGTTGTCAATTGCCTCAAGATGCATGCGCCTCTTGTTCTTCCAGTAGGGGTAGTCCGTCCCATCGAAGGTAGGACACCCAGCCGAGACCTTGATCATGCCTGCAGTCGACATAACTAAAACTCCAGGTGGTTAAACCAAAATCACACAGAACAAGGGAGTACCAAGCTCTGATACCAATTGAAAGTGCGTTATATCGACTAGAGGGGGGGTGAATAGGCGATTTTTACAAATTCGTCACTGAGGAATTTCAAGGTGAGGAAATTCCTAAGCGACGAACTACATAGCAGCGGAATAAGTACTCAGATGCAAGCGTAACAGAGCAGTAGCACAGTCATCATGATGAAATGAAAACAAGCACAGAGCACGAGAAGCGTAAACACAGGATAAGCAGGCTGAAGACAAACTGACTGAAGAAATTGAACTGACGAAATTGAGAAAGTCTTCAGTCAAAGTCTTCAAACAGTAATGATCAAATACATAGCAAGTATGCGAGGAAATGAAAGGGTTGAGGAAATAGAACCAGTAGCTCGGTGAAGACAATGATTTGGTAGACCAGTTCCAACTGCTGTGACAGTTGTACGTCTGGTTAGAGCGGCTAGGTATTTAAACCTGAGGACACACAGTCCCGGACACACAGTCCTCACCGTATTCTCCTTGAGCTAAGGTCACACAGACCTCGCCCAATCACTCGTGGTAAGTCTTCAGGTGACTTCCAAACCTTCACATACTCGGTCACTCGGCAATCCACAATTTCCTCTTGGATGCTCTAGACCATGACGCCTAACCGTCTGGAGGATGCACAGTCCTCAAAGGTAACAAGCGTCGGTTCCACACAGGAATAATCTCTTCAGTGATGCTCAATCACTTTGGGTTTGTAGGTGTTTGGGTTTTTGGGTTTTTCCTCACTTGATGATTTTCGCTCAAAGTCCTCGGAGGATGGGATGCTCTAAATGACAAGTGTCAATCTATTTCTTGGAGCAGCCAACCAGCTAGTGGTTGTAGGGGGCAGCTATTTATAGCCTAGGGAGCAGCCCGACATGATAAGACATAAATGCCCTTCAATGATATGACCGTTAGGTGGGTAGGATATTTGGACAGCTGGCGCGCAGCACAGCAACGGTCGGATATTTGAGTATCAAATTCCTCAGGGCTATCATGTTCCTCACTTGTAGGCAATCCGCACTGGCGAATTCCTAACTCCTCAGTCAGAACAAATTCCTCAGAGAACAGAAGAACTTCGTCTCTGTCACTGAAGAACTTGACTAAACTGTATGAGATTTCCAATGGCTTCACTCGAAAGGATTGGGTAGGTGTAGGATTTTGAGTTGAGCATCACTTGGAAACTTTTCCTTAGTTTTACCTCGACCCCCTTTAACAGTACGGTGTTTCCTATGACTCAAGAAGAAGAAAATGAAACTACGAAAACCAAAGTCTTCACGCTTCATAATCCTCGCATGAATATCAAGTCTTCAGGGTCACACCAATTTCTTCACTTTCAAAGTCTTCAAGAAAACCGAAGTCTTCAGTTGAAGACATTCATTTTTAGGGGTCGACATTCATCGTAAATAACAAACTCCTCATAGACTTATAGACCTGTGTACACTCACAAACACATTAGTCCCTTAACCTATAAGTCTTCAATACACCAAAATCACTAAGGGGCACTAGATGCACTTACAATAGCCCCCCCCCCCCCACCATCATCACCACAACCATTCTCTCCAAGTTAGTCATACTTGTAATCGGTGTATCGCATCATTGTAACACATGTTATCAATCAATCATCTTTATGTCGTGTTCAATGAGTTTATCTTGTGATTCGATCGCCATATGTGAGTAATTCGGTAAGGTAGTGGGGGTTGAAGCAAGGTCTTGCAACGTGATGTATTTGTGCAAGGGATCATTGGAATGTCTTTGTATATTTGAAGTTATTTGTATCTGTTCGATTGCAACGGAGTTATCTCTTGTCTTCTTCTCGTTCTAAGTCCCTGCATGTACCCAGGATCCCGTAGATCGATCAAGGAGAACATAATGAGCAAGGCGGACATGAACTGCCTAAACAGCAGTGAGAGAAGCGTTAGCATGATAGCGGAAAGCTATTCCTTGGGGACGAATGAGGTGTATTCATTAAATACTCAATGTTTTTTTGTGAATATTTATTCTTAATAACCGAGGTAACCACGTGCCACGGTAAGGGCCATCGGTTGGATAATTCACTCTTGGTGCAGGCCATGCACCAATTAAGGCATACTTTGGACACATCCCCCACATCATGCATCACAAGAACATCATAGTGGATGTCTTCCAAAGCTATGTTTATTATCAAGATAAGATCCCACACAAAAATATAAGGTTGTGAGAGTAAGACCTCATACCCACGCTTGTTTTAATACCAGTGTTTACACCCAAAAGGTTGTTAAAGGTCTGGCAAAAAAATTGGAATTCAATTTGATAACAGTAACTTGCTGGAGCCTTTGTCGTACTGCACATCCTCTTGTGGGTTTGATAACTCAGGATCACACCATGAGGGAAAGGCACGGGAACCTTCTGCTGTCCAAAATGAAAGTTTCAGCAAGCAATGATTGAGAGAATGGTTTGCGAGCCTTGACAAGGCGATACTCGTGGGGTGTTAGCAAGTTACTTTGGTACCGCGTTGTCTTTTACATGTCTTTAACTTCCATAATATGTGGTTTCATTGCAAAAAAAATATTATTTCGAAGTATTCCCGACAAGCAACTGTTACCTAGAAAAAAATAGAATAGATGCTACTCGGATATTTAATTCGGTGCCCAGGCTCATCTGCACCCAGTGAACAGTAAACTCAATAGAAAATACTAAAACAATTCAAATAATTCTAAAAAAAATTGGGTGGAAGATGTTTCAATGTGTGATGTTCGTGCTAAATTTCAGCTTGTTCGGGCGTCTGAGGAGCTCATGGCAAAAAAGACAAAATTGGTTAAGACAATATTTGAACAGTAAACTTTCTGACAACCCCAAAATTTGCCTTTTTTCCTGAGTGCTACTTAAATGTTCAAACTCTACAAAATTTTGCACGGACTTCATGCACATGATCATCTAGCATCCCAAAGAAATTAGAATTTATTGGTTTTCTTTACTATTTTAAATGAATTTACTGTTCACCTCGGGTGCAGATGCAACCGATAGCCAAAACGCTACGTCCGTATTATTTTTTCTAGATTAGCAAGAACTTTGTGTTGATTATCTTTACTTCACTTCTCTTGGATAATAACCATGCCACCGATACAGCTATACTAGGTTTTCAGGTGAAGAAAACGAAGGGCCATATAGGCGTACCGATCGTAAGTGAACCAAAAACTTCTCATTATTTCGGTTTAAATAAATGAGTTACTTGTAATTGAATTAAGGTTTAAGTTTGTGGAGGTTGATGAGTGATATTTTTGCGCTCATCACACCATTGTTTAAACTGGATAATCCGAAAATTCCTAAAAAAATCACTCTGATATTGCTGCTAATGACTAATGAATGCGAGAGATCACGAGGTCTTTTGTTTAATGTTTTTCCGCAGGAAAAGGTTCTAAACATGGAAGGATATCATCCCATACAAGGAAATATGAAGTTTGATGGAAGAGGCAAGTCAACTGAGGGCGCGCCAAGCTCAACAAAGCGCAAGACGATGCATGGTACGAGCGCGCACACTCGTACCGCCGCTTGTACCACCTGCCGTGAGCACCAGTTGGTCCACCTGGCCAACTTCTATAAAGGGTCGATGCCAGAATACCAACAGTGAGAGCACCATTCGTGAAACGGAGAACCAGATGTTGGGAATCGTTGCATGGAAAACAAAAAAAATTCTACGCACACGCAATGATCTATCCATGGAGATGCATAGCAACGAGGGGGAGAGTGTGTCTACGTACCCTCGTAGACCGTAAGTGGAAGCGTTTAACAACGCGGTTGATGTAGTCGAACTTCTTCGCGCTCCAACCGATCAAGTACCGAACGTACGGCACCTCCGCGTTCTGCACACGTTCAGCTCGGTGACGACCTTCGCCTTCTTGATCCAGCAAGACGTCGAGGTAGTAGATGAGTTCCGCCAGCACGATGGCATGGTGACGGTGATGGTGAAGTGATCTCCGCAGGGCTTCGCCTAAGCACTACGAAAATATGACCGGGGGTGTAAACGATGGAGGGGGGCGCCGCAGACGGCTAAACAATTGTCTGGGGTGTGCTAGGCGCCCCCCTCCCACATATATATAGGTGGGAGGGGGAGGGGAGAGTCCAGGAGGCACCCCAAGTAGGACCGAATCCTACTTGGGCTCCTCCCAAGCCGCGTGCCCCCCCTGCCATATATATAGGAGGGGTAAGGAAAGGGAGGAGAGGTGGAAGGAAGGGGGAATCCTATTCCCTTTCTTTCCTTTCCTCCTTCCCCTTTCCTTCTCCATCTTGGCCGGCCCATATGGGGGGCGCACGAGCCCCTTGTGTCTGGTGTGTTTCCCCTCTTGGCCCATAAGGCCCATATCTTTTGCCGGGGGTGCCCGGAACCCCTTCCGGTGACCCGATAAGTACCCGGTGACCCCCGAAACACTTCCGGTGTCCGAATACCATCGCCCTATATATCAATCTTTACCTCTCGACCATTTCGATACTCCTCGTCATGTCTGTGATCTCATCCGGGACTCCGAACAACATTCAATCACCAAATCACATAACTCATATAATACTATATCGGCATCGAACATTAAGCGTGCGGACCCTACGGGTTCGAGAACTATGTAGACATGACCGAGACACCTCTCCGGCCAATAACCAATAGCGGAACCTGGATGCTCATATGAGCTCCTACATATTCTACGAAGATCTTTATCGGTCAAACCGTTATGACAACATATGTAATTCCCCTTGTCCATCGGTATGTTACTTGCCCGAGATTCGATCATCGGTATCTTCATACCTAGTTCAATCTCGTTACCGGCAAGTCTCTTTACTCGTTCCATAATACATCACCTCGTGACCAACTCCTTAGTCATTTGCTTGCAAGCTTATGATGTGTATTACCGAGAGGGCCCAGAGATACCTCTCCGAAACTCGGAGTGACAAATCCTAATCTCGATCTATGCCAACTCAACAAACACCTTCGGAGATACCTGTAGAGCATCTTTATGATCACCCAGTTACGTTGTGATGTTTGATAGCACACAAAGTATTCCTCCAGTATCCGGGAGTTGCATAATCTCATAGTCGAAGGAATATGTATTTGACATGAAGAAAGCAATAGCAATAAAACCGAACGATCATTATGCTAAGCTAACGGGTGGGTCTTGTCCATCACATCATTCTCCTAATGATGTGATCCCGTTATCAAATGACAACACATGTCCATGGTTAGGAAACCTTAACCATCTTTGATCAACGAGCTAGTATAGTAGAGGCTTACTTGGGCCACGGTATTTGTTTCTGTATTCACACATGTATTTAAGTTTCCGATCAATACAATTCTAGCATGAATAATAAACCTTTATCATGAATAAGGAAATATAAAATAACAACTTTATTATTGCCTCTAGGGCATATTTAATTCACCAGAACCAATCTTCACACCCTAGTTGCCGCCATTTCCCATCTTATCTCCATAGCCGCCGCCACCATCATCATCATGAACCAATTTTCACACCCTAATCGGTGTATCGCATCCGACAACTATTGTAACACATGTTATCAATCAATCATCTTTTTGTCGTGTTCAATGAGTTTATCTTACGATTCGATCGCCATATGTGAGTAATTCGATAAGGTAGTGGGTTGAAGCAAGGTCTTGCAACGCGATGTATTTATGAAAGGGATCGTTGGAATGTCTTTGTATATTTGACGTTATTTGTTTGTGTCCGATTGCAACGGAGTTATCTCTTGTCTTATTCCCGTTCTAAGGCCCTGCAGGTACCCAGGATCCCATAGATCGATCAAGGAGAATGTAATGAGCAAGGAGGACGTGGAAGGCTATACTAAACAGCAGTGAGAGAAGGGTTAGCACGATAGCGGACAACTATTCCTTGTGGACGAATGAGGTGTATTCATTAAATGCTCAATGCTTTTGTGTGAATATTTATTCTTAATAACCGAGGTAGCCCCGTGCCACGGTAAGGGCCATCGGCTGGACAATTGACTCTTGGTGCAGGCCGTGCACCGGTCAAGGCATACTTTGGACACATCCCCCACATCATACATCGCAAGAACATCATAGTGGATGTCTTCCTAAGCTATATTTATTATCAATATAAGATCCCACACAAAAATATAAGGTTGTGAGAGTAAGACCTCATACCGATGCTTGTTTTAATACCAGTGTTTACACCCAAATGGTTGTTAAAGGTCTAGCAAAAAAATTGGAATTCAATTTGATAACAGTAACTTGCTGGAGCCTTTGTCGCACTGCACATGCTCTTGTGGGTTCGATATCTCAGGATCACACCATGAGGGAAAGGCACGGGAACCTTCTACTGTCCAAAAATGAAAGTTTCAGCAAGGAATGATTGAAAGAAGGGTTTGCGAGCCTTGACAAGGCGATACTCGTGGGTGTTAGCAAGTTACTCTGGTACCGCGTTCTCTTTTACATGTCTTTTTCTTCCGTAATATATGGTTTAATTGCAAAAAAAGTTCTTTCGAAGTATTCCTGACAAGCAAGTGTTACATAGAAAAAATAGAATAGATGCTACTCGGATATTCAATTCGGTGCCCGGGCTCATCTGCACCCAATGGACAGTAAATTCAATAGAAAATACTAAAACTATTCAAATAATTCTGAAAAAAATTAGGTGGAAGAAGTTTCAATGTGTGATGTTCGTGCTAAATTTCAGCTTGTTTAGGCGTCTGAGGAGCTCACGGCAAAAAAGACTAAATTGGTCAAGACAATATTTGAATAATAAACTTTCTAACAACCCCAAAATTTGTATTTTTTGCTGAGTGCTACTTAAATGTTCAAACTCTACAAAATTTTGCATGGACTTCACGCACATGATCATCTAGCATCCAAAAAAAAAATAGAATTTATTGATTTTCTTTACTATTTTAAATGAATTTACTGTTCACCTCAGGTGAGATGCACCCGATAGCCAAAACACTACGTCCCTATTATTTTGTATAGATTAGCAAGAACTTTGTGTTGATTATCTTTACTTCACTTCTCTTGGATAATAACCATGCCACCGGTACAGCTATACTAGGTTTTCAGGTGAAGAAAACGTATGGCTATCTAGGCGTACCGATCGTAAGTGAACCAAAAACTTCTCATTATTTCGGTTTAAATGACTGAGTTACTTATAATTGAATTATTGTTTGTTGCTCGATGATGATTAAGGTTTAAGTTTGTCGAGGTTGATGAGTGATATTTTTGCGCTCATCACACCGTTGTTTAAACTGGATAACCCGAAAATTCCTAAAACAAATCACTCTGATATTGCTGCTAATGACTAATGAATACGAGAGATCATGAAATCCTTTGTTTAATGTTTTTCCGCAGGAAAAGGTTCTAAACATGGAACGATATCATCCCATACAAGGAAATATGAAGTTTGATGGAAGAGGCAAGTCAACTAAGGGCACGCCAAACTCAACAAAGATCAAGATGATGCATAGTATGAGCGCGCCCGCTCGTACCGCTGCTCGTACCACCTGTCGTGAGCACCAATTGGTCCACCTGGCCAACTTCTATAAAGGGTCGATGCCAGAATATCAACAATGAGAGCACCATTCGTGAAACGGAGAACCAGGTCCAATCTTCACACCCTAGTTGCCGCCATTTCCCATCTCATCTCCATAGCTACCGCCACCATCATCACCACAACCATTCTCTCCAAGTTAGTCATACTTGTAATCATTGTATCGCATCCGGCAACTGTTTACACATGTTATCAATCAATCAATCATCTTTATGTCATGTTCAATGAGTTTGTCTTGCGATTCGATCGCTATATGCGAGTAATTCGGTAAGGTAGTGGGTTTAAGCAAGGTCTTGCAACGCGATGTATTTGTGCAAGGGATCGTTCGAATGACTTTGTATATTTGACGTTATTTGTATGTGTCCGATTGCAACGGAGTTATCTCTTGTCTTCTTCCCGTTCTAAGGCCCTGCATGTACCCAGGATCCCGTAGATCGATCAAGGGGAAGGTAATGAGCAAGGAGGACGTGGAACGCTATACTGAACAACAATGAGAGAAGGTTTAGCACGATAGCGGAAAGCTATTCCTTGGGTAGGAATGAGGTGTATTCATTAAATGCTCAATGCTTTTGTCTGAATATTTATTCTTAATAACTGAGGTAACCCCGCGCCATGGTAAGGGCCATCGGCTGGATAATTGACTCTTGGTGCAGGCCGTGCACCGGTCAAGGCATACTTTGGACACATCCCCCACATCATGCATCGCAGGAACATCACAGTGGATGTCTTCCAAAGCTATGTTTATTATCAAGATAAGATCCCACGCAAAAATATAAGGTTGTGAGAGTAAGACCTTGATAACCCACAAGTATAGGGGATCACAACAGTTTTCGAGGGTAGAGTATTTAACCCAAATTTATAGATTCGACACAAGGGGAGCCAAAGTATACTTGCAAATATTAGCAGTTGAGTTGTCAATTCAACCACACTTGGAGATTAATTATCTGCAGCAAGGTGATCAGTAGCACAACAATATGATAGTTTTGATAGCAGTGATAATAGTAGTAGTAACGGTAACAGTGATAGCAATGAGTTTGTAGCAAGTGCAACAGTAACAGCAGCAGTAGTAACTTAGCAAGAACAATATATGGAAAAATCGTAGGCGTTGGATCAGTGAATTCATTGGATGATATTCATCATATAACAGTCATAACCTAGGGCGATACAAAACTAGCTCCAGTTCATAAATATAACATAGGCATGTATTCCATAAATAGTCATACGTGCTTATGGAAAGAACTTGCATGACATCTTTTGTCCTACCCTCCCGTGGCAGCGGGGTCCCTAAGGAAACTAAGGGACATTAAGGCCTCCTTTTAATACAGAACCGCAACAAAGCATTAGCACATAGCGAATACATGAACTCCTCAAACTACGGTCATCACCGAAAAGTATCCCGATTACTGTCACACCGGGGTTTACGGATCATAACTCGTAATAGGTGAATATGACTTGCAAGATTGGATCTAGAACATAGATATAATGGTGATAACATAAACGGTTCAGATCTGAAATCATGGCACCCGGACCCAAAGTGACAAGCATTAAGCATGGCAAAGTCATAACAACATCAATCTCAGAACATAATGGATACTAGGGATCAAGCCCTAACAAAACTAACTCGATTACATGATGAATCTCATCCAACTCCTCACCGACCAGCGAGCCTACGAAGGAATTACTCACTCCCGGTGGGGAGCATCATGGAATTGGCTATGGAGAAGGGTTGGTGATGACGAAGATCGAAGATCCCCCTCTCCGGAACCCCAAACGGGCACCAGATCTGGCCTCTCGACAAAGAACAGGAGGTGGCGGCGGCTCTGTATCATGAAACGCGATAATTTTTTCTCCCTTATTTTTTTCTCCAAAAATAGGATTTTATAGAGTCGGAGTCAGGGTCTGTGGGGCCACCAGGTTGGCACAACCCACCTGGGCGCGCCTGGAGGGGGGTGCGCCCTGGTGGGTTGTGCTCACCCAGGGGCCCCCCTCCGGTGGTTCTTGGCTCCAGTATTTTTCTTTTATTCCATAAAAATTCTCCAAAAAGTTTCGTTCCATTCCGAGAACTTTATTTCTGCACAAAAACAACAGCATGGTAGTTCTGCTGAAAACAGCGTCAGTCCGGGTTAGTTTCATTCAAATCATGCAAATTAGAGTCCAAAACAAGAGCAAAAGCGTTAGGAAAAGTAGATACGACGGAGACGTATCAACTCCCCCAAGCTTAAACCTTTGCTTGTCCTCAAGCAATTCAGTTGATAAACTGAAAGTGAAAAAGAAAAAATTTACGAACTCTTTTGTTCTTGTTTACATAAATAAGCTTAAGTAGCACCCAGGTTTTCAGCAAAGATTATAACTAACCATGTCAGCAATAACTCTTAGAAATTGTATTAACTCATATCAATGGCATAAGCAACTAGCGAGCAATAATAAAATATCTCAAATGACAACACTTTGTTAAAACAATCGTGATATAATATGACAACAGTGGTATCTTGCTAGCCCTTTCTGAGACCGCAAAACATAAATGCAGAGCACCTCCAAAGTTCAAGCGACGACTAAACATTGTAATTCATGGTAGAAAAGATCCAGTCATGATGCAGCCAACATTAGCTACACATAATGCATGAGGATGACAATAGTGCTCTCAGACCTGGCGCTTATTTGAGAAGGTGATGACACAACATAAAATTAAATAGATAGTCCCTTCACAGAGGGAAGCAGTGATTTGCAGCGGTGCCAGAGCTCAGATTTTTAAAACAGAGATAAATGAATATTTGAGAAATGCACCCTTCCTTTTTACTTCGCGACCATTAGTTATCGATATCTTCCACGCTAAACACATTAGTGGCGGTTCCCAAGCGATAAAAGTAAAGGTTTACTCCCCAACACCATGATACATCTCCAACGTATCTATAATTTTTTATTGTTCCATGCTGTTATATTATCATTCCTGGATGTTTTACAATCATTTGATAGCAACTTTATATCATTTTTTGGGACTAACCTATTGACATAGTGCCCAGTGCCAGTTGCTTGTTTTTTACTTTGCAGGAAATCAATACCAAACGGAGTCCAAACGCAGCGAAACTTTTTGGTGATTTTTTCTGGACCAGAAGACACAAGTTGGGCCAAGAAAGTACCTGAGGGGGGCTCCGAGGGGAGCACAACCCACCAAGGCTCACCCAGGTGGGTTGTGCCCACCTCGGCCACCTCCCACACCGCCTCTTTGCTCTATAAATACCCCAATATTCCAGAAACCCTATGGGAGTCGACGAAAATCAATTCCAGCCGCCGCAAGTTCCAGAAACCACAGATCCAATCTAGACACCATCAAGGAGGGGTTCATCATCCTCATTGGTGCCTCTCCGATGATGCGTGAGTAGTTCATTGTAGACCTACGGGTCCGTAGGCTGTAGCTAGATGGCTTCCTCTCTCTCTTTTGATTCTCAATACAATGGTCTCTTGGAGATCTATTTGATGTAACTCTTTTTTGCGGTGTGTTTGTTGGGATCCGATGAACTTTGAGTTTATGATCAGATCTATGTTTTTATCCATGAAAGTTATTTGAGTCTTTTGATCTCTTATATGCATGATTGCTTATAGCCTCGTATTTCTTCTTCGAATCTTTGGTTTAGTTAGGCCAACTAGATCGATTTTTCTTGCCATGGGAAGAGGTGCTTTGTGATGGGTTCGATCTTACGGTGCTTGATCCCAGTGACAGAAGGGGAACCGACACGCATGTATCGTTGCTATTAAGGATAACAAGATGGGGTCTATTTCTACATAAATAGATCTTGTCTACATCATGTCATCGTTCTTATTGCATTACTCCGTTTCTCCATGAACTTAATACGCTAGATGCATGCTGGATAGCGGTCGATGTGTGGAGTAATAGTAGTAGATGCAGGCAGGAGTCGGTCTACTAATCTTGGACGTGATGCCTATATAATGATCATTGCCTGGATATCGTCATAATTATTTGAAGTTCTATCAATTGCCCAACAATAATTTTTTTACCCACCGTATGCTATTTTTCTCGAGAGAAGCCACTAGTGAAATCTACGACCCCCGGGTTTATTTTCTCATCATATATTTTCAGATCTATTTTTGCTATTTGCCTTTTTATTTATTTGCCACTTTTATTTTCAGATCTATATTTCCAAAAACCCAAAAATACCTCGCTGAATTTTATTTGCTTTTTATTTGCATCTATCAATCTACTACAATTTATCTCACGTCTGTTTGCCAATTTCTGGCGCCGTTACCCGAAAGGGATTGACAACCCCTTTAACACGTCGGGTTGCAAGTATTTGTTCTTTGTGTGTAGGTGTTGTTTATGTAGTGTTGCTTTGTTCTCCTGCTGGTTCGATAACCTTGGTCTCATCACTGAGGGAAATACCTACCGTTGCTATGCTGCATCATCCCTTCCTCTTTGGGGAAATACCGACGTAGTTCAAGCCAACATCAAAAGGAATTTCTGGCGCCGTTGCCGGGAGACATCATCAACATCTACCAGGTTCCTAATCACAAATCTCATCTCCTTGCAATTAGATTATTTGCCATTTGCCTCTCGTTTTCCTCTTCCCCACTTCACAAAAAATTGCCGTTTTATTCGCCCTCTTTCTCGCTCACCGTTTTCTCATCAGATCTCTTAATTGCTTGAGCTTGTCATCATGAGTGACTTTGGTATGGCAGAAACAGATGATGGCCTAACTCCTAAAATTGGACGATCTGGCAATCTGGATGCTAAAACTTTTGTTTCGGGGCAAGGGAATGTTATAGGAAAAGAACGTATCCAAGAATTTTTCAATTGTGTTGGAAATTTAAGTCTTTATGATGTTCCTATACTTAAAGGGACTGAATCTTATGCGGAAGCTATCTCAGCACTAGTTCTGAAACTTGAAAATAAATTTATTCGCACTCATCCTACCTTGCAAAGAATGTTTTATGAGCTACCCGTCAAAAAGAATCCTAAGGCTAAAAAGTTGGCCACTCTTGTTCTTATGAATGAATTTGACTACATAATACGGGAAGCTAGGGAAATCTTTGATTTTTATGGTATGAATCGTGAAAAACCCGTGATAGATGAATTCTTTATAATAGTGATTATGTTCTAAGACATTTGTTTGGGGATAATCAAATCTTTGATGAGAACCTTAAAAAGGACGTCCCCGTTTTAGATATAATCCAACAAGTTTTCAATGATGTTAATCAGCACTATTCTTGGATTGTTGCCGGAAATAAGAACAAAGATGACAATACTTAGATCTTTGCATTATGCCTAGCTAAGGGCGTAAAACGATAGCGCTTGTTGGGAGGCAACCCAATGAATAAAATTTAATTTTGTCTTTTTCTTTCTGTTTTTGAGTGTTTGCACAATTATGCTACTGTTATGATTGTGTTTTTTGTGTTTTAATTGGTGTTTGTGCCAAGTAAAGCCTTTGGGATAGCTTTGGTGATAGTTGATTTGATCTTGTTGGAAAACAGAAACTTTTTCGTCCAGAAAAACAATTTTTAAAATTCACAGAAGCGACTAAAAATTCTTAAGTTTTTACACAAGATTTATATACAAATTTTCTATGTTTTCCTAATTTTTTAGTATTTTTGGAGTTACAGAAGTATGATAACAATTTGCATCTTTATAGACTATTCTGTTTTTGACAGATTCTGTTTTCTTTGCATTGTGTGCTTATTTTGATGAATCTATGGTTTTTATCGGGGGTATGAGCCATGGTAAAGTTAGAATACAGTAGATATAATGCAAGAACAAAATTTGAATGGGTTTTCTACAGTACTTAAAGTAAAGATTGGTTATCTTATACTAACGGATCTCACGAAGGTTTTGTTAAGTTTTGTGTGATTGAAGTTTTCAAGTTTTGGGTGAGATTACGATGGATGAAGGAATAAGGAGTAAGAAGAGCCTAAGCTTGGGGATGCCCCATGGCACCCCAAGCCATTATTCAAAGAGAAGCAAGCAACTAAGCTTGGGGATGCCCGAGCGGCATCCCCTCTTTCTTCTAACGACCATCGGTATTTTACTTGGAGCTATATTTTATTCGTCACATATCATGAGTTTTGCTTGGAGTGTCTTGTATGATATGAGTCTTTGCTTGATTTGATTTTTATTTTTATTCCTGAATCCTTGCTGGACACACCTATTTGGGAGAGCCAAAATTATGCTATGACTTGTTAGAATTGCTCTCTATGCTTCACTTAAATCTTTATGAGCTATGGAATTGCTCTAGTGCTTCACTTATATCTTTTTGAGCACGGTGTGCTTTAGTATTTTTGAAGAAATGATCTCATGCTTCACTTAGATTTATTTGAGAGTTGGTAAATTTTTTAAGAAATTCTCTCTTGCTTCACTTAAATTATTTTGAGAGAAGAAAATTTTTATGCTCATAATAAAAACTTTCATGAAGATCATTGGACAAAATAAACTTGATTCCTTGTAATAGTTTTGTGATATGTTGATATAATATGTGAGTCATGTTGATGAGTAATTATGCTTTAGTAAGAATATTGGTGTTAAGGTTTGTGATTCCCTATGCAAGCACGAAAGTCAATAGTTATGCAATGAAATTACATCCTACTTGTGGTGAATTATTCGGTGTTAGTTATGCTTAATGCTCGCTTATGAGGATTTTCGTTTCTTGGTTGGATGCTTCTCAATCTTTTGCTAGCCTTCATTTGCACTAAGTATGATCACTACTTGTGCATACAAAATCCTTAAACCAGTTTTGCCATATGAGTCCACTATACCTACCTATATGCGGTATTTTCGTGCCGTTCTAAGCAAATTTGTATGTGCCATCTCTAATTTCAAAATAAATTTCTCTTTTGTGTGCTCGTACCGCTCATGAAACGGTAGGAGGTGGATGATATATTTCCATGCTAGATGTGTTATTCTCAAGATGAGTGTTTATTCACTTGTCATTGCATGAGAGTACGGCAAAGGTATTAGGGATGCCCAGTCCCGAAATGAAAAATGAATTTACTTTATGTTGTCAAATAATAAATTCCTTGGAAAGTGTTGGTATGGAGGGCACCCGTGGATACGGCTAGCCATGGAAAGTGAAAGTATGGTGGAAAAAGGAATAAAATTTATTTTCTGTTTGGGAACCGCTTATGATATATCTAGCATGGAAAGTATTGGGAACTACTCGATTGTTTTTGTTGACAGGAAAAGCATGCCACCCCAAAATGTTTTATCTCTACTTTTTTCGCTTTGAGCTCTGGCACCTCTAAAAATCCCTACTTCCCTCTGCGAAGGGCCTTTCTTTTAGTTTATGCAATTTTTATTTTGAGTCTCCATCTTCTCTTATAAAGCACCAACTAAGGGGCACTATGATCGTACTTGAGCATTGGGTGTAGCTAATATGCGAGTGTGTTTCATGAATGGATCAATGATTGAGCATAATGGGCTAGGGATAACTTGCTTTAGTGTTGATATTTTGAAAGACATGGTTGCTTGTTGATATGCTTGAGTATTGAAACTTCATGTCAAAACTAGACTATTGCTTTGAATCATATAAAAGTCCAAATGTCCATGCTACAAAGAAAAGAATATGTGATTAACATGTTAGGCAGCATTCCACATCAAAAATTCTGTTTTTATCATTTACCTACTCGAGGACGAGCAGGAATTAAGCTTGGGGATGCTGATACGTCTCCAACGTATCTATAATTTTTGATTGTTCCATGCTATTATATTATCATTCTTGGATGTTTTACAATCATTTTATAGCAACTTTATATCAGTTTTTTGGACTAACCTATTGACATAGTGCCCAGTGCCAGTTGCTGTTTTTTGCTTGTTTTTCACTTCGCAGGAAATCAATACCAAACGGAGTCCAAACATAGCGAAACTTTTTGGTGGTTTTTTCTAGACCAGAAGACACAAGTTGGGCCAAGAAAGTACCTAAAAGGGGCTCCGAGGGGAGCACAACCCACCAGGGCGCGCCTGGGAGCCCAGGCGTGCCCAGGTGGGTTGTGCCCACCTCGGCCACCTCCCGCACCGCCTCTTTGCTCTATAAATACCCCAATATTCCAGAAACCCTAGGGAGTCGACGAAAATCAATTCCAGCCGCCGCAAGTTCCAGAAAGCACAGATCCAATCTAGATACCATCACGGAGGGGTTCATCATCCTCATTGGTGCCTCTCCGATGATGTGTGAGCAGTTCATTGTAGACCTATGGGTCCGTAGGCAGTAGCTAGATGGCTTCCTCTCTCTCTTTTGATTCTCAATACAATGGTGTCTTGAAGATCTATTTGATGTAACTCTTTTTTGCGGTGTGTTTGTTGGGATCCGATGAACTTTGAGTTTATGATTAGATCTATGTTTTTATCCATTAAAGTTATTTGCGTCTTTTGATCTCTTATATGCATGATTGCTTATAGCCTCGTATTTCTTCTTCGAATCTTTGGTTTAGTTAGGCCAACTAGATCGATTTTTCTTGCCATGGGAAGAGGTGCTTTGTGATGGGTTCGATCTTGTGACGCCCCGGCTCAATCGTGCACTAATCATACACGCAAATGCACATGATCAAGCCTAAGGACTCACTTGAAGGAATCACAACACAACTCTAAAACATAAATAAAGGCATACAAGCATTATATTACAAGCCAGGGCCTCGAGGGCTTGAATACATAAGCTTGATGTCAACAAGCATCAGCGGAAGCATTAGATATCTGAGTACAGATATAAAAGAAAACACAGGTAAGCCTTTAGAAAGGCTGGGCAAAACAAAAGCTACGATCGAAAAGGCACAGGCCTCCTGCCTGGGACCCTCCGAACCTACTCCTGGTCGTCAGCCAACCCGTAGTAGTAACCACCCTCGGGGTAGTAGTAGCAGTCATCGACGGGGGCAGCTATCTCAGGGGCTTCGTCATCTGGTTGCATCAAACGGATATGGGGAAAAAGAGGAAGCAAAGCAACCGTAAGTACTCATCCGAAGTACTCAACAAGCAATGATCTACACTACATATGCAACATTATCAAAGAAAAGCTGTATATGTGGACTGGGCTGCAGAAATGCCAGAATAGAGAGAAGGCCTAGTCCTATCGAAGACTAGCATCTTCAGCGGTCTTGCAGCATTAGAAGAGTGTAGATTAGTACAGTATAAACTAGTAGTAGCAATAAGTATCAACCTCGCCAAGAGGTCCTTTCTCGACTCCCTGCAAGAAAGCAATCCCAGAGCCCTAATATCCATATCTCATCTCATCATTAGGTTCTAGTTGTATCAATCGGGATATAACTTCGAGCGTCTGTTACCGAGGATCCGGCTATGCATAGATTAGTTCTTCCCTGCAGGGGTGCACCAACTTACCCACCACGCTCGATTAACTCCGGCCGGACACACTTTTCTGGGTCATGCCCGGCCTCGGCCAAATGACACACCACAGCCCTAACTAGAGCTCAGCAGAGAGGTCCCCATCGGTCTATATCCTAGGCGCTCAGGGGTCTTGGGCCATCGCCCTGTGCTCTCCGGGCCGTTGCACGCAGGGCGGGTCCAGGCTCCACCACTACAGGATGGTGCCGGCCCAGCCGTGCCGCCATGCTGAACTGGATGTCTGACAGAGCTTTTGGCTGATGCATACGATGCAGAGTGCCCATAACTTTTCCCGCGTGATGGTTAGTGCTATCGGGCCAGAGGCCCACTCAGATCAAATATCCAAATCGTTAGTGTGTTGGTAGCGTGCGGTAACGAGCAGAGACTCACGATCGATGTGACCCCGTCACCCCGTCTCGAGGACTTGCGGCAAGGGCTAAGAATGTCCGACCACGCCTCGTATTTATCTCTCGAGTACCCTCCAGGTCAACCCGACTTCCCATCACTCGCGGGTACCCCTTAGGGTTGACCCGCCTTTCCATGTAACAGTTGTAAAGTGTAAGTATCCGTGTGTCCATAACATCAGGGAATCCGAGGTATCACCCTCGTTGGATTCCTACTCGATGTATCCATCAAGGTGAACTTAGGAGGAATCACCCTCGAGGTTCACACTTTAGGTGTTGCACGACAGCGTCGTTATCAGAAGTGGCGAAGGAGGAATCACCCTCGATGGCCACGACCGAATAGCTACTCTACAGAGTTAACATCAGAAGTGCTAAACGAGGTATCACCCTCGGCACTCGACAGTAATGCTGCAGTGTCATACAACTAAGGGGGGGTGATGTGCCGTGCCGGGGCCTGGTTGTCGATCACGATGATCGAGTCATCTGATAATCCAGTGGGGGCAACTGGGTCAAAGTGGGGTCTCTGGTGGGTCTCTAACCAGCCTATACTAAGCAGTTTAGGATAAGCAGGTAAGGTATCAATAGCAGGTTACAATAAACAGGCTATGCATCAGAATAGGATAACTCAAAGCAGTAGCAAATTCTAATGCAAGCAGGAGGGAGAAAGAATAGGCGATATAGGCATATTCAAAGGAGGGGTGCTTGCCTGGAAGCTCTACGGCAAGAGAAGGGTCGTCAACAGTGTAGTCGGTCTCCGGAGCTGCGTCGGTCTCGGGGTCTATCGAAAGAGGAGGGGGAAGAAACAATAAATAAAGGTAGAAAAATGTAATCACAATAGCATAGCATGGCAGCACGTTATTCGTGAGGTGCCCTAATGCAGTACTATGCAAGTTAGTGGAAGAGGGAAATTATCCGGGAGTGTTCTCCCAGCTCCGGGTGATTAACGGACAGATGAAACGGAGGAGAAAGTTCCATGTTCATCATGCTAGAGCATGTGACAGGTATGAGGAGGGCATATTCGGATTCGTCTCGTCGTTCTGAGCAACTTTCATATATAAAGTTTTTCGGTCTGAGCTACGGTTTAATTTCTATGAATTTTCAAAGGTTTTAGACATTTTCTGGAATTTATTTTATTAATCTAATTCAACATTATCCAGAACAGTGTATGTGTGACGTCAGCCTGATGTAATGGTGATGTCAGCAGTCAACTGGTCGGCTGACCAAGTCAAACCTGACATGTGGGGCCCACCTATCATAGACAGTGGGGTAACTAACTAATTAACAGAGTTAATTAACTAGGTGGGGTCCTATGTCAGTGACTGAACTAGTTAATAGTGGTTATTTAATTTAAATTATCCTAATTATCTTGTGGGACCCACTTGTCAGTGACTATACTAATTAACCACTTTATTTAAATCCAATTTAGCCTAATTAATCATGGGGGGCCCACATGTCAGTGGCAGGGCCAGCCCAGTCAGCAGTTGACCGAGTCAACTTGGTCAACTAGGGCCCACGGGGCCTGCTGCCAGCCTCTCAAAGGTGGGCCTGGCCACGCCACGTCGGCCGGCCGGCGTTTAAACACCGGCGCGCGCTCCGGCGACCACCAAAGACGGCGGCGACGCGCGGAAACAGCGCACAGGGGCCATTCGGCCCACGATTTCGTCCTACAGGACGGGCGCGATGCGCCGCGTCTGATGGTGGCCGTGGTTGGGACGAGGGCGGCCGGAGTCGACCGCCACGACGACAGCAGACGGCGGCCGGAGCACTGGATGCTCGGGATCGGGCACAGAGGGCGAGAGAGGAGGTGCTGGCTAGCGCGTTGGGTGCTTGGGAGCTCCATGAGCTCGTCTGCATGCACGGGCACGAGCTTTGCGGGCAGTGGCCGCGATGGTGAGGCGAGCGGCGGCGGCGAGTTACTGCTACGAAGGAAACGGCAGCGCAGCGCATCCTAGAACTAAGCGAGGGGTCAGAGGGGGAGCTGGAGCTTACGGCGCGGCACACGAAGGCCCTCCGGTGAACGGGAGCGCAAAGGGAGGCCGAATCAACAGCGGTGGCGTACAGCGACTGGAGAAGGGGATCGAGTCATTGGCGCTGCTGTGCTGCTCCCCGCCTTCACCCAATGGCACAGGACAAAGAGGACGACGGCGCTGGAGCTCCACGACAGCTCGGCAAGGCCGGAGGGGCTCAGTGGCCGCGGGATCGACGCGGCGACGGCGGCGACCACGCTCGGCTGGGGGAGGAAAAGAAGGGGAAAGCGAGGGTGAGCAAGGAGGAGTTGATGAGGCGTCCAGGGGGGAAGGCTGGGGCAATCCTTATCCCCTCGCCCCACCTGCTCTCATCGCGGTGGCGCGCTGCGACCGGCGGAGACGCGCTCGGCCAGGGGGATGGCGACACGGCGACGAGGAAGAGAGAGAGAGGAGGGAGGCAGGCCTGCTGGGCTGGGCCTGGGTACTGTGCACTTAGGCCCAGTCCAGTTTAGGCCTTTCTCCTTTTTTTCTTTTCTGTTTCTTTTCTCAGCAGCATTTTGCATTTATTTTAATGTGTAGCTGGCAAAAACAAATACTCATGAATACTGTGCAATGCCACAAAAAGTTTGGGCAATTATGGAATTCATTTGGATTTTTCAAAAATGGAAAAGGCATTCATAGTGCTGTTTTGGCACTGTTGTAAATGCTCTACCCCAATATAGGTTAATGGTGATGTTGTTGTCCTTAACCACCATTTGTTTTGGAATATTTGCTAGAAGGTGAACATTTTTGCAGCAAGTTTTGAGCAACTTCATTTTGCACTTTGAATTTGAATTGGATTCAGAGAAGAATTTGAGTTTGGAGTGATTAACCACTGTGATCATGCAATGTAAATGAAGATGACTTGGCAGAATTAACACAAAGTCACAGTGCTTATTAGACAGGGGTGTTACAATTTCTCCTCCTCTAAAAGAAATTCTCGTCCCGAGAATTCAGGAGGTAGAAGGAAAGAGGTCGGGGTATTCCGCTCGAAGATTATCCTCACGTTCCCAAGTGGCTTCATCTTCAGTATGGTTTGACCATTGCACTTTCAGGAACTTGGTCGTCTTTTGACGGGTTCGGCGTTCAGCTTCATCGAGAATGCGGATCGGATGCTCCTTATAAGAAAGATCATCTTGCAATTCGAGGATCTCGTGATCCACTGCTCTGTGCGGAGATTCTTTGAAGCAACGGCGAAGTTGCGACACATGGAAGACATCGTGGATATGAGAAAATTGCAGCGGCAACTCCAATTTGTACGCCACCTGACCACGTCTAGCAACAATGCGGAAAGGACCAATGTAGCGTGGAGCTAACTGGCCCTTGATTCCGAAACAATGAGTGCCCTTCATAGGAGTGACACATAGATAAGCTCGATCACCAGGTTGATAAGTCAAACCCCATCGTTTGCGATCGTAATTGCTCTTCTGGCAGTCCTGAGCCGCCTTGAGATTTTCTCGAACAATACGGACTTGCTCTTCGGCGTTTTGAATAATATCCGGACCCACGAGCGGTCGTTCCCCAGTTTCTGACCAATTCAGAGGGGTTCGACACTTACGTCCATAAAGTACTTCAAAGGGAGCCATTTTCAAGCTGGCTTGATAGCTGTTGTTATAAGAGAACTCAACATACGGGAGAGATTCTTCCCACTTCTTGCCGAAGGAAATAACACAAGCTCGAAGCATATCTTCAAGCACTTGATTGACTCGCTCGACTTGGCCTTGGGACTGGGGGTGATAAGCTGAACTCCAGGTAATATGAGTTCCCATAGCTTCTTGGAAACTTTCCCAGAACTTTGAGGTAAAAAGTCCGCCACAGTCCGAACTGATCTCCTTCGGAATACCGTGGAGTGATACAATTCTGGAGATATATAATTCCACTAACTGACTAGCAGTGATAGTTTCTTTGACAGGAAGAAAGTGTGCAACTTTAGAAAGTTGGTCCATGACGACAAGAATAGCATCGCGACCCTTTTGTGACTTGGGAAGGCCGGTAATGAAATCCATTTGAACTTTATCCCATTTCCACAAAGGAATAGGAAGTGGTTGCAGAATTCCAGCAGGCTTCTGATGTTCTGCTTTAACGCGACGACAAACATCACATTTAGCAACACATCGAGCAATATCCTGCTTCATTTTAGACCACCAGTACCTTTGACGGAGGTCACGATATATCTTGGTGCTACCCGGATGAATAGACAGCGGTGTATCATGTGCCTCCTTCATGACCTTGTCAGTCATAAGCTCGAACCGAGGTATGACAATGCGGTCTCTGAAATACAAGGTTCCATCTTCAGACAGCGAGAAATCCCTGTACTTTTCAAGGTGAAGATGTTTCTTCATCAGATCAACTTCAGCATCTTTAGCTTGCGCACTCTTAATAGCCTTCTCAAGGTCTGGTTCAACAACAAAGGTATTTAGGTATCCTTGAGGAACTATCTCGAGATTTAGCTTTCGCAGCTCTTCATACAGGAGTGGTTGCTGTAGCTGGACTTCAAGTTCACAGCAGTAGGATTTACGGCTCGAAGCATCAGCCATTACATTAGCATTGCCAGGGGTATAAGAAATACCAAAATCATAGTCCGTAATGTTCTCCATCCATCTTTGCTGATGGAGGTTCAGAGATGGCTGAGTGAACAAGTACTTCAGACTTTTATGATCCGTGTAGATCTCGCAGCGATTACCGAGGAGGTAATGTCGCCACAACTTCAATGCATAGATGATAGCAGCTAGTTCTAGATCATGTACTGGATAGTTCTCTTCATGCGGATGCAACTGTCGAGAGCCGTAAGCAATCACTTTACGCTCTTGCATTAGGACATAGCATAATCCTTCATGGGATGCGTCGCAATAAATTACGAAGTCTTTACGAGAATCTGGAGGAGCAAGTACTGGGGCAGATGTTAGCTTGTCTTTGAGTGTTTGAAAACTTTCCTGACATTTTTCTATCCACTCAAACTTAACGCCCTTGTGAAGCAAATTAGTCAAAGGCTTAGCAATCTTTGAGAAATTCTCGACAAAGCGATGGCAATAGCTTGCAAGGCCGAGAAAACTTCTGACTTGCTTGACATTCTTCAGTGGAGTCCATTCAAGAGTTGCCTGAACTCGTTCTGGGTTAACAACAATGCCATCTTTGGAAATCACGTGGCCGAGATATGTCACTTCAGACAACCAGAATTCACATTTAGAATACTTGGCATATAGTTGATGTTCACACAGCTTTTCCAGTACAAGCCGGAGATGTTCGGCATGTTCTTCTTCATTCTTCGAATATACCAGAATATCATCTAGATAAACCACGACGAACTTGTCGAGGTAATCCAAGAAGATATAATTCATCAGGTGGGAGAACGTAGCTGGAGCATTTGTTAGGCCAAATGACATTACAGTGTACTCATAAGAGCCATAGCGAGTAACAAATGCAGTCTTGGGAATATCCTCTTCACGAACTTGGATCTGGTGGTATCCCAATCTCAAATCGAGCTTAGAAAATACTGAGGAACCAGCAAGTTGATCATACAGATCATTGATTCTGGGAAGCGGATACTTGTTCTGAATTGTTGCTTTGTTGATTGGTCGATAATCTTGAACCAACCGATTCGTACCATCCTTCTTCTTAACAAAGAGGGAAGTGAAGGAAATATGCCCTAGAGGCAATAATAAAGTTGTTATTTATATTTCCTTATATCATGATAAATGTTTATTATTCATGCTAGAATTGTATTAACCGGAAAATTAGTACATGTGTGAATACATTGACAAAACAGAGTGTCCCTAGTATGCCTCTACTTGACTATCTCATTCATTAAAGATGGTTAAAGTTTCCTGACCATATACATGTGTTGTCATTTGATGAATGGGATCACATCATTAGAGAATGATGTGATGGACAAGACCCATCCGTTAGCTTAGCATAATGATCGTTAAGTTTTATTGCTATTGCTTTCTTCATGACTTATACATATTCCTCTGACTATGAGATTATGCAACTCCCGAATACCGGAGGAACACCTTGTGTGCTATCAAACGTCACAACGTAACTGGGTGATTATAAAGATGCTCTACAGGTGTCTCCGAAGGTGTTTGTTGGGTTGGCATAGATCGAGATTAGGATTTGTCACTCCGAGTATCGGAGAGGTATCTCTGGGCCCTCTTGGTAATGCACATCACTATAAGCCTTGCAAGCAATGTGACTAATGAGTTAGTTACGGGATGATGCATTACGGAACGAGTAAAGAGACTTGCCGGTAACGAGATTGAACTAGGTATGAAGATACCGACGATCGAATCTCGGGCAAGTAACATACCGATGACAAAGGGAATGACGTATGTTGTCATTACGGTTTGACCGATAAAGATCTTCGTAGAATATGTAGGAACCAATATGAGCATCTAGGTTCCGCTGTTGGTTATTGACCGGAGATGTGTCTCGGTCATGTCTACATAGTTCTCGAACCCGTAGGGTCCGCACGCTTAACGTTCGATGACAAATTGTATTATGAGTTATGTGTTTTGGTGACCAAAGATTGTTCGGAGTCCCGGATGAGATCACGGACATGACGAGGAGTCTCAAAATAGTCGAGAGGTAAAGATTGATATATTGGAAGGTGATATTCGGACACCAGAATAGTTCCGGATCATTTCGGTATTTTTCGGAGTACCGGGAGGTTACCGGAACCCCCCGGGAGAGGTAATGGGCCTCATGGGCCATAGGGGAGAGAGAGGGGACAGCCCACAAGGGTGGCCGCACACCCCCCCATGGGAGTCCGAATTGGACTAGGGAGGGGGCGACGCCCCCCTTTCCCTCTCCTACTCCCTCTCCCTTTCCCCCTTTCCCACTCCGGAAAAGGAAGGGGGAATCCTACTAGGACTAGGAGTCCTAGTAGGACTCCCCACACTTGGCGCCCCCTTAGGGGGCCGGCCTCCTCCCTCTCCTCCTTTATATATGGGGGCGGGGGGGGGGCGCCTCCAAGGTGACAACAAACATTGTTAGCCGTGTGCGGCGCCCCCCTCCACCGTTTACTCCTCCGGTCATATTGTCGTAGTGCTTAGGCGAAGCTCTGCGCGGATCACATCACCATCACCGTCACCACGCCGTCGTGCTGACGAAACTCTCCCTCGACCTTCTGCTGGATCAAGAGTTCGAGGGACGTCATCGAGCTGAACGTGTGCTGAACTCGGAGGTGCCGTACGTTCGGTGCTTGATCGGTTGGATCGCGAAGACGTTCGACTACATCAACCGCATTAAGCTAACGCTTCCGCTTTCGGTCTACGAGGGTACGTGGACACACTCTCCCCTTCTCATTGCTATGCATCTCCTAGATAGATCTTGCGTGAGCGTAGGATTTTTTTTGAAATTGCATGCTACATTCCCCAACAGTGGCATCAGAGCCAGGTCTATGCGTAGATGATATGCACGAGTAGAACACAAAGAGTTGTGGGCGATGATAGTCATATTGCTTACCACCAACGTCTTATTTTGATTCGGCGGTATTGTTGGATGAAGCGGCCCGGACCAACCTTACATGACCGCGTTCATGAGACCGGTTCCACCAACAGACATGTAACTTGTTGCATAAAGGTGGCTGACGGGTGTCTGTTTCTCCAACTTTAGTTGAATCAAATTTGACTACGGCCGGTCCTTGTTGAAGGTTAAAACAGCAAACTTGACGAAACATCGTTGTGGTTTTGATGCGTAGGTAAGAACGGTTCTTGCTAGAAGCCCGTAGCAGCCACGTAAAACTTGCAACAACAAAGTAGAGGACGTCTAACTTGTTTTTTGCAGGGCATCTTGTGATGTGATATGGTCAAGACATGATGTGATATACGTTGTTGTATGAGATGATCATGTTTTGTAAAAGTTATCGGCAACTGGCAGGAGCCTTATGGTTGTCGCTTTATTGTATGAAATGCAAACGCCATGTAATTGCTTTACTTTATCACTATGCGTTAGCGATAGTTGTAGAAGCAATAGTTGGCGAGACAACTACGATGCTACGATGGAGATCAAGGTGTCAAGCCGGTGATGATGGAGATCATGACGGTGCTTTGAAGATGGAGATCAAAGGAACAAGATGATGATGGCCATATCATGTCACATATTTTGATTGCATGTGATGTTTATCTTTTATGCATCTTATTTTGCTTAGTACGGCGGTAGCATTATAAGATGATCCCTTACTAAATTTCAAGGTATAAGTGTTCTCCCTGAGTATGCACCGTTGCGACAATTCGTCGTGCCGAGACACCACGTGATGATCGGGTGTGATAAGCTCTACGTTCACATACAACGGGTGCAAGACAGTTTTGCACGTGCAGAATACTTGGGTTAAACTTGATGAGCCTAGCATATGCAGATATGGCCTCGGAACACTGAGACCGAAAGGTCGAACGTGAATCATATAGTAGATATGATCAACATAGAGATGTTCACCATTGAAAACTACTCCATCTCACGTGATGATCGGACATGGTTTAGTTGATATGGATCACGTGATCATTTAGATGACTAGAGGGATGTCTATCTAAGTGGGAGTTCTTAAGTAATATGATTAATTGAACTTTAATTTATCATGAACTTAGTCCTGATAGTTTTTGCATATCTATGTTGTAGATCAATGGCCCGTGCTACCGTTCCGTTGAATTTTAATGCGTTCCTAGAGAAAGCTAAGTTGAAAGATGATGGTAGCAACTACTCGGACCGGGTCTGTAACTTGAGGATTATCCTCATTGCTGCACAAAAGAATTATGTCCTTGATGCACCGCTAGGTGAAAGGCCTGCTGCAGGAGCAGATGCTGATGTTATGAACGTCTAGCAAGCTTGATCTGATGACTACTCGATAGTTCAGTGTGCCATGCTTTACGGCTTAGAATCGGGACTTCAAAGGCGTTTTGAACGTCATGGAGCATATGAGATGTTCCAGGAATTGAAGTTAATATTTCAAGCAAATGCCCGAGTTGAGAGATATGAAGTCTCCAACAAGTTCTATAGCTGCAAGATGGAGAAGAACAACTCTGTTAGTGAACACATACTCAGAATGTCTGGGTACCATAACCACTTGACTCAGCTGGGAGTTAATCTTTCGGATGATAGTGTTATTGACAGAGTTCTTCAATCACTGCCACCAAGCTATAAAGGCTTCGTGATGAACTATAATATGCAAGGGATGGAGAAGACTATTCTCGAGCTCTTCGCTATGCTCAAAGCAGCGGAGGTAGAAATCAAGAAGGAGCATCAAGTGTTGATGATTAACAAGGCCACTAGTTTCAAGAAAAAGGGCAAAGGAAAGAAGGGAAACTTCAAGAAGAATGGCAAGCAAGTTGTCACTCCCGGGAAGAAGCCCAAGTCTGGACCTAAGCCTGAAACTGAGTGCTTCTACTGCAAAGGGACTGGACACTGGAAGCAGAACTGCCTCAAGTATTTGGCGGATAAGAAGGATGGCAAAGTGAACAAAGGTATATTTGATATACATGTCATTGATGTGTACCTTACTAATGCTCGTAGTAGCACCTGGGTATTTCATACTGGTTCCGTTGCTCATATTTGCAACTCAAAACAGGGGCTACGGATTAAACGAAGATTGGCTAAGGACGAGGTCACGATGCGTGTCGGGAATGGTTCCAAGGTCGATGTGATCGCCGTCGGCACGCTACCTCTACATCTACCTTCGGGATTAGTATTAGATCTGAATAATTGTTATTTGGTGCCAGCGTTGAGCATGAACATTATATCTGGATCTTGTTTCATGCGAGACGGTTATTCTTTTAAATCAGAGAATAATGGTTGTTCTATTTATATGAGTAATATCTTTTATGGTCATGCACCCTTGAAGAGTGGTCTATTTTTGTTGAATCTCGATCATGGCGATACACATATTCATAATATTGATGCCAAAAGATGCAAAGTTGATAATGATAGTGCAACATATTTGTGGCACTGCCGTTTAGGTCATATTGGTGTAAAGCGCATGAAGAAACTCCATGCAGATGGACTTTTGGAATCACTTGATTATGAATCATTTGATGCGTGCGAACCATGCCTCATGGGCAAGATGACTAAGACTCCGTTCTCCGGATAGCGAGCTACTGACTTATTGGAAATAATACATACTGATGTATGCGGTCCGATGAGTGTTGAAGCTCGCGGCGGGTATCGTTATTTTCTGACCTTCACAGATGATTTGAGCAGATATGGGTATATCTACTTAATGAAACATAAGTCTGAAACATTTGAAAAGTTCAAAGAATTTCAGAGTGAAGTGGAAAATCATCGTAACAAGAAAATAAAGTTTCTACGATCTGATCGCGGAGGCGAATATTTGAGTTACGAGTTTGGTCTTCATTTAAAACAATGTGGAATAGTTTCACAACTCACGCCACCTGAAACACCACAGCGTAATGGTGTGTCCGAATGTCGTAACCGTACTTTATTAGATATGGTGCGATCTATGATGTCTCTTACCGATTTACCACTATCGTTTTGGGGTTATGCATTAGAGACAGCTGCATTCACGTTAAATAGGGCACCATCTAAATCCGTTGAGACGACACCGTATGAACTGTGATTTGGCAAGAAACCTAAGGTGTTGTTTCTTAAAGTTTGGGGTTGTGATGCTTATGTGAAAAAACTTCAGCCTGATAAGCTTGAACCCAAATCGGAGAAGTGCGTCTTCATAGGATACCCAAAAGAAACTGTTGGGTACACCTTCTATCACAGATCCGAAGGCAAGATTTTTGGTGCTAAGAATGGATCCTTTCTAGAGAAGGAGTTTCTCTCAAAAGAAGTGAGTGGGAGGAAAGTAGAACTTGATTAGGTAATTGTACCTTCTCTCGAATTGGAGAATAGCTCATCACAGAAAACACTTCCCGTGATGCCTACACCAATTAGTGAGGAAGCTAATGATGATGATCATGAAACTTCAGATCAAGTTACTACCAAACCTCGTAGGTCAGCCAGAGTACGTTCCGCACCAGAGTGGTACGGTAATCCTGTTTTGGAAGTCATGTTACTAGACCATGACGAACCTACGAACTATGAGGAAGCGATGATGAGCCCAGATTCCGCGAAATGGCTTGAGGCCATGAAATCTGAGATGGGATCCATGTATGAGAACAAAGTGTGGACTTTGGTTGACTTGCCCGATGATCGGCAAGCCATAGAGAATAAATGGATCTTCAAGAAGAAGACTGACGCTGACGGTAATGTTACTGTCTACAAAGCTCGACTTGTTGCGAAAGGTTTTCGACAAGTTCAAGGGGTTGACTACAATGAGACCTTCTCACCTGTAGCGATGCTTAAGTCTGTCCAAATCATGTTAGCAATAGCCGCGTTTTATGATTATGAAATCTGGCAAATGGACGTCAAAACTGTGTTCCTTAATGGATTTCTCAAAGAAGAGTTGTATATGATGCAACCAGAAGGTTTTGTCGATCCTAAAGGTGCTAACAAAGTGTGCAAGCTCCAGCGATCCATTTATGGACTGGTGCATGCCTCTCGGAGTTGGAATATACGCTTCTTCAATCTTGACATGAGTTACTTGACCACCAGTCACTGTAGGCGACCTGACACTACAACTTCTGGTATGATGGTTTCGACGGCCCTTCTTACGATCAACAGGACGACGTGATGAATTCTGCGGCTGACCCTGATGACAGTTGAAAGCACGGTGCCCTGGCTGTCCACACTTCCGGCATAAACCATCATTATGGGGACGAGCCACAGTGTTGGACTGTCCACCCTGACTTGTTAGCTGTCTCGGCGGCGGAGGCAGACGAGGTGCAACATAAGACGGCCTTGGTGTTGGAGTAGGGCGGTGATGAACATTATGTGGGATCCGGACTCGACATTTCTGAGCAGGTCGACCCGAAGACAAACCAACATCACGAGTGCGCTTGAGCGACTCCTGGTATTTAGTCAGAGCAGTTTCAACTCAGAAAGATTGGCTGACAAGCGTTGCGAAGTCTGTGCAATCATGGACAGCAAGTGCGAGGTTTATATCAGTACTCAGTCCTTCACGGAATTTCTCCTGCTTGCGAGCGTCAGTGCAGACGTCATCCGCAGCATAGCGGGGTAATTCAAGGAATTTCCTCTGATATTCATCCACAGTAATTGTGCCCTGTATGAGTTTGCGGAACTCCCTCTTCTTCTGGTCCATCAGACCTTAAGAATGTGCCATGCACGGAAAGCTGACTGAAATTCCTGCCAAGTGGTTACAGTTTCAGCAGGCAACATACCCTTGTGGCTTTCCCACCATTGAGTAGCTGGGCCCTTCAAGTGAAATGTCGCAAAGGTGACGTAATTGTCAGGAGCAACATTAGCTGATTCCATCTCAAACAGGATGTCTCGGAGCCAGTCATCAGCATCCATGGGATTGGTGGAGTTGCGGAAAACAGACGGGTTGAGGCGCACGAAATCTAGAAGCGATATCGGACCAGGCTCCTGACGAGCATCGTTGCGTTCCAAACGGTTCACCAAACTCTCGTTGAGCTGACGACTCAATTCAAACTGCTGCATCATCACGGCAATATAGGGTGGAGGTGGAGGATCATCAGCCATCCTACTAAAAACAACAGGGACAGTTTAGTAATAACAACTGCATGTGTATGGAGTTATTCATGATGTAACACGGGAAATGAACAAGAAGGGCATTAGATATATGATAGTAGTCGTTAAAGACATACCAATCCATGCACAGAGTTAGATTCAAACGGATAGTATGCGCTCGGGAACGCTCGCAGCTAGACAAACTAGGCGGCGCGCAGGCACGCGGTGAGGAATACAACAACATGACCTAGCAAAGGCTACATCATGTCAGAGAAAACTGTTGGAGCGAAGAATCTGCAAGTGACAACACAGGGTGCCCTCGATAAAAGGATCCTGCAAGCAGAACCTGGCCCACAATCTTGAAGAAAGGGGGGTAATTTCAGAACTCCGGGTGGATGTGATCACGAGAACCTAATGTTGGAGTTAGTAAAATTTTAACCCGAAAGGAAGAGAGATCAGAGTCCCAGAGTAAGGAAGAGGAATAAAAGATCCTAATACCACCCATTTGGCGATGTGGGCCCGTAAGCCACACAGCCAAGTTAGTAAAACAGTTTTTCGGATACTAGACTCAACTTCGGCCAAGGAGTTGGAAAGGGGGATCCTAGAGGCAGTCGGCTCTGATACCAACCTATGACGCCCCGGCTCAATCATGCACTAATCATACACGCAAATGCACACAATCAAGCCTAAGGACTCACTTGAAGGAATCACAACACAACTCTAAAACATAAATAAAGGCATACAAGCATTATATTACAAGCCAGGACCTCGAGGGCTCGAATACATAAGCTTGATGTCAACAAGCATCAGCGGAAGCATTAGATATCTGAGTACAGGTATAAAAGAAAACACAGGTAAGCCTTTAGAAAGGCGGGGCAAAACAAAAGCTACGATCGAAAAGGCGCATGCCTCCTGCCAGGGACCCTCCGAACCTACTCCTGGTCGTCAGCCAACTCATAGTAGTAACCACCCTCGGGGTAGTAGTAGTAGTCATCGACGGGGGCAGCTGTCTCAGGGGCTCCGTCATCTAGTTGCATCAAACGGATATGGGGAAAAAGAGGAAGCAAAGCAACCGTGAGTACGCATCCGAAGTACTCAGCAAGCACGGATCTACACTACATATGCAACCTTATCAAAGAAAAGCTGTATATGTGGACTGGGCTGCAGAATTGCCAGAATAGAGAGAAGGCCTAGTCCTATCGAAGACTAGCATCTTCAGTGGTCTTGCAGCATTAGAAGAGTGTAGATTAGTACAGTATAAAGTAGTAGTAGCAATAAGTATCAACCTCGCCCAGAGATCCTTTCTCAACTCCCTGCAAGAAAGCAATCCCAGAGCCCTAATATCCATATCTCATCTCATCATTAGGTTCTAGTTGTATCGATCGGGATACAACTCCGAGCGTCCATTACCGAGGATCCAACTATGCATAGATTAGTTCTTTCCTGCAGGTGTGCACCAACTTACCCACCACGCTCGATTAACTCCGGCCGGACACACTTTTCTGGGTCATGCCCGGCCTCGGCCAAACGACACACCGCAGCCCTACCTAGAGCTTCGCAGAGAGGTTCCCGTCGGTCTATATCCTAAACGCTCACGGGTCTTGGGCCATCGCCCTGTGCACTCCGGGTCGTTGCACGCAGGGCGGGTCTAGGCTCCACCACTACAGGATGGTGTCGGCCCAGCCGTGCCGCCATGCTAAACTAGACATCTGACAGAGCTTTCGGCTGATGCATATGATGCAGAGTACCCATAACTTTTCCCGCGTGATGGTTAGTGCTATCGGGCCAGAGGCCCACTCAGATCAAATATCCAAATCGTTAGTGTGTTGGTAGCATGCGGTAACGAGCAGAGACTCATGATCGATGTGACCCCGTCGCCCCGTCTCAAGGACTTGCGGCAAGGGCTAAGAATGCCCGGCCACGCCTCGTATTTATCTCTCGGGTACCCTCCAGGTCAACCCGACTTCACATCACTCGCGGGTACCCCTCAGGGTCGACCCGCCTTTCCAAGTAACAGTTGTAAAGTCCAAGTATCCGTGTGTCCATAACATCAGGGAATCTGAGGTATCACCCTCATTGGATTCCTACTCGATGTATCCGTCAAGGTGAGCTTAGGAGGAATCACCCTCGAGGTTCACACTTGAGGTGTTGCACGATAGCGTCATTATCGGAAGTGGCAAAGCAGGAATCACCCTCGATGGCCACGACCGAATAGCTACTCTACAGAGTTACCATCAGAAGTGCTAAATGAGGTATCACCCTCGGCACTCTATAGTAACACTGCAGTGTCGTACAACTAAGGGGGGGTGATGTGCCGTGCCGGGGCCTGGTTGTCGATCACAATGATCGAGTCATCTGATAATCCAGCGGGGACAACTGGGTCAAAGTGGGGTCTCTGGTGGGCCTCTAACCAGCCTATACTAAGCAGTTTAGGATAAGCAGGTAAGGTATCAATAGCAGGTTACAATAAACAGGCTATGCATCAGAATAGGATAATTCAAAGTAGTAGCAAATTCTAATGCAAGTAGGAGGGAGAAAGAATAGGCGATATAGGCATGTTCAAAGGGGGGGTGCTTGCCTGGAAGCTCTGCGGCAAGAGAAGGGTCGTAAATAGTTTAGTCGTTCTCCGGAGCTACGTCGGTCTCGGGGTCTATCGAAAGAGGAGGGGGAAGAAACAATTAATAAAGGCAGACAAATGTAATCACAGTAGCATAGCATGGCAGCATGTTATTCGAGAGGTGCCCTAATGCAGTACTACGCAAGTTAGTGGAAGAGTGAAATTATCCGGGAGTGTTCTCCCAGCTCCGGGTGATTAACGGACAGATGAAACGGAGGAGAAAGTTCCATGTTCATCATGCTAGAGGCATGTGACAGGTATGAGGAGGGCATATTCGGATTTTTCTCGTCGTTCTGAGCAACTTTCATATATAATGTTTTTCGATCTGAGCTACGCTTTAATATCTATGAATTTTCCAAGGTTTTAGACATTTTCTGGAATTATCCAGAACAGTGTATGTGCGACGTCAGCGTGATGTAATGGTGACATCAGCAGTCAACTGGTCGGCTGACCAGGTCAAACCTGACATGTGGGGCCCACCTGTCATAGATAGTGGGGTAACTAACTAATTAACAGAGTTAATTAACCAGGTGGGGTCCTATGTCAGTGACTGAACTAGTTAACAGTGGTTATTTAATTTAAATTATCCTAATTATCTTGTGGGACCCACTTGTCAGTGACTATATTAATTAACCACTTAATTTAAATCCAATTTAGCCTAATTAATCATGGGGGGCCCACATGTCAGTGGCTGGGCCAGCCCAGTCAGCAGTTGACCGAGTCAACTGGGTCAACTAGGGCCCGCGGGGCCCACTGCCAGCCTCTCAGAGGTGGGCCTGGTCACGCCACGTCGGCCGGCCGGCGTTTAAACGCCGACGCGCGCTCCGGCGACTACCGAAGATGGCGGCGATGCGCGGAAACAGCGCACAGGGGCCATTCGGCCCGCGGTTTCGTCCTACGGGACGGGCGCGACGTTCCGCGTCCGATGGTGGCCGTGGTTGGGACGAGGACAGCCGGAGTCGACTGCCACGAGGACAGCAGGCGGCGGCCGGAGCACTGGATGCTCGGGATCGGGCACAGAGGGCGAGAGAGGAGGTGCTGGCATGTGCGTTGGGTGCTTGGGAGCTCCATGAGCTCGACTGCGTGCACGATCACGAGCTTTGCGGGCAGTGGCCGCGACGGCAAGGCGAGCGGCGGCCGCGAGTTACTGCTATGAAGGAAACAGCGGCGCAGCGCATCCTAGAACTAAGCGAGGGGTCAGAGGGGGAGCTGGAGCTTACGGCGCGGCACACGAAGGCCCTCGGGTGAACGGGAGCGCAGAGGAAGGCTGAATCGACGGTGGCGGCGTCCAGCGACCAGAGAAGGGGATCGAGTCATCGGCGCTGCTGTGCTGCTCCCCGCCTTCACCCAATGGCACCGGACGAAGAGGACGACGTCACTGGAGCTCCAGGACAGCTCGGCGAGGCCAGAGGGGCTCGGTGGCCGCGGGATCGACATGGCGACGGCGGCGACTGTGCTCGGCTGGGGGAGGAAGAGAAGGGGAAAGCGAGGGAGAGCGAGGAGGAGTGGATGAGGCGTCCAGGGGGGAAGGCTGGGGTGATCCTTATCCCCTCGCCCCTCCTGCTCTCATCGCGGTGGCGCGCTGCGACCGGCGGAGACGCGCTCGGCCATGGGGACGGCGACACGGCGACGAGGAAGAGAGACAGAGGAGGGAGGCAGGCCGGCTGGGCTAGGCATGGGTACTGTGCACTTAGGCCCAGTCCAGTTTAGGCCTTTTTCCTTTTTTTCTTTTCTGTTTCTTTTCTCAGCAGCATTTTGCATTTATTTTAACCACTGAATGACCTTGCAAAAATTTGTAGCTGGCAAAAACAAATACTCGTGAATACTGTGCAATGCCACAAAAAGTTTGGGCAATTATGGAATTCATTTGGATTTTTCAAAAATGGAAAAGGCATTCATTGTGCTGTTTTGGCACTGTTGTAAATGCTCTACCCCAATATAGGTTAATGGTGATGTTGTTTTCCTTAACCACCATTTGTTTTGGAATATTTGCTAGAAGGTGAACATTTTTGTAGCAAGTTTTGAGCAACTTCATTTTGCACTTTGAATTTGAATTGGATTCAGAGAAGAATTTGAGTTTGGAGTGATAAACCACTGTGATCATGCAATTTAAATGAAGATGACTTAGCAGAATTAACACAAAGTCACAGTGCTTATTACACAGGGGTGTTACAAATCTTACAGTGCTTGATCCCAGTGACAGAAGGGGAACCGACACGTATGTATCGTTGCTATTAAGGATAACAAGATGGGGTCTATTTCTACATAAATAGATCTTGTCTACATCATGTCATCGTTCTTATTGCATTACTCCGTTTCTCCATGAACTTAATACACTAGATGCATGCTGGATAGCGGCCGATGTGTGGAGTAATAGTAGTAGATGCAGGCAAGAGTCGGTCTACTAATCTTGGACGTGATGCCTATATAATGATCATTGCGTGGATATCATCATAATTATTTGAAGTTCTATCAATTGCCCAACAGTAATTTGTTTACCCACCGTATGCTCTTTTTCTCGAGAGAAGCCACTAGTGAAATCTACGGCCCCGGGGTCTATTTTCTCATCATATATTTTCAGATCTATTTTTGCTAATTGCCTTTTTAATTATTTGTCACTTTTATTTTCAGATCTATATTTCCAAAAACCCAAAAATACCTCGCTGAATTTTATTTGCTTTTATTTGCATCTATCAATCTACTACAATTTATCTCACGTCCATTTGCCAATTTCTGGCGCCGTTACCCGAAAGGGATTAACAACCCCTTTAACACGTCGGGTTGCAAGTATTTGTTCTTTGTGTGCAGGTGCTATTTACGTAGTGTTGCTTGGTTCTCCTACTGGTTCGATAACCTTGGTCTCATCACTGAGGGAAATACCTACCGTTGCTGTGCTGCATCATCCCTTCCTCTTTGGGGAAATACCGACGTAGTTCAAGCCAACATCACACCAACAAACACACTCCATGGCTAGCCGAATCCATGGGTACCGTCCATACCAACATCATTCCTGGGGGAGTTTTGTTTAATTATTTGCAATTTTTTATTTCGGGACTGGGAATCTGATACATCCATTTTGCATCATGTTTTCCTACTGTTATTTATATTGTTTTTATGTATAATAATGCTTTTTGGAGTAATTCTAATGCCTTTTCTCTCATAATATGCAAGGTTCACACAAAAAGGGAGAATACCGGCAGCTGGAATTCTGGACCTGAAAAAGCTACGTCAGGCCACCTATTCTGCACAACTCCAAATGAGCTGAAACTTCACGAAGAATTTTTATGAAATATATAAGAATTATTTGAGCCAATAAGTACCAGAGGGGCCCACCAGGTGGGTACAACCCACGTGGGCGCGCCAGGGAGCCCAGGCGCGCCCTGGTGGGTTGTGCTCCCCTCGGCCCACCTCCGGTGCCCATCTTCTGGTATATAAGTCATTTTGACCAAGAAAAAATCAAGAGAGGACTTTCGGGACGAAGCGCCGCCGTCTCGAGGCGGAACTTGGGCAGGAGCACTTTTGCCCTCCGACGGAGTGATTCCGCCGTGGGAACTTCCCTCCCGGAGGGGGAAATCATTGTCATCACCTTCACCAACAACTCTCCCATCTTGGGGAGGGCAATCTCCATCAACATCTTCAACAACACCATCCTCTCTCAAACCCTAATTCATCTCTTGTGTTCAATCTTTGTACCGGAACCTTAGATTGGTGCTTGTGGGTGACTAGTAGTGTTGATTACATCTTGTAGTTGATTACTATATGGTTTATTCTGTGGAAGATTATATGTTCAGATCCATTATGCTATTTAATACCCCTCTAATCTTGAGCATTATTTTCATTTGTGAGTAGTTACTTTTGTTCTTGAGGTCACGGGAGAAATCTTGTTGCAAGTAATCATGTGAATTTGATATGTGTTCGATATTTTGATGATATGTATGTTGTGATTCCCTTAGTGGTGTCATGTGAATGTCGACTACATGGCACTTCACCTTATTAGGGCCTAAGGGAATGCATTGTGGAGTAGTTATTAGATGATGGGTTGCGAGAGTGACTGAAGCTTAGACCCTAGTTTATGCGTTATTCCGTAAGGGACCGATTTGGACCCAAAAGTTTAATGCTATGGTTAGATTTATTCTTAATACTTTTCTCGTAGTTGTGGATGCTTGCGAGGGGGTTAATCATAAGTAGGAGGTTTGTTCAAGTAAGAACAACACCTAAGCACCGGTCCACCCACATATCAAATTATCAAAGTAGCGAACACAAATCAAACCAACATGATGAAAGTGACTAGATGAAATTCCCGTGTACCCTCAAGAACGCTTTGCTTATCATAAGAGACCGTTTTGGCATGTCCTTTGCCTCAAAAGGATTGGGCTACCTTGCTGCACTTTTGTTATTATTACCGTTACTTACTCGTTACAAATTATCTTGCTATCAAACTACTCGTTACTTATAATTTCAGTGCTTGCAGAGAATACCTTGCTGAAAACTACTTATCATTTCTTTCTGCTCCTCGTTGGGTTCGACACCCTTACTTATCGAAAGGACTACGAATGATCCCCTATACTTGTGGGTCATCAGAATCCCTATTACTGCCCCTCTCGTGCAAGGACGAGTGAATAAACACTCATCATGAGAATAACCCGCTTAGCATGGAAGATATCGACTACCTCCTGTCGCTCTATGAACAATCCAGGCACACAAAAATGGATGTTTATTTGAAGTTTTTTTAGAGGTGGCACATGCAAATTTACTTAGAACGGCAGGGTAATACCGCATATAGGTAGGTATATGGTGGACTCATATGGGATAACTTGGGTTTTAGGATTTTGATGCACAAGCAGTATTCCCGCTTAGTACAGGCGAAGGCTAGCAAATAGGTTGAGAAGCGACCAGCTAGAGAGCGAAAACGGTCATGAACATGCATTATGCATAAGTAACATTGGATACTAGCATGAGTAGGATATGAACACCATGAACATAAATATCATAGATGCTATGTTGGTTTTGATTCAACTACATGCATGAGCATGTGCCAAGTCAAGCCACTTGAAACATTCAGAGGAGGATACCATATCATCATTCCACATCACAATCATTTTAATGCATGTTGACATCCAAGATAAATCATTATCCACTCCTAACTACTTAAGCATGGCATGAGAAACTATAATCTCTAATTATCATTGCAAACATGTTTAATCATTGTAGGCTGAATCATGGATACTAGGTTAAACATATTTACAAAAACAGAACAAGTTGAGTTCATACCCGTTTCTCTCTGTCACAGCCATGTAACACCCCCTGTCATTAGCTACAGTAATCACTTTTGATAATGACATGTCAGCAAGCTTAATAGTGCATAATCATCATTAGCATCATATTGCATTTCAACTCCTAACTCAAATTCAAATTTAAATGAAAGTGAAATATAAAAGTTGTGCAACATAGAAACTAAAATGTTCGATAAATAACAAATATTGCAGAGACTATTCTAAAATTGAAACCAACAATTAATAAAATAATTAGGTGGCTCAAACATTATCAAAACAGTAAGGATTAATGCATTTTAATTATTATAAAAATTGTGTGAACTCAAATTGACTCCAAACTAATTTTTGGTAGTGGTAGGTAATGCCTAGTACTTGTTGGAGCAATTCCTATGTTATACAAAAATCATTTTGAGGCCCAACTATTTATTAAACAGGAGATATGATTAAATAAAAAGAAAAAGACAAAAGAAAAGAAAACAGAGAAAAAGAAAAAGGAGAAAGAACCCCCCCGGCCCAACTAGGCCACAGCCCAGCCGGCCGGCCCAGCTCCCCCCCTCCTATATGGCCTGTGGCTACCGAACCCTAACACACCGAGAGCCACTCCCCCCCCCCTCGTTCCCCCCCTCCCCCGATCCAGAACTGGATCGGGCGCTGGCCGACGCCGACGACCAAGCCCCGCACTGGCCGACGCCGCCGCCTCGTCCCCGACGCCGCCCCCTCGCCGGACCCCGTCGCCGTCTTCCCCGCGCCCACTGCCTCCGCCCTACACCGTGCGGTGAGGCCCCGGCCTCTCCCCTCTCTCATCCGTCGCCTCGCTCGCCCTGGCCACTCCGCCCCGCACCTCGCTCACCACCGCTCGCGGCGCCTCTGTCGCCGGACCGCGCCTGCTCGCGCCGCCCCGCACCCACCCACGCGCGCGCGCCCGCCCTGGCTGCTTGCGCCACCGCGCCCCCCTGTGCCGCCGCTCCACCCGCGCTCGCTCGCGCCTGCTCGCGCCCGCGCCGCGCGCACGCGCTGCTGCCGCGCCCTCGCCACGCCCCCGCCGCGCCCTCGCCACGCCCCCGCCGCGCCCGCGCACGCGCGCCGTGCCCGCCACCCGCACGCTTGTGGCCCCCGGGCCACTGCCAGGTGGGGCCCCGCCGCCCCTATGCCACTGGCCCGTGGGGCCGAATCCCCCCTGTGACGCTGACGAATGGGGCCCAGCCCCTAAAAAAACGAAAATAGAAAATAAAAATAAAAATAATTAAAGTTAAATAATTAATTAGTTAATTAATCCTGATTAGGTTAATCTAATTAGTTAATTAGTTTAATTAAATATTAATTAATTAGTTAACCACTAATTAGCCAACAGTCTATGACATGTGGGACCCACGTGTCAGGACGCCTGCTGATGTCATGCTGACGTCATGCTGATGTCAGCATAACACTGTTTCGGATAATGTTAATTTAAATAAATAATTAAATTCCAGAAATTAATAAAAACTTTAGAAAATCATATTAAATAAACCGTAACTCCGATGAAAATACTTTATACATGAAACTTGCTCAGAATTCTGATACGAATCTGAATACGCCCTCCGTATTCTTGTCAAATGCCTCTAGCTATAAGAACATTGAACGTTTAGACCGATTTCGATAAATGAATAGTGCCCAACTTTAATTAAATAAATCCAAATAAATTCCTAAATTAACTAAATCATTTAGTTAGGCAGTAGAACACCCCGGCATATCGTTTAGGCATGTCATACATATTGTTTGCCTTATTGCCGTGAATTTATTGTTTCTCTCCCCCTCCTTCTCTCTCTCGATAGACGCCGACACCGACGACGCTGCACCTGGGTACGACTACACTACCGACGAGCAGCCCGTTGACGACCCCTCTCTCTTGCCAGAGCAACCAGGCAAGCCCCCCCCTTGAGCATCCAGATATCGCCCATTCTATTCTCCTGCTTGCATTAGATTTTGCTACTGTTAACGTATGCTCCTATTCTAATGCATAGCCTGCTGTTGTAACCTGTTCATTGCTACCTTACCTGCCTATGATAAACTGTTTAGTATAGGTTGGTAGTGAACCATCAGTGACCCCACCACCTTATCCTTGTTGCCCCTGCTTGATCATCGATGACTCGATCAACGTGATCGTCGACCAGAGACCGACACCTCACTTCACACCCCCTTAGTTGTACGAATCTGCGTAGTAACTATCGAGTGCCGAGGGTGATACCTCGTAACGCACTCCCGATGAATACTCTGCAGTGTAGCTGTTCGGTCGTGGTCATCGAGGGTGATTCCTCCTTCTCCACTTCCGATACGACTCTGTCGTGCAACCCTCAGTGTGAACCTCGAGGGTGATGCCTCATACATTCACCCTGATGATTTCGTCGAGTGGAATCCATCGAGGGTGATTCCTCGGGTTTCCCCCTTGATGTTATGGCCACACGATTACTTGACCTTTGTTACAGGCGGGTCCACCCTGGTGGGTACCCGCTGGGGATCTATGATGTCGGGTGTGCCGGAAGGGCACTCGAGTGTGACATTGTGGCGGAGCATCAGAGATTCTGATTGTCTCCGCGTGATACTAATTGAGCCTATTGGATTTGGGTGTGTGATCTGAGTGGGTCGACGTGCCCTATACGCACTACCACCATGCGGGATAATGGTTATGGGACCCTCTGCGAAGTATGTTTCTCCCGAAAGCTCGTCTGACGTCACGATTCACCGTGCGGGCTGATTGTCGGGATTGGGCTGGATACTTCACTGATGAGTTCAGTGTCGCGCCTGCACCCCGGCCAGTCTCGCAACGCGCAGGGTGCCCAGGGCGATGGCCCGAGACCTCTGGGTGCATAGGTTAGTCCGGCGTGCTGACCTCTCTGCCAAGCCTAGGTAGAGCGCTGCTCCGTGTTGATCTTCCGAGGACGGGCATTACCCAGCAAGTGTGTCCGGCCAGAGTTGATCGAGCGTGTTGGGTAACAGTAGTGCACCCCTGCAGGGATGAATCTTCTATCGATAGCCGGTCCTACGGTAAAGGACGCTCAGTTTGTGTATCCCGATCTACTACTTGAACTGGATACTTGATACTTAATTGAAGCTTCGGGATCGCTTTCTCGCTTGGGAGTCAAGGAAGGATCTTTAAGCTGTACTTCAACATGTTTGCTAAATAAAATGCAATTCTACTCTCTTCTACTGCTGCAAGATGATGGCCTCGTGAAGATGTTTGAAGATGCTAGTCTTCGATAGGACTAGGCCTTCTCTCTATTCTGTAATTTCTGCAGCCCAGTCCACTTATACAGTCTTTCTCCATTGATAATGTTGCATATGTAGTATAGATCCTTGCGTGCTGAGTACTTCGGATGAGTACTCACGGTTGCTTTACTTTCTCTTTTCCCCATATACCCCACCTTGATGATACATCAGACGATGGAGTCCAGGAGCCAGATGCCACCACCGGAGCTTACTACCAGGAGGGTAGAGAGGGTACTTACTACTGGATCGAGCCAGCTGACCAGGAGTAGGATCGGAGGCTCCCAGGCAGGAGGCCAACGCCTTTTGATCTAGTGTCGCTGTTTGTGCTAGCCTTCTTAAGGCAAAACTTGTCTAACTATGTCTGTACTCAGATAATATTTGTATGACTGACTTATGTATTCGGATCTTCGGATCCCTGGTCTGTAATATTGTGGACCTCCGTTTAAATTGTGTTAGAGTTGTGTTGTGATATCTTCCCGTGAGTCCCTGTGCTTGATCGTACACGTTTGCGTGTATGATTAGTGTACGATTGAGTCGGGGGCGCCACAAGTTGGTATCAGAGCCGACTGCCTGTAGGAAGCCCCCTTCCAATTCCTTGGCCGAAGTTGAGTCTAGAAACCGAAAAACTAATTTACTAACTTGGTTGTGTGGCTTACGGGCCCACGTCGCCAACTGGGTGGTATTAGGATCTTTTATTCCTCGTCTATACTCTGGGACTCTGATCTCTCTTCTATTCGGGTCAAATAAATTTTACTAACGCCGACACTTAGGATCTCGTAAATCCCGTCTACCCGGAGAGCTGGATATCTGTGCGATTTCCCTGTCATTGGTCTGATTAGTCTGATAATCATTTTCCTTTCCATTGTTTTGTTTAACCTTTCTCTCCGAGTTGTGTTAAACTTCTCATTATCGTTTGACAACCCTGAATTTCCTCTGTTTCAGATGGACCGTTTGTTTCCACCACGTCCTACGACACAGCTTGTGCTTCGCACTTGGGCTCGTGATGCCCCTGGGTTTCCAGCTGTCCTGATCGCTCTCATGACCAGACTTGGCTACCGTTGGTACCCTGAGTACTTGGTTTATGAGGATTACCGCGAGTTCAATCAGGAGCAGTACCATGCTGATGTTCGTATCTATGATCAGCAAAATGACTCAGACACCGAGCTACACCTTTTCCATGGTATCGGCGACGATTGAGATGGCAGTCCATGATGCCGCCTACTCTGCTGTCGCACGTCTCCGAGGACAGTTCAGTGATATCTTGGATGACTCTAAGTTCCGATACATTTCGTATGCCCCTGCTGGAGATGCTACTGGATACTACATAGCTATCTGTGCCCCGTTCGAGCCTCGTCGCTATGACCCGCGCGTTCTGATTCAGTGCACTCAGGCTCTGGATCGCACTGTTCGGGCTCTTGCCGTCGAGTTGGTTGCCACTCGAGCACGTCTCTACGATGCTATGACGCAGTTGCTACCCGCTGTTCGCGCAGGGATACATCCGGAGCACATCCTTTAGCCGCGCAGGACTCAGATGTATGCTGGTATTGATTGGCCTGCTGTTGGAGGTCATACACCTGCACGTGGACCTCTTCTTACAGCTCGAGACCGGATTCTGCATCAGAGTGCACATGGAGCGCAGGATCCTTCCGCGACGAACATTCGTCGTCAGCACTTGCAGTTACCCCGTTTCGGTGGTTTTCTCCGACGTTGATGTAGCCTTTGCTATGTCTCGTTGTGTACTTCCTTACCGCGTGCCTGCGCGCCGCCTAGTATGTCTAGCTTTTGAAATTGCGCCATTATGCTGTCCGCATGTACCCGACTCTGTGTATGGATCTGTATGTCTTAATCGACTACTGTTATGTATCTGTTACACTACTTAAATTGTTGTCGAGTTACATCATGTTTGTCACTAAACGCTTGCAATTGCTTTTACTAAACTACCCCCTGTTGATACTTAGCAGGATGGTTAGACCAGGTGGTCGTGGTCGGGGTCGTGCCCCTGAACGCCCACCACCGCCAGACTATATGGCGGCTATGATGCAACAATTTGAGCTCAACCGCCAGTTCATGACTGGAATCATGGCTCAGTTTCCGCATCAGAACAACCAGAACCAGAACCCAGCTTCAATAACTTTGACAGAGTTTATGCGACTTAACCCAACTCAGTTCCGCAACTCTGACAAGCCACTGGATGCTGATGACTGGCTCTGCGACATCACTCACGAGATGGAGTCAGCTAATGTCGCCCCTGCCAACTTCGTCAACTTCGCGGCCTTTTTCTTAAAGGGCCCCGCAGCTCAATGGTGGGACACACACAAGCGTACTCTGCCTATTGGAATAGTCATCACCTGGTATGAGTTCCAGGCTGCTTTCCGTACACGTTACATCCCTCAGGCAATTATGGAACGCATGAAGACCCAGTTCCGTAACCTCACTCAGGGCAACAAGACTGTCGAAGCTTATCAGTGGGAATTTCTAGACCTCTCCCGCTATGCTGCAGAAGACATCGCCACAGATGCATGCAGACAAGAGAAGTTCCGTAGTGGACTACACCCCGACCTCAAGCTTGCACTTGCTGCTCAAGACTTCAATGACTTTTCAACTCTGACGAACAAGGCTATTCTTGTTGAGACCGCTCAGATGGAATACAAGGACTCGCAGAAGCGCTATCGTGATGCTGGCTCATCTTCGGGCTCAGCATCGAAGCGTCGAGTTTGGATTCCCAACAATGCGTTCCATTCCAATACCTCTGCGCCAAAGAACAACTATGCTGCACCACGTCTGCCTCCTCCACCACCGAGGCAGCCAAAAGCTCAAGCTGTTCAAAACAATGCTCCTCTTCGTCCTGAAGATGGTCTGTGCTTCAAGTGCCGCAAACCAGGTCACCAGGCTAAAGACTACCACCAGAATCAGAATCAGTTAGCCTTTCCTCGTACTGGCCGTGGCAATGGTCGTGGCAACAATCAGACCCGCAACTATAATAGCGGGTCTGCTGCACATGGTCGTGGACACGCCTACAACATTGACATTGAAGAAGTCCAGGATCAACCTGCTACTGTGATGGGTACCCTTCTTGTTAACTCAGTACCTGCTTCTGTTTTATTTGATTCAGGAGCATCACATTCATTCATCTCTGGAAAATTTGCATTTATGCATGGCATTCGATATGAGAAAATGCATACTCCGTTAGTCGTTAAAACTCCCGGAGGTCACTGTCATGCTGACGTGATAGCACCAGACGTTCCCGTTGAAATTAAGGGATTGGAATTCCTTGCCTCGCCCATCGTCTTGAAGTCTTCCACCATAGACCTCATTCTTGGAATGGATTGGTTGAAAGCTCACATTGCTTCGATCAATTGTGCCACTAAAGTCGTCCAACTTCTTCACCCCACCGATGAGATAGTGAACTATACCGCCCGCATTACACGGGACGCTGAAGCTCAGATATATGCTCTGAATGCTTTGAACGCCTCACCTCTGGAAGGGATCGAGAACGTTCCTGTCGTTCGAGATTTTCCAGACGTCTTTCCAGAAGAACTTCCAGGAATACCCCCGGCTAGAGCTGTCGAGTTTGTCATTGACTTGAAGCCTGGCACCGTCCCTATTGCCAAGCGACCTTATAAGATGCCTCCGCATCACCTACTCGAGCTTAAGGAAGAAATCGACAAGTCGCTTAAGAGTGGTTTCATCCGCCCCAGTTCCTCTGCTTGGGGAGCACCTTCACTCTTCGTTAAGAAGAAGCTGTCAATTCATCCTGGTAGCACAAAGATGTACCGTGACATTTGTCAGAGATACTGGTGGCCTAATATGAAGCGAGACATTGCTCGTTATGTTTCTGAGTGTGACGCTTGCCGCCGCGTTAAAGCTCAACATCAAAGGCCCGCAGGAACTCTGCAACCCCTTGCAATTCCTGAATGGAAATGGGACAAGGTCCAAATGGATTTCATTACTGGTTTTCCCAAATCCCAGAAGGGTCATGATGCTATTTTTGTCGTCATTGGCCGATTCTCCAAGGTTGCTCACTTTCTTCCAGTTAAAGAGACAATCACTGCTAGCCAGTTAGCAGACTTGTATGTTTCCCAAATTGTGTCACTCCACGGTGTTCCATTGGAGATCAGTTCTGATCGTGGCAGCCTCTTCACCTCCAGATTCTGGAATAGTTTCCAAGAAGCTATGGGAACACATCTGTCTTTCAGCACCACTTTTCACCCTCAGTCACAGGGTCAAGTTGAACGAGTTAATCAAGTGCTCGAAGATATGCTTCGAGCTTGCGTCATCTCCTTCGGTAAGAAATGGGAGGAATCTCTCCCGTATGCCGAATTCTCTTACAACAATAGCTATCAAGCTAGTTTGAAGATGGCACCGTTTGAAGTTCTTTACGGACATAAGTGCCGAACCCCTCTGAATTGGTCAGAAACTGGGGAACGCTCACTCGTCGGACCGGACATTATTCAGCAAGCAGAAGACCAAGTCCGCATTTTCCGTGAACATTTGAAAACTGCTCAGTCTCGTCAGAAAAGCAACTATGACCGAAAGCACCAGGAAATGGTCTGTCGACCTGGCGAGCAAGCTTACCTCCGCGTCACTCCGTTGAAAGGCACTCATAGGTTCGGAATCAAAGGCAAGTTAGCTCCTCGCTACATTGGCCCGTTCCGTATTCTTGCCCGTCGAGGAGAGGTGGCATATCAATTGCAGTTGCCGCCAAATGTTTCTCAAGTACATGATGTCTTTCATGTATCCCAACTCCATCGCTGCTTCAAGGATCCTATTCGAGCTGTGGATCACGAAGTGCTTGAATTACGGGAAGATCTGTCTTATCCAGAATATCCCATCCGTGTTCTTGATGAAGCTGAATGTCGGACTCGTCAAAAGTCAATGAAATTCCTCAAGGTTCAGTGGTCAAATCATTCTGAAGATGAGGCCACTTGGGAGCGCGAGGATCGTCTTCGTGAAGAATACCCCTCTTTCTTTCAGTCTTCCTCTTAATTCTCAGGACGAGAATTCTTAATAGATGAGGAGAGTTGTAACACCCCCTGTCATTAGCTACAGTAATCACTTTTGATAATGACATGTCAGCAAGCTTAATAGTGCATAATCATCATTAGCATCATATTGCATTTCAACTCCTAACTCAAATTCAAATTTAAATGAAAGTGAAATATAAAAGTTGTGCAACATAGAAACTAAAATGTTCGATAAATAACAAATATTGCAGAGACTATTCTAAAATTGAAACCAACAATTAATAAAATAATTAGGTGGCTCAAACATTATCAAAACAGTAAGGATTAATGCATTTTAATTATTATAAAAATTGTGTGAACTCAAATTGACTCCAAACTAATTTTTGGTAGTGGTAGGAAATGCCTAGTATTTGTTGGAGCAATTCCTATGTTATACAAAAATCATTTTGAGGCCCAACTATTTACTAAACAGGAGATATGATTAAATAAAAAGAAAAAGACAAAAGAAAAGAAAACAGAGAAAAAGAAAAAGGAGAAAGAACCCCCCGGCCCAACTGGGCCACAGCCCAGCCGGCCGGCACAGCTCCCCCCCTCCTATATGGCCTGTGGCCACCGACCCCAACCACCGACAAGCCACTCCCCCCCCCCCCCCCCCTCGTTCCCCCCCCCCTCTCCCCCCTCCAATCCAACTATCGGGCGCTGGCCGACGCCGACGACCGTGCCCCGCGCTGGCCGAGGCCCTCGACGCCGCACGACGCCGCCGCCTCGTCCCCGACGCCGCCCCTCCCGCGACCCCGTCGCCGTCTTCCCCGCGCCCACTGCCTCCGCCCTACACCGTCGGTGAGGCCCCGGCCTCTCCCTCTCTCGTCCGTCGCCTCGCTCGCCCCGGCCTCCACCCCCACGCACCTCGCTCACCGCCGCTCGCCGCGCCTCTGTCGCCGGACCCGCCTCTGCCGCCCCGCACCCGGCGTGCACGCCCGCCCCGCCTGCTCCGCCACCGCCCCTCCCCCCCCCCCCTTTCCTCCCGCTCCACCTCGCTCGCATTGTCTCCCTTCTCTCGCTCACTCTCTTCTTTCTCTTCCCCGTCTCCATGATTGTCGCGTCTCCTACTCTCCCCCTGGTCCTCTCACCCGCACGCCTGTGGCCCCTAGGCCACTGCCCGGTGGGGCCCGGCCGCCCCTGTGCCACTGGCCCGTGGGGCCGAACCCCCCTGTGACGTTGACGAATGGGGCCCAGCCCCTAAAAAAACGAAAAAACGAAAATAAAAATAAAAATAATTAAAGTTAAATAATTAATTTGTTAATTAATTAGTTAATTAATCCTGATTAGGTTAATCTAATTAGTTAATTAGTTTAATTAAATATTAATTAATTAGTTAACCACTAATTAGCCAACAGTCTATGACATGTGGGACCCACGTGTCAGGACGCCTGCTGATGTCATGCTGACGTCAGCATAACACTGTTTCGGATAATGTTAATTTAAATAAATAATTAAATTCTAGAAATTAATAAAAACTTTAGAAAATCATATTAAATAAACCGTAACTCCGATGAAAACAATGTATACATGAAACTTGCTCAGAATTCTGATACGAATCTGAATACGCCCTCCGTATTCTTGTCAAATGCCTCTAGCTATAAGAACATTGAACGTTTAGACCGATTTCGATAAATGAATAGTGCCCAACTTTAATTAAATAAATCCAAATAAATTCCTAAATTAACTAAATCATTTAGTTAGGCAGTAGAACACCCCGGCATATCGTTTAGGCATGTCATACATATTGTTTGCCTTATTGTCGTGAATTTATTGTTTCTCTCCACCTCCTTCTCTCTCTCGATAGACGCCGACACCGACGACGCTGCACCTGGGTACGACTACACTACCGACGAGCAGCCCGTTGACGACCCCTCTCTCTTGCCAGAGCAACCAGGCAAGCCCCCCCCCCTTGAGCATCCAGATATCGCCCATTCTATTCTCCTGCTTGCATTAGATTTTGCTACTGTTAACGTATGCTCCTATTCTAATGCATAGCCTGCTGTTGTAACCTGTTCATTGCTACCTTACCTGCCTATGATAAACTGTTTAGTATAGGTTGGTAGTGAACCATCAGTGACCCCACCACCTTATCCTTGTTGCCCCTGCTTGATCATCGACGACTCGATCAACGTGATCGTCGACCAGAGACCGACACCTCACTTCACACCCCCTTAGTTGTACGACTCTGCGTAGTAACTATCGAGTGCCGAGGGTGATACCTCATAACGCACTCCCGATGAATACTCTGCAGTGTAGCTGTTCGGTCGTGGTCATCGAGGGTGATTCCTCCTTCTCCACTTCCGATACGACTCTGTCGTGCAACCCTCAGTGTGAACCTCGAGGGTGATGCCTCATACGTTCACCCTGATGATTTCGTCGAGTGGAATCCGCCGAGGGTGATTCCTCGGGTTTCCCCCTTGATGTTATGGCCACACGATTACTTGACCTTTGTTACAGGCGGGTCCACCCTGGTGGGTACCCGCTGGGGATCTATGATGTCGGGTGTGCCGGAAGGGCACTCGAGTGTGACATTGTGGCGGAGCATCAGAGATTCTGATTGTCTCCGCGTGATACTAATTGAGCCTATTGGATTTGGGTGTGTGATCTGAGTGGGTCGACGTGCCCTATACGCACTACCACCACGCGGGATAATGGTTATGGGACCCTCTGCGAAGTATGTTTCTCCCGAAAGCTCGTCTGACGTCACGATTCACCGTGCGGGCTGATTGTCGGGATTGGGCTGGATACTTCACTGACGAATTCAGTGTCGCGCCTGCACCCCGGCCAGTCTCGCAACGCGCAGGGTGCCCAGGGCGATGGCCCGAGACCTCTGGGTGCATAGGTTAGTCCGGCGTGCTGACCTCTCTGCCGAGCCTAGGTAGAGCGCTGCTCCGTGTTGATCTTCCGAGGACGGGCATTACCCAGCAAGTGTGTCCGGCCAGAGTTGATCGAGCGTGTTGGGTAACAGTAGTGCACCCCTGCAGGGATGAATCTTCTATCGATAGCCGGTCCTACGGTAAAGGACACTCAGTTTGTGTATCCCGATCTACTACTTCAACTGGATACTTGATACTTAATTGAAGCTTCGGGATCGCTTTCTCGCTTGGGAGTCGAGGAAGGATCTTTAAGCTGTACTTCAACATGTTTGCTAAATAAAATGCAATTCTACTCTCTTCTACTACTGCAAGATGATGGCCTCGTGAAGATGTTTGAAGATGCTAGTCTTCGATAGGACTAGGCCTTCTCTCTATTCTGGCATTTCTGCAGCCCAGTCCACTTATACAGCCTTTCTCCATTGATAATGTTGCATATGTAGTATAGATCCTTGCTTGCTGAGTACTTCGGATGAGTACTCACGGTTGCTTTACTTTCTCTTTTCCCCATATACCCCACCTTGATGATACATCAGACGATGGAGTCCAGGAGCCAGATGCCACCACCGGAGCTTACTACCAGGAGGGTCCAGAGGGTACTTACTACTGGATCGAGCCAGCTAACCAGGAGTAGGATCGGAGGCTCCCAGGCAGGAGGCCAACGCCTTTTGATCTAGTGTCGCTGTTTGTGCTAGCCTTCTTAAGGCAAAACTTGTCTAACTATGTCTGTACTCAGATAATATTTGTATGACTGACTTATGTATTCGGATCTTCGGATCCCTGGTCTGTAATATTGTGGACCTCCGTTTAAATTGTGTTAGAGTTGTGTTGTGATATCTTCCCGTGAGTCTCTGTGCTTGATCGTACATGTTTGCGTGTATGATTAGTGTACGATTGAGTCGGGGGCGCCACAAGCCAGTTCATCAAATATTGTCATTATTGCCTTTCACTTGCACGACCGAATGATATGAAAATGATAATAGTGCAAGAGTGTCGTGGACTAAGCTGGAATTTGCAAACATTTTATGCAAAAAGGATAAGTTAATGTAATATGGGCTCTTGTTAGATAAATATCAATGCATATGAGAGCCACTCGACATTTTCATCGTGGTCTTCCCCTTGGTATGACTCAATAAAAGGAAAAGAATCTCAGAGAAACACACTGAAATATTTTTGGAGTTTTTAGTTTTTCTTGAAGAAAGCAAATTAAAGAGAAAAACATAAACGAGAAAAACTATTTACACGGGAGAGCTCCCAACAAGCAAAAGAAGAACAAGGAAATCTTTTTGGGTTTTCTTTCTAATACTACAACTAACTAAACTAGAAAGGAAAACCGAAAAGAACCAACAAATTTTTTTTTTGATTTTTTCAAAGCTTTTCAAACACACAAGAAGAAAGCGAGAAAACAAATCTAGCATGGATAGTACAATGAAAAAGTGTGAACACCAACAACTGGAATGAAATGTGTGAACATGAATGTAATGTCGGTGGAAGCACGTACTCCCCCAAGCTTAGGCTTTTGGCCTAGCTTGGTAATCACCACTCGTCGTAGCCATCAGGTCCCACGTTGAAGTGCTGGAGTGTAGGAACCTGAGCGTCCCACTCCTGAGGTTCCTCCTCTGCCTCTGCCTGGGCGTTCCGGTAAGCAATAATATCCTCAGGCATGATCCTGTATCCGCCCCTGGCAATAGAATCAAACAAAGCAGGTGCAGGCAACGGAATAATATCACAGGTTTCCACACTGAAAACCAGGTTGTAAGGAATATTATGAATAGAGTTATCAACATCAATAAACTGGTGATCCTCCATCGCCTGATGATTGCTACTTCTTTAGCTTGCGTTGATTTTTCCCTTGAAGAGGAAAGGGTGATGCAGCAAAGTAGAGATAAGTATTTCTCTCAGTTAAGAACCAAGGTATCAATCCAGTAGGAGGCAGAAGCAAGTCTCCAATGCACCTGCACAAACTAACAAACACTTGCACTCAACGCGAAAAAGGGGATGTCAATCCTTTCACGGTCTCGAACAAGAGTGAGATCTAATAGAGATAGGTATAAAAGATTACTAAAACGTAAAACAAAGTAAAAACAAATAAATTGCAGCAAGGTATTTTTAGGTTTTTTGGTTTATAGATCTGAAAATATATGATGGAAAATAGACCCGGGGGCCAAAGGTTTCACTATAGGCTTCTCTCTTGAAGATAGCAGACGGTGGGTGAACAAATTACTGTTGAGCAATTGATAGAAAAGCGCAAAGTTATGATGATATCTAAGGAAATGATCATGAATATAGGCATCACGTCCGTGACAAGTAGACCTAAATGAATCTGCATCTACTACTATTACTCCACACATCGACCAACTCCTGCCTGCATCTAGAGTATTAAGTTCATAAGAACAGAGCAACGCTTTAAGTAAGATGACATGATGTAGAGGGATAAACTCAAGCAATATGATGAAAACCCCATCTTTTTATCCTCGATGGCAACAATACAATACGTGCCTCGCTACCCCTTCTGTCACTGTGTGAGGACACCGCAAGATTGAACCCAAAACTAAGCACCTCTCCCATTGCAAGGAAAACCAATCTAGTTGGCCAAACCATATCGATAGTTCGAAGAGAAGTACAAAGATATCTTAATCATGCATAAAAGAGTTCAGAGAAGACTCAAATAGTATTCATAGATAATCTGATCATAAATCCACAATTCATCGGATCTCAACAAACACAACGCGAAAAAGTATTACATCGAATAGATCTCCAAGAACATCGAGGAGAACATTGTATTGAAGATCAAAGACAGAGAAGAAGCCATCTAGCTACTAGCTATGGGCTCATAGGTCTGTGGTAAACTACACACGCATCATCGAAAGGGCGGCAAGGTTGATGTAGAGGCCCTCCGTGATCGAATCCCCCTCCGGCAGATCGCCGAAAATGGCCCCAAGATGGGATCTCACGGGAACAGAGGCTTGCGGCAGCGGGAAAGTATTTTAGTGGACGCTTCTGGTGGTTTGGGAATTTTTGGGAATTTATAGAGCAAGAATTAGGGTTAGGAGACCCCCGAGGGGCCCACAAGCCCTCAGGGCGCCCCCCCCCAGGGGCGCGCCTAGCAGGCTTGTAGCCTGCTCGGCCATCCTCTGACCCCCTCTCCAAGCTCCGTGGATGTCTTCTGGTCCAAGAAAAATCATCGTAAAGTTTTATTCCGTTTGGACTCCGTTTGATATTCCTTTTCTGTAAAACTCAAAAACAAGGAAAAAACAGAAACTGACACTGGGCTCTAGGTTAATAGGTTAGTGCCAAAAATAATATAAAATAGCATATTAATGCATATAAAACATCCAAAACAGATAATATAATAGCATGGAACAATAAAAAATTATAGATACGTTGGAGACGTATCAAGCATCCCCAAGCTTAATTCCTGCTCGTCCTCGAGTAGGTAAATGATAAAAATAGAATTTTTGATGTGGAATGCTACCTAACATATTTATCCACGTAATCTTCTTTATTGTGGCATGAATATTCAGATCCATAAGATTCAAAACAAAAGTTTAATATTGACATAGAAACAATAATACTTCAAGCATACTAATAAAGCAATCATGTCTTCTCAAAATAACATGTCCAAAGAAAGTTATCCCTACAAAATCATATAGTCTGGCTATGCTCCATCTTCATCACACAAAGTATTTCATCATGCACAACCTCAATGACAAGCCAAGCAATTGTTTCATACTATTGGTGTTCTCAAACTTTTTCAACTTTCACGCAATACATGAGCGTGAGCCATGGATATAGCACTATAGGTGGAATAGAATATGGTGGTTGTGGAGAAGACAAAAAGAAGGAGAAAGTCTCACATCAACTAGGCAAATTAATGGGCCATGGAGATGCCCATCAATTGATATCGATGCAAGTGAGTAGGGATTGCCATGCAACGGATGCACTAGAGCTATAAGTGTATGAAAGCTCAAAAAGAAACTAAGTGGGTGTGGATCCAACTTGCTTGCTCACGAAGACCTAGGGCAATTTTGGGGAAGCCTACTACTTCTTGAGCTCGCGTTGGTATTTTTCCTTGAAGAGGAAAGGGTGATGCAGCAAAGTAGAGATAAGTATTTCCCTCAGTTAGAGAACCAAGGTATCAATCCAGTAGGAGACAACGCACAAATCACCTAGCACCTGCACAAACAATCAAACAACTTGCACCCAACGCGATAAAGGGGTTGTCAATCCCTTCACGGTTACTTGCAAAAGTGAGATCTGATAGAGATAGGTAAAACTAAACAAAAGATAAAGTAAATATTTTTGGGTTTTTTGGTTTATAGAATTGAAAATAAAAGATTGCAAAATAGTAGATCGGAAAGTAATATGATGGAAAATAGACCCGGGGGCCATAGGTTTCACTAGAGGCTTCTCTCAAGATAGTAGATAATACGGTGGGTGAACAAATTACTGTCGAGCAATTGATAGAAAAGCGCAAAGTTATGACGATATCCAAGGCAATGATTATGAAATATGTAACACCCTGGTTTTCGCTCCTATTTTTTTTCCTTCGCGGGATTTGACTCCCGTCTTTTCTCTCGGTGTTATCGGATTTCTTTAGCTCTTGGGTATATGAAGATGGTCATTTAACCTTGCCATCCCTATCCAACCAGAGATTCTCTTCAGTCCAACCTTGCCACCCAAGATATAATCTCAGGGCTTTGCCGCCGAAACCCTACCTTCCGAGTTGCCGGAAGGGAAACCCTAATTCCTTCTGTTACAAAGGAACGCCAATTTCCTTTGATCTGCTGACTCCCAAACTTCTCCCAGTGATCATCCTTTATCTATAAACCCTGGATATGCAAAAATATTGCCAAGTCATTTGCAATATTTTTCATTTATAATTAATTCCTTTTTCTTCCAGCAAAAGGAATTAAATCCAGGAAAATATCTATCCATCTCCAAAGTTCATGAAAACTTGTGGAGATATTCTTTGTGATCATGTTGAGCTCCCACAAAAATATTGGCAATAACTAAATAAAGGAAATTGCCTTTTCCTATTTAAAGCCAATATTGCATTTTGGGCCCTTTCTAAAGGAACTACCATTTTGGTAGCCAGGAAGAATCCCAGATAAATTGTGGAGCTTCTCCTATCCATATCTTCACCATTTCCATCAAAATCCAAAGTTCCATAGTTCAAAGTTTGAGCACAGCATCCATTTGCAAATTATGTCCAGATTTCCAGTTTGCAAAGGAAGTGCTTGAACCCTTGATCCATTTGAGCTGAAATTTTTCATGGTGGTTAACATTGACAAATCACTCATGGAAACCAAGAACCAACTCAATTCATCTATCCAAGCTTCCACAACAATTTTCCCAAGTTTCTATCCATTTGGAACCTCTGTGAAGCTAGTACCATTTTGGTGTACCCAAATAGTATGAAACTTTTACAGAGGCTTCATATGTTCAAATAACTCACCTCCTCCAAATTTCAGCTCAATGCAAGCTAGTATGTGAGTGCCACATCAAAGTTTGCATTTCTGACCAGTGGCGTCCATTTTACAGCAAGTGCACTGAATTCTTATCCAAATGGCCCCAAAATTTACCAGGGTAGTCACCTTGGTAGATCATTGCTCCATGCCAAGAACCAGCACATTTCACCCAGGTATCCATCCAGAAATCGCTACAAACACCTTGCTGTCAGAATCTTCTTCTGCAAGTTTCACCCACCCCAGAGCCTTCCAATTGATCCCAGCTTCATATCTTATCTATTTGAGCAACGAGAGACGTGTTGGACAAGTTTGGACAGGCAGGAGCCCTCTAGAGCAAGCCATGCACGTGGTGACCACGCAGGAGAGCATGCCAAAATGGCGCTCTGCCAGCTCCGGGCAGTCGCTTCCGGCTAGTCCCCGCTTGTCCAAACATGTCCAGCAGCTCTGCACCGTCCACGCAGTCCCTCTCCCGTAGCTTCCCCCTCCCTTCTTCTTCCTCACGCCATGGCAGCTCCGCCGCACTGTTCTGCCCGTGACCGCCGTCGTCGTCTTCCTCTGTCCTCTTCTACTCCGAGCCCTCCCGAAGCTCCTACGAGCTCATCAACTCTCCCGGAGCCCCTGCTAACATTACCTCTGTCCTCCGCGTGTCCCCGAGCGCCAGGACGGCGATAAGAACGCCACGGCGGTCGAGCTCATCTGCTCGCCGTCGGGCACCTATAAATAGGCCGTGGCCCGAGCCTCCCCAGGCATCCCGAGCTCCTCAATCCACTCCCCTCCTTCCCTAACCCACTCCCATGCCCCTGCCCGGTCAGCCCCGTCGCCGGAGCTGTCGAATTACCGGCGAGCTTCACCTACTGCCTCCGCCCGCAAACCCCTCGCCCAGCCCTCTCTGGTGCTCGTGAAGGTGCTTGCTGGATGCGGTGATCACCGGCGACCTCGCCCGTACCCTCTCCCTAGCCTTCCGACCACCGGAGTGCCATGCCCATCACCGCCGGAGCCGCCATCCGCCGTGGCCGAGCTCCCGCTCGCCTCGGTCCACCCCGGCGTCCACGGCCTACACCATCGGGGGCGGCTCCTCTTGCTGAGCCCGCCCATAGGCCGAGCGCTGCGGGGGACGGCCTGAGCCGCCGACAATCGCCGATCGAGCACTGCCCTGCCTCGACCGAGCGCGCGCGAGGAGGGAGACAACCCTGCATATGGGCCCGGCTCGTTAGTGGCTTGGCCCCCTCCCTCCCTTTTTTTTCAAGAGAGTAGCAGCGGGTGGGCCGGCCCAGTGACTACAGCGGCTGCGCGGCCCAGCCAGCACCCAGGCGCCGGCCACTTCCGGCCCGTGCGGCCCCAGAGCACAGTGCTCTTTTCTTTTATCGGTGGAAAAAACTACTGAGGACCCAAAAGTAATTATTTATATTACAGCAAGGTCCCTCATAGTAAAACCATCACATCTTTTTACTCGTGACTCCGATTCAGGTGAAACAAACGCCCACGTCTTCGTCTCGTTGAGCCCGTCATGTTGGTACCATTTTCATAATGTGTTCACATTCTGAAAATGACCATTTTGTCCTTGCCCTTCTATCAGCCCTGCGAGAGAAATTCCTTTCCGGCGAATCCTTCCGCGAGGTGATCGCACTTCTCCCCGGAGTATTCTTCGACCCCAGGCAAGCCGATCATCTGATATATGCCCTAAAGCATTGCTCTGTGTTATTCTTGCATGTTTAAATGAATATGCTTATGCCTGTATGCGTAGTAGTGAGCTGCATGGGACGCTGATGAACCCTTGCCTGCCTTTCTTTAGTGACGGCACCACGCCTGTGTTCTGAGCTGTTTCCAGCCGTACGGGGTGGATGCCGACTTTTATTTCTCTTGTCAGCAACTGGCCCGTGTTCTGAGCTGTTTTGCGGCCGTCTCGGACAGTTGTTGAATTTATTTCTGTAGTAGTGACCCTATGCTCTGAGCTGTTTTTCGGTCGTCTTAGGGAACTGTTGCATTCTTTTTATCAACACCGTCTCATGCTCTGAGCTGCTTTCCAGCCGTCTTGAGTCAGGTTTGAGTTACTCCAGTAATGTCCTAGATCTGAGTTGTAAAGACCGTTCTGGTGGCGACTGGTCTATTTGCCGGTTTCATACAAGGGTTCCAATGGTCGTAACTTACAGCTAGAACTTGTAAAGTGATAACTTGCCATTTAAATCTTGTTTCACTAATGACTCATTGTGATGTTATGTGGAGATAGGTTGTTATGTTTCCACAGTTGTTACCTCATACATAGTTACCGCCATGTTAAGTTATTCATGATAAACAACCATGCTTGCAAAGTACCTGCTAAAGTTAAACCTAGTCGGTTGATCCAGAGTCACCTGTCCGGACTTATCCGTGCAGCCACATTTGCCGATATGGGACGGCCTTGACTTGGTCTGATCGCGTGCTCTTTTATCGGTACCACCAACTAGGGAAGGTTATGCGTGCGCGCTGCCCTGGCCCTGTAGGCGACGATAACCTTGTGAGCCCAGTTGAGATATTTGCCGGCATCCCCATTTTGGATAGTTTAGTTGGCCACGACGGTGGCAGGTGTCACGAGGTGACACAGGGTCCACCCAGGGCTTGACTCCGGGGGAGAAATATTGCCGGTGGTACGGTGGAGGAGTCACGGGTCAGGCGGGTTTCGTTGGAGCAACACTGGTCCACCCGAATGGGATCACGAGGTCAGGTGCTCCATGGTGTGGGTAAAGTGCGCAACCTCTGCAAAGTGTAAAAATCTATTCGAATAGCCGCATCCACTGTGTTGGACAGTTCGTCCAGACTTCACTAGGTGGTCAACCGTAACAATGATAATAATGATGGAAGAACTTGTCTTATGATCGGAGGTACTCAGCGACTCATGAGTATTCCAAGGATTGTGGGACAACCCGTAAGAGAGTAAGTTTATCAGACTTACAGTGGAGATGCATAGACATCGGATGATGTCAGGAATATGATATGATAGCCATGGGATGGCTATGAAAGAGATGGTCAGATGACCGCAAGAGTTGGATTGGATCCTGAGATTGTTCGGAGTATGGATCACTTACTTGATATGCTTTACTTTACTGTATTTACTTTAGTAGTTATCTTACTGGATAAACCTGTTATGACTTGATGATTAATATTGCTAGATAGGTATGCTATGCCATGATAATTAATGATGCTCTAATAACAAATGCATGGTTGAATGCCATGGATTGCATTGCTTGGTGTATATGTTAGTTGGTTTGCTTGCGAGTACATTCAAAAGTACTCATCGGCCTTTAACGTGGCCAGGTTCACATAAGGATCCGTCGTCTCTCGTTGAGGAGCCGGAGTGTTCGCGGGCTAGAAGAGTAACCTAGTCAGATCCCTGTGGATTGGAGCCGCACCAAGACCATGCTGCCTTAGATAGAGCTTTTCCGCTGCCATCACCTCTTATAAGATATCATGTAAGACTTATATTTACCCATTAATAGAAATGCCTGTGTTCATGATACTTGTTGTAAACGCGCATGCCAGAGTGATTTCCTGGGCTGGTATGCGAGGCGACCGTCTGGCTACAGTGGTAATCAGACTGGGCGCCACAACGAATGGTATCAGAGCCGCCAGGCTGACTATAGGTTACCCTAGCCAGACTGCTTTGCCTGTTGATCAGTAGAAATCCCAGATGGATTTCGACCATCTTTGCCAAACTGGCACGGCTACTATTGATCATAAGGCAACCCCATAGGTTTTGGCTCCATCAAACCCCAACTCTCGTGGCCTTTGCCTCCGATGTGAAATGTCCGCACCCGGCAACAAACCGTGAGACCTGAACCCCTAGGTAAACCAGATATCCCTACCTTGCTTGCTAACCATGGCATTTCTCTTCTTACTCTAGTTTCCTTTGGGAAACACTCAAAATTTCATCTCTCCCCAACAACCTTAGGATCGTTGACTAAGCCATTTTGGGCTATGGTCGTGCGTCGAGAGGTTGATGTTCCCTAAGGAAGTAGTAGGAGCTCGACACCAGTGCTACGAGGAGCATTGTGTGGTTTCGCTTCTAAATCCTTAGAGGTACATCGAGTGCGCTATACTAGTTATACTAGTGGATCCTTGGCCACATGTGTAAGGTCCGCAAAATTTGAGCTTTAATTTGCTTTTTGGTTTTCGCGATTTTTGTCTCTTTTGTCGGTTCCATTTCTTCGCTCCGACTGGATCCATCTGCTAGAGCTGCCAAAGAAGACCAACCAACAACTCGGATAATACCCAATAATCCAAATTCAGTAAGAGTCAAGTCAAGCCAACTGCCTGATATTCAGAACACCATCACTGGATCTGTCAAGAATGAAGAATGGGTCAGAAGCAGAATCTATGTGCAACAGACAAGGCCAGAATATACCTGAGAGAGTGTGCCTTAGAACAGATCACGCCTAAGAAGCAGTCAGATGAGTTACCAAGAATGAACACTAGCAAGGATAAATGATTCCGTCCTCGACACAAGGATTCTTCGGTCAGTGGGGTGAACTGTGAGTTATTTTTCAATGGACTCAAGAATCAACTATTACCCACCGAAGACATATTTCGAGAATGTGAAGGTGCCAAGAGCAGCAACAAACTCCTGTACGTTGGTACAAATTTCAAAGCATATGTTGGAGTTCACCGATGCAAATATTTCTGGGCAATGTGAACAAGGTTTGCAAGGAATATGGATAAGTTTGCGGTTACCCAGAAACAATGAGAACTTCATATGGCTTGGAAGCTCAGCTGAGCGGAATGGAATTATCTGTCAACTTCTTATTATCGGCAACACTTGGTTTGAACGCAAAGGGTATTCTGAATTAATTAACAACATGAAGACTTGCATCAGTTGTGCAACCTTTACAGCAGCAATGATCAGACCAGCAGAAGGACAAGCGGTGTGCATGACAACAGAATATATTCAGACAAGGTATGGCCTATATCAAGTTTGGCTCCACTATGAGTAAATTCCGGATACTTCGGAAGGAAGCCAAAATCGGCCATAGAACTGACTGTGTAAACAGTGGAAGGCTTCTGGTATAAGGAACCCAGCCTTCCTTCGCAAGCTACCAGACTACCAATCTTCCTCGGTACGCCACTCGGTGAGAGAATCTTCTAGGATACAGCACTCCCATCTTCCACCGTGTGCTACCGCGGAAAACTTCTGGCATAAGGCGCTTGACCTTCCACAGCAAGCCACATGAAGGAAAGCTTTTGAGGTACAATACCTAGCCTTCTCCAGCATGCTACCCTGGCAGAAGCTTCGAGCATAAGGAATTTAGTCTTCTTCAACACACCATCGTGCCCACAACAAGCTTGTCAAAAGCAAGAACTAGTCTGGGCACACATCCGCCTCAGAACTCAGTGGTGATGAAAGGAGTTATCCTACGCCTGCATATGTTGTGAGCATGTAGTCCAATGGATCAGTTCATGCGAGCCACTCGTACACGGGGATGACTGTGTTCAGAGAAACATTGGCCCCATGTTGAAAGGAAGAATATGAGCACAACAACCCCTACTAGATATGCAAGAGTAAGTTGTTAGAACAAGCCCGACAAGCCGGGAAAACAATCAAGGAGCCGTGCTCGCAGGTCATTACAGGTCCATCAAAGGAATCCCCAGGAACAAAGAAGTTGTGGATAAACAACCTCCGTGACGTTCAACAAGATACAGATTCACGGATAGGGTGGTATTACCGACATTAGTCAGACTCTTGCATATACGGCCACAACAATGCACTACTTGCGGTTACAAGCCAGCATGCCGCACTCATCATGAATATGGGCCATCAACCAAGATAAGAGGCTATGCTCCGAAAGATACACCGAATGACAGCCATACTACGTTTAGTTCAGTGGTCATAGCAAGGACTAGAGAAGCTATATATGACAGAACCATTTCCACGAGCAACAGAGTTTGAAATAGACATTCAGATAGAATGGCTCAAAGCACGTCAGCACCAACAGCTCGTAGACATCATGACATCATTGGAATAAGAGATTACTGTCTATGATACTTTGTGATCATGCCTGACATTTCAGTTGGGAATATAGCAACAATAGCTCGGTCATGTTGTTCCTTGAATTGTGGATCATCTAAAGACAAAGTCAGAATGCCTAAGACAAAAGGAAATGTCAGTACGGAATCCGCAGCCAGACTAAGTATTCTGACACGGCAACAAGAAAGCCACTACCACTCACTCGAGGCCATACGAGCATGTGAGCCCTGGTACTAGGAAAGGATGTATTGCCCATGACAGTCAGGGTACGAAGTATTGCAATAAAATCCGAAGCAGTCGCTTCCAGGCCAAGGAAACCGAGTTGTTTGTTGGTATTACCCGCTACCCCACCCAGCAACACCACTACCATTGAAAAAGGTACACCTGACAGGAAAGAGAAGGATTCAAGGAAGCTGTGTGCAAAGACAACACATGGTCCATCAGAAGAGGCAGTTAAAAGGGCAGTGAACCAACGAAGACGAGATCACTGATGGATCCAAGTCGCACACAGTTAAGTCCCCCTTCCCGGGAGGGGGGGGAGCCCGGAAATCTCGAGGACGAGATTTTCTTAAGGGTGTAGGTTTGTAACACCCCGGTTTTTGCTCATGTTTTTATTTCCTTCGTGGGATTTGACTCCCGTCTTTTTTCTCGGTGTTATCGGATTTCTTTAGCTCTTGGGTATATGAAGATGGTCATTTAACCTTTCCTTCCCTATCCAACCAGAGATTCTCTTTAGTCCAACCTTGCCACCCAAGATATAATCTCAGGGCTTTGCCACCGAAACCCTACCTTCCGAGTTACCGGAAGGGAAACCCTAATTCCTTCCGTTACAAAGCAACGCCAATTTCCTTTGATCTGCTGACTCCCAAACTTCTCCCAGTGATCATCCTTTATCTATAAACCCTGGATATGCAAAAATATTGCCAAGTCATTTGCAATATTTTTCATTTATAATTAATTCCTTTTTATTCTAGTTAAAGAAATTAAATCCAGGAAAATATCTATCCATCTCCAAAGTTCATGAAAACTTGTGAAGATATTCTTTGTGATCATGTTGAGCTCCCAAAAAAATATTGGCAATAACTAAATAAGGGAAATTGCCTTTTTCTATTTAAAGCCAATATTGCATTTTGGGCCCTTTCTAAAGGAACTACCATTTTGGTAGCCAGGAAGAATCCTAAATAAATTGTGGAGCTTCTCCTATCCATATCTTCACCATTTCCATCAAAATCCAAAGTTCCATAGTTCAAAGTTTGAGCACAGCATCCATTTGCAAATTCTGTCCAGATTTCCAGTTTGCAAAGGGAGTGCTTGATCCCTTGATCCATTTGAGCTGAAATTTTTCATGGTGGTTAACATTGACAAATCACTCATGGAAACCAAGAACCTACTCAATTCATCTATCCATGCTTCCACAGCAATTTTCCCAAGTTTCTGTCCATTTGGAACCTCTGTGAAGCAAGTACCATTTTGGTGTACCCAAATGGTATGAAACTTTTACAGAGGCTTCATATGTTCAAATAACTCACCTCCTCCAAATTTCAGCTCAATGCAAGCTAGTATGTGAGTGCCACATCAAAGTTTGCATTTCTGACCAGTGGGGTCCATTCTACAGCAAGTGCCCTCAATTCTTATCTAAATGGCCCCAAAATTTACCAGGGTAGTCAACTTGGTAGATCATTGCTCCATGCCAAGAACCAGCTCATTTCACCGAGGGATCCATCTAGAAATCGCTACAAACACCCTAGAGCCTTCCAGTTGATCCCAGCTTCATATCTTATCTATTTGAGCAACGAGGGACGTGTTGGACAAGTTTGGACAGGCAGGAGCCTTCTAGAGCAAGCCATGCACGTGGTGACCACGCAGGAGAGCATGCCAAAATGGCGCTCTGTGGTCTGCCAGCTCTGGGCAGTCGCCTCCGGCCAGTCCCCGCTTGTCCAAACATGTCCAGCAGCTCTGCACCGTCCACGCACTCCCTCTCTCATAGCTTCCCCCTCCCTTCTTCTTCCCCACGCCATGGCAGCTCCGCCGCACTGTTCTGCCTGTGACTGCCGTCGTCGTCTTCCTCTGTCCTCTTCTGCTCCGAGCCCTCCCGAAGCTCCTACGAGCTCCTCAACTCTCCCAGAGCCCCTGCCGACATCGCCTCCGTCCTTCGCGTGTCCCTGAGCGCCAGGACGGCGATAAGAACGCCACGGCGGTCGAGCTCATCTGCTCGCCGTCGGGCACCTATAAATAGGCCGTGGCCCGAGCATCCCCAGGAATCCCGAGCTCCTCAATCCACTCCCCTCCTTCCCTAACCCACTCCTGTGCCCCTGCCCGGTCAGCCCCGTCACCGGAGCTATCGAATTGCCGGCGAGCTTCGCCTACTGCCTCCGCCCGCAAACCCCTAGCCCAGCCCTCTCTGGTGCTCGTGGAGGTGCTTGCTGGATGCGGTGATCACCGGCGACCTCACCCGTACCCTCTCCCCAGCCTTCCGACCATCGGAGTGCCATGCCCATCACCGCCGGAGCTGCCGTCCACCGTGGCCGAGCTCCCGCTCGCCTCGGTCCACCCCGGCGTCCGCGGCCTACACCATCGGGGGCGGCTCCTCTTGCTGAGCCCGCCCATAGGCCGAGCGCTGCGGGGGACGGCCTGAGCCACCGGCAATCGCCGGTCGAGCGCCGCACTGCCTCGGCCGAGCGCGCGCGAGGAGGGAGACAGCCCTGCATATGGGCCTGGCTCATCAGTGGCTTGGCCCCCTCCCTCCCTTTTTTTCAAGAGAGCAGCAGCGGGTGGGCCGGCCCAGTGACTACAGCGGCTGCGCTGCCCAGCCAGCACCCAGGCGCCGGCCACTTCCGGCCCGTGCGGCCCCAGAGCACAGTGCTCGTTTCTTTTATCGGTGGAAAAAACTGCTGAGGACCCAAAAGTAATTATTTATATTACAGCAAGGTCCCTCACAGTAAAACCATCACATCTTTTTACTCGTGACTCCGATTCAGGTGAAACCAACGCCTACGTATTTGTCTCGTCGAGCCCATCATGTTGGTACCATTTTCATAATGTGTTCACATTCTAAAAATGACCATTTTGTCCTTGCCCTTCTATCAGCCCTGCGAGAGAAATTCCTTTCCGGCGAATCCTTCCGCGAGGTGATCGCACTTCTCCGCGGAGTATTCTTCGACCCCAGGCAAGCCGATCATCTGATATATGCCCTAAAGCATTGCTCTGTGTTATTCTTGCATGTTTAAATGAATATGCTTATGCCTGTATGCGTAGTAGTGAGCTGTATGGGACGCTGATGAACCCTTGCCTGCCTTTCTTTAGTGACGGCACCACGCCTGTGTTCTGAGCTGTTTCCGGCCGTCCGGGGTGGATGCCGTCTTGCTAAGTACCTGCTAAAGTTATTCATGATAAACAACCATGCTTGCTAAGTACCTGCTAAAGTTAAACCTAGTCGGTTGATCCAGAGTCACCTGTCCGGACTTATCCGTGCAGCCACATTTGCCGGTATGGGACGGCCTTGACTTGGTCTGATCGCGTGCTCTTTTATCGGTACCACCAACTAGGGAAGGTTATGCGTGCGCGCTGCCCTGGCCCGGTAGGCGACGATAACCTTGTGAGCCCAGTTGAGATATTTGCTGGCATCCCCGTTTGGGACAGTTTAGTTGGCCACGATGGTGGCAGGTGTCACGAGGTGACACAGGGGCCACCCAGGGCTTGACTCCGGGGGAGAATGATTGCCAGTGGTACGGTGGAGGAGTCACGGGTCAGGCGGGTTTCGTTGGAGCAACATTGGTCCACCCAAATGGGATCACGAGGTCAGGTGCTCCATGGTGTGGGTAAAGTGCGCAACCTCTGCAGAGTGTAAAAATCTATTCGAATAGCCGCGTCCACTGTGTTGGACAGTCCATCCAGACTTCACTAGGTGGTCAACCGTAACAATGATAATAATGATGGAAGAACTTGTCTTATGATCAGAGGTACTCAGCGACTCATGAGTATTCTGAGGGTTGTGGGACAACCCGTAAGAGAGTAAGTTTATCAGACTTACAGTGGAGATGCATAGACATCGGATGATGTCAGGAATATGATATGATAGCCATGGGATGGCTATGAAAGAGATGGTCAGATGACCGCAAGAGTTGGATTGGATCCTAAGATTGTTCGGAGTATGGATCACTTACTTGATATGCTTTACTTTACTGTATTTACTTTAGTAGTTATCTTGCTGGATAAACCTGTTATGACTTGATGATTAATATTGCTAGATAGGTATGCTATGCCATGATAATTAATGATGCTCTAATAACAAATGCATGCTTGAATGCCATGGATTGCATTGCTTGGTGTATATGTTAGTTGGTTTGCTTGCGAGTACATTCAAAAGTACTCATCAGCCTTTAACGTGGCCAGGTTCACATAAGGATCCGTCATCCGTCTTTGAGGAGCCGGAGCGTTCGCGGGCTAGAAGAGTAACCTAGTCAGATCCCTGTGGATTGGAACCGCACCAAGACCATGCTGCCTTAGATAGAGCTTTTCCGCTGCCATCACCTCTTGTAAGATATCATGTAAGACTTATATTTACCCATTAATAGAAATGCCTGTGTTCATGATACTTGTTGTAAACGCGCATGCCAGAGTGATTTCCTGGGCTGGTATGCGTGGCGACCGTCTGGCTACAGTGGTAATCAGGCGGGGCACCACAAAATATAGGCATCACGTCCGTGTCAAGTAGACCGAAACGATTCTGCATCTACTACTATTACTCCACACATCGACCGACTCCTGCCTGCATCTAGAGTATTAAGTTCATGAAGAATAGAGTAACGCATTAAGTAAGATGACATGATGTAGAGGAATAAACTCAAGCAATATGATGTAAACCCCATCTTTTTATCCACGATGGCAACAATACAATACGTGCCTTGCTTCCCCTACTGTCACTGGGAAAGGACACAGCAAGATTGAACCCAAAGCCAAGCAATTCTCCCATTGCAAGAAAAACCAATCTAGTTGGCCAAACCAAACTGATAATTCGAAGAGAATTACAAAATATCAAATCATGCATATAAGAATTCAGAGAAGATTCAAATAATATTCATAGATAAGCTGATCATAAATCCACAATTCATCGGATCTCGACAAACACACCGCAAAAGAATATTACATCGGATAGATCTCCAAGAACAACAAGGAGAACATGGTATTGAGAATCAAAGAGGGAGAAGAAGCCATCTAGCTACTAGCTATGGACTCGTAGGTCTGAGGTAAACTACTCATGCTTCATCGGAAGGGCAATAGAGTTGATGTAGAAGCCCTCTGTGATTGAATCCCCCTCCGGCAGGGTGCCGGAAAAGGTCCCTAGATGGGATCTCACGGGTACAGAAGGTTGCAGCGGTGGAAAAGTCTTTTCGTGGATGCTTCTGGTGGTTTGGGAACATATGTGAATATATATAGGCAAAAGAATTAGGTCAGGGGATTCACGGGGGGCGCGCCCTACCCCCCTGGGCATGCCCTCCACCCTTGTGGCCGCCTCTTGGCTCCTCCGACTTCAACTCCAAGTCTCCTGGGTGTCTTCTGGTCCAAGAAAAATCATCGCGATGGTTTTATTCCGTTTGGACTCCATTTGGTATTCCTTTCCCACAAAGCTAAAAAACAAGGAAAAAACATAAACTGGCACTGGTCTCTAGGTTAATAGGTTAGTCCCAAAAATAATATCAAATAGCATATTAATGCATATAAAACATCCAAAACTGATAATATAATAGCATGGAACAATCAAAAATTATAGATACGTTGGAGACGTATCAAAGCCCATCATTGGAATATACAAGACAAGTTCTATAATAAAAAATTCCCACTAGTATATGAAAGTAACAAAATAGGAAACTCTCTATCATGAAGATCATGGTGCTACTTTGAAGCACAAGTGTGAAAAAATGATAGTAACATTGTCCCTTCTCTCTTTTCTCTCATTTTTTTTATTTGGGCTTCTTTGGCTTCTTTTATTCTTTGAAAGTCCAGAGACTCATCCCAACTTGTGAGGGAATCATAGCTTCCGTCATCCTTTCCTCACATGGGACAATGCTCTAATAATGATGATCATCACACTTTTATTTACTTACAACTCAAGAATTACAACTCGATACTAGAACAAGATATGACTCTATATCAATGCCTCCGCCGGTGTACCGGGATGTGCTATGATCAAGAGTGACATGTATAAAAAATATGAACGGTGGCCTTGCCACAAATACTATGCCAACTACATGATCATGCAAAGCAATATGACAATGATGGTGCGTGTCACAATAAACGAAACGGTGGAAGTTGCATGGCAATATATCTCGGAATGGCTATGAAAATGCCATAATAGGTAGGTATGGTGGCTGTTTTAAGGAAAATATATGGTGGGTTTAATGCATCGGTGAAAGTTGCACGGTACTAGAGAGGCTAGCAATGGTGGAAGGGTGAGAGTGCGTATAATCCATGGACTCAACATTAGTCATAAAGAACTCACATACTTATTGCAAAAATTTATTAGCCATCGAAACAAAGTACTACACGCATGCTCCTAGGGGGATATATTGGTAGGAAAATACCATCGCTCGTCCCTGACCGCCACTCATAAGGAAGACAATCAAAAAATAAATCATGCTCCGACTTCATCACATAACGGTTCACCATACGTGCATGCTATGGGAATCACAAACTTTAACACAAGTATTTCTACCAATCCACAATTACTCACTAGCATGACTCTAATATCACCATCTTTATATCTCAAAACAAATGCAAGTAATCAAACTTCTCATCTTATTCAACGCTCTTTATATGAAAGTTTTTATTACATCCCTCTTGGATGCCCATCATATTAGGACTAAATTCATAACCTAAGCAAATTACCATGATGTTTAGAGACTCTCAAAATAATATAAGTGAAGCATGAGAGTTCAACAATTTTTATAAAATAAAGCCACCGCCGTGCTCTAAAAAGATATAAGTGAAGCACTAGAGCAAACTGCCTAGCTCAAAAGATATAAGTGAGCACATAGAGTATTCTAATAAATTCACGATTAATGTGTGTCCCTCTCAAAAGGTGTGTACATAAAGTATGATTGTGGAAAACTAAAAATCAAAGAATCATATCATACAAGACACTCCAAGCAAAACACATATCATGTGGTGAATAAAAATATAGCCTCAAGTAAATTTACCGATGGATTGAAGACAAAAGAGGGGATGCCATCCGGGGCATCCCCAAGCTTAGATGCTTGGTTGTCCTTGAATATTACCTTGGGGTGCCTTGGGCATCCCCAAGCTTAGGCTCTTGCCACTCCTTATTCCGTTGTCCATCAAATCTTTACCCAAAACTTGAAAACTTCACAAGACAAAACTCAACGGAAAACTCATAAGATCCATTAGTATAATAAAATAAATCACCACTTTAGGTACTGTTGTGAACTCATTCTTTATTTATATTGGTGTAATATCTACTGTATTCCAACTTCTCCATGGTTCATACCCCCCGATACTACCCATAGATTCATCAAACTAAGCAAACAACACATAGAAAACAGAATCTGTCAAAAACAGAACAGTCTGTAGTAATCTGGAAATTTATTATACTTCTGTAACTCCAAAAATTCTGAAAAATTAGTACAACCTGGGAAATTTGTATATAAATCTTGTGTAAGAAATTCATATCAAAATCTTGTTTCTGTGATTTATTGAATTTCTGGCAATGAGCGCAAAAGTTTCTGTTTTTCAGCAAGATCAAATCAACTATCACCGTAGACCATCCCAAAGGTCTTACTTGGCTCAAACACTAATTAAAACACCAAAACACAATTAATACAGAGGTAATGATGTGTATTTATTGAAAACAGAACCAAAATATAAAAAAAAACATAAAAATAAAATTGGGTTGCCTCCCAGCAAGCGCTATTGTTTAACGCCCCTAGCTAGGCATAAAACATAGATCTAGGTATTGTCATCTTTGGTATGCAAACCATAAGTAGCCCTCATAATAGATTCATATGGCAAATTATTTTTCTTTCTTGGTAAGTGTTCCATGACCTTCCTTAATGGAAATTGAAATCTAATATTTCCTTCTTTCATATCAATAATTGCACCAATCGTTCTAAGGAAAGGTCTACCAAGAATAATAGGACATGTAGGATTGCAATCTATATCAAGCACAATAAAATCTACAGGCACATAATTCCTATTTGCAACAATAAGAACATTATTAATTCTTCCCAAAGGTTTCTTAATAGTGGAATCCGCTAGATGCAAATTCAAAGAACAATCATCAAATTCACGAAAACCTAGCACATCACATAAAGTTTTTGGAATCGTGGAAACGCTAGCACCCAAATCACACAAATAATTGCACTCATAATCTTCAATTTTAATCTTAATAGTAGGTTCCCACTCATCATAAAGATTTCTAGGGATAGAAACTTCCAACTCAAGTTTTTCTTCAAAAGATTTCATCATAGCATCAACGATATGTTTAGTAAAAGCTTTATTTTGATTATAAGCATGAGGTGAATTTAACATGGATTGAAAAAAGGAAGTACAATCTATCAAAGTGCAATTATCATAATTAAAGTCCTTGAAATCCAAAAGAGTGGGTTCATCGCTACTTAAAGTTTTGACCTCTCCAATCCCACTTTTATCAATTTTTTCATTAAGATCTTTAAACTCCAAATTATTGGGACGCCTTCTAGCTAAAGTTGACTCATGTCCAGTCCCATATTTATAAATATTTATATTAGAAAACAAATATTCAATAGGAGTCACAACAATCACTTTAAGGTCTTCATCATTATTTTCACAAAAACTAGAAGAACACGCTTTTACAAACCATTCTCGTTTAGCATGCATCCTAGCAGTTCTTTCTTTACATTCATTCATAGAAATTTTAATAGCTTTGAGAGATTAATTAATATGATGCTTGGGTGGCATAGATCTAATCTTCAAAGAATCAATCTCAAGAGAAATTCTATCAACGTTCCTAGCCAAATCATCAATCTTAAGCAATTTTTCTTCTACCATAGCATTGAGATTCTTTTGAGAATTAATGAAATCTTTAATATTATGCTCAAGATCAGAGGGTATTTTATTATAATTTCCATAAGAATTGTTGTAGGAATTACCATAATTATTAGAGGAATTACTAGGAAACGGCCTAGGGTTGAAATTACCTCTATACGCGTTATTACCAAAATTGTTCCTACCAACAAAATTCACATCCATAGATTCATTATTATTCTCAATAAAAGTAGACAAAGGCATATCATTAGGATCAATAGGAGCACTCTTACTAGCAAACAATTTCATAAGTTCATCCATCTTTCCACTCAAAGTATTAATTTCTTCAATCGCATGCACTTTTTTACTAGTGGAAGATCTTTCGGTATGCCATTGAGAGTAATTTGCCATAATATTATCTAGTAGTTTAGTAGCTTCTCCTAATGTAATTTCCATAAAAGTACCTCCCGCGGCGGGATCTAAAAGATTTCTAGAAGCAAAATTCAATCCGGCATAAAAAAATTGTATGATCATCCATAAACTTAAACCATGAGTAGGGCAATTTCTTATCATCAATTTCATCCTCTCCCAAGATTGTGCAACATGTTCATGATCAAGTTGATTAAAATTCATTATATTGTTCCTAAGGGAGATGATCTTAGGGGGAGGAAAATACTTGGAAATAAAAGCATCTTTACACTTATTCCATGAATCAATACTATTTTTAGGCAAAGATGGAAACCAAGTTTTAGCACGATCTCGTAGAGAGAATGAAAATAAATTCAATTTAACAATATCATTATCCACATCTTTTTTCTTTTGCATATCACACAACTCAACAAAAGTATTTAGATGGGATGCGGCATCTTCACTAGGAAGGCTGGAAAATTGTTCTTTCATAACAAGATTCAACAAAGCGGCATTAATTTCTTAAGATTCCGCACTAGTGGCGGGAGCAATCGGAGTACAAATAAAATCATTATTATTAGTATTGGAAAAGTCACACAATTTGGTATTTTCTTGAGACATCGTGACAAGGCAAGCAATCTAGCACACGAGCAGACAAAAAGGCAAACGAAAAGATGAACGAAAGAAGGGCAAATAAAAAGGCAAATATTTTTGTGTTTTTCTGAAAATGTTTTAGAAGTGGGGGAGAGGAAAATGATAGGCAAATGGCAAATAATGTAATGCAAGAGATGAGAGTTTATGATGGGTACTTGGTAGGCTTGATGTAGAACCTCCCCGGCAACGGCGCCAGAAATTCTTCCTGCTAATTCTTGAGCTTGCGTTGATTTTTCCCTTGAAGAGGAAAGGATGATGCAGCAAAGTAGAGATACGTATTTTCCTCAGTTAAGAACCAAGGTATCAATCCAGTAGGAGGCACAAGCAAGTCTCCAATCTATGTACCTGCACAAACTAACAAACACTTGCACTCAACGCGAAAAAGGGGATGTTAATCCCTTCATGGTCTCGAACAAGAGTGAGATCTAATAGGGATAGGTATAAAAGATTACTAAAACATAAAACAAAGTAAAAATAAATAAATTCTAGCAAGATATTTTTGGGTTTTTTGGTTTATAGATCTGAAAATATATGATGGAAAATAGACCCAGGGGACATAGGTTTCACTAGAGGTTTCTCGCTTGAAGATAGCATACGGTGGGTGAACAAATTACTGTTGAGCAATGATACGTCTCCGTCGTATCTACTTTTCCTAACGCTTTTGCTCTTGTTTTGGACTCTAATTTGCATGATTTGAATGAAACTAACCCGGACTGACGTTGTTTTCAGCAGAACTACCATGGTGTTGTTTTTGTGCAGAAATAAAAGTTCTCGGAATGGAACGAAACTTTTTGGAGAATTTTTATGGAATAAAAAAAATAATGGGGCCAAGAACCACCGGAGGGGGGCCCCTGGGTGTGCACAACCCACCAGGGCGTCCCCCTCCAGGCGTGCCCAGGTGGGTTGTGCCCACCTGGTGGCCCCGCAGCCCCTGACTCCAACGCTATAAAATCCTATTTTTGGAGAAAAAAATTGGGGAGAAAGAATAATCACGTTTCACGATACGGAGGCGCCGCCACCTCCAGTTCTTCATCGGGAGGCCAAATCTGGAGCCCGTTTGGGGCTCCGAAGAGGGGGATCTTCGATCTTCGTCATCACCAACCCTTCTCCATCGCCAATTCCATGATGCTCCCAATCGGGAGTGAGTAATTCCTTCGTAGGCTCGCTGGTCGGTGAGCAGTTGGATGAGATTCATCATGTAATCGAGTTAGTTTTGTTAGGGCTTGATCCCTACTATCCATTATGTTCTGAGATTGATGTTGTTATGACTTTGCCATGCTTAATGCTTGTCACTTTGGGCCCGGGTGCCATGATTTCAGATCTGAACCGTTTATGTTATCACCATTATATCTATGTTCTAGATCCGATCTTGCAAGTCATATTCACCTATTACGTGTTATGATCCGTAAACCCAGTGTGACAGTAATCGGGATACTTTCTGGTGATGACCGTAGTATGAGGAGTTCATGTATTCAATATGTGTTAATGCTTTATTCTGGTTCTCTATTAAAAGGAGGCCTTAATATCCCTTAGTTTCCTTATGGACCCCGCTGCCATGGGAGGGTAGGACAAAATATGTCATGCAAGTTCTTTCCATAAGCACGTATGAGTATTTACGGAATACATGCCTACATGTTATTTATGAACTGGAGCTAGTGCCGTATCGCCCTAGGTTATGACTGTTACATGATGAATATCATCCAACGAATTCATTGATCCAATGCCTACGAATTTACCACATATTGTTCTTGCTAAGTTACTACTGCTACTGTTACTGTTACAATTGCTACAAAATCATTGCTATCACTGTTACCGTTACTGTTACTATTATTGCTGCTATCAAAACTATCATATTATTTTGCTACTGAACATATTGCCGCAGATAATTAATCTCTAGGTGTGGTTGAATTGACAACTCAGCTGCTAATACTTGCAAATATTCTTTGGCTCCCCTTGTGTCGAATCTATAAATTTGGGTTGAATACTCTACCCTCGAAAACTGTTGTGACCCCCTATACTTGTGGGTTATCAAGACCTTTTTCTGGCGCCGTTGCCGGGGAGTATAGCTATATTTGTTGAGTCACTTGGGATTATTATCAATTTATCACTATGAAGAATATTAAGGATACCAAGACTAAGATTTTTTTCTCTAAGATGAGGGGAGGTAAGGAACTGCCATCACACTCTGCACTTGATTCGCCTTCTATTTTGAGTAGACTTGCAACACTACCACATGCTATTACTTCTGATATGTTGCAAGTTATTGATGATGCTACTTCTGCTATGAATGCTACTCATGATGATGCTAGTACCTTGCTTGATGATAATATGCCACTAGGTGAATTTCTTGATGAACAAATTGCTACAGCTAAAGATATTGAGAATGTTGAAACTGATGAAATTATTGAAACTGATGAAGTACTTGAAACTGGAAATCTTGAAACAACTATTAGGCCTAGCTCTCCTAGATATGAATTGCCTAAGATACCTAAAGGTTATGTTATGGATGAAGAGATAGCTAGAGATTTTCTTGCTTGCAATGATAGAGATGATCTTAAGAAGTTACTATGCAAACTGAAAGAAAAATCTTTGAATGCTAGAATGAAATGTAACCCTAAGTTTGCTACATCACCTATCTTTGTTGATGATAAGGATTATGAATTCTCTGTCAACCCAGAGTTAATTACTTCGGTTGAATCTGATCCTTTCCATGGCTATGCAACTGAAACTGTTGTGGCACATCTCACTAAATTAAATGATATAGCCACCGTATTTGCTCATGATGAGAAGATTCGCTACTACTATATTCTCAAATTATTTCCATTCTCATTAAAGGGTGATGCTAAGATTTGGTACAATACTCTTGCTCCTGGTTGTGTGCGTAGTCTCCAGGATATGATTTACTACTTCTCTGAAAAATCTTTTCCTGCTCATAAGAAACAAGCTGCCTTACAGGAAATATTTAACTTTGTCTAAATTGAAGAAGAGAGTCTCCCACAAGCTTGGGGGAAGCTTCTCCAATTGCTTAATGCTTTTCCTGATCATCCTCTTAAGAAAAATGAAATACTTGATATCTTCTATAATGGACTACCCGATGCTTCTAGGGACTTCCTAGATAGTTGTGCTGGTTGTGTTTTCAGGGAACGAACTATGGAACAAGTTGAGGAATTATTGAAAAATACATTGAAAAATTATGATGATTGGACTCTTCCTGAACTACCTCCTAAACCCACTCCGAAGAAGAGGGGTATCTAATATCTAAGTCCTGAAGATATGCAAGAGGCAAAGAAAAATATGAAGGAAAAAGGTATTAAAGCAGAGGATGTTAAAAATTTACCTCCTTCTGAAGAAATACATGGACTTGAAACACCACCACCGAAGGTGGTAGAGGTAAACTCTTTGATGAAATTTGATGAAAGTGACATCCCTTACAATAAACATCCTAGTCAATGCCTTTATGAGTTTCACAACTATATTAGAAAACAAGATCACTTCAATGAAAATGTTATGAAACAATTGAAATACAATTCCAATATGATTGCTCGCTTGAGTGACTTGTTATTTAGAATCTCCAATGTTGTTAGAGGTGTAGGAAAACATGCCTCTATGGTTCAAACTCAACTAGAACAAGTTACTAAATCTCAAAGAGAGTTGCTTGATGAAATGAATAATAATATAAATGACTTTGCTGTTAGAGTAGCAACTAGAGGAGGTAAAATGACTCAGGAACCACTTTATCCTGAGGGTCACTCTAAAAGAATTGAACAAGACTCTCAAAGAATTAACATTGATGCACCTAGTCCTTCTAGAAAGAAGAAGAAAAAGAAAAATGATAGGACTTTGCATGCCTCTAGTGAACCTGAAATAGAAAAACCTCATGATAACGATAATAATGTTTCTATTTCCGATGCTGAAACTCAATCGGGTAATGAACACTCATCTAGTGATAATGAAAAAGATAATGATGATGTTCATGAAGACAATGATAAACAACCAGATAATGATGTTGAAATAGAACCAGCTGTTGATCTTGATAACCCACAACCTAAAAATAAAAGATATGATAAAAGAGACTTTGTTGCTAGAAAACTTGGAAGGTAAAGAAAATCATGGGTTCAAAAAGCCATGCCCTTTCCACCTAAGTCAACTATGAAAAAGGATGATGAAGAATTTGAGCGCTTTGCTGAAATGCTTAGGCCGGTCTTTTTGCGCACTCGCTTGACTGATATATTAAAGATGGCCCCTTATGCAAAATATATGAAAGACATCATCACTAATAAGAGAAAAATACCGGAAGCTGAAATCTCCACCATGCTTGCTAATTATTCTTTTAAGGATGGAGTACCTAAAAAGCTTAGAGATCCGGGAATACTAACTATACCTTGCTCTATCAAAAGAAATTATGTTAAAACTGCTTTGTGTGATTTGGGAGCTGGTGTTAGTGTTATACCTTTCTCTTTATATAAAAGACTTGATTTGAATAAACTCACACCTACTAAAATATCTTTGCAAATGGCTGACAAATCAACTGCCATACCTATCGGTATTTGTGAGGATGTGCCCGTTGTTCTTGCAAATGTTATTATCTTAACTGACTTTGTTATACTTGAGATGCAGAGGACGACAATATGTCAATTATCCTTGGTAGACCCTTTTTGAATACTGCAGGGGTTGTTATTGATTGTAATAAAAGCAAGGTCGCTTTTCATACCAATGGCAATGAACATACGGTGCACTTTCCGAATAAACAATTCCAAGTGAATGGTATTAATGTTATTGAAAAATCTCCGACACTCACTATTGGAAGTTTTCAACTACCTCTATCCACTGCCAAAAAGAAATATGAAATGCTTATTGTTGGGGACATGCATATCCCCGTTGAGGTAACTTAGTGTTTTATGAAAGTTCTTCGGTTTCATGCTAATCGAAGGTGGTTGTTAATAAGACTTGATCAACCTTATTAGTGGATCATTTTTGAGAGGTATGAAGTTGATGAATTTAGTAAGCACAACCTTCTGCTCCCAACTTTTATTTCTATTTTTCTTAGTTAAATAAAATAAAATGCCATGCTTTGTCTGTTTTCTGAATTTCCCGTGCAATAAAAAATGACCCAAAAATAAAAGTTCTCAGAATGCCCTGAAAATTTAATACGATTTTTTCTGAATATTTCTGAATTTTTAGTACAAATATCATCAGAGGGGGTGCACCAGGTGGGCACAACCCACCTGGGCTCGCCAGCAGCCCCAGACGCGCCCTGGTGGGTTGTGGTCCCCACGTGGGCCCCCTCACTTATCTCTTTAGCCCATGTCATCACCTACCTCCAGAAAAAAATTACCATTGCTCTCTCTCTCTCTCTCTCGTATTCTTGCTCTCAAACCCGCGGATTTAGATCTCTTTGCTCGAAGCTCCATTTCCGAAACTGTTTTGGAGGATTGCTACTTGGTATGTGACTCCTCCACTGTTCCAATTAGTTTTTGCTTTAGTGGATTATATTTTGAATAATTAGCTACTCGTGGTGCTGCTGTAGATGAGCTTGCATGTTGAATTCTTAGAGTTCTAAGTAGTTTGAATGCTCAATATAGCCTCTATGCTTCCTTATGAGTAGTTGCTATCAATCTTGTGAAATTTTGTTAATAAAATTTTTTTGTCTCAGAAAATATTCAGAAATTGTGCGCGAATAAAATGAGTTTCTTTGGGAGAATTTCTTCGAGGAGGAGGTCCTCGGAGGCATCGTCTAGCAGTGGCTCAACTCATCGGTCTTATGTTGAACCAAGTGCAAGTTCAGTGCGAGAACCTGCTATCAAATCATGCCAATGGCCGAGTGACGATTTCATGATAAGTGCAGGTACTAAAGAAGATTTTGATCAATATATCCACAACGCCGAGCTCGGTCCATACATTGAAGATAAGTGCAACCAACATCTCAGCCTCACAGAATCGTTTACTAAAGAATTTAAATTTCATCCTCGTGAGTCAAGGGTTTCGTTTAAACTTTATGACCGTCCAATTACCATGCCTTTAGATGAGTTTAGTGGTGTGTGTAAAATTATGTTTTGGTGTTCGCTGGACGAGCCACCAAGAGCTGAGTATGAGTCGTTCTTGATAAATCTTTGTTACGGCAAGGACAGAGGAGTGATACAAGGTAGAATAAAAAGTATTCATTTCCCATCAATTCAATACTTTGCACTGTTTAATGGAAAATGCATCATAGGCAAGCAAGACTATAGTACACTTTGTGCTCCTGACTTGAGCCTCATACACACTGCTCTCACCGGTACTAAAACGTTATAACCTTGGAGCGATTGTTGCATGCAAACTGCAACACAACGCTGGTAGTGGATATTTTTATGGTGGGATTTATGCTTCACGATTAGCAACGGAGCTGGGTGTGTCACCCTGGCCTAATGACCCTATCCTTCCCACACAGTACTTAGACTTTGAGGCCATGAAGCGCCATAAGTTTCTTAAGGGTGAAATCAATGATTATACTTATAACTTGCTGTTCAATAAAGTATCAGTTGTGCATACCTTCTTGTCTGCGCCTGCTCTTTTTGATTTTCATAGCAAAAGAAGTTATTATGTTTTGGAGAACGAGGCCCGGGCACACAATGCCGAGGTTGTCGCTGCCAAGCAAGCCGCGGAGGCTGCACCAAGAGCCTCTGTGAGCTACCACTCTGACTATTATGCAAGCCGTGGGTGGTGATTACCAAGCTAGGCCAAAAGCCTAAGCTTGGGGGAGTATGTATTCCCACCGACATTACATTTATGTTAACACATTTCATTCCAGTTGTCGGTGTCCACACTTTTTCATTGTATTATCCATACTAGATTCATTTTCTCGCTTTCTTCTTGTGTGTTTGAAAAAAAATTAGAGAAAACCCAAAAATATTTCTCGCTTCTTTTTGGTTTTTCTTTCTAGTCTAATTTAGTTGTAATGTTAAAAGAAAACCAAAAAGATTTCCTTGTTCTTCTTTTGCTCGTTGGGAGTTCTCCCGTGTAAATAGTTTTTCTCGTTTTTGTTTTACTCTTTAATTTGCTTTCTTCAAGAAAAAACTAAAAACTCTAAAAATATTTCAGTGTGTTTCTCTGAAATTCTTTTCCTTTTATTGAGTCGTACCGAGGAGAAGACCACGATGAAATTGTTGAGTGGCTCTCATATGCATTGATATTGATCTAATAAAGAGCACATATTACCTTGTCTTCTTCTTTTTGAATAAAACTAGCGGAGTCACCCGCGCATTTGCGCTGCTAGATTATTGTTTTTTTTATTGTAGAAGTAGTTGAAAGTCCAGTTATTTTCATTTTCATGCTAATAATAGATATTATAATTGTAATGGCCTTAGAGAAACTTTGTATGATCCTTTTGGAATGTCGGTGACTTATTGCCTAAAATAAAATTCGACTTTTGAGAAAATTAAAGTATCACTTAAAATAATGTAAGCACATTGAAATCAAAATACGAAAATATTTATAATATAAGTGTGGTGTATCCATATAATAGTTGATAGGCATGTATGCCCTGCCGGTTGACTTGAAGCTCCATCAAGGCACTTGGACTCTAGGCCGCCTATAACCGGTAGCCCATCTAATCTCCTATGGGTAGGTCAATTATCTCTTCCATGCCACCTTCCCTCTCTTTCCATTCTTCCATGTTTGCCTCTCTTGAATCTCTCAGTCAATGTACAACCATTGGCTCGATCTCTCTTCAACTTCTCAAGGTTCATATTGGGCCCCTTCAGACCAAGATGACACTTATATTAATAGCAATAACTCCTGATCGAGCACCATGGTTTGGTGGCAGTGAGTTTTGATGGTGTCATCTCACCTAAGTTATAGTGGCGCACATTTGTGCGAGACTTTCTATGTGTTTTTATATCTATGTTGCTACACGAAGGCAGGCTTGCAAAATCACATACGCAATGTTCAAAATCATTTGTCAAATAAAAATTTGTAGCATGTATCTATATCCTGAGGAAATATTAGTGGACTCAAGTGATTTTGTTTTATCATGTGTAGTAAGACATTAGCAAAGCATTTCATATGTGACAATCGGAAACCATATTGGGATTCTCTTATGTCATGCCAAACTATATAGTGGTGTCTATCTTTTATCCGCAATTTAAGAAACATCCCAGCAAAACATCATATATTAGCTCTAATGTCTAGTTTAGCCGCCTCATTACTATCTCAGTAGCACTGTACAACATCATGTACGTACATCTTCCAATGTTGCTTAGCCATTTAAAACAATATAACTTACTTGTGTGTATTCTTCAAAAAACATGCAAAACTAACCTCACCCACTAAATATAGCCTAATCTATGTATTTGGCCAGGTTTCTCTGTTTTATTGTGGCGTGTATATAGTCCTGTTGCATCGTTCTTTATTTTCCTCAAAGAATTTTATTAGCTTCCTTCATCACTCGAAGAATTTTCATCAAAGATTTTTATTACTATATTAGAATGTATGTATTCACTCCTCAGCATGTACCTAAATATCCAATCTATTTGTGTTAGGCTGTAGTATGTGATATGGAATGATGGACAAAAACACATCGCATTACCGATTGCTAATGTAAAATTAGTTTGGACGGTTTAGTAAACTGAGTAAGATAGATTATTTTTGTTTAGAGAGCAGATTGATTGGCCACGTACGTGTGAACATGATCATCCATATGGGCATTCTCATCCACATAGTTAGAGCATTACACAAACTACACTTAGTGGCAGCTAGTAGGGTGGTCCTCGCAATTGCGTGTCTAGATTTTCTAGTAGAGTCTAAAAATAAAATCATAAAATGTATAGTACAAATTATTTAGAGAAATATGATTGTATACTTTCGGACAAAGGTATTTCCATTTTAGTGCATGGACTGTAGCCCAGGACATTTCTATGAAAAAACAGAGGATAAATGGTACACATATATGTGTCTAGCATGAAAACGATATACTGGATTATGCCTTTGTCTCATCCAATCCGCATCCATGGGCTGTACATTTCCATCCACAAATTTTAAGGAACTTCACATCAATGGTTCATACTTAAACGGCAATCATCTTATTTGACCATCACTTGTCGTATTTGCATTTTTCTAATCTTGCAATATCATGCCCTTTATATGCTTCCACACATGTCCATCTTAATCCAACGTCGTATGTCGCTTGCCCTTCTAAGGCATTGTAATTTCACTATATATTTATTATAAACAGCTACAAATATAGTCTTCTACTCTCATCACAGCTTGTCCTTTTTTACCGTATCTATTTTTATCAGCTTATATTATTTTTGCATAAAAGAAACATCTCATTATGTGCATGACATACACTGTGCTTTCCATTGTGTTGTAGTCACAACATGGTTATGCTGCCTATATTCAAACACGACATTTGCTTGCCTTGTATGTTGTTTTTGTAAATGTATATATTATTTATCCTTTCACACTGTCACCTCCATCACAACATAATAATTCTCTACAATGAAAATCAAATTTCTTTTTAAAATCAATCTAGCTATGGATTTCACATTGAATTTCTTAAAATAGAGATGCACTATTTATCCAACAAATAAGTCTTATCCAGAACAAACATTGAAACTTTATTTTTAGAAAAACTATAAGGAAATTCTCGATAGTATATATTTGAACTAAATATAGTTCATGAAGACTTTTAAAGTGTGTAGCCAGTTTTTGCAGCACAAACGTGGGTTACCCTCCCGTAATTAGAGATCGCTTCTCTAGATCCATAAACACCTTATATATCTTTTCTTCTAGATAGATGTCCAAAATTGTATTTAAAGCAAAACATGAGGAATTTCATTTGGTACCTTTTTTTATATGTCCAAAATTTTATCCAAACACTATACAACCATTGAATCTTAATCAAGCAAAGTGGTCTCACACAGATCATGCATATCCCATCTACAAAATTAACATAAATGCATATACCGCCGGAAAAAAATCATGTCTCATAAACGCATGTGTAAATGATTTATATGTAGCCAAGATGGTATGTTCCCAATATTGTAACTGCTACCCATAAAGAATCAATTAGTGTGCGTGCGTAGTAAGAGAGAGATCAATCAGACCTGTTCACATGAAAACGCATGCATACGTGTGTGTTTGTGTTGCGACCACCTGAAGCTCCTCGAGTCGACTTGGCCGCGCCACCACAGCTGCGAGTCGGTGACAATTCTTCCACGCCATCGTGTTCCAGTCGTGTGACATGAACCTCTGCCGCTGTGCCATCGGTCGTCGCCTCTACGGCCGCCGTCGCCGTCGCCGTCGTTGCCACTGGTTCGGCCTGCTTCGACAATCATAAACATTGATCCAGCCAGTAGCTATTCATATTCATCCTCACGCCGGCAGCAGCCTCCACGTTGGTGCACCGGCGTGATCGCGCGGATCATGAGCAGGTAATGGGCCTGGCTTGTTTCTTCTATAGGACAGCACCTTAGGCATGTACAGTCAATGAGAGAATATTGATGTATTTGGCCTTGCCCAACTCATAATAGGTCAGCTAAAAAAACTCATAATTGGTTACCTATGCCCGTACCCTAGAGCAAGTTGGAGCCGTTTTACCTGCTCCTTCCAAAATACCTATCCGTTCCGTGTAAAATTCTTTTAACACACTTTCCATGTCAATCTGGTTGGCTTCGGTTGGAAAATATTTTTGTACGTGACGTGATGTATTGTTTCTATCTAACTATATATTTGTATGTAACGTTTACATCTTTAAATCTCAACCCTTAATATCTAAAATTAGCGGTCAAGATAATTTAATCTGTGTGGACTAACATGATGACTTGTTTGACTTTTGTTTTATGTATATAATAGATGTTTGCAGATTTCAGCCTAGTCCACGGCACTTTTGCACTATTATTAATTTCATATCAAACGGTCGTGCAAGTGAAAGGCAATAATGATGATATTTGATGAACTGGCTGTGGCAGAAAGAAACGGGTATGAACTCAACTTGTTCTGTTTTTGTAAATATGTTTAACCTAGTATCCATGATTCAGCCTATTATGATCAAACATGTTTGCAATGACAATTAGAGATTATAGTTTCTCATGCCATGCTTAAGTAGCTAGGAGTGGATAATGATTTATCTTGGATGTCAACATGCATTAAAATGATTGTGATGTGATATGATGATATGGTATCCTCCTCTGAATGTTTCAAGTGGCTTGACTTGGCACATGTTCATGCATGTAGTTGAATCAAAACTAACATAGCCTCTATGATATTTATGTTCATGGTGTTCATATCCTATTCATGCAGGTATCCAATGTTACTTATGCATAATGCATGTTCATGACCGTTTTCGCTCTCTAGCTGGCCGCTTCTCAACCTATTTGCTAGCCTTCGCCTGCACTAAGCGGGAATACTGCTTGTGCATCAAAATCCTAAAACCCAAGTTGTTCCAGATAAGTCCACCATACATCTACCTATATGTGGTATTACCCTGCCGTTCTAAGTAAGTTTGCACGTGACACCTCTAAAAACTTCAAATAAACGTTCGTTTTTGTGTGCCTGGATTGTTCATAGAACGACAGGAGGTAGTCGGTATCTTCCATGCTAAGCGGGTTATTCTCATGATAAGTGTTTATGCACTCGTCCTTGCATGAGAGGGGCGGTAATAGGGATTCCCAGTCCCGAAATTAAATTGCAAATAATTAAACAAAACTCCCCCATGACTGATGTTGGTATGGACGGTACCCGTGGATTCGGCTAGCCGTGGAGTGTGTTTGTTGGTGGAGGGGGAGTAAACCTTTACTTTCATCGCTTGGGAACAGCCACTAATGTGTTTAGCATGAAAAATATCGATAACTAATGGTCGCGAAGTAAACAGAAAGGGTGCATTTCTCAAAATTTTATTTATCTCTATTTTAAAATTCTGAGCTCTGGCACCGCTGCAAATCACTGCTCCCTCTGCGGTGGGACTATCTATTTAATTTTATATTGTGTCATCACCTTCTTAAATAAGCGCCAGATCTGAGAGCACTATTGTCTTCCTCATGCATTGTGTATAGCTAATGTTGGATGCATCATGACTGGATCTTTTCTACCATGAATTACAATGTTTAGTCGCTGCTTGAACTTTGGAGGTGCTCCGCATTTATGTTTTGTGGTCTCAGAAAGGGCTAGCGAGATACCACTGTTGTCATATTATATCACGGTTGTTTTGACAAAGTGTTGTCATTTGAGATATTTTATTATTGCTCGCTAGTTGCTTACGCCATTGATATGAGTTAATATAATTTTTAAGACTTATTGTTGACATGGTTAGTTATAATCTTTGCTGAAAACCTGGGTGCTACTTAAGCTTATTGATGTAAACAAGAACAAAAGAGTTCATAAAAGTTTTTCTTTTTCACTTTCAGTTTATCAACTGAATTGCTAGAGGACAAGCAAAGGTTTAAGCTTGGGGGAGTTGATACGTCGCCATCGTATCTACTTTTCCTAACGCTTTTGCTCTTGTTTTGGACTCTAATTTGCATGATTTGAATGAAACTAACCCGGACTGACGTTGTTTTCAGCAGAACTACCATGGTGTTGTTTTTGTGCAGAAATAAAAGTTCTCGGAATGGAACGGAAATTTTTGGAGAATTTTTATAGAATAAAAGAAAAATACTGGAGCCAAGAACCACCGGAGGGGGGCCCCTGGGTGATCACAACCCACCAGGACGCCCCCCTCCAGGCACGCCCAGGTGGGTTGTGCCCACCTGGTGGCCCCGCAGACCCTGACTCCGACGCTATAAAATCCTTTTTTTGGAGAAAAATCGGGGAGAATGAATTATCGCGTTTCACGATACGGAGCCGCCGCCACCTCCTGTTCTTCGTCGGGAGGCCAGATCTGGAGCCCGTTTGGGGTTCCGGAGAGGGGGATCTTCGATCTTCGTCATCACCAACCCTTCTCTATTGCCAATTCCATGATGCTCCCCATCAGGAGTGAGTAATTCCTTCGTAGGCTCGCTGGTCGGTGAGGAGTTGGATGAGATTCATCATGTAATCGAGTTAGTTTTGTTAGGGCTTGATCCCTAGTATCCATTATGTTCTGAGATTGATATTGTTATGACTTTGCCATGCTTAATGCTTGTCACTTTGGGCCCGGGTGCCATGATTTCAGATCTGAACCGTTTATGTTATCACCATTACATCTATGTCCTTGATCCGATCTTGCAAGTCATATTCACCTATTACGTGTTATGATCCGTAAACCCCGGTGTGACACTAATCGAGATACTTTCCGGTGATGACCGTAGTTTGAGGAGTCCATGTATTCACTATGTGTTAATGCTTTGTTCCGGTTCTCTATTAAAAGGAGGCCTTAATATCCCTTAGTTTCCTTATGGACCCCGCTGCCACGGGAGGGTAGGACAAAAGATGTCATGCAAGTTCTTTCCATAAGCACGTATGACTATTTACGGAATACATGCCTACATTATATTTATGAACTGGAGCTAGTACCGTATAGCCCTAGGTTATGACTGTTACATGATGAATATCATCCAAAGAATTCACCAATCTAATGCCTACGAATTTACCACATATTGTTCTTGCTAAGTTACTACTGTTGTTACTATTACAATTGCTACAAAATCATTGCGATCACCGTTACTGTTACTGTTACTGTTACTATTATTGCTGCTATCAAAACTATCATATTTTTTTGCTACTGATCATATTGTCGTAGATAATTAATCTCCAGGTGTGGTTGAATTTACAACTCAGCTGCTAATACTTACAAATATTCTTTGGCTCCCCTTGTGTCGAATCTATAAATTTGGGTTGAATACTCTACCCTCGAAAATTGTTGTGATCCCCTATACTTGTGGGTTATCAAGCAATTGATAGAAAAGCGCAAAGTTATGATGATATCTAAGGCAATGATCATGAATATAGGCATCACGTCCGTGACAAGTAGACCGAAACGATTCTGCATCTACTACTATTACTCCACACATCGACCGACTCATGCCTGCATCTAGAGTGTTAAGTTCATAAGAACAAAGCAACGCTTTAAGTAAGATGATATGATGTAGAGGGATAAACTCAAGCAATATGATGAAAATCCAATCTTTTTATCCTCGATGGCAACAATACAATATGTGCCTCGCTACCCCTTCGGTCACTGGGTGAGGACACCGCAAGATTGAACCCAAAACTAAGCACCTCTCCCATTGCAAGAAAAATTAATCTAGTTGGCCAAACCAAATCGATAGTTCGAAGAGATATACAAAGATACCTTAATCATGAATAAAAGAGTTCAGAGAAGACTCAAATAATATTCATAGATAATCTAATCATAAATCCACAATTCATCGGATCTCAACAAACACACCGCAAAAAAGTATTACATCGAATAGATCTCCAAGAACATCGAGGAGAACATTGTATTGAAGATCAAAGAGAGAGAAGAAGCCATCTAGCTACTAGCTACGGACCCGTAGGTCTGTGGTAAACTACTCACGCATCATCGGAAGGGCAGCAAGGTTAATGTAGAGGCCCTCCGTGATCGAAACCCCCTCCGGCAGATCGTCGGAAAAGGCCCCAAGATGGGATCTCACGGGAACAGAGGCTTGCGGTGGCGGAAAAGTATTTTGGTGGACGCTTCTGGTGGTTTGGGAATATTTGGGAATTTATAGAGCAATAATTAGGGTTAGGAGACCCTCGAGGTGCCCACAAGCCCTCAGGGCGCCCCCCAGGGGCGCGCCTGGCAGGCTTGTGGCCTCCTCGGCCATCCTCTGACCCCCTCTCCAAGCTTCGTGGATGTCTTCTGGTCCAAGAAAAATCATCGTAAATTTTTATTCCGTTTGGACTCCGTTTGATATTCCTTTTCTGTAAAACTCAAAAACAACGAAAAAACATAAACTGGCACTGGGCTCTGGGTTAATAGGTTAGTCCCAAAAATAATATAAAATAGCATATTAATGCATATAAAACATCTAAAACAGATAATATAATAGCATGGAACAATAAAAAATTATAGATACATTGGAGACGTATCAATGATCTAAATGAACCTTGGGTAAACGATAATCACGTTGGCGGATCTGAACATTAAAGTGACTCGCTAAACGAGTAGCATAAATACCGCCATGAATTTTGCCCTTGGTTCTGTTAAGGTGCAGACGGCGTGCAATAATAGCCCCGAGGCTATAGGTGTTATCGCCGTAAAGTGCGCGGCGTAAAATGGCGAAGTCAGGAGCACTAAGTGCACCGACTTTCTCTCTAGCAATTAAACACTTAGCAATGAATAGAGCAAAATAATGCACAGCGGGAAACTGCAAACTAGTAGCAGTGACACTCGACACACCTCTCTCATCTCCCACTGACAGAGTACGATAAAAGTCCTTGAACTCGGCAGGCATAGGCTCTCTTATTTCCCCGTCAGAAGGGATCAAGCATACATCGCAAAAATCAGTGAGTGGCATCTGACGGGTTTCAGCATATAAATTAAACTGCACCTCAGGGGGGTTATTCCTACTCAGAAAATGAAAATTTTGCACAAAGGAATTTGTAAGGAGATGGTATTGTTCACTCAACTACGATGAAGTCGGTGAGACCAGCATTAGTAGCAAATTGTGCGAACTCTTGACGGATCCCGGCTCCATCCATGAAGGGGTTATGCGGCCATTCGCACGGCCGCACCTCCGCTCTTCTCTGAGTATGGAGATCGTTGTCTGATGATTCCCCAATGACTCCCTTAGAGCTCTTCTTGGAGGCAAACTTCCTAAAGAAACTCATCTTATTCCAAGTAGCAATCCCCCAAAACAGTTTCAGAAACGAAGCTTTGTGCAAAGAGATCGAAATCCGCAGATTTGAGAGCAAGAACACGAGAGAGAGAGAGCAATGGTGATTTTTTTCTGGAGGTAGGTGATGACATGGGATAAAGAGATAAGTGAGGGGACCCATGTGGGGACCACAACCCACCAGGGCGCGCATGGGGCCGCTGGCGCTCCCAGGTGGGTTGTGCCCACCTGGTGCACCCCCTCTGATGTTATTTGTACTAAAATTTCAGAAATATTCAGAAAAAAAACCGTATTAAATTTTCAGGGCATTCTGAGAACTTTTATTTTTGGGTCATTTTTTATTGCATGGGAAATTCAGAAAACAGACAAAACATGGCATTTTATTTTATTTAACTAAGAAAAACAGAAAACAAAAGTTGGGAGCAGAAGGTTGTGCTTACTAAATTCATCGACTCCATACCTCTCAAAAATGATCCATTAATAAGGTTGATCAAGTCTTATTAACAACCACCTTCGATTAGCATGAAACCGAAGAACTTTCGTAAAACACTAAGTTACCTCAACGGGGATATGCATGTCCCCAACAATAAGCATTTCATATTTCTTTTTGACAGTAGGTAAAGGTAGTTGAAAACTTCCAATAGTGAGTGTTGGAGATTTTTCAATAACATTAATACCATTCACTTGGAATTGTTTCTTCGGAAAGTGCACTGTATGTTCATTACCGTTGATATGGAAAGTAACCTTGCTTTTATTGTAATCAATAATAGCCCCTGCAGTATTCAAAAAGGGTCTACCAAGGATAATCGACATATTGTCATCCTCAGGCATCTCAAGTATAACAAAGTCAGTTAAGATAGTAACATTTGCAACAACAACGGGCACATCCTCACAAATACCGATAGTTATGGCTGTTGATTTGTCAGCCATTTGCAAAGATATTTCAGTAGGTGTGAGTTTATTCAAATCAAGTCTTTTATATAAGGATAAAGGCATAACACTAACACCAGCTCCTAAGTCACACAAAGCAGTTTTGACATAATTTCTTTTGATGGAGCAAGGTATAGTTGGTATTCCCGGATCTCCAAGTTTTTTAGGTGCTCCATCCTTAAAAGAGTAATTAGCAAGCATGGTGGAGATTTCAGCTTTCGGTATCTTTCTCTTATTAGTGATGATGTCTTTCATATATTTGGCATAAGGGGCCATCTTTAATATATCAGTCAAGCGAGTGCGCAAAAAGACTGGCCTAAGCATTTCGGCAAAGCGTTCAAATTCTTCATCATCCTTTTTCTTAGTTGATTTAGGTGTAAAGGGCATGGGTTTTTGAACCCATGTTTCTCTTTCTCTTCCATGTTTTCTAGCAACAAAGTCTCTTTTATCATATCTTTTATTTTTAGGTTGTGGATTATCAAGGTCAACAGCTGGTTCTATTTCAATATCACTATCTGGTTGTTTATCATTGTCTGGTTGAGTGTATTCATCAACATCATCATTATCTTTTTCATTATCACTAGATGAGTGTTCATTACCATATTGAGTTTCAGCGTCAGAAATAGAAATATCATTATCATTATAAGGAGATTTTTCTACTTCAGGATCACTAGAGGCATGCAAAGTCCTATAATTTTCTTTTTCTTCTTCTTTTTAGATGGACTAGGTGCATCAGTGTTAATTCTTTGAGAGTCTTGTTCGATTCTTTTAGGGTGTCACTCGGGATAAAGTGGTTCCTAAGTCATTTTACCTCCTCTAGTTGCTACTCTAACAGCAAAGTCATTTATATTATTATTCATTTCATCAAGCAACTCTCTTTTAGATTTAGCAACTTGTTCTAGTTGAGTTTGAACCACAGAAGCATGTTTCCCTACACCTCTTACATCATTAGAGATTCTAAATAACAAGTCACTCAAGCGAGCAATCATATTGAAATTGTATTTCAATTGTTTCATAACATTTTCATTGAAGTGATCTTGTTTTCTAATGTAGTTGTCAAACTCATAAAGGCATTGACTAGGATGTTTATTGTAAGGGATGTCACTTTCATCAAATTTCATTAAAGAGTTTACCTCTACCACCTTTGGTGGTGGTGTGTCAAGTCCATGTATTTCTTCAATAGGAGGTAAATTTTTAACATCCTCTGCTTTAATACCTTTTTCCTTCATACTTTTCTTTGCCTCTTGCATATCTTCAGGACTTAGATATAAGATACCCATGTTCTTCAGAGTGCATTTTGGAGGTGGTTCTGGTAGAGTCCAATCATCATAATTTTTCAATATATTATTCAATAATTCCTCAGCTTGTTCCACAGTTCGTTCCCTGAAAACACAACCAGCACAACTATCTAGGAAGTCCCTAGAAGCATCGATTAGTCCATTATAGAAGATATCAAGTATTTCATTTTTCTTAAAAGAATGATCAGGCAAAGCGTTAAGCAATTGGACAAGCCTCCCCCAAGCTTGTGGGAGACTCTCTTCTTCAATTTGCACAAAATTAAATATTTCCTGTAAGGCAGCTTGTTTCTTATGAGCAGAAAAATATTTTTCAGAGAAGTAATATATCATATCCTGGGGACTACGAACACAACCAGGAGCAAGAGTATTGTGCCATATCTTAGCATCACCCTTTAATGAGAACGGAAATAATTTGAGAATATAGTAGTAACGAATCTTCTCATCATGAGCAAATAGGGTGGCTATATCATTCAATTTAGTTAGGTGTGCCACAACAGTTTCAGTTTCATAGCCATGGAAAGGATCAGATTCAACCAAAATAATTAACTCTGGGTCGACAAAGAATTCATAATCCTTATCATCTACAAAGATAGGTGAGGTAGCAAACTTAGGATCACATTTCATTCTAGCATTCAAATATTTTTCTTTCAGTTTGCATAGTAATTTCTTAAGATCATCTCTATCATTGCAAGCAAGAAAATCTCTAAATGTCTCTTCATCCATAACATAACCTTCAGGTATCTTAGGCAATTCATATCTAGGAGAGCTAGGCCTAATAGGTGTTTAAATATTTTTAGTTTCAAGTACTTCATCAGTTTCAGCATTCTCAATATCTTTAGCTCTAGCAATTTGTTTATCAAGAAATTCACCTAGTGGCATATTATCATCAAGCAAGGTACTAGCATCATCATGAGTAGCATTCATAGCAGAAGTAGCATCATCAATAACTTGCGACATATCAGAGTTAATAGCATGTGGTGGTGTTGTAAGTCTACTCAAAATAGAAGGTGAATCAAGTGTAGAGTATGATGGCAGTTCCTTATCTCCCCTCGTCTTAGAGGGAAAAATCTTAGTCTTAGTATCCTTCAGATTCTTCATAGTGATAAATAGATAATAATCCCAGGTGACTCAACAAATATAGCTATGCTCCCCAGCAACGGCGCCAGAAAAAGGTCTTGATAACCCATAAGTATAGGGGATCGCAACAGTTTTCGAGGGTAGAGTATTGAACCCAAATTTATAGATTCGACACAAGGGGGGCCAAAGAATATTTGCAAGTATTAGCAGCTGAGTTGTCAATTCAACCACACCTGGATATTAATTATCTGCAGAAATATGTTCAGTAGGAAAAAAATATGATAGTTTTGATAGCAGCAATAATAGTAACAGTAACGGTAACAGTGATAGCAATGATTTTGTAGCAATTGTAACAGTAACAGCAGTAGTAGTAACTTAGCAAGAACAATATGTGGTAAATTCGTAGGCATTGGGTCGGTGAATTCGTTGGATGATATTCATCATGTAACAGTCATAACCTAGGGCAATACGGCACCAGCTCCAGTTCATAAATATAATGTAGACATGTATTCCGTAAATAGTCATACGTGCTTATGGAAAGAACTTGCATGACATCTTTTGTCCTACCCTCCCATGGCAGCGGAGTCCCTAAGGAAACTAAGAGATATTAAGGCCTCCTTTTAATAGAGAACCGGAATAAAGCATTAGCACATAGTGAATACATGAACTCCTCAAACTACGGTCATCACCGGAAAGTATCCCGATTACTGTCACACCGGGGTTTACGGATCATAACTCGTAATAGGTGAATATGACTTGCAAGATCGGATCTAGAACATAGATATAATGGTGATAACATAAACGGTTCAGATCTAAAATCACGGCACCCAGGCCCAAAGTGATAAGCATTAAGCTTGGCAAAGTCATAACAACATCAATCTCAGAACATAATGGATACTAGGGATCAAACCCTAACAAAACTAACTCGATTACATGATGGATCTCATCCAACTCCTCACCGACCAGTGAGCCTACGAAGGAATTACTCACTCCCGGTGGGGAGCATCATGGAATTGGCGATGGAGAAGGGTTGGTGATGACGAAGATTGAAGATCCCCCTCTCCGGAACCCCAAACGGGCTCCAGATCTGGCCTCCCGATGAAGACTAGGAGGTGGCGGCGGCTCTGTATCGTGAAACGCGATAATTCTTTCTTCCTTATTTTTTTCTCCAAAAATAGGATTTTATAGAGTCGAAGTCAGGGTCTGCGGGGCCACCAGGTGGGCACAACCCACCTGGGCGCGCCTGGAGGGGGCGCGCCCTGGTGGGTTGTGCTCACCTAGCCCTCCCCCCTCCAGTGGTTCTTGGCTCCAGTATTTTTCTTTTATTCCATAAAAATTCTCCAAAAAGTTTTGTTCCATTCCGAGAACTTTTATTTCTGCACAAAAACAACACCATGGTAGTTCTGCTGAAAACAGCGTCTGTCCGGGTTAGTTTCATTCAAATCATGCAAATTAGAGTCCAAAACAAGAGCAAAAGCGTTAGGAAAAGTAGATACGACGGAGATGTATCAGACCTCATACCCATGCTTGTTTTAATACTAGTGTTTACACCCAAAAGGTTGTTAAAGGTCTGGCTAAAAAACTAGAATTTAATTTGATAATAGTAACTTGCCAGAGCGTTTCTCGTAGTGCACATCCTCTTGTGGCTTCGATACTCAGGATCACACCATGGGGGAAAGGCACGGGAACCTTCTACTATCCAAACTAGATATCAAAGCGCGTCAGGTCACATGATTATTGGTCATCAATTTATTGAGTACTAGATGAGTTAGGAGCGTGAGAGAAATTCATCGAGAAAGTTTTGGGAATATGGGAAGTGTTTCAAAGAGAGAACTGGCAGTGTTTTAGAGAAAACCTTCCTGCACACTTCGTTTGTATTTTCAGGGTTCCTGAAACTTTTTTGGTTCACCGAAACGCTTCAAACGAAGTGTGCAGGAAGGTTTCAGAATTTTTCGGAGCCTCCTGAAGTGTTCTGTGGCACCATGGGCAAGGCCCAAGGTGGTGGAAGCCGCATGAGCCATAGTGGCCCATTAGGGAGGTGCAGCCCATAGGCTTGGTGGCCAAGCCATCTATAGCTTCGGTTAGGGTTTCGGGTAGTGCCCACAGCATGGTGCTCCGCCTTAGGAGGAGGCAGACCCTACTCCAAGTGCCACCCATGCACCTATATATATGGAGGGGCAACCCTCCTCCGAACGTATCCAATCTCTCGATAGGAAAGGTTCCAATGTCACAAGGCTACTCCACCTCCACTTTGAGTTCTTCAACGATGCTCTCATTCTGGACAGCAAAACCTTCTAGGATCGGTGGTTTCGTGCACATGGATACCGGCAAAAAGATCATCTGTTCGATCTTTCTTTGAGGGAAAATTCTCGCGGTTGGGAGGCTGTAAATCCTAGCTGTGGGAACCTGCATCAACGATCTACACCAACTCTGATTCCACTGCACTCTAGTTGCTAACAGTTTAATTTAATCTCACCAGCATCTTCATAATGAACTTGGGATTTGATTCGTAGGACGAAAATATTTTGTTTTCTACTATGTTTACCAACAGTTTATGTTTAGCCAACCCTTAAAGACCTCTGCTACTCCGAAACATGCCTATCATGTGGGTTGTGGGGGATAATTTTGCCTTTTTGGATGGTTTCTACGTTTTCTTTTAGAGATGTGGTTTAGATTTTCACGAAGACGTTGTGAAGTCACAAAACATGGACCCAGGTCTTTCGTCATCCAATCCAACTTTGGTAACCGCACCACTACGTGGGAGAGAAGCAGAGCATCATATGTGGCATCCTCTTCCTCCTCCTTGGTATCGGTATTAGGCAGGGTACATGGGAATTTTCGAGAAACCTTTAAGCGGCCGATCTCCATATGTTTGAGTAACCCAATGGACAAGTTCAATTTGTTATCATTCTTTCCCATGCAGACACCTACGTTCTTTAAGCTAGAACAAATGCAAGTATTCGAAAAAGGAAAAAAAATCGTGGATGAGGTACCGGGCATGGAGTCCAAATTACGTGTAGCCTCGCAACGCATTGCCTTGTCCAAAGCTTGCTCGTTGATCGAAGAAGAGATGTTAACGGGGAGCAGACATCCCTTCAACATAGGGGCCGATAGTGTCTACGGATGGGCGGTCAGTGAAGGAGAAGCCGCATCGGGCATAGTAGTTGTCCATGGCGCTGTCAATGTTGCAGGTGGGACACATGGAGCAGTGGAAGCACTTGGCGATGACGATGAAGACCACGGCCGAGCCTTCATAGGCCCATCGAATGGAGCACAAGGCTGGGCTGCAACAATGGTCGGGGCTAACAGTGTCCACCCATATGCTCCGGCAGGGCTCCGGCTGAGGGGAAGTTGCTATACCTTGCCTATAGCAAGAAGGAACGCCCTACTGGGCCGACCCACTAGCAGGGTTGTACATTTCTTCACACTGTTTCATTTTTTCCCTTGTTTTCTTTTTTTCTTTTTTACTTTTGCTTACATTTAAAAATAAAATAAAATAAATATTCCACAAAACAATTACTTAAGTTTAAAAATATGTGTGTGTAGTGTTAAAAAAATTCTGCACAACTGAAGAAAATCTTGATAGCATTTGAAAATAATGTTTCAAAACGTATTTGAAAAATATTTAACATGTCCTCAGAACAAATGTTAAAAAATGTGTCTGGGAATTTTTTAAACATATATTTGAAAAATATAAAAAATATATCAAATAAATGTTACAGATGTATACGAAAAAGTGCAACCTGTATAAAAAGAGTAGACATGAAACATGTACTTCAAAAATGTTAATCATTGTTTCTGAAAAATATTAAATGGGTATTAATATTTTCCTTATCTATACAGAAAATGTACAATCTGTATGAAAAAAGTAGACATAAAAACTAAGTTTTTTAAAAATTAATCATGTATTTGAAGAAATTAAAAGTGTAAAAACTATTGTTTCGTATGTATACGAAAAATGTACAACGTGTCTGAAAAAAGTAGACATAAATATATACTATATGTGAAAGAATGTTAATCGCATATTTAAGAATTCTTAAACGTGTATAAAAAATGATCTTGATGTATATGAAACATGTAGCCACCAAAAACATATTTTTCTTAAAAAGATAAACATGTATAAAAAATGTTCTTTATGTATATGAAAAATGTACATTGTGTGAGAATATAGTAGAACGCGTTGAGAAAAAGAAATAAAAAAGGAAAAAAATCGAAAGTAAACTTAAGAAAACTGTGAAATAAAGTGAAAACCAAGAAATAAACAAAGAAAAATAAAAACAAAAAAAGGAATATCAAAATCGAAGAAAACCCAAAGAGTCTAATGTAAAACTGCAGAAGACTGTCAACCCAAAGCAACAGTACTGGGTCGGCCCAATAGTGTCTGCCCGGAGACGAGATCAAATACGTCTAGGTATGGACGACATATAACTCCTGTGCGGCTGAGAGTCATTTCCTGAAAAATGGCAGGGCCGGCTCTTGAGCACGCGGCCCCCAAGAACCAGTCGCGAAATCACTAATTAGAATGTATGTCATGCAAAGGCCACTCCCCACGTCGTCTCTGTTGACAAGTGATGCACCGCATTTGCGCACTTATCACTAGGTTAGGGTATTCTTAGGGATTTTTGGCCAAAGAGGTGGGATGGCTGGAAATTTGGGCGGGTAAGGGCGGGAATTACACGGGGTCTACTAATTTTAGAGCCCACATTAAGGCTTCATGGGTAAGGCGGGTAACGGGCGCGGGTAATGTTATCTCATCCCCATCCCCGTCTTGCGCTCTGGGTAATGTATTTGACCCATCAGCTTTCCTGTGGGCATTAAAACTGGCACATCCCCGTCCCCTGATAGAGTAATTACCACGGGGACACGGTTAATGGTTAACCATTGCCAGCTTGACTTATCACACATGGGAGTCTCTTAAATCGTGTATACAAATCACGAACCGTTTTTACCGTTGTGTTTCCGCATCAGATCTTTAAAATAGATCTCATGTTAATAGATTTGACGACCTTTTTTGTAAAAAAAGCCTGAGAAAAACCAGAACTAATTAAAAGAAAATAGAATCCAAAAAAATGAATACCCAAAAAATCGAACCAAAAGCACAATTGTGTTTTTTTTTCAAAAAAATCCGGAAGCACAACTGTACTTTTTCACTTTCGGAGAAGCATAGTTGTGTTTTATCGTGAAGTCACCGTGAATCACACCTTTGTTTTTCACTTTCCTAGAAGCGCAATTGTGCTTCACTCGAAAGCACAATTGTGCTTTTCACTTTTTAGAAGGCACAACTTTAGGGAGCACAACGGAGCTTTTCACTTTTGGGAAGCACCGATGAAACTGTGAAGCACAAATGTGTTTCTTTTTCACACGGCGTGCCTTGCTCGACAAAAGAAATAAAATTCAAGAGAACCTGAAAAAAACCAAGCAAAATCTAAAACCAGTAAAAAAAAAACACAGGCAGAAAATAAATCTGTGCTCCCGCGGGTGTGCCAACCGCGCAACATGTGGCGGCGGTCAATAGACACACCACTCTACGCTCCTCTGCATGCACCCGTGTCCATTGCGAGCTCCTTGCAATGGGTACCCGTTGGTTAGGGAACTCCTATTTCCCAACCTATGCCGGGGAAACCTATCAAACTCGCACCTCCGTGAACGAGTTTTGACTAGGCCCATTTGCAGGGCGCCCTTTCTTTTCTTTTGGTTTATAGGTTTTTACTGTTTTGTTTTTACTTTTAAAAAATTTGAGATCTCAAAAATAATTTAATTTTAAAATATGTGCCCGAATTTTAAAAAAAAATCTTGAAAAATTTATTCTTGTATTTCAAAAAATGTTTGAATATAAATTAAAAAAATGTTCATGAATTTTAAAACTACCCATCTTTGAAAAAATGGTCATGAATTCGAAAATATGCTCAAAAATTTATAAATGTTTTCGGATTTTAAAAATACCATGTTTCAAAAAAATATCCCCGTATTTCAAAAAATGTTCCAAAAATTTTAAATGTTGTTTCATAGTTAAAAAATTGAAAAAGCAGAAAAGTAGAAAAAAAGAAAAAGAAACAGAAAAACCAATCAAGGATTCCCAAAACCGGTGGAAGAAATATGGACTGGTTCATATACAGCTCGAGCGCACCACCCGGGGGATATGTACCCGCCAGAGCTATATATATCACTTTTTTAGTCGAAAAAAGTGATGTCACTTAGTGCGATCCTCCGTTCTGGCTTGCCTGAAAGTTTCTCGGCTTCGAGCGTCACTAGCCTGTCCATTATGGTTTTGTTTTGTGCGTCCGGTCGACCGTTCTGGTCGATGTGTTCGTTTGGTTACTGCAGTATTTTGCTTCTGTTTTTGGTTTATTTTTCAGTTTTTTCTTCTTTCTTTGTTTTTTTCTTTTCTTTCCTTTTCTGTTTTTCTTCGGTTTTCTAGGTTCTTTCTTGGTTTTCTTCGTTTTTCATTTGTTCTTTCTCAACTTTCAATTTTTTCATTTTTTTGCATTGATTTTCTTTGGGATTTTATCCCTCTTTTCTTAGTTTTCTTTGGTTTCTTTGTTTTTCTTCTTTTACTCTCGTGATTTTCAGTATTTTCAAATCTTTTGCGCTGGTTTTCTTTTTTATTTCGGTTTTCTTTCATCGGTTGTCAGTTTTTATTTGTTTTTTCATTGATCTTCTTTGTTCCTTTTACAATTTTCACTCGGTTTTTTGCCTTTTCTTTCTTTGTTTGTTTCTTCATTTTTCTTTGTTTCTTAGTTTCTCTTTTTCAGTTTAAATTTGTTGTATACATCAAGACGTTTTTATATACGCATTTAACATTTTGTTAAATACATGATTAACATTTTTGAAAATTTATATTATTTGGTGTCTACTTTTTCATGCACATTGTATATTTTTTTGTATACATCAGAAACATTTTTTATATACACGTTTAGTATTTTGGATGTAAGCATGCATCATTTTACGAATGAGAGCCTTAGTGATGAAATCCCATTCCAAATGACTTTAGCGAGGTCGATATTAACCGTGAAAGCAAGGAGATTCCATTTATTTATTTATTTTGTTTTGAGGTTGCTTACCACGTCACCCATGTGGTAAGGAGATTCCATTTACTCATCCTAAGGGTGTTGGTTATTTTGAGCTATGATGATTTTATTTCTAAGGCCTCATTTGGTTTACAGGAATTTGATAGGAATTTAAGGCCACCTTTGGTTTACAAGAATTTTACAGGAATGCTAAATGATAGCAATTTTGTAGGGAAAATTTCTTTGGATCCCTTTGATTTGTAAGAATGAATTTCTATTCCTAGGATAGGAGCCAATCCTACACATTTCAGAAGAAAAAAATATTCTAGACTCAATGGAAAAAAAACATATTCTATGCGTCCTATGATATTTCTTTCCCTAAGAAGGCCTAAAGGATAGAAATTTTGTAGGAAAAAGTTCTTCGGTGCCCTTTGGATTCGTATTCCTATGCACGATAGGAACCAATGATTCATATTTCAAAAAGAAAAAACATTAGTCTAAACTCAATGAATTTTTTTCTTATCCTATCACTTTTCCTATGGCAAAGGAGATACATGTTATCTCAGCTTCTGTGATTTCTTAATTTCCATGATGTTCTTATATCCTATGAATGATAGGAGGCCTAATTCTCCGGGCTTCAACCAAAGTTTGCTTGGAAGAATGGATGTACTAGTCAGATCATCTATAACCAGACCACCCAAGTCATCCTCATAAGCCCGAGAGGACAGCCCAGTCACTATCCGGACATGAGAGAGAAGGGAAAAGGCCACCCGACCAGACCCCTCCCCCCTGTCCGCATATGACCGGGTTGTCCGTAAATTCATATCAAATATTGGGAGGACATGAGGATGTCCATGCCGCACTCCACGTAGGATGTGGCCCAGCCGGACTACTTCTCTCTTTATTTACTCTTTCTGTTCTCTCTCTTCATCGCATCAAGCCATCAATCAGATGCATTTCACCGCATAATTTGAGAAAGATGTAGAGGAAATATGGTTACATGCATGCACAAATGAAGGCTAAAAGGGAACGTTTGACATACAGGGACTTGAATTAGCTCATTGTGGTCTGAGACGCTCTCAGACCGTAGTTGAAAGTCTTGAAAGATTTCGTCAATCGACGCGACGGCGATCTTCTTTTGAGGTAGCAACCGCTTTTACCAATCCATGGCGATCTGCCGTTGAATAGTACTACACATCCTCGGCCGCGGCCGGTGTGAAACCAAGCCAGCCCGTAGCCCAAGTCGTTTGTCCGGTCGCACATAAAATAGAGAGAAAAAAACTCATTGATGTACGCCGGGGGAACATCACGCCGTGCGCGCGCGTGCCTGCGCGCGCCGCACCGGCCGGCTGCATGCGCACGCGCTAGCTCCCTCATCGATGGCACGATGCATGCATGCACGCAGCTACTCCAACCATAGATTAGCCCTCGCAGCCGTATGCTGGTTAGGCGCAGGACCACGCCGGCCGGCAGCGACCACACCTCCATGGCACGCGCGACGGCGCACGCCTGCCGGCCGTTGGCGACGCAAAGGCAGCATTCCAGCCTAGGTAGCCTGCGGCGCGTACGTACGGCACCACAGCCAAAAGTTACTTCGTTTTCAACTGTTCCAAGTAAACGCAGAAGTTACTGTGCCTACGCACCTGGCTCTGCCCGTGTACAGCAGCTGCAACCTCCTACAAGTACTGTATGTAGACGGTTTTTTTTTGGTTTTGTTGATGAAGGATTTGAACATGTCGAAAAATCCTAAATATAAGTCTTTTTAGATATTCTAATATGGACTATGTATGGAGCAAAATGAGTGAATCTACACTCTAAAATACGTCTATATTCATCCGTATGTAGTCCATATTCAAATCTCTAAAAAGACTTATATTTAGGAACGGAGGCAGTACAAAGGTTCTCATGCACATGTTCGCCAAAAACTACAAGTACTACTACGAAGTTTTGCAATGCATGTATACATACAAACCAAGTACTACCTCTAGATACATCCATTTCCGAGACAAGTAATTCCGAACGGAGAGAGTACATACATTGCTAACATGTGCGCCTACATGTTGCATGGTCCGGTCATGTCGAAGAAGAAGAACACACGTTCACGTTGTTAGGCCAACTCCAACGCCGCGACCCCAAACGGATGTCCGTTTGTCCGAATTTCGTCCGTTTAGGGGTGAGCATGGGGCCGTGCCCGCCCGAATTTGTGGATGCGTCGGACGGGCGCCCAACGCGCGGCCGCATCTTGTCCCCGTGCATGCAAAAGTAAGAAACCAAGGATTCAAAGCCGCGGCCGCGGTTCGCACTGGTTCACGCCGGCCGGCAACACAGTCGGCGGCCTACAGTCTGATGCCAGCAACAAAGCCAGTGGCCGGCATAGGAGCCAGCCTTCAAAAAGACATGTTTCACGTCGGAACAAAGCCAGCGGCCGACACAGAAGCCAGCCTTCAGAAGGGACAAGTTTTATCGCTGGCACACGAGCCAGCCTTCAAAAGGGACAAGTCTTGTCGCTGGCAACAAAGCCAGCGGCCGGCACAGGAGCCAGCCTTCTAAAAGGACCATCATCGCGGCCATCATGGCCGAGGTCTCACCTAGATCAGGCCGTCGCGGGCGAACATCTCCTTCTGCCGGTTCGTGAACCAAGCCTTTCTCTACGGTGACATGTTGTTCTTGTCGATGATCATCAACGCTAGTGCCACCGCCTTGGCTTTTGTGTCGGCATTGGTGGCCTCGATCTCTAGCTTCTTGAGTTGAGCGGCCACCTCGATGTTAAGCTTCCTCTTCTTCGAAGCATCCTTCATGTCAAGCTTCTTCGTTTGAAGATTTAGGTATATCTTCATTTGCTCCTTCTTCCCTTTGCTCTTCCTCTCCTCTCACATTTCCTTTTGGCTCATCATATCCTCCAAAATTCCTTGCAAGGCTATGAAAGACGCATCACGCTTCTCGTCGGACTTCGGGCTTGTCTTGCCCCTCGGCCTCTTGAGCACGTCTCCCACATCAGCCATGGCCGCCGCCTTCTCTCCTCTGTTCTTCCTACGAGCATTGTATTGGTCCTTGAACTTGGGGCAACCTTTGATGAGCACCCAACAATGCGTGAAGAGTGAATGGCTTGTCTTTGTGCCGGGTCTTGAAAGCTTCCAAAGATTGGAATGCCTACACAATCCAACATGCGGCCACAATTGTAACATGAAAGGACATAGAATGCATGAAACTTAAATGGCATGCCAACATGAATGGACGCATGATGGAAAAGAGAGAGGTTCATACCAAGTCATCAAGGCCTAGGCCGCTCACTAGATGGGCTTTAACGCTCTCAAGCGCGGCACAATATTTGTTGCATTCTTGTTGGATGAATCCCCACCTTTTTTGGATTGAATTGATGCCGCGGGTGCTTGTGAATTGGTAGGGGCAAACTTTCTTCGCTCATGAAAGTTCTTGTGAACTCTTGTCCAAAAGATGGCTCATTTTTGCTCGGCACCTTTGATTGGATCTTGGCCGATTTCCTTCCAACTCTCGCAAATCAAAGTGTCTTCAGCTTGGGTATATGATCCCGTGCGAATGTTTTTCCTCCTCTTTTTTGCTTCGGCCTTTTGAGTGAGCTCGTCGATAAACAGCAATGGCTCCGCGGAAATGTCGACCTCTTCTTCTTCATCTTCACAATACAAGTCATCATCTTCATGCCACGAGTTGCCATGGTCGTCCTCATCATCATCATCATGGGCGCCGAACTGAGAGTCATCATAGGTACCACGGCCGTCCTGGCTTTGGGTCGCATCGGCATCAAAAGTTTGCTCTTGGCCGTCGACGTGGAACGCCTCACCACGGCCCTCGAAGATGACGTACTGCATGAACGAGGGGTAGTAAGGGTCGTCGACCGTCGACGTCTGAGTCGGCGGTGGCATTTCGTCGAACAGCTTGCGGGCGCCGGCCATGTGAGCCGACGCGAACGACCGGGGCTGCTTCCTTTGCGCGCCGTCTTCACAATGGCCAACGCCACTGTACCCCGGTGTGATGTTGAGGTCGATGACGCCCACGGGTGTGGTCGGATCGACCACCACGCAGTCCGACGACGTAGAGAATCGCGTCTGCCCATGGCCGTGCGTCGGCGGAGCACGAACATCCGGCGTGTTGTGTGAGACGGACGAGATCAGGGAACGGTACTGCGGCGGTCGATGGGCCAAGGGGCCTGTGCTAGCCGCAGCCATGGCAGCGGCCGAGAGATTGGTCGGCGTGGGGCGGCCCATAGCCATCATGAGGAGGGCGTGCGCCTTGGAGACGATGGATTCCTTGTCGTCGAGGTCAGCCTGGTGCTGCATCGCACGCCGCAGGGCACACTCGGAAGCGTACTGCGCGGCGGCCTTCTTCTCCTTTTCGACAGCTCGCCGGTCCCTCCCTCTTGGCTGATTCTCTCTCGAGCTTGGCGGCCTCCGCCGGCGTGAGCTCCGACCGAGGCTTCTTCACATGCTTCTTTTTCTTCGCCACGGGCCGGGCGGCAGGTGGTGGGTCGCCGGGATTCGCCTCGTCGGCCATGGTGGATGGAGGGAGGGGGAAGGCCGGGGCGCAGGAGAGTGGAGGGCGGGGCGCGGGAGTGTTTTGGAGGAAAGGGAGGGAAAGTGGCCACTTGTGCCACCGACGGGCGGGCCAGGGAAGGACAAGGGCGCGCGTCCCACTCGTCCACGCGCTGTCCGTTCGGCCGTAAACTCGGCTCAAACTTGAGCTGGGAATGGGTCGAAAGCGGATAAAAAACAGACGACGGTCCGTTTGCGGCCATGCGTTGAAAGGCATACTTTGTCCGTTTACCCTGAAATGGACGCGGACGGATAGGATAGGGTCGTGTTGAAGTTGGCCTTATGAGCACCAATCTCACTCCAAAGTCAAGAAAATGAAAGCCAGGTACATCCCATCTGCACGATCCAGTATCATAGTACGATTTGGACGTGAGAGGTCAGGAGGAGCACAAGTAAGCGTGCATACAAGCCTAGTACTTGACCTAAGCAAGCAGCTATAGCTAAGCATCTCACTAGCTGCCTAGCTAGGCCTGCACCTGCTTGCATAGAGATCTAGATCATATCAGTGCACGCAGGACTGCATCTGGATGCTGCATTGCTTTAACTGTGTTTACCTATACATATTTTCTTCTATACTTCCAAAATTGAATTACTACTAATGTAGAGGAAAGTAATGCGACGGTACGCTAGCATTGGCTCTGCACACAGTACTCGGACCACACAGGCAGGCAGGCAGGCATGCGTCTATTAAATCCAGATCAGAGAAAGTAGATTCAAAAGTGCCTGTGATATGCCTAATCAAGCTACCAGCATGCATGAGTTCATCTCCGCTCTCCTCCTCTCCTCCTCTGCACGTAGACTAGTCTGCGTGCATGTCAGCTGCACTTACATAGTGTAGACTGTAGAGTATAGACTAGAGAGGATGCCATTTGCTACTGTACAAAAAATGCTGCACGCGTGCCTGTCAACAAATACTATATGTTTCTTGTCCTTGCTCTGGTGCAAATACTCCCACCACTTCTTTATACAAGCCATTATAAAAAATACATTTTGCATCTATACAAGGCCATCAACAGTAATCAAGACAAAAATTAATATTTTTACTAGCAACTTGTTTAATACTTGCATGCATCACATCATAATGACACTGAGTTACTTCTTTCCAATTCTTCCTTGCATGCATGTAGTCGTATTAATATTAATGATTCTGGTTAACGAAAAAAAAATTGGCCTGTAAAGTAATCATTAAATTTTATCTTGATACCTATAATATGAGTTTGTGGCCTTGTATAAGGTAATGGAGGGAGTACTACTTTCTCCAACATCAGAGCATCTCCAACATCAGACCTAAGGCCAACTCCAACGCAGGACCCCAAACGGACGTCTGTTTTGTCCGCTTTTCGTCCATTTGAGATGGCAACAGGGCCGTGTCCGCCCGGAGTTGTGCATGCAAATATGAAAAGAAGAAAGGATGTAGCTAAATGGGAGCGGTCATAGTTCACCCAAGCGGCCGCGTTCACGCCAGTTCATGCCGGCCGGCAACAAAGCCAGCGGCCTACAGAATGGTCACCCAAGTTTCACGCCGGCAACACAGCCAACAGCCGGTACACTAGCCAGCCTTCAAAATGAACAAGTTTTGGGGGGCCGACAACACAACCAGCGGCCGACACATGAGCCAGCCTTCAAAATGGACAAGTTTTTTGGGCCGGCAACAAAGCCAGCGGCCGGCACACCAGCCAGCCTTCAAAATGAACGGCCATCGCGGCTGAGGTCTCACCTAGTTCAAGCCGTCGCGGGCGGACATCTCCTTCTGCCGATTCACGAACCAAGCCTTTCTCTCTGGTGACATGTTGTTCTTGTCGACGCTCATGAACGTGAGTGTCACCTCTTTTGCTTTGGTCTCGGCATTGGTGGCCTCGATCTCGAGCTTCTGGAGTTGAGCGGACTCCTCGATGTCAAGCTTCCTCCTCTTCACGGCCCCCTTCATGTCAAACTTCTTCGTTTGAAGATCTAGGTATATCTTCATTTGCTCCTCCTCTCCTCCCGCACTTTTTTTTGGCTCATCATGTTATCCAAAGTTCCTTGCAAGGCTATGGAAGACGCATCACGCTTGTCGTCGGCCTTCGAGCTTGTCTTGCCCCTGGCGTCTCGGGTGTGACGGACGAGCTCGGGGAACGATACTGCGGAGGATGAACGGTTGACGAGCCTGTGCTGGCCGCGGCCATGGCAGCGACCGAGAGGAATGGCCGGCGGGGGTCGGCACAACCCTAACATGAGGAGGGCATGGCCTTGGCAATGATGGACTCCTTGTCGTGGACGTCGGCCTGGTGCTGGGCGGCACGCAATGAGGCCGCCTCGGCGGTGTAGTCGGCAGCGGCCTTCTTCTCCATGGCCTTTGTCTACCGGTTCCTCCTCTTGACCGATTCGGCGTCGAGCTTGCGACCTCCGCCGACGTGAGCTCCGACCGCGGCTTCTTCGTAGCCTTCTTCTTCGCCGCGGGGCGCGCGGGCGCGGCCGGGTCGCCGGGGTTCGTCGTGCCGCCGACCATGTGGAGGGAGGGAAGGGGTGGGAGGGAGGGCGCGGGAGGGTTTTGGACAAAATGGAGGAAAAGTGGGCGGCCGTGTCCTCGACGGGACGGCCAGGGGAGGACAAGGGCACGCATCCTGCCCGTCCGCGCTCTGTCCGTTCGGCTGCAAACGCAGCCCAAAGTTGGGCCGGGAATGGGTCCAAAGCGGATCGAAAACGAACAATGGTCTGTTTGGTCCCGCTCGTTGGGCCGCGCGTTGGGTCTGTTTACCCCAAACGGACACAACCGGACCATTTGCGGTCGTGCGTTGGAGTTGGCCTAAGATTTCTCCCGAGGCAAATTACTGGAAAAAAATACCTAAAAATGGCACACACACCTAAATCTCCATGGGGATTATTTTTTTATTGCTGCCTTTTTTTGATCCTGCCAGCCAAAAAGTTCTATGCTTTAATACAAGATGTGCAGCTACCCCAGAACCCCAGAATTAAACGATCTATGCGCAAGACATTCCTCCGGATTTCAACCATGAGAAAAGAACTTCGCAATTTGATGTTCATCTCTGATGATTATATGTTTTTACATTATCTCCACTAATCGTTGCAAGCATGGAGAAAAATGGCAAGCACACTAGGCAAAAGCAAGTAAAGAAATCATGGAGCTTCCCTCGAAAAAAAAAAGAGATCATGGAGCTGGTGGCTTTGCTTATCTCACTTTTGTCCATCCTCTTCGCAGGGAAAACAATTCTATTATACGAGGCCCTGGGCCTGATCTTTAACGAACAAAGAATCACCTTGGGAGGCACAAACAAGAACAGGAGCACGTCAGACATCTCTTTCTCGCCAAGACAAGGTACAGTCAATCCGGAAAGTCCTTTCTCAGCTTGGGTGAACAGTACAATCAAAAAATATTTTAAAAATATTCAAAAAATTCTAATTTTTTTTTGGTAAACTTTGACAAATATTATAACTGCTTGCAAAATTTCATCTTCAGATCACATTCGTACAGGGCTGTAGCAGTTAGAACATTTGTCAAAGTTTATCACAAAAAAAATTCAGAATTTTTTTAACATTTTAAAAATGTTTTTCTATTTTACTGTTCACACAAGCGCATTTGAGCTCGGGTGCAGATACGCCGCGTCCCAATCAATCGCTTGTCCTTGACCGCTATCTCTCTCATTTCACATCACATGGTCTGATCTGGTTGCTGGCCCCGTATTGTAGTCAAAGAATGGACTTTGGGGCCATAGATTCCTAGCTAGCTAGGCAGTAGGCCGTGGCGGATCTATCAAAGTGTTGTCACATGGTTGGCAAGATTGATTTGCAGTACTGTATAATATTAGGGCTCTTTTGATTCAACGGATATTCTTAGAAACTTTGAAGAATTAGAATCTTTAGAATTTTTTCCGTTAGTTGTTGATTCTGCCTAGCGTAGGACACACATATTTTATTCAATCTAGCAAGTGTAGCCAGCCCAACCCACGGGTGAAATTGTAGACCTCCCTGTCTCGTTGAAAGCCCCTTTGCTTACTGAAGAGAAGAGTTGGATGCTGTGATGGGAAAGCTCCCGTTTCAACCTTGCTTCCGTAGGAAATGAGATGTCATGTATTCAAATCTTATGGATAGATAGGAAAAGAGAAGTCCTTTATCTCATTTTATAGGATTTTTTCATTGAGTTTAGACTAATGTTTATTTTCCTGTGAAATGTGAAGATTAAAAAGAATTTCTACATACGAATAGGATTTTATTCCGAAAAATCAAAGGACTCTAAAGGAATTTTTCCTATAAAAATCATATCCTATAGAATTCATACAAAATTCCTCCAAACCAAAGGAGGTCTAAGGATTTCTTTATACTAGGATTTCTAGTATCCACTCAAACCTCTTAAAAAAATTCTATGTTTTTTCTATAATGCAAATTAAAAAATGAAAATCATGTAGGATTGAGATGAGAATGGCATTTCAATCATATGTTTTTCCTATTCCCACGCCTTTAGAAACCTATGAATCAAAAGGGCCCTAAAACATGTATTGCAGGGAAGGTTTGTTCTTTACATGTACTATTGCAGGAATGAAACAAATAAATGATGATAAGGGCATCTCCCAGGGAGACCGGCAAATAGCTCCGGTATATCTTCGTTTTTATGTCCGGACGTGGTCTGCGGACATGATCTGGGAGCACTACTAGGGAAAAGCCTAGTAGTAGCACGGGTCAAATGCCTAGCAGTAGCGCGGGCAGTCGCATTACTGATACGACGATACAGCTAACATGTAGCAGTAGCGCGTGTCAAACATGTAGCAGTAGCGCGCGCTACTGCTATACCTACTTAGCAGTAGCGTTGTCCAAAAAAGCGCTACTGCTAAGTAGCTTAGCAGTAGCGTTTGTCTGTCCAGCGCTACTGCTAAATAGCTGTAGCGCTTGTGTACGGCGCTACTGCTTCTTACTAAAGAGCGCTACTGCTATATTTTCACATATTTTTTTGCTACATATTTGCGGTGTTTTTGTATAGGTTTTATACAGTATTCTAATCTTATCATAAACATGCAATATGGTCATCATATCATACACATAATAGTCTCATCATATCATCCAACACAAATCATGTCATCTCATCATAATCACGATATAGCGATACAAGTTAAGTGACATGTCTCGAATACAAGCAACTGCATGGTCATCACATACACATGTTTCATCATCTATATCTAAACAAAGATATAGAAGAGAAGAGCGATCACTATGAGCAATAGCGCGATAATGTAGTAGTTTTTGAGGCGCCGGTTCCGACCCCTCTCTCGCGCTAGCGTCAACCTCAAGTAACTATCTTCCGCTTCGGCTCTGCTATCAAACCCTCTGTGGCTGCCACCCGAAAATCGGTGCACCTGGGCCTGACACTCAGGCCACTCGTCGTACACTGCGTACACGACGTAGCACTTCTTCGCCATCGATGATCTATGTACTTGCATCGTCACATGAATCGATAATATGCAACATATATAGTTGAGCAACAGAAAGAGACAGAGTTAGCAAAAATAGAAGCAACATATCATAAGCATAAATAACAAAGTTCATCGTACCCAAAATGCCCTAACTAGAGTGATCTTCGCTAGTTGAGGAGGACGGTTTAATTACATCACAAAGTTTCGTCATAGAGAAAGTAGTGACTAAACGGACACATTGTCATATATCATCAATCACTCCAACATATCGTGCCATCCATCCAAATCAGGGAGGAAGTCCCCAAGCGAAGTGAAAGGCTTCAGGTCGAGACGCTGAGCGGCTATGCGTGTTCGGACGTCTTCCCGCGAAATTTGCCCTTCTTCGTAGAACATCCTTGTTTTTTCGAGGACCTCCTTCATGATGATTTGGGAAAGTTCACCCTGGATGTGATAGAACTCAGCTCGGAGTCGATGATCCGGGACATTTCCTAGTTTCTTTGCCCATTGCAGAATATCGGCATCGCCGGATCTAGATGACATGCGAAGGTTCTGGTGATCCCGTCTGTACTCCAGCATGTGGTGGAGGACATAGAATCCATCACTGAGAGTACCTCTCGGTTGCTGGATGCAACAGAAGTCGGTCTTATGGCCGAAGCAGGGCGCGCGGTTCCTTGTCTTCTTGAGCGTGATCTCTCCACCCCATAGGCCGTAGCTTAAGATAGCACTGTCGAGAACAGACTTGATGTGGGTGTAATCCTTTTTCTTCATGTTCTTCGACGAGTCCAAGTAAAGAGCGTGAGAGAATCGGGGGTAAAGGATGATGAGGACGGCCCCCCCGTCACTACGCAAAATAAGTACACCTCAAATTAGCCTCCACGCGTGCAAATGAATGATTGAAATCAAAGAAAGGATATCCGCGGATGACTTACATGGGATGATAAGGCAGGAGAATCGTCTCCTTATCCTTATTGCCGACCATGAAATCCGTGATACGTCTCCAACATATCTATAATTTTTTATTGTTCCATGCTATAATATTATCTGTTTTGGATGTTTTATATGCATTAATATGCTATTTTATATTATTTTTGGGACTAACTTATTAACATAGAGCCCTGTGCCAGTTTCTGTTTTTTCCTTGTTTTTGAGCTTCGCAGAAAAGGAATACCAAATGGAGTCCAAACGGAATAAAACCTTCGCGATGATTTTTCTTGGACCAGAAGACACCCAGGAGACTTGGAGTGCAAGTCAGAAGAGCCACGAGGTGGCCACAAGGAGGGAGGGCGCGCCCAGGGGGGTAGGTGATACGTCCATTTTGCATCATGCTTTTATGTTGATATTTATTGCATTATGGGCTGTTATTACACATTATGGCACAATACTTATGCCTTTTCTCTCTTAATTTACAAGGTTTACAGGAAGAGGGAGAATGCCGGCAGTTGGAATTCTGGGCTGGAAAAGGAGCAAATATTATAGACCTATTCTGCACAACTCCAAAAGTCCTGAAACTTCACGGAGAGTCATTTTGGAATTAATAAAAATTATTTGGCGAAGAAAGCACCAGAGGGGGGCCACCAGCCATCCACAAGGGTGGAGGGCGCGCCCTACCCCCCTGGGCGCGCCCCCTGCCTTGTGGGCCACCTGGCAGGCCTCCGATGCCCATCTTCTGCTATATGGTTTGTTTTGACCTGGAAAAATCAAGAAGAAGCTTTCGGGACGAAGCGTCACCGTCTCGAGGCGGAACCTGGGCATAACCAATCTAGGGCTCCGGCAGAGCTGTTCCGCCGGGGAAACATCCCTCCGGGAGGGGGAAATCATCGCCATCGTCATCACCATCGATCCTCTCATCGAGAGGGGGTCAATCTCCATCAACATCTTCACCAGCACCATCTCCTCTCAAACCCTAGTTCATCTCTTGTATCCAATCTTTGTCTCAAAACCTCAGATTGGTACCTGTGGGTTACTAGTAGTGTTGATTACTCCTTGTAGTTGATGCTAGTTGGTTTATTCGGTGGAAGATCATATGTTCAGATCCTTAATGATAATTAATACTCCTCTGATTATGAACATGAATATGCTTTGTGAGTAGTTACGTTTGTTCCTGAGGACATGGGAGAAGTCTTGTTATAAGTAATCATGTGAATTTGGTATTCGTTCGATATTTTGATGAGATGTATGTTGTCTTTCCTCTAGTGGTGTTATGTGAACGTCGACTACATGACACTTCACCATGATTTGGGCCTAGGGGAAGGCATTGGGAAGTAATAAGTAGATGATGGGTTGCTAGAGTGACAGAAGCTTAAACCCTAGTTTATGCGTTGCTTCGTAAGGGACTGATTTGGATCCATATGTTTCATGCTATGGTTAGATTTATCTTAATTCTTCTTTCGTAGTTGCGGATGCTTGCGAGAGGGGTTAATCATAAGTGGGAGGCTTGTCCAAGGAAGGGCAGCACCCAAGCACCGGTCCACCCACATATCAAATTATCAAAGTAATGAACACGAATCATATGAGCATGATGAAAACTAACTTGACAACAATTCCCATGTGTCCTCGGGAGCGCTTTGCTTTATATAAGAGTTCGTCAAGGCTTGTCCTTTGCTACAAAAAGGATTGGGCCATCTTGCTGCACCTTAGTTACTTTTGTTACTTGTTACCCATTACGAATTATCTTATCACACAACTATCTGTTACCAATAATTTCAGTGCTTGCAGAGAATACCTTGCTGAAAACCGCTTGTTATTTCCTTCTGCTCCTCGTTGGGTTCGACACTCTTACTTATCGAAAGGACTACAATAGATCCCCTATACTTCTGGGTCATCTAGACTCTTTTCTGGCGCCGTTGCCGGGGAGTGAAGCGCCTTTGGTAAGTGGAATTTGGTAAGGAAACATTTATATAGTGTGTTGAAATTTGCTGTTACTTGTTACTATGGAAAATAATCTTTTGAGGGGTTTGTTCGGGGTATCTTCACCCCGACCGGAAGAGCAAAGAGTTGCCCCTCAACCTACTGCACCTACTGAAAATATTTATTATGAAATTCCTTCGGGTATGATAGAGAAACTGCTAGCTAATCCTTATACAGGAGATGGAACACTACATCCTGATATGCATCTAATCTATGTGGATGAAGTTTGTGGATTATTTAAGCTTGCAGGTTTGCCCGGGGATGAAGTCAAGAAGAAGGTATTCCCTTTATCTTTGAAGGATAAGGCATTGACATGGTATAGGCTATGCTATGATATTGGGACTTGGAACTACAATCGATTGAAATTGGAATCTCATCAGAAGTTTTATCCTATGCATCTGGTTCATCGTGATCGAAATTATATTTATAATTTTTGGCCTCGTGAAGGAGAAAGTATTGCTCAAGCTTGGGGGAGGCTTAAGTCAGTGTTATATTCATGCCCCAATCATGAGCTCTCAAGAGAAATTATTATTCAAAATTTTTATGCTCGGCTTTCTCATAATGATCGATCCATGCTCGATACTTCTTGTACTGGTTCTTTTATGAAGAAGGATATTGAATTCAAATGGGATTTATTGGAAAGAATTAAACGCAACTCTGAAGATTGGGAACTCGACAAAGGTAATGAGTCAGGTATAAACCTTAAGTTTGATTGTTTTAATCTTTTATGGATACCGATGCTTTTTGTGATTTTAGCACTAAATATGGACTTGACTCTGAGATATTAGCTTCTTTCTGTGAATCATTTGCTACTCATGTTAATCTCCCTAAGGAGAAGTGGTTTAAATATCATCCTCCCATTGAAGCTAAAGTAGTTGAACCTATTAAAGTTGAAGAAGAAACTATTACTTATAATGTTGATCCTATTGTTCCTACTGCTTATATTGAGAAACCACCTTTTCCTGTTAGAATAAAGGATCATGCTAAAGCTTCAACTGTGGTTCGGAAGAGTTATACTAGAACACCTACACCCCCTGAACAAATCAAAGTTGAACCTAGTATTGCTATGGTTAAAGATCTCTTGGTTGATAATATTGATGGCAATGTTATTTATTTCTGTGATGAAGCTGCTACAATTGCTAAACCTGATATTAAAGATAAACATAGACCTCTTGTTGGCATGCCGGTTGTTTCTGTTAAAATAGGAGATCATTGTTATCATGGCTTATGTGATGTGGGTGCTAGTGTGAGTGCAATTCCTGTTACTTTATATAAAGAAATTATGAATGATATTGCACCTGCTGAGATAGACGATATTGATGTTACTATTAAGCTTGCCAATAGAGATACTATATCACCAATTGGGATTGTTAGAGATGTCGAAGTCTTGTGTGGGAAAATGAAATACCCTACTGATTTTCTTGTTCTTGCTTCCCCACAAGATGACTTTTGTCCCATTATATTTGGTAGACCTTTCTTGAATACCGTTAATGCTAAGATAGACTGCAAGAAAGATATTGTTACTGTTGATTCAGGGGATATGTCTCATGATTTTAATTTCTCTAAATTTCGTAGACAACCCCATGATAAAGAATTGCCTAGTAAGGATGAAATTATTGGTCTTGCTTCTATTGCCGTGCCTCCTACTGATCCCTTAGAACATTATTTGCTAGACCATGAAAATGATATGTTTATGAATAAAAGAAGGGAAATAGATAAAATATTCTTTAATCAAGGGCCTATCTTGAAACACAACTTGCCTGTTGAAATCCTTGGGGATCCTCCTCCACCCAAGGGAGATCCCGTGTTTGAGCTTAAACAATTACCTGATACTTTGAAATATGCTTATCTTGATGAAAAGAAGATATATCCTATTATTATTAGTGCTAACCTTTCAGAGAATGAAGAAAAGAAATTATTGAAAACTCTGAAGAAGCATCGTGCCGCTATTGGATATACTCTTGATGATCTTAAGGGCATTAGTCCCACTCTATGTCAGCACAAAATTAATTTGGAGCACGATGCTAAACCAAATGTTGATCACCAACGACGGTTAAATCCTAAGATGAAAGAAGTGGTAAGAAATGAAATACTAAAGATTCTGGAGGCAGGTATAATTTATCCTATTGCTGATAGTAGATGGGTAAGTCCCGTTCATTGTGTCCCTAAGAAGGGAGGTATTACTGTTGTTCCAAATGATAAGAATGAATTGATTCCACAAAGAAATGTTACAGGTTATAGAATGGTAATTGACTTTCACAAATTAAATAAAGCTACTAGAAAAGATCATTACCCTCTACCTTTTATTGCTCAAATGCTAGAAAGACTATCCAAACATACACATTTTTGCTTCCTAGATGGTTATTCTGGTTTCTCTCACATACCTGTGTTAAAAGATGATCAGGAAAAGACTACTTTTACTTGCCCTTTCGGTACCTTTGCTTATAGACGTATGCCTTTTGGTTTATGCAATGCACCTGCTACCTTTCAAAGATGTATGACTGCTATATTCTCTGATTTTTGTGAAAAGATTGTTGTTGTTTTCATGGATGATTTCTCCGTTTAAGGAACTTCTTTTGATGATTGCTTAAGCAACCTTGATCGAGTTTTGCAGAGATGTGAAGAAACTAATCTTGTTTTGAATTGGGAGAAGTGCCACTTTATGGTTAATGAAGGTATTGTCTTGGGGCATAAAATTTCTGAAAGAGGTATTGAAGTTGATAAAGCTAAAGTAGATGCTATTGAAAAGATGCCGTGTCCTAAAGATATCAAAGGTGTAAGAAGTTTCCTTGGCCATGCTGGTTTCTATAGGAGGTTTATTAAAGACTTCTCTAAAATTTCTAGGCCTCTCACTAATCTCTTGTAAAAAGATGTTCCTTTTGTTTTTGATGATGATTGTGTAGAAGCATTTGAAATACATAAGAAAGCCTTGATTTCAGCACCTATTATTCAACCGCCTGATTGGAATTTACCCTTTGAAATTATGTGTGATGCTAGTGATTATGCTGTTGGTGTTGTTCTACGGCAAAGAGTTGATAAGAAATTGAATGTTATTCATTATGCTAGCAAAACTCTAGACAGTGCCCAGAGAAATTATGCTACTACTGAAAAAGAATTTTTAGCAGTTGTTTTTGCTTGTGATAAGTTCAGATCTTATATTGTTGATTCCAAAGTTACTGTTCACACTAATCATGCTGCTATTAAATATCTTATGGAAAAGAAAGATGCTAAGCCTAGACTTATTAGATGGGTTCTCTTGTTACAAGAATTAGATTTACATATTATTGATAGAAAGGGAGCTGAGAACCCCGTTGCAGACAACTTGTCTAGGTTAGAAAATGTTCTTGATGGCCCACTGCCTATTAATGATAGCTTTCCTGATGAACAATTAGCTGTCATAAATGTTTCTCGTAATACTCCGTGGTATGCTGATTATGCTAATTACATTGTTGCTAAATTTATACCACCTAGTTTCACATACGAGCAAAAGAAAAAAGTTTTTCTATGATTTAAGACATTACTTTTGGGATGACCCACATCTTTATAAAGAAGGAGTAGATGGTGTTATTAGATGTTGTGTACCTGAGCATGAACAGGAACCGATCCTACGCAAGTGCCACTCCGAGTCTTACAGAGGACACCACGCTGGAGATAGAACTGCACACAAGGTATTACAATCCGGTTTTTATTGGCCTACTCTCTTCAAGGATGCTCGTAAGTTTGTCTTGTCTTGTGATGAATGTCAAAGAATTGGTAATATTAGTAGACGTCAGGAAATGCCTATGAATTATTCACTTGTCATTGAACCATTCGATGTTTGGGGCTTTGATTATATGGGACCTTTTCCTTCCTCTAATGGGTATACACATATTTTAGTTGCTGTTGATTATGTTACTAAGTGGGTAGAAGCTATTCCAACTAGTAGTGCTGATCATAACACTTCTATTAAGATGCTTAAATAAGTTATTTTTCCGAGGTTTGGAGTCCCTAGATATTTGATGACTGATGGTGGTTCACATTTTATTCATGGTGCTTTCCGTAAAATGCTTGCTAAATATGATGTTAACCATAGAATTGCATCTCCATATCATCCTCAGTCTAGCGGTCAAGTAGAATTGAGAAATAGAGAGATTAAATTTATTTTGCAAAAGACTGTTAATAGATCTAGAAAGAATTGGTCTAAGAAACTTGATGATGCATTATGGGCTTATAGAACTGCTTATAAAAACCCTATGGGTATGTCTCCGTATAAAATGGTTTATGGAAAGGCTTGTCACTTACCTCTTGAACTAGAACACGAAGCTTATTGGGCAATCAAAGAGCTCAACTATGATTTCAAACTTGCCGGTGAGAAGAGGTTATTTGACATAAGCTCGCTTGATGAATGGAGAACCCAAGCCTATGAGAATGCCAAGTTGTTTAAAGAAAAAGTTAAAAGATGGCATGACAAGAGGATACAAAAGCGTGAGTTTAATGTAGGTGATCTTGTTTTGCTATACAACTCTAGTTTAAGATTTTTTGCAGGAAAGCTTCTCTCTAAATGGGAAGGTCCTTACATTATCGAGGAGGTCTATCGTTCCAGTGCCATAAAAATCAATAACATCGAAGGCACAAATCCGAAGGTGGTAAACGGTCAAAGAATCAAACATTATATCTCAGGTAATCCCATAAATGTTGAGACCAATATAATTGACACCGTAACACCGGAGGAGTACATAAGGGACACTTTCCAGAACGTTTCAGACTCCGAAAAGGAATAGGTATGTGGTACGGTAAGTAAACCGACTCCAAAACTGTTATAATAGAAAATTTTCTCCGTTTGGAATATTTAAAAAATTAGGAAAATTAAAAGTAGTCCGAAAGTTGCATGAGGAGACCACAAGGGTGGAGGGCGCGCCCTACCCCCTGGGTGCGCCCCCCTGCCTTGTGGCCGCCTCGTGTGCCCTCCAGACTCCGTTTTCTTGCACAATACTTCTTTTGGTCGGTAAAAATTCATTATATAATCTCCCGAAGGTTTTGACCACAGTTCCATGTCAAAATCCCCTGTTTTCGTTTTGAGTTGTTTCTGTAGCAGATTTAGAGCAATATGTCGTCCCAAGATTCGAAGGGAGAGAGCCATGTAGCTGATTACATTGCAGACCCCAAGGTCTACGGGGATTTAGAGCATTATGATTGGACCACGGAGGAAGAAGAAGGCTATGATCCGAAAGGAAAGGAAGAGACAAGCTCCAATGAAGAGGACGTCCCACTACCCCAACCTGGGGACATGCACGTGGAGTTCAAAAAGTCAAGTCTTCCTAATAAAGCAAAGATACCTAAGATCGAGTTTATCCCTTTTCGTCTCCTGCAGGAAAACAAACAGGAACTATGTAAAAAGATATTAAGGCTTGAGCAGGAGATCGATGACTTAAGGGAGGAAAATTCTATCCTCAAGCGCAAGCTGAGGAGGAAGGATACAACATCATCAACTCCATCATCACTGCCTCCGAAGAAAGAGATCTAAATACATGGGTATGGGCACTCCCCTTGGCAGCTGCCAAGCTTGGGGGAGGTGCCCCGGTATCGTATCACACTATCACACCTTTACTTCTATCATTTTTCTTAGTTCGATCCTTTTGGTTATATCTTGATCTAGTAGAATAAAGTTTTAGTAAGAACTAGCTTTGAGTTTTGCTTTATGTTCCCTCTTTGTAATCGAGTCCGTGAGCTATATATAATAAAGAGTAGTTTTGAGTTGAGGGCTTTGCTTTCTTGCTATGATCTTGAGGGAATAAAAATAAGAGAAAGGAATAAAAAGAAATAAAGAGGTCATATATTGATCTTATGGAGAGTAATGACTTCACATATAAAGAGTATGATGAATAAAATTTGTTGGGAGTTGACAAACATAGTTTTGGTCATTGTTGCAGGAAGTAATAAAGAAAGAGAGGTTTCACATATAAATATACTATCTTGGACATCTTTTGTAGTTGTGCGCACTCATTAAAATATGACATGCTAAAATGTTGATGTTGGACAAGGAAGACAACATAATGAGTTATGTTTTCTTATATCCGAATAGAAGTTATATTGTCATGGATCCTCCAACATGTTGAGCTTGCCTTTCCCTCTCATGCTAGCCAAATTCTTTGCACCAAGTAGAGATACTACTTGTGCTTCCAAACATCCCTAAACCCAGTTTTGCCATGAGAGTCCACCATACCTACCTATGGATTGAGTAAGATCCTTCAAGTAAGTTGTCATCGGTGCAAGCAATAAAAATTGCTCTCTAAATATGTATGATCTATTAGTGTGAAGAAAATAAGCTTTATACGAACTTGTGATATGGAAGAAATAAAAGCGACGGACTGCATAATAAAGTTCTTTATCACAAGCGGCAATATAAAGTGACGTTCTTTTGCATTAAGATTTTGTGCATCCAACCATAAAAGTGCATGACAACCTCTGCTTCCCTCTGCGAAGGGCCTATCTTTTACTTTTATCTTCTACCCTTATACAAGAGTCATGGTGATCTTCACCTTTCCTTTTTACACTTTTTCCTTTTGGCAAGCACTATGTGTTGGAGAAAGATCGAGATATATATATCCACTCGGATGTAGGTCATCATAAAGTATTACTGTTGACATTACCCTTGAGGTAAAAGGTTGGGAGGCAAAACTAGAAGCCCCTATCTTTCTCTGTGTCCGACTGAAGCTTTGAACCCATAAGTATCGCGTGAGTGTTAGCAATTGTGAAAGACTAGATGATAGTTGAGTATGTGGACTTGCTGAAAAGCTCTTATATTGACTCTTTCTGATGTTATGATAAATTGCAATTGCTTCAATGACTGAGATCATAGTTTGTTAGTTTTCAATGTAGTTTTTTATTCATACTTTACCTTGTGAATGAATTGTTACTTTAGCATAAGAAATTATATGACAATATATGTTGCTGTTCTAAAGATGATCATGATGCCCTCATGTCCGTATTTTATTTTATCGACACCTCTATCTCTAAACATGTGGACATATTTTTCGATATCGGCTTTCGCTTGGGGACAAGCGAGGTCTAAGCTTGGGGTAGTTGATACGTCCATTTTGCATCATGCTTTTATATTAATATTTATTGCATTATGGGCTGTTATTACACATTATGGCACAATACTTATGCCTTTTCTCTGTTATTTTACAAGGTTTACATGAAGAGGGAGAATGCCGGCAGCTGGAATTCTGGGCTGGAAAAGGAGCAAATATTAGAGACCTATTCTGCACAACTCCAAAAGTCCTGAAACTTCACGGAGAGTCATTTTGGATTTAATAAAAAATATTGGGTGAAGAAAGTACCAGAGGGGGGCCACCTGCCATCCACAAGGGTGGAAGGCGCGCCTTACCCCCCTGGGCGCGCCCCCCGTCCTTGTGGGCCACCTGGCAGGCCCCCGATGCCCATCTTCTGCTATATGGTGTGTTTTGACCTGGAAAAAATAAGGAGGAAGCTTTCGGGACGAAGCGCCGCCGTCTCGAGGCGGAACCTGGGCAGAACCAATCTAGGGCTCCGGCAGAGCTGTTCTGTCGGGGAAACATCCCTCCAGGAGGGGGAAATCATCGCCATCGTCATCACCATCGATCCTCTCATCGAGAGGGGGTCAATCTCCATCAACATCTTCACCAGCACCATCTCCTCTCAAACCCTAGTTCATCTCTTGTATCCGATCTTTGTCTCAAAACCTCAGATTTGCACCTGTGGGTTGCTAGTAGTGTTGATTACTCCTTGTAGTTGATGCTAGTTTGTTTATTCGGTGGAAGATCATATGTTCGGATCCTTAATGATAATTAATACTCCTCTAATTATGAACATGAATATGATTTGTGAGTAGTTACGTTTGTTCCTGAGGACATGGGAGAAGTCCTGTTTTAAGTAATCATGTGAATTTGGTATTCGTTCGATATTTTGATGAGATGTATGTTGTCTCTCCTCTAGTGGTGTTATGTGAACGTCGACTACATGACACTTCACCATGATTTGGGCCTAGGGGAAGGCATTGGGAAGTAATAAGTAGATGATGGGTTGCTAGAGTGACAGAAGCTTAAACCCTAGTTTATGCGTTGCTTCGTAAGGGACTGATTTGGATCCATATGTTTCTTGCTATGGTTAGATTTATCTTAATTCTTCTTTCATAGTTGCGGATGCTTGCGAGAGGCGTTAATCATAAATGGGAGGCTTGTCCAAGGAAGGCAACACCCAAGCACCGGTCCACCCACATATCAAATTATCAAAGTAACGAACGCGAATCAAATGAGCATGATGAAAACTAACTTGACAACAATTCCCATGTGTCCTCGGGAGCGCTTTGCTTTATATAAGAGTTCGTCCAGGCTTGTCCTTTGCTACAAAAAGGATTGGGCCATCTTGCTGCACCTTAGTTACTTTTGTTACTTGTTACCCGTTACGAATTATCTTATCACACAACTATCTGTTACCGATAATTTCAGTGCTTGCAGAGAATACCTTGCTGAAAACCACTTGTCATTTCCTTCTGCTCCTCGTTGGGTTCGACACTCTTACTTATCGAAAGGACTACGATAGATTCCCTATACTTGTGGGTCATCAGTAGGGCGCGCCCCCTACACTTGTCATTTTCATCTTAGCATTAACAGTATTCAAGAAAGGTCTACCAAATATAATGGGACAAAAGTCATCTTGTGGGAAAGCAAGAACAAGAAAATCAGTAGGGTATTTTATTTTCCCACACAAGACTTCAACATCTCTAACAATCCCAATTGGTGAAATAGTATCTCTATTGGCAAGCTTAATAGTAACATCAATATCTTCTATCTCAGCAGGTGCAATATCATTCATAAATTCTTTATATAAGGAAAAAGGAATTGCACTCACACTAGCACCCATATCACATAAGCCATGATAACAATGATCTCCTATTTTAATTGAAACAATAGGCATGCCAACAACGAGTCTATGTTTATCTTTACTATCGGGTTTAGCAATTCTAGCAGCTTCATCACAGAAATAAATAACATGCCCATCAATATTATCAACCAAGAGATCTTTAACCATAGCAATACTAGGTTCAACTTTAATTTGCTCAGGGGGTGTAGGTGTTCTAGTATAACTCTTACGAACCACAGTTGAAGCTTTAGCATGATCCTTTATTCTAACAAGAAAAGGTGGTTTCTCAATATAAGCAGTAGGAACAATAGGATCAACATTATAAGTAATAGTTTCTTCTTCAACTTTAATAGGATCAACTACTTTAACTTCAATGGGAGGATGATATTTAAATCACTTCTCCTTAGGGAGATCAACATGAGTAGCAAATGATTCACAGAAAGAAGCTACTATCTCAGAGTCAAGTCCATATTTAGTGCTAAAATCATGAAAAGCATCGGTATCCATAAAAGATTTAAAACAATCAAACTTAAGGTTTATACCTGACTCATTACCTTTGTCGAGTTCCCAATCTTCAGAGTTGTGTTTAATTCTTTCCAATAAATCCCATTTGAATTCAATAGTCTTCTTCATAAAAGAACCAGTACAAGAAGTATCGAGCATGGATCGATCATTATGAGAAAGCCGAGCATAATTTTTTTGAATAATAATTTCTCTTGGGAGCTCATGATTGGGGCATGAATATAACATTGACTTAAGCCTCCCCCAAGCTTGAGCGATACTTCCTCCTTCACGAGGCAAAAAATTATATATATAACTCCGATCACGATGAACCAGATGCATAGGATAAAACTTCTGATGAAATTCCAATTTCAATCGGTTGTAGTTCCATGATCCAATATCATCACATAGCCTATACCATGTCAATGCCTTCGCCTTCAAAGATAAATGGAAGACCTTCTTCTTGACTTCATCCTGGGGCAAACCTGCAAGTTTAAATAATACACAAACTTCATCCACATAGATTAGATGCATATCAGGATGTAATGTTCCATCTCCTGTGTAAGGATGAGCTAGCAGTTTCTCTATCATACCCGAAGGAATTTCATAATAAATATTTTCAGTAGGTGCAGCAGGTTGAGGGGCAACTCTTCGCTCTTCCGGTCGGGGTGAATATACCCCGAACAAACCCGTCAAAAGATTATTTTCCAGAGTAACAAGTGACAGTAAATTTCAGCACACTATATAAATGTTTCCTTACCAAATTTCACTTACCAAAGGCACTTCAATCCCTGGCAATGGCGCTAGAAAAGAGTCTTGATGACCCACAAGTATAGGGGATCTATCATAGTCCTTTCGATAAGTAAGAGTGTCGAACCCAACAAGGAGCAGAAGGAAATGACAAGCGGTTTTCAGCAAGCTAATCTCTGCAAGCACTGAAATTATCGGTAACAGATAGTTGTGTGATAAGATAATTCATAACGGGTAACAAGTAACAAAAGTAACTAAGGTGCAGCATGGTGGCCCAATCCTTTTTGTAGCAAAGGACAAGCCTGGACGAACTCTTATATAAAGCAAAGCGCTCCCGAGGACACATGGGAATTGTTGTCAAGTTAGTTTTCATCATGCTCATATGATTCGCGTTCGTTACTTTGATAATTTGATTTGTGGGTGGACCAGTGCTTGGGTGCTGTCCTTCCTTGGATAAGCCTCCCACTTATGCTTAACCCCTCTCACAAGCATCCGCAACTACGAAAGAAGAATTAAGATAAATCTAACCATAGCATGAAACATATGGATCCAAATCAGCCCCTTACGAAGCAACACATAAACTAGGGTTTAAGCTTCTATCACTCTAGCAAACCATCATCTACTTATTACTTCCCAATGCCTTCCCCTAGGCCCAAATCATGGTGAAGTGTCATGTAGTCGATGTTCACATAACACCACTAGAGGAGAGACAACATACATCTCATCGAAATATCGAACGAATACCAAATTCACACGATTACTTATAACAAGACCTCTCCCATGTCCTCAGGAACAAACATAATTACTCACAAAGCATATTCATGTTCATAATCAGAGGAGTATTAATTATCATTAAGGATCTGAACAAATGATCTTCCACCGAATAAACCAACTAGCATCAACTACAAGGAGGAATCAACACTACTAGCAACCCACAGGTACCAATCTGAGGTTTTGAGACAAAGATCGGATACAAGAGATGAACTAGGGTTTGAGAGGAGATGGTGCTGGTGAATATGTTGATGGAGATTGACCCCCTCTCGATGAGAGGATCGATGGTGATGACGATGGCGAAGATTTCCCCCTCCCGGAGGGATGTTTCCCCGGCAGAACAGCTCTGCCGGAGCCCTAGATTGGTTCTGCCCAAGTTCCGCCTCAAGACGGCGGCGCTTCGTCCCGAAAGCTTCCTCCTTATTTTTTTCAGGTCAAAACACACCATATTGCAGAAGATGGGCGTCGGGGGCCTGCCAGGTGGCCCACAAGGACGGGGGGCGCGCCCAGGGGGGTAGGGCGCGCCTTCCACCCTTGTGGATGGCAGGTGGCCCCCCTCTGGTACTTTCTTCGCCCAATATTTTTTATTAAATCCAAAATGACTCTCCGTGAAGTTTCAGGACTTTTGGAGTTGTGCAGAATAGGTCTCTAATAATTGCTCCTTTTCCAGCCCAGAATTCCAGCTGCCGGCATTCTCCCTCTTCATGTAAACCTTGTAAAATAAGAGAGAAAAGGCATAAGTATTGTACTATAATGTGTAATAACAGCCCATAATGCAATCAATATTGATATAAAAGCATGATGCAAAATGGACGTATCAACCCCCTGACCTAGATCTTCCTCCTATATATTCACATATATTCCCAAACCACCAGAAGCATCCACGAAAACACTTTTCCACCGCCGCAACCTTCTGTTCCTGTGAGATCCCATCTTGGGGCCTTTTCCGGCATCCTGCTGGAGGGGGATTCGATCACGGAGGGCTTCTACATCAACTCTATTGCCCTTCCGATGAAGCGTGAGTAGTTTACCTCAGACCTACGGGTCCATAGCTAGTAGCTAGATGGCTTCTTCTCTCTCTTTGATTCTCAATACGACGTTCTCCTTGATGTTCTTGGAGATCTATCCGATGTAATCTTCTTTTGCGGTGTGTTTGTCGAGATCCAATGAATTGTTGATTTATGATCAACTTATCTATGAATATTATTTGAATCTTCTCTGAATTCTTTTATGCATGATTTGATATCCTTGTAATTCTCTTCGAACTATCGGTTTGGTTTGGCCAACTAGATTGGTTTTTCTTGCAATGGGAGAAGTGCTTGGCTTTGGGTTCAATCTTGCGGTGTCCTCTCCCAGTAACAGTAGGGGAAGCGAGGCACGTATTGTATTGTTTCCATCGAGGATAAAAAGATGGGGTTTACATCATATTGCTTGAGTTTATTCCTCTACATCATGTCATCTTACTTAAAGTGTTACTCTGTTCTTCATGAACTTAATACTCTAGATGCAGGCAGGAGTCAGTCGATGTGTGGAGTAATAGTAGTAGGTGCAGGCATGAGTCGGTCTACTTGACACGGACGTGATGCCTATATTTCATAATCATTGCCTTGGATATCATCATAACTTTGCGCTTTTCTATCAATTGCTCGACAGTAATTTGTTCACCCACCGTATTATTTGCTATCTTGAGAGAAGCCTCTAGTGAAATCTATGCCCCCCGGGTCTATTTTCCATCATAGTACTTTCCAATCTACTATTTTGCTATCTTTTATTTTTAGATCTATAAACCAAAAACCCTAAAAATATTTACTTTATCTTTTGTTTAGTTTTATCTATCTCTATCAGATCTCACTTTTGCAAGTGACCGTGAAGGGATTGACAACCCCTTTATCGCGTTGGGTGCAAGTGTTTCATTGTTTGTGCAGGTATTCATGATTTGTGCGTTGTCTCCTACTGGATTGATACCTTGGTTCTCTAACTGAGGGAAATAATTATCTCTACTTTGCTGCATCACCCTTTCCTCTTCAAGGGAAAAACCAACACAAGCTCAAGAAGTAGCAGGAAGAATTTCTGGCGCCGTTGCCGGGGAGATCTACGCCAAGTCAGGACATACCAAGTACCCATCATAAACTCTCATCTCTTGCATTACATTATTCACCATTTGCCTCTCATTTTCCTCTCCTCCACTTCTATAACGATTTTCAAAAAGATTTGCCTTTTTATTCGCCCTTCTTCCGTTCATCTTTTTCGTTTGCCTTTTTGTTTGCTCATGTGTTAGATTGCTTGCTTTGTCACGATGACTCAAGAGAATAACAAATTGTGTGACTTTTCCAACACTAATAACAATGATTTTATTAGTACTCCGATTGCTCCCGCCACTAGTGTGGAATCTTATGAAATTAATGCCGCTTTGCTGAATCTTGTTATGAAAAATCAATTTTCCCGCCTTCCTAGTGAAGATGCCGCATCCCATCTGAATAGTTTCGTTGAGTTGTGTGATATGCAAAAGAAAAAAGATGTGGATAATGATATTGTTAAATTGAAACTATTTCCGTTTTCACTTTGAGATCGTGCTAAAACTTGGTTTTCATCTTTGCCTAAAAATAGTATTGATTCATGGAATAAGTGTAAAGATGCTTTTATTTCCAAGTATTTTCCTCCCGCTAAGATCATCTCCCTTAGGAACAATATTATGAATTTTAAGCAACTTGATCATGAACATGTTGAACAATCTTGGGAGAGGATGAAATTGATGATACGAAATTGCCCTACTCATGGTTTAAATTTATGGATGATCATACAAAATTTTTATGCCGGATTGAATTTTGCTTCTAGAAATCTTTTAGATTCGGCCGCGGGAGGTACTTTTATGGAAATTACTCTAGGAGAAGCTACTAAACTCCTAGATAATATTATGGTTAATTATTCTCAATGGCATACCGAAAGATCTTCCACTAGTAAAAAAGTGCATGCTATTGAAGAGATTAATGTTTTGAGTGGAAAGATGGATGAAGTTATGAAATTATTTGCTAGCAAGAGTGCTCCTATTGATCCTAATGATATGCCTTTGTCTACTTTGATTGAGAATAGTAATGAATCTATGGATGTGCATTTTGTTGGTAGGAACAATTTTGGTAATAACGCGTATAGAGGTAATTTTAATCCTAGGCCGTTTCCTAGTAATTCCTCTAATAATTATGGTAATTCCTACAAAAATTCTTATGGAAATTATAATCAGATGCCCTCTGATTTTGAGACTAGTGTTAAAGAATTTATGAGTTCACAAAAGAATTTTAATGCTTTGATTGAAGAAAAATTGCTTAAGATGGATGATTTGGCTAGGAACGTGGATAGAATTTCTCTTGATGTTGATTCTTTGAAAATTAGATCTATTCCACCCAAGCATGATATCAATGAATCTCTAAAGGCTATGAGAATCTCCATTCATAAGTGCAAAGAAAGAACCGCTAAGATGCGTGCTAAACGAGATTGGTTTGTAAAATCGTGTTCTTCTAGTTTTTGTGAAAATAATGATGAAGATCTTAAAGTGATTGATGTGACTCCCATTGAATCTTTGTTTTCCAATATAAATCTTGATAAATATGGGACTGGAGATGAGTCAACTTTAGTTAAAAGGCGTCCCAATGATTCGGAGTTTATAGATCTAGATGCAAAAATTGATAAAAGTGGGATTGGAGAGGTCAAAACTTTAAGTAGCAATGAACCCACTCTTTTGGATTTCAAGGATTTTAATTATGATAATTGTTCTTTGATAGATTGTATTTCCTTGTTGCAATCATGTTGAATTCTCCTCATGCTTATAATCAAAACAAAGCTTTTACTAAACATATCGTTGATGCCATGATGAAATCTTTTGAAGAAAAGCTTGAATTGGAAGTTTCTATCCCTAGAAAACTTTATGATGAGTGGGAACCTACTATTAAGATTAAGTTTAAAGATTATGAGTGCCATGCTTTGTGTGATTTGGGTGCTAGCGTTTCCACGATTCCAAAAACTTTATGTGATGTGCTAGGTTTCCGTGAATTTGATGACTGTTCTTTAAATTTGCATCTTGCGGATTCCACTATTAAGAAACCTATGGGAAGGATTAATGATGTTATTATTGTTGCAAATAGGAATTATGTGCCCGTAGATTTCATCGTTCTTGATATAGATTGCAGTCCTACATGTCCTATTATTCTTGGTAGACCTTTCCTTAGAACGATTGGTGTAATTATTGATATGAAAGAAGGAAACATTAGATTTCAATTTCCGTTAAGGAAGGGCATGGAACACTTTCCTAGAAAGAAAATTAAGTTGCCATATGAATCTGTTATGAGAGCTACTTATGGATTGCATACCAAAGATGACAATACCTAGATCTATGTGTTTTTATGCCTAGCTAACGGCGTTAAACAATAGCGCTTGTTGGGAGGCAACCCAATTTTATTTTTGTTCTTTGCTTTTTGGTTCTGTTTTTCAATAAATAATTCATCTAGCCTCTGGTTAGATGTGTTTTTGTGTTTTAATTAGTGTTTGTGCCAAATAAGACCTTTGGGATGGCTTACGGTGATAGTTGATTTGATCTTGCTGAAAAACAGAAACTTTTGCGTCCAGTCACAGAATTGTTTAGATTCACTGGAGCCTGGAAAAACTCTGAATTTTTTACATAAGATTTATATACAAATTTACTATGTTTTCCTAATTTTTCAGAATTATTGGAGTTATATAATTATTATAACAATTCAGATATTCGAAGACTGTTCTGTTTTTGACAGATTCTGTTTTCTATGTGTTGTTTGCTTATTTTGATAAATCTATGGGTAGTATCGGGGGGTATGAACCATGGAGAAGTTGGAATACAGTAGATATTACACCAATATAAATAAATAATGAGTTCACAATAGTACCAAAAGTGGTGATTTATTTTCTTATACTAACGGAGCTTATGAGATTTTTTGTTGAGTTTTGTGTTGTGAAGTTTTCAAGTTTTGGGTAAGGATTTGATGGACTATGGAATAAGGAGTGGCAAGAGCCTAAGCTTGGGGATGACCAAGGCACCCCAAGGTAATATTCAAGGAAAACCAAGAGCCTAAGCTTGGGGATGCCCCGGAAGGCATCCCCTCTTTCGTCTTCGTCTATCGGTAACTTTACTTGAGGCTATATTTTTATTCACCACATGATATGTGTTTTGCTTGGAGCGTCTTGTATGATTTGAGTCTTTGTTTTTTAGTTTGCCACAATCATCCTTGCTGTACACACCTTTTGAGAGGGTCACACATGAATCGTGATTTATTAGAATACTCTATGTGCTTCACTTATATCTTTTGAGCTAGGCAATTTTGCTCTAGTGCTTCACTTATATCTTTTTAGAGCACGACGGTGGCCTTATTTTGTAGAAATTATTGAACTCTCATGCTTCACTTATATTATTTTGAGAGTATCTAAACAGCATGGTAATTTGCTTTGGTTATGAATTTAGTCCTAATATGATAGGCATCCAAGAGGGATATAATAAAAACTTTCATATAAAGTGCATTGAATACTATGAGAAGTTTGATTCCTTATGATTGTTTTGAGATATAGAGATGGTGATATTAGAGTCATGCTAGTGAGTAATTGTGAATTGGAGAAATACTTGTGTTGAGGTTTGTGATTCCCGTAGCATGCACGTATGGTGAACCGTTATGTAACGAAGTTGGAGCATGAGGTATTTTTTGATTGTCTTCCTTCTGAGTGGCGGTCGGGGATGAGCGATGGTCTTTTCCTACCAATCTATCCCCCTAGGAGCATGCGCGTAGTACTTTGTTTCGATGACTAATAGATTTTTGCAATAAGTATGTGAGTTCTTTATGACTAATGTTGAGTCCATGGATTATACGCACTCTCACCCTTCCACCTTTGCTAGCCTCTCTAGTGCCACGCAACTTTCACCGGTACCATAAACCCACCATATAACTTCCTCAAAACAGCCACCATACCTACCTATTATGGCATTTCCATAGCCATTCGGAGATATATTGCCATGCAACTTTCCACCGGTCCGTTTTATTATGACACGTTCCATCATTGTCATATTGCTTTGCATGATCATGTAGTTGACATCGTATTTATGGCAAAGCCACCTTTCATAATTCTTTCATACATGTCACTCTTGAGTCATTGCACATCCCGGTACACCGCCGGAGGCATTCATATAGAGTCATATTTTTGTTCTAAGTATCGAGTTGTAATTTTTTAGTTGTAAGTAAATAAGAGTGTGATGATCTTCATTATTAGAGCATTGTCCCATGTGAGGAAAAAAATAAAAGGGAGGCCAAAGAAGCCAAACAAAAAAATGAGAGAAAAAGAGAGAAGGGTCAATGTTACTATCCTTTTTTTCCACACTTGTGCTTCAAAGTAGCACCATGATCTTCATGATAGAGAGTCTCCTATGTTGTCACTTTCATATGCTAGTGGGAAATTTTCATTATAGAACTTGGCTTGTATATTCCAACGATGGGCTTTCTCAAATTGCCCTAGGTCTTCATGAGCAAGCAAGTTGGATGCACACCCACTTAGTTTTCTTTTGAGCTTTCAGAAACTTATAGCTCTAGTGCATCCGTTGCATGGCAATCCCTACTCACTCACATCGATATCTATTGATGGGCATCTCCATAGCCCGTTAATACGCCTAGTTGATGTGAGACTATCTCCCTCCTTTTGTCTTCTCCACAACCACCATATTCTATTCCACTTATAGTGCTATGTCCATGGCTCACGCTCATGTATTGCGTGAAAGTTGAAAATGTTTGAGAACATCAAAAGTATGAAACAATTTCTTGGCTTGTCATCGGGGTTGTGCATGATTTGAATACTTTGTGTGATGAAGATGGAGCATAGCCAGACTATATGATTTTGTAGGGATAAACTTTCTTTGGCCATGTTATTTTGAGAAGACATAATTGCCTTGTTAGTATGCTTGAAGTATTATTGTTTTTATGTCAATATTAAACTTTTGTTTTGAATCTTATGGATCTGAACATTCATGCCACAATAAAGAAAATTACATGGATAAATATGTTAGGTAGCATTCCACATCAAAAATTCTGTTTTTATCATTTACCTACTCGAGGACGAGCAGGAATTAAGCTTGGGGATGCTTGATACGTCTCCAACGTATCTATAATTTTTGATTGTTCCATGCTATTATATTATCTGTTTTGGATGTTTTATATGCATTAATATGTTATTTTATATTATTTTTGGGACTAACTTATTAACCTAGAGCCCAGTGCCAGTTTCTGTTTTTTCCTTGTTTTTGAGCTTCACTGAAAAGGAATACCAAACGGAGTCCAAACGGAATAAAACCTTCGCGATGATTTTTCTTGGACCAGAAGACACCCAGGAGACTTGGAGTGCAAGGCAGAAGAGCCACGAGGCGGCCACAAGGGGGGAGGGCGCGCCCAGGGGGTAGGGCGCGCCCCCCTGCCTTGTGGGCGCCTCGGTGACCCCCTGACCTAGATCTTCATCCAATATATTCACATATATTCCCAAACCACCAGAAGTATCCACGGAAACACTTTTCCACCGCCGCAACCTTCTGTTCCCGTGAGATCCCATCTTGGGGCCTTTTCTGGCATCCTGCCGAAGGGGGGTTCGATCACGGAGGGCTTCTACATCAACTCTATTGCCCTTCCGATGAAGCGTGAGTAGTTTACCTCAGACCTACGGGTCCATAGCTAGTAGCTAGATGGCTTCTTCTCTCTCTTTGATTCTCAATACAACGTTCTACTTGATGTTCTTGGAGATCTATCGGATGTAATCTTCTTTTGCGGTGTGTTTGTCGAGATCCGATGAATTGTGGATTTATGATCAGCTTATCTATGAATATTATTTGAATCTTCTCTGAATTCTTTTATGCATGATTTGATATCCTTGTAATTCTCTTCAAACTATCGGTTTGGTTTGGCCAACTAGATTGGTTTTTCTTGAAATGGGAGAAGTGCTTGGCTTCGGGTTCAATCTTGCGGAGTCCTCTCCCAGTGACAGTAGGGGAAGCGAGGCACGTATTGTATTGTTGCCATCGAGGATAAAAAGATGGTGTTTACATCATATTGCTTGAGTTTATTCCTCTACATCGTGTCATCTTACTTAAAGCGTTACACTGTTCTTCATGAACTTAATACTCTAGATGCAGGCAGGAGTCGGTCGATGTGTGGAGTAATAGTAGTAGATGCAGGCAGGAGTCGGTCTACTTGACACGGACGTGATGCCTATATTTCATAATCATTGCCTTGGATATCGTCATAACTTTATGCTTTTCTATCAATTGCTCGACAGTAATTTGTTCACCCACCTTATTATTTGCTATCTTGAGAGAAGCCTCTAGTGAAACCTATGGCCCCCGTGTCTATTTTCCATCATATTACTTTCCGATCTACTATTTTGCAATCTTTTATTTTCAGATCTATAAACCAAAAACCCTAAAAATATTTACTTTATCTTTTGTTTAGTTTTATCTATCTCTATCAGATCTCACTTTTGCAAGTGACTGTGAAGGGATTGACAACCCCTTTATCGCGTTGGGTGCAAGTGTTTGATTGTTTGTGCAGGTATTGGTGATTTGTGCGTTGTCTCCTACTGGATTGATACCTTGGTTCTCTAACTGAGGGAAATACTTATCTCTACTTTGCTACATCACCCTTTCCACTTCAAGGGAAAAACCAACGCAAGCTCAAGAAGTAGCAATCGGCGATGTAGTTACTCGCGTATTCACGGTGCTCTCGTTAGACTGCCAAGAAGCCCTCATGCATAAAGTACGGGTCAGTGATGCAGATATAAGGTATTTGCTCAATCCTGATGATGTATTTGCTCAATCCAGCTTTGTCAAGTGAAACATGTCGAAGATGTAATCGAATCAAAGGAAGAACTTTTCCGCGGGGAATGTCTAGACGTACAACCTTTTCTGCGGCACGTTAACCACGTACAGCGGGTATCCTGGATTTTTCGAGGCGATAAGGCTTTTGTCTCTCCGAAGCACATCATCATGAAGTCTCCTTAGATCACCGTCTATGGCCTCTACCGCTGCCTTAGGTAGGATTGGATCACCGGGGATATGGTATTTTGCCGCATCTTTGATAGGTATACGGTCTTGAACCCGAGGCTGCGGAGGTGGCTGGCTCATAGAAGCACCTTTGCCGCCATTTCGGCCTTTCTTCGGTCTCCTCATATGCTTCTTTGCTACCAGAAGTGAGCCTATCATACGTTCATCCTCCGGCAATTCAGGCATCAACACATCACGCTCAAACCTGAGTCATACTGCTGAGCCATCAATCCTCCGTCGTCATTGGCGTCGGTATTGAGATACTGCAGAGGGTCATCATCCTCGTCCATGGCATCATGCATTGCTTCTTCGACAACGGCGACGTCATCAACCACTAATGGAGCCTCTTCCTCACATCGTTCGCTATCACCCGGCACGACAGGCGATGCTAATTGGATAGGTGGAGTGTTGGTCTTCATACCTTGCTGAGGCTGCTTGATCATGGGTGTGCTCCTAGCCGCCTCTAGACGAAGCAGACTCTTCGGCCACAATAGGACCCAACTCTTGCAATCGCCAAGCCGCCACGGGGTCTCATCGTCATCTCCCCCTAGTGCTACCGGAGGAGCCAAATTCTCGTGGCCCAGTTTGACACTGGCCACGGAAACCTTGAAGACGCCAGGGGGGATCGGCCGGCTGTGGAACAATTGTTCCTTTGGCTTCACTATCGTCGCCTTTCCCACATCCACCTTCTGGCCGCTGATGGTGTACAGTATGGTGCACGGGGTTACGTCAGCCTACAAAGACATGTCTGCGATGTGAGACATCCGAAAGGCAACGAAAATGGGAGTTTATACATATATTGAATAAGAAGGCCGGTGTGATAGGTAGTTGCCGTGAGGGCGTCTAGCTCAGCCAAAGAGGAAGCCCCGCCGAGCACGCCAGAGACGGAGGACGGGCTGCTACCCTCAGGTGTGGGAGCAGGTGCAGTTGCGTGAGCAGGTGCAACGCTAAACGAGCTGCTCTCGACGAAGTTGGGAAGAGGAAAGTCCGCTGCCTCTTTATCTGGATTTTGCTTGGTCCAATTGATGACAGCCGGAATCCAGGTAGCAACTGAAGATACCATTTCCTCTCTTGCGGCAGCTACTGCTGCTTTGACTGCCTCGTTCAACAACTCAGGTTGTATCTCTTCTTTGGTCTCAGCTGATTTCTTACCGACCGCAATCTCAACCTTCTTGTCGATGTTTATTTCATTTAACCTCCATCTTTGCTTCTCTCCTCGGTGTCCTCATGGTAGTAGTGCTTCCACATGGCGTCGTCTCCGACGCTGTGCACGCGTCCATACGACGGCCGAGTGTCCACCGGGAGTCTTTTCAATATGTTCAAGGCCCGGTTGAATGGGGTGTCCCACTTGGGCCTCGCCAACGCCTCAGACGGTGAGTCCCTTTCGGCCGCAATCCTGTGCTGCTCTTTCTGCCAAAGGAACATGGATCGTTTACAAATATGACTAAACATGCAGTCGAATTGATCAGAAGCTAAAATTAGGGGGTAAATTAAAAATTACCAGCAGTCTCATGAACTCCTTTGTCACCGCGTCCGTTTCGAAAACCTTGTTGACTGGGTCCCAATGGTACCGAGCCCTGATGACATCACGCTCCCGCGGGACGGTGAACTCCGCCTAGGGGTCTGGGATCCCCAGACTTGCGCGTTCCGCGTCCTCCTTGGCCCATATGGGCCTCTTCCCCGCGTAACCACGGCTTCCGAGGCGGTGGCACCCCATGTTCCTCTCTTGAAGCCCCTTCATGTACTTTGACTTTTCTTTGGCAGCTTCGGCAACACAAGCCTTTTTGAATATTTCGAACCGCTCTTCCGTAATTGTCGGATTATCCTTTACAATCTCGGAGTAGGGTTCCTTTTTAATGATGATCCGATGTTTCACCCTTACTTTCCAGGCGGACAACGCGCCGCTAAACTTGCCCATGGCATGTCTGTTTATCTTCTTCATTGCCGGGTCTTCCCACGGTCGGGTATATTTGATTTCATCCCGTCCCGGGAACAACAATCTTTGGTGCAACTTCTTTAGGAGGGAGTGTTCCATATTTGGTATCTTCTTTAATTTTTCATCGTTGATGGTGGCAGTTTCCCATAGGATGCAACCTACTTGATTTCCGTAGCACATGCGCGCTTCCGCAGGCTCTTTGGGCTCGAAATTGCCGAGGTCCTCCTTCATGACCACCAGTCTAGTAGTGCCGAGCTGGTTTAGGCGCCGTATCCTCTTCGGTTTCGGTTCTATACCGGCTAATTGGCCAGCATCAGCGCCGGTCTGGGCGCCGGTCTCGATGTCGGTGCCGGTGTCGATCTCAGTCTCGGATGTGATACAGGGGTACAGCAACAACCGTTGCTCATCCAGATAGTTCAAATATTCGTCTGCCGCCTCATAGACGTTGCAATTACCAGAACCCTCTCCTTCATTGTTGCTAGCCATGTTTCCTACAATTAAGTCTAGTCAATTAATTCTAGACCTAATAAAATGAATAATGACATAAAAAAGGCCTATGTTTTGCCGAAATGTTGATTCATTACCGTTGCGGCAAATCTCGGGCACTCGATATGTCCTAGTTTCTAGCACAAGTCATGCCGAAATTCACGGAAATTTTTTGGCATGACCTTTGCTAAAAAGTGGACAAATCGAGTGCCTGAAATTTGCCGGAACGGAAATGAATCAACATTACGGCAAAACATAGGCCACTCGGAATCATTCCCTGCAAACAATGTTCAAATATCCATCTTCGACACCGCAACACATGTCCAAATATACACGAGCAACCACATGTCCAAATATACATGTCAAAATTTCACAAGCTAATTCAAAAACTAAGTGTAGAAGAAAATTCACTTAACTACTAATAGAACAAAATCCAGCTAACTTTAGTGCTCTATAATGATGAAATGAAAAAAATTCAGTTATCTACTAATTTCATTTATTAAGGTCATTCATTTAACTTCACCTAATTAACCTACTGTACCACTACTACTAGGAGCAGTAGTAACCTAAGTGTAGAGAAAATTTAGTTAACTACTAATAGAACAAAACTCAGTTAACTTTAGTGCTCTATAATGATGAAATGAAAAAAAATCAGTTAACTACTAATTTCATTCATTTAGGTCATTCATTTAACTTCACCTAATTAACCTACTGTACCACTACTACTAGCAGCACTACTAACCTAATTAACCTAGTAAAACCCTACTGCCCTAACTAAACAACATCTAGTTAACATCTACTAGTACCACTACTGCCCTAACCTAATTAACATCTGCTAGTACCACTATATACTACTAGCAGCACTGCTGCAACATTTTCTTCATTTTGTTCTTTTAAAAGAACATCGATGAAAACAAAAACCCTAATTAAACCCTACTGCCCAAACTAAATTTTTGCTCCAAACCCTACTGCCCTAACTAAATTTTTCCTCTAAACTAAATTTTTGCTCTAACCTAGCCAACCTACTTAACCTAGCTAGTTACCCTAATGAACCTAATTAACCTAGCTAGTTAACTTAGTTAGTTAACCTAGTTAACCTAGCTAATTACTAGAATAATATTTTTGTCCTAATTTGATACCTAGCTAAATTCATATATATCAAAATAGCTACCTAGGGTTTATACCAAAACCTAGCTACCTAGGGTTCATACTTAAATCTAGGGTTCATACCTAAATTTACCTAAGTAAATTAACCTACCGCCCTCTTGCAAAGTATTCACCTACTGTACCACTACTACTCTGCTTAAACATAGGGTTCATAACTAAATTCACCTAAGTAAATTATCCTAGAGAGGAGGGGTGGGGGCTTACAGAGAGGGTGCACGGGGGAGACGGTGGCGGGGAGGTGGTCGGGGGAGACGGTGGCGGGGAGGGCGTCGAGGGTGACTCCGGTGGCGTCTACGACGGCTCCGGTGATGGCGAGGGAGGCAGGGGCGGCGAGGAGCGGACGAGGGTGGCTCTAGGGGCGTCGAGGGCGCGCGACTCCAGTGGCGGCGACGGCGCGTGGCTCCGATGACGGCGATGGAGGCAGGGCGGCAAGGGAGAGGTAGGAGACGCGAGAAGAATGGGGAATTGGGGGAAGGAGGGACGCCCGCGCAGGAGCAAGTCAAACTTAGCGGTAGGGAGGTTTCAGCAACAGCGCTATAGCTACTTAGCTATAGCTGTTTGGCGGAACGCGCTACTGCTATAGCTAAGTTAGCTACATCGCGTGTAGGGAAAACGCGCTATAGCTAAAGTAGCTATAGCGCTTTCGAAAACAGACGCTACTGCTATTGCTTTCATTTTTTCTTTTTCTTTAATTTTCCTTTTCTTTTTTTCTTTCCTTTTTTCTTTTCTTTTCCTTTCCTTTTCTTAGTTGCAGCGCTGTCGCCTTAAAACGCGCTACTACTATTTGCTTAGCAGTAGCGCGGTCTGTAGACGGGCGCTACTACTATACCTAGCTTGTCGGCAATGGCATGGCAGTTATAGTAGTAGCACTTTTTATTTGGGCCGCTGATAACCCACAAGTATAGGGGATCGTTTGTAGCCTTCTTCGATAAATAAGAGTGTCGAACCCAACGAGGAGCTAAAGGTAGAACAAATATTCCCTCAAGTTCTATTGACCACTGATACAACTCTACACACACTTAACATTTGCTTTACCTAGAACAAAGAATAAAACTAGAAGTACTTTGTAGGTATGGATAGGTTTACAAGATAATAAAGAACGTGAAAATAAAAGTTAGGTGCTGTTTAGATAAAGAAACAATTAAGTAAAACGAGTGTGGATTAGTGGTGGTAGGATTTGCAAAATTGTCCCTTAGCAATTGACTACGTTGCTAGACTGATAGCAGGTTTTTATGTGGGAGAGGCCACTGCTAGCATGTCGTCCCTTACTTGGAATTCTATGTACATATGATTGGAACTATTAGCAAGCATCTGCAACTACTAACGTTCATTAGGCTAAAACACCCAACCATAGCGTTAAGATATATATTGGTCCCCCTTCAATCCCGTACGTATCAATTTCTATGTTTAGACTGAAGCTGCTGTCACCCTTGCCCTCAAATGCATAGTCCTATCAACATACAACTAACCCTATGGTGTGATCCACACGCGCGCTCATATGATGGGCACCAAAGGACAGCAACATAACCACAAGAAATTAAACCAACCATAACAATTCACCAATTACGGATAGGACAACAAAAAACTACTCAGACATCATAGGATGGCAACATATCATTGGATAATAGTATGAAGCATAAAGCACCATGTTCAAGTAGAGGGTACAACGGGTTGCGGGAGAGTGGACCGCTGAATATAGATGGGGGAAGGTGTTGGATAACGTTGCATGGAAAACAAAAAAATTCTATGCACACGCAATGATCTATCCATGGATATGCATAGCAACGAGGGGGAGAGTGTGTCTACGTACCCTCATAGACCGTAAGCGGAAGCGTTTCACAACGCGGTTGATGGAGTCGAACTTTCTTCGCGCTTCAACCGATCTGGTACAGAACGTACGGCACCTCCGCTTTCTGCACACGTTCAGCTCGATGACGTCCTCGCCTTCTTGATCCAGCAAGACGGGCGAAGTAGTAGATGAGTTCCGTCAGCACGACGGCGTGGTGACGGTGATGGTGAAGTGATCTCCGCAGGGCTTCGCCTAAGCACCACGAAAATATGACCGAGGGAGTAATCGGTGGACGGGGGCGCCGCACACGGCTAAGACAATGTTCTGGTCATTGTGTGGCGCCCCTCCCCACATATATATAGGTGGGAGGGGAGGAGGCAGCCCCTAGGGCGCCCCAAGAGACCTGGCGGCAGCCCTAGGGCTGCTGCCTTGCCCTGCGCCCCCCCCTTTCCTTATATGTCGGAGGGGGAAGAAAAGAGAGGAGGTGAGGGAAGGAAGGGGGAATCTTATTCCCCTCTTTCCTTTCCCTTCCCTTCTCTCCTTCTCCTCCTAGGCCGGCCCATATGGGGGATGCACCAGCCCCTTGTGGCTGGTGTGTTTCCCCTCTTGGCCCATAAGGCCCATATCTTTTGCCGGGGGTGCCCGGAACCCCTTCCGGTGAACCGATAAGTACCCGGTGACCTCCGAAACACTTCCGGTGTCCGAATACCATCGTCCTATATATCAATCTTTACCTCTCAATCATTTCGAGACTCCTCGTCATCTACGTGATCTCATCCGAGACTCCGAACAACATTCGGTCACCAAATCACATAACTCATATAATACTATATCGTCATCGAACGTTAAGCGTGCGGACCCTACGGGTTCGAGAACTATGTAGACATGAACGAGACTCCTCTCCGGTCAATAACCAATAGTGGAACCTGGATGCTCATATTGGCTCCTACATATCCTACGAAGATCTTTATCTGTCGAACCGTTATGACAACATACGTAATTCCCTTTGTCAATCGGTATGTTACTTGCCCGAGATTCGATCGTCGGTATCTTCATACCTAGTTCAATCTCGTTACCGGCAAGTCTCTTTACTCGTTTCGTCATACATCACCTCGTGACTAACTCCTTAGTCATTTGCTTGCAAGCTTATGATGTGTATTACCGAGAGGGCCCAGAGATACCTCTCCGATACTCGGAGTGACAAATCCTAATCTCGATCTATAACAACTCAACAAACACCTTCGGAGATACCTGTAGAGCATCTTTATAATCACCCAGTTACGTTGTGACATTTGATAGCACACAAGGCATTCCTCCGGTATCCGGGAGTTGCATAATCTCATAGTCGAAGGAATATGTATTTGACATGAAGAAAGAAATAGCAATAAAACTGAACGATCATTATGCTAAGCTAACAGATGGGTCTTGTCCATCACATCATTCTCCTAATGATGTGATCCCGTTATCAAATGACAATTCATGTCCATGGTTAGGAAACCATAACCATCTTTGATCAATGAGCTAGTCAAGTAGAGGCTCACTAGGGACACGGTGTTTGTTTATGTATTCACACATGTATTTATGTTTCCAATCAATACAATTCTAGTATGAATAATAAACCTTTATCATGAATAAGAAAATATAAAATAACAACTTTATTATCGCCTCTAGGGCATATTTCCTTCAGTCTCCCACTTGCACTAGAGTCAATAATCTAGTTCACGTCACCATGTGATTAACACCAATAGTTCACATCGTCATGTGAGTAACACCCATAGTTCACATCGCCATGTGACCAATACCCAAAGGGTTTACTAGAGTCAATAATCTAGTTCACATCGCCATGTGATTAACACCCAAAGAGTACTAAGGTGTGATCATGTTTTGCTTGTGAGAGAAGTTTAGTCAACGGGTCTCTCACATTCAGATCCGTATGTATATTTTGCAAATTTCTATGTCTACAATGCTCTGCATGGAGCTACTCTAGCTGATTGCTCCCACTTTCAATATGTATCCAGATTAAGACTTAGAGTCATCCGGATCGGTGTTAAAGCTTGCATCGACGTAACCCTTTACGACGAACTCTTTATCACCTCCATAACCGAGAAACATTTCCTTAGTCCTCTTAGGTAACTAAGGATAATTTTGACCGCTGTCCAGTGGTCCACTCCTGGATCACTCTTGTACCCTCTTTGCCAGATAAGTGGCAAGACACACATCAGGTGTGGTAAACAGCATGGCATATCATATAGAACCTATGGCTGAGGCATAGGGAATGATTTTTATTCTCTCTCTATCTTCTGCCGTGGTCGGGCTTTGAGTCTTACTCAACTTCACACCTTGTAATATAGGCAAGAACTCCATCTTTGACTGATCCATTTTGAACTCCTTCAAAATCTTGTCAAGGTATGTGCTTTGTGAAAGTCCTATTAAGCGTCTCGATCTATCCCTATAGATCTTGATGCTCAATACGTAAGCAGCTTCACCGAGGTCTTTCATTGAAAAATTATTCTTCAAGTATCATTTTTATGCTATCCAGAAATTCTATATCATTTCCAATCAACAATATGTCATCCACATATAATATCAGAAATGCTACAGAGCTCCCACTCACTTTCTTGTAAATACAGGCTTCAGCATAAGTCTGTATAAAACCATATGCTTTGATCACCTTATCAAAGCATATATTCCAACTCCGAGATGTTTGCACCAGTCCATAGATGGATCGCTGGAGCTTGCACACTTTGTTAGCACCTTTAGGATCGACAAAACCTTCTGGTTGCATCATATACAACTCTTCTTTAAGATATCTATTAAGGAATGCAGTTTTGACGTCCATTTGCTAGATTTCATAAGCATAAAATGCGGCAATTGCTAACATGATTCGGACGGACTTAAGCATCGCTACGGGTGAGAAAGTCTCATCGTAGTCAACCCCTTGAACTTGTCGAAAACATTTCGCGACAAGTCGAGCTTTGTAGACAGTAACTTTACCATCAGCGTCAGTCTTCTTCTTGAAGATCCATTTATTTTCTATGGCTTGCCGATTGTCGTGGGGATAGACCACGGGTAGCCTCATACACACCCCTTAGCATTTCAAGACATCGGGGCTAGCAAAGTCCCTCACGCCTTCCGGACACGCGGCCGACTCCTTGGGTTGGCTGGGCCCAAGCAGCCGGCTCCCAGAAGATGGAACACTCTTAGGAGGCGGCTTCGGGGGAGGCCGGGTCCTAGCAGACGGACCCTCCTCCCCTCGGAGTCTGCACTCACCTGCTCTGAGGAGACGGAGCGTGGCTACAGGGCCACCCTCTCCCCCAAATCCCAGAGGGGCATGGCTACAGTGCGAGCTGACCAAGCGGTCACCTACCTGCCAGGCGCAGGACTGTAGCCATGCGACCCTCAGCAAGGCCATGCTACAGCAAAAGGCAATCAGTACGGCCCGCAGGCGGCGGGCCCTACCTGTCCGTGAGCTCCCAAAAGATGGTGCATTCCTGGAAGGCAGCTTCGGGGGCGGGCCGACCTCCAGCAGGCGGCCCTCCCCTTCCCTCGAAGTCCGCACCCACCTGCTCCGACGAGACGGAGCATGGCTACAGTGTGCATTGACCAAGCGGCCACCAACCCATCTGACGGCGGGACTATGGCCATACGACTCCTGACGAGGCCTCCGTCATCAAGTACGAAGCTACAGCAAAAGGCAATCAGTATAGCCCGCAGGCGGCCGGCCCTACCCGTTGGCCGGATTCTCGGCAGCCGGCGGGGCCCACCAAGCGGCGGGCCCCAGCAGCCGGCGGAGAACCCGGCGACCTTAGACACTGATATCCTGGTCCTACACCCGGACATATTACCATTGTACCCCTAGGGGGTTAGCCTATAAAACCCCCCAGGGCTCACCCATGCAAAGGGTTCAGCCCTCATTCCACCATACACCATAGCTAGGAGAAGAGAGCTAGCCTTGCCCTTCTTCCTCCTCTAGCAACACAGCTCAAGGAGCAATCTTGTACACCATTTGATCATAGTCGTCATGCAGAGACCCCGCAGAGCAGGACTAGGGGTGTTATCTCCCCGGAGAGCCCCGAACCAGGGTACGTCGCGTGTGCGATCGGGCTCGTGCTCACTCCCGCTTCCAGGGCCCAACGACGTCCTCTTGGCTCCACCCATCATAAGCCACCCCCTGGCATCTGACGTGAGAATACCACGATAGTTGGCGCCCACCATGGGGCCATTCGTGGCGTCAGCCGGAGATACGTCCTGGACGGGAACCATTTTCCTCTCTGGCGAGCACGTCGCGGCCGGCTTGATCAGCCAGCCTTATGCGTTCGCTTGTGCTTGCTCCGGCGCGTCGTCCGACGCGGGAGCCGTTTGCCCCGTGGGCTGCCTCGTCGACCTCTTCGGGAAGCTCAGCCTCTCCGACGCAGACGCCTCCGACGGGTTCCCCAGCGGCGTGGTGGTGATTGACGACCCGCTCCCTCCAATCTCAAGCGTCGCCTCTGCTGGCGCGCTCGATGCCGGCATCTTCGTGAAGGTGATGGTCACTGGCCATAGCCAGGCCTCTGGCGGGGCCGTCCAGGACCCGTTGCGAGCAGCGATGCAGAACCTGGCGGCTCCCGTCGGAGCCAACGCCGACGCGACGGCGCTAGAAGAAATCCGCGTCAAGCTCCTCGACAGCGCCACCAAGATGGCAGCCATGAAGCGCCGCGCTGAGGCCAACCAGCGCGAGATCGACCGCATAGCTGGCGGCATGCCGACTGCGGCCGAGCCTAGCCGAGCCGGCGTGATCCGGCAACGCGGCGCGGCCATCGCCAACATGCTAGGGGTTGGACGACCGATCTACGACACCCCCGTGCAGAACCTGCGCGCCGCACAGGCGGCGACAGAAGAACTCGAGAACCTGGAGGGCGACGAACGGCGCAGTCAGCTACACCGCCTCCAGGAACTCCTCGACACTGCGAATGCGGAGCAAGACACGTGCAACCGCTTGGTGGGAGCCGGCCGGCAGATTGAGCTCCCAGAACGGAACCCTCCACCCCGCCGCGAGAATAGAGCGACCTCTCGGTCCCCTAGTGGCGGCGGCCACGGCCAGTGGAACCTGGAGCCGGCAGCTAGCCGCAGCCGGCGCTCTCGTCAGACGGTCGTGGGCAGCTGGGATGTTCCTCCGAACCTGGAGGGCCGTCGCCAGCAGGAAGAATGACCACCTCCCCCCGCAGGGAGAGGTTGGCTTCTCCGGCACTGGTGGAGCACCCGACTTTGGGGGGTAGGCTAGGCCCCCGCGAAGCAATCGGCGAGAATGACGCTCGCCATCGGATCGAGTAGCTAGCTCGGTCCCTGGCAATGGAGGACGAGGATACAGTCGGCCCGGCCTGCTTCGGCCCCCGCATCCGCGATGAGCCCTTCCCCAAAGGGTTCTCGCTTCCTCGCAACACTCCCAAGTACAACGGCGCCGTGAAGCCAAAAGATTGGCTGACCGACTACGCCACAACAGTCAGCATAGCAAACGGCAACAAGCGCGTTGCCGTGAAGTATGTTCCGCTCATGCTCTAGGGCACGGCCCAGACATGGCTGAACAGCCTCAAACCCAACAGCATCAACAGCTGGTTGGACTTCAGCGATGTTTTCGTCCGCAACTTCACCAGCACCTACAAGCGGCCTCCCAAGCGTCGCCAGCTCTCCATGTGCATTCAGGGGCTGGACGAGTCCGCTCGCGACTACCTGACGCGTTGGGCCGAGTTGCGCGACTCCTGCGAAGGGGTGCACGAGGAGCAGGCAATCGAGTACTTCACCGCCGGATGCCGAGAAGGCACCCTGCTCAAGCACAAGCTTTTGTGCGATGAGCCGGCTACCTTGGACGAGCTCCTGGTTGTGGCGGACAAGTACGCCACGGCTGACTCCTCCATGAAGTCGGAGATCCGGATCGACGCGTCCGGGAAGGTGATCCCACCGGCTTCTCAAGCACCAGTTGGTAACTCCAGCCCGCGCCAGCAGCTGAACGACAACAAACGCAAGGCCCAGCAGCCGGCTTCCAATAGCCGGCAGGTGGCCACCATCGAGGATCAGCAGCCGGCATGCCAACCCGGCCCCAAGCGTCAGCGGGGCGGCAAGGGGGCCTGGCTGCCAGCCTTCTCCTTTGAGCAGACCCTCGACGCTCCATGCAAGTTCCACAGCGGCGCGAAGCCGTCCAACCATACAACCCGGCAGTGCAACTGGCTCGCCCGAATCGCTAAGGGTGAGGGTTTGCCGCCTCCTCCTCCCGGCCCAGCTACTCCGGCCGCTCAGCAGCCGGCCCGCCCGGTCGGCATGCACCAAGATTAGTTCCCCAACGAGAATGCCACTTACGTCGTCTTCACCAGTGAAGCCGGCGACAAGCACAGTCGGCGACAGCAACACCACGAGGTGAACGCTGTCATTCCAGAGGTCCCCCAATTCATGCACTGGTTCGAAAAGCCCATCACCTGGAGCCGCGACGACCATCCGGCTGTGATGCCTTCGCCGGGTGCTTACAGCATGGTGCTTATGCCATGGTGCTGGACTCCACCTTCTCAATCGAGAGGCGGGCTTGCCGCTTCTCCTGAGTCCTGATAGACAGCGGCAGCAGCATCGACATCCTCTACCGCGACACCATGGAAAAGCTGGGCATCAAGGAGAAGCAACTCCAGCCCAGCCGGACCGTGTTCCATGGCATTGTCCCTGGGCTTTCCTGCTCTCCAATCGGCAAGATCAGGATTGACGTCCTATTCGGCGACAAGACCCACTTCCACCGCGAGCCGATCTGGTTCGAGGTGGTTGACTTGGACAGCCCCTACCACGCGCTCTTGGGCCGGCCAGCTTTGGCGAATGTGGCCACCATGCCGCCTCTTGAGCCCTCGTTGCCAAAGCTTTCCGCCATGGTTTCTTCTGGCCGACTGCTTTGGACGACGCCAAGGAGTTGGTCCGCAAGTGCAAGGGGTGTCAGTGTTTCAGCAGCAAGAAACACCTGCCGGCCTCAGCACTCAAGACCATCCCCATCACTTGGCTGTTTGCTGTATGGGGGTTAGATATGGTGGGCCCATTCAAAACAGCACGCGATGGTATGACCATTTGCTGGTTGCCGTGGACAAGTTCGCAAAGTGGATTGAGGCGAGGCCAATCAAGAAGCTGAATGGTCCAACCGCCGTCACGTTCATCGCCGACATCACCGTCCGGTACGGCATCCCACACAGCATCATCACCGACAATGGCACGAACTTCGCCAAAGGCGCCTTGGCCCGTTTCTGCGCAACGCAGGGCATCCGACTGGACCTCGCGTCCGTTGCCCATCCGCAGTCAAACGGCCAAGTGGAGCGAGCAAACGGCCTCAATCTGTCCGGCATCAAGCCCCAGCTGGTCGAGCCACTGGAGCGCTCGACCGACTGCTGGATCGAGGAGCTGCCGTCCGTCCTTTGGAGTCTTCGGACCACGCCGAATCGATCAACTAGATTCACGCCCTTCTTCCTCGTGTATGGGGCCGAGGCCATCATCCCAACAGACATTGAGTTCGACTCGCCTCGCATCACCATGTACACGGAGGCGGAAGCCAAGGAGGCGCGAGAAGACATCATCGACCTGCTCGAAGAGGCCCGACTGCTAGCACTCAGCCGGTCCGCCATCTACCAGCAGAGCCTACGCCGCTACCACAACAAAAAGATCAAGCCGCGTGCTTTCTGCGAGGGCGACCTTGTGCTCCGGCTGATCCAGCGAACAACCGGCCAGCACAAGCTCTCGCCTCCTTGGGAGGGGCCTTTCATCATCAGCAAGGCCCTAGGCAACGACTCCTACTACCTCATGGACGCACAGAAGCCCAGGGCACGCAAGAGAGACAATGCCGACCAAGAGTCGGAGCGCCCGTGGAACGCGAACCTTCTCCGCCCGTTTTACAGTTGATGCAGTGTATGTACCACGCTATCTTTTGTATTAAGCAAAGATAACAGGTCTCCCGAGGCACCCTCGGGGGCTACCTTTTTATCTATGTGATAAGCTTCACCTATGAATGAGTTTTTTCTTCCGCCCTGACCGGGTCCGGCCAGCCAGCCCGGGGGCTCGCCGCCTTGACCTAAGTTGGCGCCACCCGAAGCCGGCCAAGTAGTGTGCCGACGCCAAAGCCCTCTCTTCGTCCCAGCCACAGCTCACAGCGCGACTGTCCGGCTGGCAAGAGCCAAAGGCCGGAAACGTTATCCACACGAAAAACGACTAAGGAAGAATGCCGATTTAGGCCAAGCCGGCCTCTCGCCCCACCCGTCCGGCTGCTCAGCAGCCGGCCGGCCGGCTTCTCACTTGACTAGCTACGCTTTAAGCGGCTGAAGTAACTTGCCTATTCTAAACGGCCAAGTCCCTGACCCGGCCACAGACCACAGCGCGGCTGTCCGGCTGGCAGGGCGGCAGCCAAAGGAAGACGACAAAAGAAAAAGCCAAAGAAAGCAAAGGCAAAATCGAGTCAGAACTCGGCAGAGCACGCAAGCATGTGGGAATAAATCTATTTACATTGCAAAGGGCCAGAGGCCGGCATTCATCAAGGTTTAAAATACACCCCCAGTGGGTGGAACTGCGCATAACCAACTTGTTCTTGAGCATAAGACAGAAAAACTTAAAGAGATAAGGGCTGCCTAAGCCGAAGGCACTATGGGCTGCTCGGACGAGTCAGCGGTGGCGGTGGCACCGGTTGGAGGGGCCTCCGGCTGGTCGGTCTCGGTCTGGTCGGTGACTGAGGCTGGATCGGGCTGATTCTAGATGGTCGCTCCATCATCTGGGGTGACGCCATCGCCTTCCTCGCCCTCGTCCTCCTCCGTGGCCTCGTTGCTGGAGGCAATCTCCTCCGCCGGGTCCTCCCCCTCGTCCGGGTTCAGCCCGAACCAAGATAGCGGCACCTCGGTGCCGTCTTTCGCCCGCTCTGGGATGAAGACGCCAACGTCAGCGTAGTCGGCAAGGGATGTGGCGCGAATGGCGATCGCTTCTCGCTCTGCCTCCAGCTCAGGCGTCGCCTCCTGGCGGGAGGTGGCCAGCTGCGCCAGGCTCACGCCCGGGTACCACGCCTTCACAAATTCCAGCGTCACCCTGGCACCGGCCCGTGCGGCGGCACTCTTCCAGGCGTCGAGCCGCTCTCCAGCTACCTCCAACCAGTCGGCAGTCCGACTGGGAGTCCGGGGCACCTGCGCACCTGGCCAGAGCCCTTCCAAGACCTGGGACCCGGCGCGCTGAAATTGGCGGAGCAGCCGGCGGACCGGCGCAAGGCGTAGCTGGACGGCCCGGAACTGTTCGCCTAAAGTCCGAGGCCGGTCCGGCGCAATCTCCTCGCCCACTTGCCTCCGCTGCTCGTGCCGCACCTCGATCGCCTGGGTGATGATGCCGGCATGGTCCGGGAAGTACTCTGCGTAAAAGAAAAAAGAGAGGAATAAGAGACCGACTCCCAGCAACAATCGGCGCCCCCAAGCAAGAAACAAAAGTTACCTTCAAGCATGGCCTCGATCACCACATAACCCTCCGACAGGCACTTCTCCCTCTCGGCCCAGTCCGAGCGCTGAGACTCGAACTCGGCCTTGAGGAGTGCCTCCCCGTCCTTCAGCTGTCAGACCTGGTCCGCGTGCCTGGCCGCCTAGTCAACCAGCTCCTTCTCGAGCCGATTGCGCTTCGCGGCCGCCTGGCTGCGCCCCAGTTCCTTGGCCTGAAGCTGGCTCTCGAGCTCGTGCACACGGTCCCGCAGTTGGGTGGCGGCCTCTGCAAAGGCAAAGAAGAATCATCAACGATGGCATCAACAAAGACAATAAGTCGCCGGAAGATCCGGCCCGACTACTCAGTAGCCAGCCCGAATCTCGGGGGCTGCACCCAGCGGGTGCGCTTGCGTGCCCCCACTGAAAGCCGGCCTGCGTACCTCGGCTCTTCTTCAACTCAGCGGTCCGGTTAGCAAGTGCCTGGTTCTGGGAGTTGAAGGCGGCCGCGCGCAGGTTGTGGTAGTCCTGCGGCAAACACAAACATCTCAGCATCCAGAAACACGCCTAAAAGTTCCAACCCGCCTGCTCCGCAGCCGGCTTGGAACTCGGGGGCTACACCCAATGGGTGCGCTGGCGCGCCCCCACTGAAGATCGACAAAATAAAAAACAAGATCAAGAACATACCCGGACAGACGTCTGCATCGCCATCATCTCGCTCCTCGCCTTCAGGAGGGTGGCGCCATGGGCGGAGAACTTGTCTAGGACGTCCTGCACCGCGAGGTTCAGGGCGGCCGGGCCGGCTCCTGGTGCCCAACCAGGCGGAGCAAAGCTTGTGGCTTTGGTGTCGGCTCCCGGCGAGCTCGCGGCCCCGACCTCTACCGGCCTCGGCGTGGAGGCCGCCCGCGACGAGCACAGGCGCGCGGAGGCGCGCGTCATCAGGGCCTGGCTCATCGCCAACCCGGCGCCGGCCAAAGGCCCCTCCGGCCCTTCGGGATGGCCGCCTCCCCGCTCGCCAGTACCCGGCGCCCGCCGGACTAGCTCCGCCTCCGGGTCGACGGGGCCGGTCACCCCCCGCTCTGTGGCCGTCTGGTCGGCTCCGGCTATTCCAGACGGCACCTGAATCTCCACCACCAGCGGCTCCGGCTGCTCGAGGTTGGCGGCTTCCGGGATCTCGCCACCAGCCGGATCCTCCGCGGCCTTGGCGTCAGCCTCCGCCTGCGTCTTGGTCGCCGCATCCACCTCCGCCTACGCCGCGGCCTGGGCCTTCACTTGCGCCGACGCGGTGGCCTGGGCATCGGCCTCCGCCCGCGCTGCGGCCTCCCGCTCCTCCGCGTTCCTCTCCATCGCCTCCCGAAGGGCGGTGGCCGGGTCCACGCGCCGGGCCTCCTCAGAGCCGCCTGCTGATTCGATCAGCGAGGCGGACAGAGCCCGCGATATGGAAAGGGGAGACCTGCATGGCAAATCAAGCAAAGATAAGAAGCTTGCAATAAAGAAATAATCGAGACAGTACACACTTACCCGGACACCATGGGGCGCTCCTTCGGGCCCCGCCGGGTGGCGGCCGCATTCGCGGCCTCTTGCCGCTTGGTCACGGCCGTCAACTTGGCTTTCTTGGGTGGCTTGCTCCCAAATATCCTCTCGGCGCGGCGTTTGGGAGTGCCGGGCGCACCAGTCGGTGCTCCGCCTGTCGACCGCGCCGCCGAGGAGCCAGCGTCTGCCCTGTCGTCAGCTTCGGGGCGGTGTTGTCCGTCGCCGTCTTCATCATCGTCCGGCCAATCCCGGACATCGCCGCCTCCGGCGGCTCCGCCTACTCTAGCGCCGCCTCCCCCAGTTGCGTCGTCATCGCCTTCGACCTCCAACGTGGCCGCCCCCAGCTCGGGGTCGCCCACGTCGCTCACCTCACGGTCTGCCATCCATTGGTGGCCCGGAGCCGGCGCGCCGCCTGCTGCCTAGCCAGGAAAGCGCTGCATCATGAACGGGTGGTCAGGTCAGATGAAGAGCATGGCGTGAGCAAAGAAGGAGGACAAGATACTAACCGGTGGCGGTGGATTGGTGTGGCTGTACGGCTCCTTGCCGAATCTCCACTCAGTCTTGCTGAGTTGACGTGGTGGACCACCTCCACAGTCGGTAGCTCCTTGGTTGACATCCGGCATGGATCTCGGCGGCCGCTCATGTCGCTGATCAGATGAGACCGGCCTTGGAGGGGCGACACCCGGCGTTGGACGAAGGCGGCCAACAAGTCCGATGCCTTGAGGCCCTCCGAGTCCGTCATCTCCTGCAGCCAGCTGAGGACGTTGTTGATAGTAGCCGGCAACGGCCTGGCGAGCTGCTGGCCCCTGTTGTTCCATGGCTCGGGCTGTGGGCCGGCTGCGTAAGCCGGCAAGTTGATGTAGTAGCGCGTCGGGTGGAGATTGCGCACATAGAAGTACGACTTCTGTCACAGCTTCACTGACTCCAGCAGGGCGATAGCCGGGAAGTGGGTCCCAGACCCGGTGCACCGCACGGTGACGCATGCGCCGCACTGGGCCGGCTCGCCCTTGGCTTGGGTGCCAAGCTTGAGGTAGAAGAACCTGCCCCATAGCTCGATTGTGGGCAGGACGCCAAGGTAACCTTCGCAAAAAGTCACGAAGGCGGAGAGAAGGACCACTGTGTTGGGCGTGAGGTGGTGAGGTTGAAGATGGTAGAAAGTGAGGAAGGCACGAAGGAAGCCGCTCGCCGGCAGGCCGAATCCTCGGAGGAAGTGGGTCCGGAAGATGATGAACTCGCCGTCCCTCGGCGCCGGCGTGATCTCCTTCGCGTCGGGAAGGCGCGCCCCCACGCACGCCTTGTTGGGCATCCGCCGCGTCGCGCGGAGGAACTCGATGTGCCCCTCGTGGACGTTGGAGCCGTCCCACTCACCGCGCGCCATGTCCCGCGGTGGTTTGGCTGCGGTGCGATGAGGCTGGGCAGCGGTGGAGTCGCTGTGGCGTTTCGACGGAGCGTGGCAGAGCAGTGCGGTGCCGGCGAGGAGGTAAGGAGCAGAGGAGCAAGAAGAAGAAGAAGGAGAGGATGGAGGGGGCGCGCATGCGTCTGGCCGCCCCCTCCGCCCCCATTTATATGGCGGCAACGGCGGAGCTGAGGCGACGCCTAGTGGGAGGCGTGGGGATTAACTGCGCCCACGCCCCGCACGACCCCGCAAATCCCGCGCCATCATGGCACCCGTTTAATTCGCCCCGAAAGGGCAACCATCCACCTCGGCCGCAGCGGATCCGCGCGCGCGCCGAGGCCATGTAGTGGTGGGCCCGAGCCTGCGGCGACATCCCGTCGCGCGCGTGGGCTAGCAGGCCGGCCTGGTCTGCTGACGGTGCATGGTGAGCGAGCAAAGGGAGGCAAGCGCGCTGCCCGGTGGTATACCACCCGGTGCCCCCCACGGCGGTTCAAATCCGACAGGTGGCCGGCTTCGCCTCGGCCGGTTCCTGGCAGGCGACTCCTTCAAGCCGGACGAAGCAAAGGCACAAGATCTCTCGGAGGAGGAAACTGCTGAGGCACTCCGGCGTTGAGCCGTGGCGCCTCACCAGCTTTGGGGACTACAACTGTCGTGGTATTCTCACGTCAGATGCCAGGGGGTGGCTTATCGTGGGTGGAGCCAAGAGGACGTCGTCGGGCCCTGGAAGCGGGAGTGAGCACGAGCCCGATCGCACACGAGACGTACTCATGTTCGGGGCTCTCCGCGAAGATAACACCCCTAGTCCTGCTCTGCGGGGTCTCCGCATGATGACTATGATCAAATGGTGTACAAGATTGCTCCTTGAGCTGTGTTGCTAGAGTAGGAAGAAGGGCAAGGCTAGCTCTCTTCTCCTAGCTATGGTGTATGGTGGAATGAGGGCTGAACCCTTTGCATGGGTGAGCCGTGGGTGGTTTTATAGGCCAACCCCCCGGGGGTACAATGGTAATACATCCGGGTGTAGGACCCGGACGTCAGTGTCTAAGGTCGCCGGGTTCTCCGCCGGCTGCTGGGGCCCGCCGCTTGGTGGGCCCCGCCGGCTGCCGAGAATCCGGACGACGGGTAGGGCCCGCCGCCTGCGGGCCATACTGATTGCCTTTTGCTCTATCTTCGTACTTGATGACGGAGGCCTCGTCAGGAGTCGTATGGCCACAGTCCCGCCGTCAGACGGGTTGGTGGCCGCTTGGTCAGCGCACACTGTAGCCATGCTCCGTCTCGTCGGAGTAGGTGGGTGCGGACTTCGAGGGAAGGGGAGGGTCGCCTGCTGGAGGCCGGCCCGCCCCCGAAGCCGCCTTCCAGGAATACGCCATCTTCTGGGGGCTCACGGACAGGTAGGGCCCGCCGCCTGCAGGCCGTACTGATTGCCTTTTGCTGTAGCATGGCCCTTGCTGACGAGGGCCATGCTGAGGGTCGCATGGCTACAGTCCTGCGCCTGGCAGGTAGGTGACCGCTTGGTCAACTCACACTGTAGCCATGCCCCTCTGAGATTTGGGGGAGAGGGTGGCCCAGTAGCCATGCTCCGTCTCGTTAGAGCAGGTGATTGCAGACTCCGAGGGGAGGAGGGTCCGTCTGCTAGGAGCCGGCCTCCCCCGAAGCCGCCTCCTAAGAGTGTTCCGTCTTCTTGGAGCCGGCCACTTGGGCCCAGCCATCCCAAGGAGTCGGCTGCGTGTCCGGAAGGCGTGAGGGGCTTTGCTAGCCCCGATGTCTTGAAATGCTAAGGGGTGTGGATGAGGCTACCCGTGGTCTATCCCCACGACACCGATCATTGGGCAAATCCACCAAAGTCCACACTTTGTTCTCATACATGGATCCTATCTCAGATTTCATGGCCTCAAGCCATCTATCGGAATCTGGGCTCATCATAGATTCTTCATAGTTCGTAGGTTCGCCTTGGTCTAGTAACATGACTTCCAGTACAGGGTTCCCGTACCACTCTGGTGCGGATCGTGTTCTGGTTGACCTACAAAGTTCTCTAGTAACTTGATCCGAAGTTTCATGATCATCATCATTAGCTTCCTCTCTAGTTGATGTAGGCATCACGGGAACGGTTTTCTCTGATGTGCTACTTTCCAATTCGAGAGAAGGTACAATTACCTCATCAAGTTCTACTTTCCTCCACTCACTTCTTTCAAGAGAAACTCCTTCTCTAGAAAGGTTCCATTCTTGGCAACAAAGATCTTGCCTTCGGATCTGTGGTAGAAGGTGTACCCAATTGTTTCCTTAGGGTATCCTATGAAGACGCACTTCTCCGATTTGGGTTCGAGCTTATCAGGCTGAAGCCTTTTGACATTAGTGTCGCAACCCCAAACTTTAAAAAAATGACAGCTTAGGTTTCTTGCCAAACCATAGTTCATACGGTGTCGGCTCAATGGATTTAGACGGTGCCCTATTTAATGTGAATGCAGCTGTCTCTAATGCATAACCCCAAAACGATAGTGGTAAATTGGTAAGACATCATAGATCGCACCATATCTAATAAAGTACGGTTACGACGTTCGGACACACGATTACGCTGTGGTGTTCCACGTGGCGTGAGTTGTGAAACTATTCCACATTGTTTTAAATGAAGGCCAGACTCGTAACTCAAATATTCGCTTCCACAGTCAGATCATAGAAACTTTATTTACATTGGGTGTATGACCATAGAAGGTTTTATTCATGTAAACAGAACAACAATTATTCTCTGACTTAAATGAATAACCGTATCACAATAAACATGATCCAATCATATTCATGCTCAATGCAAACACAAAATATTTATTTATTTAGGTCCAACACTAATCCCGAAGGTAGAGGGAGTGTGCGATGGTGATCTTATCAACCTTGGAATCACTTTCAACACACATCGTCACCTCATCATTAACTAGTCTCTGTTCATATTGCAACTCCTGTTTCGAGTTACTAATCTTAGCAATTGAACCGGTATCAAATACCCAGGGGCTACTATGAACACTAGTAAAATACACATCAATAACATGTATATCAAATATACCTTTGTTCACTTTGCCATCCTTCTTATCCGCCAAGTATTTGGGGCAGTTTCGCTTCCAGTAACCATTTCCTTTGTAGTAGAAGCACTCAGTTTCAGGCTTGGGTCCAGCTTTGGGCTTCTTAATGGGAGCGACAACTTGCTTGCCATTCTTCTTGAAGTTCCCTTTCTTTCCCTCGCCCTTTTTCTTGAAACTAGTGGTCTTGTCAACCATCAACACTTGATGCTCTTTCTTGATTTCTACCTTCGCCGATTTCAATATCGCGAAGAGCTCGGGAATCATTTTCGTCATCCCTTGCATATTATAGTTCATCACGAAGTTCTAGTAGCTTGGTGATAGTGACTAGAGAACTTTGTCAATCACTATCTTATCTGGAAGATTAACTCCCACTTGATTCAAGCGATTGTAGTACCCAGACATTCTGAGCACATGCTCACTGGCTGAGCTATTCTCCTCCATCTTGTAGGCAAAGTACTTGTCAGAGGTCTCGTACCTCTCGACACGGGCATGAGTCTGAAATACCAATTTAAGCTCTTTGGAACATCTCATATGCTCTGTGGCATTCAAAACGTTTTTGAAGTCCCGGTTCTAAGCCGTAAAGCATGGCGCACTAAACTATCAAGTAGTCATCATATCGAGCTTGACAAACGTTCATAACGTCTGCATCTGCTCCTGCAATAGGTCTGTCACCTAGCGGTGCATCAAGGACATAATTCTTCTGAGTAGCAATGAGGATAATCCTCAGATCACGGACCCAGTCCGCATCTTTGCTACTATCATCTTTCAACTTAGTTTTCTCTAGGAACATATCAAAATAATACAGGGGAGCTATACGCGAGCTATTGATCTACAACATAGATATGCAAAAACTATCAAGACTAAGTTCATGATAAATTAAGTTCAATTAATCAAATTACTAATGAACTCCCACTTAAATAGACATCCCTCAAGTCATCTAAGTGATACGTGATCCAAATCAACTAACCCATGTCCGATCATCACGTGGGATTGGGTAGTCATCAATGGTGAACATCTCCATGTTGATCATATCTACTATATGATTCACATTCGATCTTTCGATCTCCTGTGTTTTGAGGCCATGTCTGTACATGCTAGGCTCATCAAGTCTAACCCGAGTATTCCGCATGTGCAAAACTGTCTTACACCCATTGTATGTGAACGTAGAGTCTATCACACCCGATCATCACGTGGTGTCTCAACATGACGAACTGTAGCAACGGTGCATACTTAGGGAGAACACTTTTACCTTGAAATTTAGTGAAGGGATCATCTTATAATGCTACCGCCGTACTAAGCAAAATAAGATGCATAAAAGAGAAACATCACATGCAATCAAAATATGTGACATGATATGGCCATCATCATCTTGTGCTTTTGATCTCCATCTCCAAAGCATCATCATGATCTCCATTGTCACCAGCTCGACACCTTGATCTCCATCGTTGCGTCGTGGTCGTCTCGCCAACTATTGCTTCTACAACTATCGCTAACGCATAGTGATAAAGTAAAGCAATTACATGGCGTTTGCATTTCATACAATAAAGAGACAACCATAAGGCTCCTGCCGGTTGCCGATAACTTTTACAAAACATGATCATCTCATACAATAACATATATCACATCATGTCTTGACCATATCACATCACAACATGCCCTGCAAAAAAAAGTTAGATGTCCTCTACTTTGTTGTTGCAAGTTTTACGTGGCTGCTACGGGCTTCTAGCAAGAACCGTTCTTACCTACGCAGAAAACCACAACGGTGTTTCGTCAAGTTTGCTGTTTTAACCTTCTTCAAGGACCGGCCGTAGTCAAATTCGATTCAACTAAAGTAGGAGAAACAGACACCCACCAGCCACCTTTATGCAAAACTAGTTGCATGTCTGTCGGTAGAACCGGTCTCATGTGCGTGGACATGTAAGGTTGGTCCGGGCCGCTTCATCCCACAATACCGCCGAATCAAAATAAGACGTTGGTGGTAAGCAATATGACTATCACCGCCCACAACTCTTTGTGTTCTACTCGTGCATATCAACTACGCATAGACCTGGCTCTGATACCACTGTTGGGAAACGTTGCATGGAAAACAAAAATTTTCTACGCACATGCAATGATCTATCCATGGAGATGCATAGCAACGAGGGGGAGAGTGTGTCTACATACCCTCGTAGACCGTAAGCGGAAGCGTTTCACAACGCGGTTGATGTAGTCAAACTTTCTTCGCGCTTCAACAAATCTAGTGCCGAACGTACGGCACCTCCGCGTTCTGCACACGTTCAACTCGGTGACGTCCTCGTCTTCTTGATCCAGCAAGACAGGCAAAGTAGTAGATGAGTTCCGTCAGCACGACGGCATGGTGACGGTGATGGTGAAGTGATTTCCACAGGGCTTCGCCTAAGCACCACCAAAATATGACCGAGGGAGTAAACGGTGGACGGGGGCGCTGCACACGGCTAAGACAATGTTCTGGTCATTGTGTGGCGCCCCCTCCCCACATATATATAGGTGGGAGGGGAGGAGGCAGCCCCTAGGGCGCCCCAAGAGACCTGGTGGCAGGCCTAGGGCTGCTGCCTTGCCCTGCGCCCCCCCTTTCCTTATATGTCGGAGGGGGAAGGAAAGGGAGGAGGTGAGGGAAGGAAGGGGGAATCTTATTCCCCTCTTTCCTTTCCCTTCCCCTCTTTCCTTCTCCTCCTAGGCCGGCCCATATGGGGGGCGGACCAGGCCCTTGTGGCTGGTGTGTTTCCCCTCTTGGCCCATAAGGCCCATATCTTTTGCCGGGGGTGCCCGGAACCCCTTCCGGTGACCCGATAAGTACTCGGTGACCTCCGAAACACTTCCGGTGTCTGAATACCATCGTCCTATATATCAATCTTTACCTCTTGATCATTTTGAGACTCCTCGTCATCTACGTGATATCATCCGGGACTCCAAACAACATTCGGTCACCAAATCACATAACTCATTTAATACTATAACGTCATCAAACATTAAGCGTGCGGACCCTACGGGTTCGAGAACTATGTAGACATGACCGAGACACCTCTCTGGTCAATAACCAATAGCGGAGCCTGGATGCTCATATTGGCTCCTACATATTCTACGAAGATATTTATTGGTCGAACCGTTATGACAACATACGTAATTCCCTTTGTCAATCGGTATGTTACTTGCCCGAGATTCGATCGTCGGTATCTTCATACCTAGTTCAATCTCGTTACCGGCAAGTCTCTTTACTCGTTCCATCATACATCACCTCGTGACTAACTCCTTAGTCATTTGCTTGCAAGCTTATGATGTGTATTACCGAGAGGGCCCAGAGATACCTTTTTGATACTTGGAGTGACAAATCCTAATCTCGATCTATGCCAACTCAACAAACACCTTTGGAGATACCTGTAGAGCATCTTTATAATCATCCAGTTACGTTATGACGTTTGATAGCACACAAGGCATTCCTTCGGTATCCGGGAGTTGCATAATCTCATAGTCGAAGGAATATGTATTTGACATGAATAAAGCAATAGCAATAAAACTGAACGATCATTATGCTAACCTAATGGATGGGTCTTGTCCATCACATCATTCTCCTAATGATGTGATCCCGTTATCAAATGACAATTCATGTCCATGGTTAGGAAACCATAACCACCTTTGATCAACGAGCTAGTCAAGTAGAGGCTCACTAGGGACACGGTGTTTGTTTATGTATTCACACATGTATTTAGGTTTCCAATCAATACAATTCTAGTATGAATAATAAACCTTTATCATGAATAAGGAAATATAAAACAACAACTTTATTATTGCCTCTAGGGCATATTTCCTTCAGAAGGTGATGGAGTTGTTGGTGAAGATGACGGAGTTGTTGGAGTAGATCGCCGTCACACGATGATTGCCCCGGCGGCGTTCCGGCGCCACCGGGAGAGAGGGGGAAAGAGCCCCCTCCTTCTTCTTCTTCCTTGGCCTCCCCCTAGATGGGAGGAGGGTTCCCCCACTGGTCCACGGCCTCCATGGCGGCGGAGGGGCGAGGGCCCCTCCAAGATTGGATCTGTCTCTCTATTCTCTTCTGTTTCGCGTTCCTGTTTTCTGGCCATTCACCATTTCTTAATTTCCTGGAGATCCGTAACTCCGATTGCGCTAAAAAATTTACACGATTTTTTCCATAAATTATCTTTCTTGCACCCGAAGAAGGGCCCCAATCGACTTACGGGGAGGGCACAAGACACCTGGGCGCCCCAGGGAGTGCCCGGCACGCCCTGGTGGGTTGTGGAGGCCATGGGCCTCCATTAGCGTTGATTGCACCTCCCAAAAATCATAAATATTCCAAAATAATTCTTCGTAAATTTTTATCATGTTTGGACTTCGTTTGACATGGATATTCTGTGAAAAGAAACATGCAACAAACAGGAACTGGCACTGGGCAATGGATCAATAGGTTCGTCCAATAAATCATATAAAATGTTGCCAAAAGTATGTGAAAGTTATATAATTTGGCATGAAACAATAAAAAATTATAGATACGATGGAGACGTATCAGCATCCCCAAGCTTAATTCCTGCTCGTCCTTGAGTAGGTAAATGATAAAAAAGATAATTTTTGATGTGGAATGCTACCTAGCATAATCTTGATCAAATATCTAATCATGGCATGAATATTAAGACACGAATGATTCAAAGCAATAGTCTATAATTTGACATAAAGACATCAATACTCAGGCATCCCAACAAACAATCGTGTCTTTCAAAATATCAACGCTAAAGAAAGCTATCCCTACAAAATCATATAGTCTTGTCATGCTCTGTCTTCTTAACACAAAGTATTTATCATGCACAACCCCGATGACAAGACGAGCAATTGGTTCATACTTTTTAACGCGCTTTAGCTTTTTCAAACCTCATGCAATACATGAGCGCGAGCCATGGATATAGCACTACGGGTGGAATATAGTATGATGATAGGGGTAAATATAGAGAAGACAAAAAAGTAAGAAAAGTCTCATATCGACGCGGCTAACCAACGGGCTATGGAGATGCCCATCAATTGATATCAATGCGAGGAGTAGGAATTGCCATGCAACGAATGCACTAAGAGCTATAAGTGTATGAAAGCTCAAAATGAAAACTAAGTGGGTGTGCATCTAATCCTATAATGAAAAATTTCCACTAGTATATGAAAGTGACAACATAGGAGACTCTCTATATGAAAAACATGGTGCTACTTTGAAGCACAAGTGTGGGATTAGCATGCCCCTTCTCTCTTTGTTTTTTGTTTCGTTTCCTTTTTTTCTTTTCTTTTATTTTCTTTTTTTTCTCTCTTTGTCCGGAGTCTCATCCCGACTTGCGAGGGAATCATAGTCTCCATCATCCTTTCCTCACTGGGGCAATGCTCTAATAATGAATAATGATGATCATCACACTTCTATTTACTTATAACTCAAAAGAAATAAAAATTACAACTCAATACCTAGAACAAAGTATGACTCAATATGAATGCCTCTGGCAGTGTACCAGGATGTGCAATGATCTAGCATAACAATGATATCAAAAAACGGAGAAGCCATGGAAATATCATGCTAGCTATCTTACGATCATGCAAAGCAATATGACAATGAATGCTCAAGTCATCAAAACGGAAGCGGTGGAAGTTGCATGACAATATATCTGAGAATGGCTATGGTAGGGCCACAATAGGTAGGTGTGGTGGCTGTTTTGAGGAAGATATAATAAGGCTTATGTGTGATAGAGCGTATCATATCACGGGGTTTGGATGCACCAGCGAAGTTTGCACCGACTCTTGGGGTGAGAAAGGGCAATGCACGGTACCGTAGAGGCTAGCAAATTGTGGAAAGGTAAGAGTGCGTATAATCCATGGACCCACATTAGTCATAAAGAACTCATATACTTATTGCAAAAGTTTATTAGCCCTCAAAGCAAAGTACTGCTATGCATGCCCCTAGGGGGATAGATTGGTAGGAAAAGACCATCGCTCGTCCCCGACCGCCACTCATAAGGAAGACAATCAATAATAAATCATGCTCCAACTTCATAGCATAACGAGAGACTATACGTGCATGCTTCGGGAATCACAAACCTTAACAACAATATTCTTACTAACCACAACCGTTTACTAGTACCTCCCACATATTCCATCTCTATATCGCAAAACTATTGCAAGGAATCAGACATATCATATTCAGTGATCCACAAGTTTTATGTAGGATTTTATGACTAACCGTGCAAATGACCAATTCCTGTTGACTCTCTAAATAGATATAAGTGAAGCATGAGAGTTTAATTTTTTCTACAAAAGGCCATGCTCTAACAAGTATAAGTGAAGCAAAAGAGCATTCTACAAATAACGGTTTTCCATGTGAAGAGAAACAGACAATCCAAACTTCAAATGATATAAGTGAAGCACATGAAGCATTCTATAAAGCCATACTCAAAAGATATAAGTGAAGTGTAGTGAGCATTCTATAAATCAACCATGGACTATCTCATACCAGCATGGTGCATAAAATAAAAGTAAAAACTAAACACAAAAGATGCTCCAAGATTTACACATATCACATGAATGAAATGAAAACATACAGATACTTGTTGAAGAAAGATGGGATGCCTTCCGGGGCATCCCCAAGCTTAGACGCTTGAGTATCCTTGGATATTTACTTGGGGTGCCTTGGGCATCCCCAAGCTTGAGCTCTTGCCTCTCCTGCTTCTCCTCATAGCGAGACCTCCTCGATCTTTGATCACTTCATCCACACAAAAGTCAACAGAAACCTCGTGAGATCCGTTAGTATAATAATGAAAATTAATACTTTAAGTATTGTTGAAAACCCATTCATATTTTGTTTTTGCATTTTAGCTACTGTATTATAACTTTTCCATGGCTTATACCACCGATAAAAATCGATAGTTTCATCAAAACAAGCAAAACAATGCATCAAAAACAGAATCTGTCTTAAACAGGACAGTCTGTAATAATCTGAATATTCACCATACTTATGGTACTCCAAAAATTCTGAAAACTTATAAACAAATAAAAAATTTGTATATAAATACTGTGGAAAAAGTTTCAGAAACTTTTGAAATTCCAGTAAAAAATGTAAAATCACGCACTACAGCCAAAGTTTCTGTTTTTGCAGCGCACATACCAACAAGCAATCTAATCATCCTAAAGGCAAATCTTGGCACATTATTTTTATAATACAATGGATTTGTACAAGGGGATAATTATTTTTGTGAGAAACTTCCATAAAAAATTTACATTGTTTCCATGAGCATGAACACAAGTGTTCAAGGTCGACCCTCACTTCTCCAATGCATCACCTTTCAATCGCTTCTCTTTTTGAAAAAGTTTTTAGGTTCCCCTATATATATTTTTTGTTTTTTAAACATTTTATAAAGCACTAAACAGAATAAAACGACTCTCTAAAACTTCCGGGTTGTCTCCCTGACAGTGCTTTCTTTAAAGCCATTAAGCTAGGCATAAAGCGCTCAAGTAATGGATCCACCTGGATCCCAAGGTATATCAAAGCCAATTTTAATTAACAATTATTTGGCATTTAGTAGTGAGCACAAAGCAACATATATCATGCAATTACGAAGTCTAACTCTCTTCCCATGCATCGGCATGTCATACAAGAACAATTCATGCACATCAAGTAAAGGCTAATACATAGCATAAGCAGTTTCTTGCAATTTTATCGTGTTGGAAACATAGAGAGGTGGAGATGTAGTTCCTCTCTCATAATAATTGCATGTAGGAGCAGCAAGCACATGCATATTATATTCATCAAAATTATCATGTGCAACGGTAAAAGACAACCCATCAATATAATCCTTAATAAGCGCAAACTTCTCCGATATAGTGTAGTTTGGAGAATTCAAAAAGATAATAGGACTATCACGTGTGGGTGCAATAGCAAAAATTTCATGTTTAACATAAGGAACAATAGCAAGTTCATCTCCATAAGCATAATTCATATTGGCATCATGGCCACAAGCATAGCAAGCATCAAGTTCATCAAAAAGGGATATTTCAAACGAATCAACGGGATCATGACAATTATCATAGCATTCATCCTTCGGTAAGCACGAAGGGACATTAAACAATGTATGAGTTGAAGAGTTACTCTCATTAGAAGGTGGGCACGGGTAGCTAATCCGCTTTTTCTCCATTTGTTCTTCACCCTCCTCATCATCTTTTTCATCCAATGAGCTCACAGTTTCATCAATTTCTTCTTCCATAGACTCCTGCAAAATATTAGTCTCTTCTTGGACAGCAGAGACATTCTCAATAATACATCAATATCATAATTGCATTTATAATTATCATAGCAATATTTAAGTATAGCAAAATTTTCAGGTCTATAAACTGAATCATCAAAATCTTCATACTTTTCAAACAAAGATTCAATTTCATAAGCACCCTTAAACGCATCAAATTCTTCTATTCATTTCACATCATAGTAATCATATATACCATTAGCATAAGAAGCCAAGGTTTCATTATCATTAAATTTGCATAAAAAGGGAAGGTGTGGAGCCTTCATCCTAGAGCAACAAGTATAATCATATCTCAAGCATAAATTCCAAGCATACTAATGCAACATGTCAATTTGACCCCATAATAATCTCCCTTTTTGTGTCAAGTGATAATCCCTAAAGTATTCAAGTTGATCCAACGTGTCTCCCATTATCATGTTGAATGGGGTTTTCTCAGAATTATCAAAGTAGTGCATAATATTTTTCACATAACGAGCATCGAGGGTTTTAGGAGGTTCCCCATCTCCATGAGTAGCAAGTACAACTATTTTTTTTGGTATTTCTTGTTCCATATCCATAACTAAAGATAGAGAACAACTTAGAACACGAAATAAAAACTACTTAGTGATAAAGCAAACAAGCACACACGAGAATATTCACCCCACGCTATTGCTCCCCGGCAACGGCGCCAGAAAAAGGTCTTGATAACCCACAAGTATAGGGGATCATTTGTAGCCTTCTTCGATAAATAAGAGTGCCGAACCCAGCGAGGAGCTAAAGGTAGAACAAATATTCCCTCAAGTTCTATCGACCATCGATACAACTCTACACACACTTAATGTTTGCTTTACCTAGAACAAAGAATAAAACTAGAAGTACTTTGTAGGTATGGATAGGTTTGCAAGATAATAAAGAACGTGAAAATAAAAGTTAGGTGCTGTTTAGATAAAGAAATAATTTAGTTTAGTAAAATGAGTGTGGATTAGTGGTGGTAGGATTTGCAAAATTGTCCCTTAGCAATTTACTACGTTGCTAGACTGATAGCAAGTTTTTATGTGGGAGAGGCCACTGCTAGCATGTCGTCCCTTACTTGGAATTCTATGCACTTATGATTGGAACTATTAGCAAGCATCCGCAACTACTAACATTCATTAGGGTAAAACACCCAACCATAGCATTAAGATATATATTGGTCCCCCTTCAATCCCGTACGTATCAATTTCTATGTTTAGGCTGAAGCTGCTGTCACCCTTGCCCTCCAATGCATAGTTCTATCAACATACAACTAACCCTATGGTGTGATCCACACGCACGCTCATATGATGGGCACCAAAGGACTACAACATAACCATAAGCAAATTAAACCAACCATAGCAATTCACCAATTACGGATAGGACAAACGCAGACATCATAGGATGGCAAAATATCATTGGATAATAGTATGAAGCATAAAGCACCATGTTCAAGTAGAGGGTACAACGGGTTGCGGGAGAGTGGACCGCTGAATATAGATGGGGGAAGGTGATGGAGTTGTTGGTGAAGATGACGGAGTTGTTGGGGTAGATCGCCATCACACGATGATTGCCTCGGCGGTGTTCCGGCGCCACCGGAAGAGAGGGGGAAAGAGACCCCTCCTTCTTATTCTTCCTTGGCCTCCCACCTAGATGGGAGGAGGGTTCCCCCTCTGGTCCGTGGCCTCCATGGCGGCGGAGGGGCGACAGCCCCTCCGAGATTGGATCTGTCTCTCTGTTCTCTTCTGTTTCGTGTTCCTGTTTTCTGGCCCTTCACCGTTTCTTAAATTCCTGGAGATCCATAATTCCGATTGCGCTGAAATTTTTACAAGATTTTTTTCCATAAATTATCTTTCTTGTGCCCGAAGAAGGGCGCCAACCGACTTACGGGGAGGGCACAAGACACCTGGGCGTGCCCTGGTGGGTTGTGGAGGCCGTGGGCCTCCGTTAGCATTGATTCCACCTCCCAAAAATCATAAATATTCCAAAATAATTCTTCGTAAATTTTTATCGCGTTTGGACTTTGTTTGAGATGGATATTCTGCAGAAAAAAACATGCAACAAACAGGAACATGCACTGGGCACTGGATCAATAGGTTAGTCCAATAAATCATATAAAATGTTGCCAAAAGTATGTGAAAGTTGTATAATATTGGCATGAAACAATCAAAAATTATAGATACGACGGAGATGTATCACCCGCGCTGCTGCTACTTATATAGCAGTAGCGGGCTTGTTCTCCCCGCGCTACTGGTAGATAGCAGTAGCGCCTTGTTTTAACCCGCGCTACTGGTAAGCTTCTATGTATAAGGTTTTCCCTAGTAGTGGAGAGAGCCATCCAACCCTTTTCACAAATTAATCCTTATTTGTCCAGTTGGGAAGAGAGAGAGGATAGGGGACCATGCATGTGTGGAGAGAGGAAAGAGAGTAGGGACACGTGGTGGCTTTTTGTTGTTCAAGTGGATGTCCGGACACCGGTATAGCTTCCCCATGTTTGTCTCGGTTTTGTTGGAAACCAGACGTCCGGACCACTTTGCGGACCGATGGGAGTCCCCATTGGATGACAAAAGTTGCCAGAAATGGTTCGGACATCACAACCCGGACATATACCGAAGCTTTGAGGGTCTCCCTTGGAGATGCCCTAAGGGCATTTCCAACTTGTCCACGGACACTCCAACGGACTTCGAACGTGAATTGACAAACCAGACGAATTTCATGCTAACTAGATGGTTTTCATTTAAACCGGACCAAATTAATGAAAAGTTCGACATATTTCATTAAACAAAAGCGGACATGATGTTTGTGTCCCATGTCGTACTCTTCCCCAGACGTGAATGGTTTCATCTCCCATGTCCCACTCTTTGCCGGAGTCCGCCAAGTGGCCACGGACGTCGCTGGTCGAGGTGAGGTCCACGATAGACGTTGAAGGGCCGGCTTTGTGGTCATTGTGGCTCGGCGTGAACGACACGGTACTGACGTTGGCAACATTCATGTCCATGATCGCCGCGTCCGCCTCCACCGTGAGCTCCTCGAATAGGGCGTCTTGCCTCGCCTCCATGACGTGCAACCGCCACCACTCATGACGGATGTCGCAGGTGCTACTCATGGAATCGTACAACGCCGCTGCTCATCAAGGAAGGCCAAATTCTCCGCAAACATGGTCGCGACGGCATCCTCGTTCGCATGCGCACCGATGATCTATCTCTCCGCGAGCTGGTGCTGCTTGAGGAGTTGCAGGTTGTACCACTGCTCCTCCTGCTACACCCGGAACACGTTGGTTGGCGACACAGGTTGCTCTGGCTGGTCCTTCTCCACCATGCCGATGGCCTCGAAGTGCGTCTGCGCCATGGTGATTTCGGCAACCCGCACAGGCTCACGCTCATTTTCGGGCGCCTCCTCCATTGTCCGGTCATCGTCCTTCAAACTGTACTGTGGCGAACTCGCCAGCAGTTCGGCATGTATGCATCGCGCCCTCTGGGCCGGCGAGCCATTCGCAAGGGTAGCCATCTCGTGCTTCTGTGCCGACGTGAGCCATTTCCACATCTCGCTGTCGCTCGTTGTCATTGTGTCAAAGGAAGGTTTTGAGTGGAGGACGAATGGAAGCGGAGGTGGTGCAGTTTCTGTCATGCGGGGTCGTGCTTATATATCGGGCGTTGGCCAAGACAAGCACCGTTTTGAATACATGCGCTCGGAGTGGGTTTCTCGGCCGGGGCACCTGTTCATTGCCAGGCAGGTGGACGGATGGGCAACATGCTTCAATGCAGTAGGAAGCTGTCACGTCGCACTAAGCCGACATTGAATGTGACACAGAGAGCGGGCATCGTTCTTGGCCGCCACGCCTCTTCAATGCCCGACATTGTGCAGACTTGTCCCGTTTGCTGTGCACCAGCATGAATGTGGCGTCTCTTCATGGAGGGGCGGTTAGAGAGGTCGCGTGTGAGAGGTTTTTGGGTGGCACCGCGTTGTCGGACGACGTGGCAGAGGTTCGGATGCCCGCAAATCTCCTCCAACTGTCGTGCCAGTTTGCAGAAATTCGGACACGCAGACGCATCCGCGGATGTATACGGCACCGTGTTTGATGGTAAAAAAAGGTTCGAACATGTTAGTGCAGACATCTGTGGGCGTTTTGCGGCACGACCATTGAAGATGTCCTAAATAAGCATTAAGCAAAAAATATAAGTCAAATATAAAACAGAAGAATGCAAGGCATCGTGAAACTGCAGGAACAGTCGTTTGATAGAACTTACTAAATGCACACAAAAGATATCTTGAAATCGTAGCATTGAGTTGTAAATAAATGATCAAAATATAGAATATATGTTTAAATCAGGGCATGGGAAGCTAATCCAAAGAAATTTGGTGCCACCATTTCGCAAGGGCAATTGCAGAGAAAATTCCGGAGGATTGAAATTCTACAACAATCTTATGAATTCTCTAGAAAACAACAACAATTTGTATATTTGGTTGAATATTTTGCTTTGCGGTTTAGAGGTATATTTTGTTTGCATTTGATATACATAAATACTCCTTGGAGAGAGAAAATGCAATAACGATCAATGTTGAATATTCAATATGATATTTTCCTAAAATATCATATATTTTTAAGTTATATATATATAGGGTAATGCTATTCTAAGCGTGAGTGTAGAATAGCTTATTCTACACCCCTAGTAACGCTATATACAAAATCTTGTAAAACGGTGTATAAAATGTAGTAATTCAGAAAATATTTTTTTTACTAACCAAGTTTGTAATTTCTACATTTTTACGAAAATTACTATATTATACATAGTGTGTTACTATATTTTGTATGTACCATTACTGGGGTGTAGAATAAGCTATTCTACACTCACGCTTAGTTTAGCGTTACTTTTTTACCCTTAGTTTGGTAAAAGCAAATGTAAATTATTTTAGATTTTCTTTTTTACCCTTAGAGCAAGTATAATAAGGTGATGTAAGTAGACTATGATGACTAAAATATTACTTTTTTTGCGGCGTTAGATGAGAGAGAAACTGAGAGACAAGTGAAGCGCACTGTAGATTAAGAGTCCGATCCGCTTTAGCCGGGCTCCAAAAAATATTTAGAGAGTGTGAGGTGGACCATATATTAACAAAGTATTAATTCTTTGCAGCTAAATACTACTATACATGTTGGTTATTAAGTTGGCTATAGATTGTATGAAAACAAGATATAATCAACACTTGGTTGTACTATTAACCATACTATTATGTCACATCAACGAAGACATAGATGTGCACCAATATCAGGCACTAGTAGAAAACAGGGTTTTGGTCCTGGGCAGATAAGAGCATTAGTCCCGGTCGTGTTACGAACCGGGGCTAATGGGAGCAGCAGTCCCGGTTCGAGAGGCTAGGTCGCCGGCCGGGCCTCGGCAGGCATCAGTCCTGGTTCGGTTGGGACCTTTAGTCCCGGTTGCAGCCACCAACCGGGACTAAAGGGGTTGCTGCCCTTTAGTCCCGGTTGGTGTCTGGAACCGGAACTAAAGGCTAAGCAATTAGTCCTGGTTTTAGACACAAACCAGGACTAAAGTTTTGCCTATATATACCCACGCCCCCCCCCCATCTCTGTTTTTTGGCCGTGGAAGGGTGGAGGTGTGGGCTACTCCATTTTTTGCCTATATATGCACATGAGGTGTTCGATGAAATGCCGGAGCCACACTTAAGCTTTCTCCTTTGTTCTTCCTCCAAGCTCGACCTCCAAGCTATATTGCCCCCAAGATTTGTCTAGGTTTGGCGGTGCACCAACTACACAAGTGTATTAATTTGGTTATTTCTCTATTCATGATGTCCTGTAATGGTTTTTGATACACTAATTATGTAATGCACGCAGATGAACCGGCAATGGATGTACGGTGACCGACGCACCTCCGAGTACATTACAGGCCTGCATATTTTTCTCGATGTGGCTGAGGCAACCAAGCATATAGATCACTCTTCCTTGAAAACCCTTCACATCCACCTGCTTGAGAAGGGTTTCATGCCACACTATAATGTTTGGACCAAGTACGAAGAAAGAGGGTTTATGATGGAAGACAACAAAGAAGAAGAGGATGATGACAACTATCCTATGTTCCCTGAATACGGTGGTACTGCAATGGGGGAAGCTAAAGATCACGAAGCACCAGACGATGTGCCCGATGATGATCTTCGCCCGGTCATTATTGATGCACAGAGAGAATGCGAAAGTGAAAGGGAGAAGTTGAAGTTCGATCGCATGTTAGAGGATCACAAAAAAGGGTTGTACCCAAATTGCAAAGATGGCAACACAAAGCTCGGTAGCACACTGGAATTGCTGCAATCGAAGGCAGACAATGGTGTATCTGAATACGGATTTGGGAAGCTACTGAAAATTATGAAGAAGAAGCTTCCAAAGGATAACGAATTGTCTGACAGTTCGTATGAAGCAAAGAAGGTTCTCTGCCCTCTAGGATTGGAGGAGCATAAGATACATGCATGCCCTAATGACTGCATCCTCTGCCGCGGTGAGTATGAGGATTTGAACGCATGCCCGATATGCGGTGCATTGCGGTATAAGATCAGACGAGATGAGCCTAGTGATGTTGAGGGCGAGCACCCTAGGAAGAGGGTTCCTGCCAAGGTGATGTGGTATGCTCCTATAATACCACGGTTGAAATGTCTGTTCAGAAACAAAGCGCATGCCAAGTTGTTGCGATGTCACAAAGAAGACCGTAAGAAAGACGGGAAGTTGAGAGTACCCGCAGATGGGTCGCAGTGGAGAAAAATCGAGAGAAAGTGGCGGGACTTTGCAGATGACGCAAGGAACGTATGGTTTGGTTTAAGTGCAGATGGCATTAATCCTTTTGGGGAGCAGAGCAGCAATCATAGCACCTGGCCCATGACTATGTATCTATAACCTTCCTCCTTGGTTGTGCATGAAGCGGAAGTTCATTATGATGCCAGTGCTCATCCAAGGCGCTAAGCAACCCGGCAACAACATTGATGTGTACCTAAGGCCATTAGTTGAAGAACTTTTACAGCTGTGGAATAAAAAATGTGTACATGTGTGGGATGAGCACAAACAGCAGGAATTTGACCTACGAGCATTGCTGTTTGTAACAATCAACGATTGGCCTGCTCTTAGTAACCTTTCAGGATAGACAAATAAGGGATACAACGCATGCACACACTGTTTAGATGAGACTGAAAGTATATATTTGGACAAATGCAAGAAGAATGTGTACCTGGGACATCGTCGATTTCTTCCGACCAAACATGCCTTAAGAAAAAAAGGCAAGCATTTCAAAGGTGAGGCAGATCACAGAAGAAGCTCGGCCTCCGTATTGGTGCTGATATACTTGATATGGTCAAGGATTTACAAGTAATCTTTGGAAAGGGTCCTGGCGGACAATCTGTTCCGAATGACGCTGAGGAACGCGCACCCATGTGGAAGAAGAAATCTATATTTTGGGACCTACCCTATTGGAAAGACCTAGAGGTCCGCTCTGCAATCGACGTGATGCCATGTGACAAAGAATGTTTGAGTGAACCTTCTAGGCTTCTTGGGCATGTACGGGAAGACAAAAGATACACCAGAGGCACGGGAGGACCAGCAACGTGTTAACGAAAAAGAGGGCATGCATCCAAAGCAGTATCAAGGTCTTGCCAGCTACGCTCTTACGAAAGCAAAGAAGGAAATCTTCTTTGAATGCCTGCTCAGTATCAAGGTCCCGTCTGGCTTCTCGTCGAATATAAAGGGAATAATAAATATGCCAGAGAAAAAATGCCAGAACCTAAGGTCTCATGACTGCCACGTGATTATGACGCAACTGCTTCCTGTTGCATTGAGGGGGCTTCTACCAGAAAATGTTCGATTAGCCATTGTGAAGCTATATGCATTCCTCAATGCAATTTCTCAGAAGGTAATCGATCCAGAAATCCTACCAAGGTTAAAGAATGATTTGGTCCAATCTCTTGTCAGTTTCGAGTTGGTGTTCCCACCATCCTTCTTCAATATTATGACGCACGTCCTACTTCACCTAGTCGACGAGATTGCCATTTTGGGTCCTGTATTTCTACACAATATGTTCCCCTTTGAGAGGTTTATGGGAGTCTTAAAGAACTATGTTTGTAATCGTGCTAGGCTAGAAGGAAGCATCTCCATGGGCCATCAAATAGAGGAGGTCATTGGGTTTTGTGTTGACTTTATTCCTGACCTTAAGACGATTGGTCCCCTTAATCAGGGTACGAGGGGAGACTGACTGGAAAAGGCACGCTAGGAGCAGATTCAATAATATGTAGGGACGGGCATTCTTGGGCTCAAGCACACTACATAGTTCTATAGAATTCTACCTTGGTGACCTCGTATATCAATGAACACAAGAATATTCTACGCTCCAAACACCCGGAGCAGTCTGACGACTGGAGTACATGTGAACACATCAGGACTTTCGGCGGTTGGTTGCAAACACACCTCATGGGTAACAACATTGTTGGAGATGAGCTGTACTTGTTGGCCAAGACACCATCTTCGACTGTATTAACTTACCAAGGGTACGAGATAAATGGGAATACATTTTACACGATCGCCCAAGATAAAAAGAGCACCAACCAAAACAGTGGTGTCCACTTTGATGCAGCAACCAATAGGGGAAAGGACACATATTATGGTTACATAGAGGAGATATGGGAACTTGACTATGGACATGAATTTAAGGTCCCTTTGTTTCGGTGCAAATGGGTCAATCTGTCAGGAGGCGGGGTACAGGTAGACCATAATACGGAATGACAACAGTGGATCTCAACAATCTTGGGTACACAGACGAACCATTTGTCCTAGCCAATGATGTGGCGCGGGTTTTCTATGTGAAGGACATGTCTACCAAACCGAGAAAAAGAAAAGATAAGGAAGCAAATACATCATACGATGAGCCAAAGTGCCACATAGTTCTTTCAGGGAAAAGCAACATCGTGGGAGTGGAGGGCAAGACCGACATGTCTGAAGATTATGAAAAGTTTCATGAAATTCCTCCCTTCAAAGTGAAGGCTGACCTAAGCATCCTGTTAAACGATGAAGATTATCCACGGTTATGGCGCAATAAGCAAGGGACACACGCGAAGAAAAATTGAAGACTTTCTCTCTAGTGAATAAAAAGTGAAGATAGATGAAATCCCTTTTGTAATAGATGAGTTTTTATCCGAAACCCTCTTACTTCGAAAGAGATTGTCCAGTTCATACACGAAGTGCATCTAGTTTTTCCCGTAACCCTCTAAGCTTTTTAGCAAATGCTATGTGGGTGAAATTATGATACCATGCCAAGTTTCAAACTTTTCAGAGTTCATTTGTACTGCTTTTCAATTTCAGGGTCATTTAGCTCAAAATAAATCATTAAATGCATGAAAAATAGCAAATGAAGTCAGAAAAGGGTTGAAAATTGATGATGTGCCTTTGGATGGTGCATATTGAACGCACAAAAAGTCTGGAGTTAAAATATGTTAAAAAAATGAAATCCCTTTTGTAATAGATGAGTTTTCGTCCGAAACCCTGATACTTCGAAAGAGATTGTCCAGTTTGTACATGAAGTGCATCCAGTTTTTCTCGTAAACCTCTCAACTTTTTAGCACATGATATGTGGGTGAAATTATGATACCATGCCAAGTTTCAACCTTTTCAGAGTTCATTTGTAGTGCTTTTCAATTTCAGGGCCATTTAGCTCAAAATAAATCAACTAATGCAAGAAAAATAGCAAATGAAGTCAGAAAAGGGTTGAAAATTGATGATGTGCCTTTGAATGGTGCATATTGAACGCACAAAAAATCTGGAGTTAAAATATGTTAAAAAATGAAATCCCTTTTGTAATAGATGGGTTTTCGTCCGAAACCTTGATACTTCGAAATAGATTGTCCAGTTTGTACACGAAGTGCATCCAGTTTTTCTCGTAAACCTCTCAACTTTTTAGCACATGCTATGTGGGTGAAATTATGATACCATGCCAAGTTTCAACCTTTTCAGAGTTCATTTGTAGTGCTTTTCAATTTCAGTGTCATTTAGCTCAAAGAATGAACTAAAAGCTTTTATAAAACTCTAATAGCAAAAAGAATAAACTAAAAAGAATCAATTAAAATATTTTGTTATGATCAACTAAAACAAAACTATAATATTCTTCAACAGCAAAAATAATCAACTAAAAAGAATCAAAATAATATTAACTAAAATTATCAAAGTATTTTTTGTTAAAAACTTTAATAGCAAAAAGAATTTTCATAAAGTATTTTTTGTTACAAACTTTAATAGCAAACTAAAAAGCTTTTATAAAACTCTAATAGCAAAAGGAATCAACTAAAAATAATCAATAAAAAAGAAAACTTATGCAACTAAAATTATATAAATATTATGCAACTAAAATCATATAAAATTTATGCAACTAAAACTATATAACTAAAAATAACATATGCAAAAAATAACATTAAAATTTTAAAAACATAACATATGCAAAAAATAAAAAAAAGCCCGCCTACTAAGGCACCACGGCCTGCATACGACTAGAAACCCTACAAATGGGCCAGGATGCAGGCCCGCAGTGCAAGTAGGCCCAACAGGGCGAGAGATAGGCATGTACTGCCTACATTAGAGAGGAGGTCGAGAGGGTAGCCGCAGCAGCGCTTATAAACCACTCCGAGCTCCTCTCAACTAGCGAGGTGGGACTAAACATTTGGCTGCGGCAGCACCAGCCCTTTAGTCCCGGTTGGTGGCTCAAACCGGGACTAAAGGCGCCATTTTAGTCCCGGTTGGTGGCTCCAACCGGGACGAAAGGCCCCCCTTTCGTCCCGGTTGGAGCCACCAACCGGGACTAAAAGGGTGGGGTATATAAGCAGGACTTAGAGAATTTTCCAATCCCCATCCAGCAGTTCGATCTCCTCCCCTCCCCCGACGGCGCCGACGACCACCTCGACGCCGCCAGGCTGCCAGGCCGTGCTGTCGCCTCCCCGAGCTCTGCCCCGACGCCGTCCACCGCTCCCCTCGCCGCGCCCTGCCCTGACGCCCTTGCCGCGCCCTTCCCCGACGTCGTCGTCGCCGAGCCCCTGCCCCGACACCGTCCCCCGCGCGCTCCCCTCGTCGCTGGCCCTCTAGCTCCATCGCCTGCGTCGTCCTCGCCCTGCCCCGGCCTCCCCGACCCGCCTGGTCGAGGCTCCGGCCGACCCGAGCCCCTGTCCTGCCAACCGGCCCTGCTGCTCTTCGGTCGGCCCTCCTCTGCTGCTGCTCCGACCGGCCCTCCTCTGCTGCTGCTCAGCACGACCCTCGCCATCCCCTGCCCGGGCTGCCCTCCTCTGCCAAGGTATTTTTTTATGTATTTTGTTTTAATTTTTTCTGTAGTAATTTTGTAAATGAATGCATGGATATATATATATATAGCAGTAGATGAATAGGTAGATGCATGTTAGATGATTTTTTCTGTAGTAATTTTTTATGCTTCGATGATTTTTAGATGATGATGATGATAGATGATGATGATTGTTAGATGATGATATATGATGATGATAGATAGATGATGATTTTTTTTATGCTTTGATGATTGTGATGTTCATTGTATTTAGAATTTTTCTGTAGATGATGATGATGATATTTGGATGATGATGATGATAGATGTTCTTTGATTGTGATGATAGATGCTGATGATGATTTTTCTATAGTAACTTGGTCAATATTTTGTCTTTAGAATTTTTTAGAGTTCATTTTGATGTTCATTGTGATGTATGAAAACTTGGTCAATATTTTGTCTTTAGAGTTTATTTAGAGTTCATTTTGATGTTCATTGTGATTTATGAAAAGTTGGTCAATAGTTTGTCTTTAGAGTTTATTTAGAGTTCATTTTGATGTTCATTGTGATGTATGAAAACTTGGTCAATATTTTGTCTTTAGAGTTTATTTAGAGTTCATTTTGATGTATGAAAACTTGGTCAATATTTTGTATTGTGGATGTTAATGGACAGAAAAACAAATCAAAGAACAAATCTGTCATGCCATGCCATGCTATTTTTCTCTAAGTTTGAAACTTGCTTTCAAATTGGTATCTAGCTAGCTACAATTTTTTTGTTGTATATATGTTGCCATGCTAATTTTCACTCTCGGTGGAATCACAGGTTGTGGTGTTGCATCTTTGTGGAGTTGGTCACTGATCGTCCCTCCGCTGTTCAACAAAAGGTGTCCATTTGTTGTATATATGTTGAGTTTTGTTCATAGGATGATGGTTGGTTCATTAGTTGAGTTGTGTATTCATCTTGTGTATAAATCTTGTATTTATCTTGTGTATAAATCTTGTATTCATCTTGCATATGAAAACATGATTTGCACTTTGGACAGGCATGAGAGAGGCGGTCCGCAAAGTATCCTCTCCCGAAAGATAGGACGACTCATCAGATATGATTCTAGATAATGTCCAATGCCTCATATCGTGAACATAGTTATATTGCATAATTGATCTTCATATAAATGGAGCATAAAAGTTTAGCAATCACTTAAAAAATTTCATGTTGTTCATTGACTTCGACATGGGGGGGGGGGGTCGTTAAACATAACCCCGAAAATTTCGGTATAACTTCGACATGAGGGGGGAGGAGTCCTCGACGATCGTCTGAAACTGTCTGTTATAAAACTTGTGAACTTTGCATGACGTTTGCCACTAATCCATTGCTCATATGCATATGATTCCTTGTTGTGATTAGGTCTATGTTTGCCACTAATCCATCTCTCATGGTCGTAAATTGCCATGTTGTAATATTTGCAGAAACTATGGACAGAGACTTAGAAAAAGAAGAGTTGTTGGGGGATATAATCTGCGACGGAGGTGATATCACCTTGTCGTTTCTCAACGACACCGATGGTGAGGAAAGAGAGGATGACGGCTCCACCGATGTTGGTGAGGAAAGAGAGGATGACGGTCCCGGTGATCGAATGGAGGAGGAAGGAGATCATGACGGCTCCGGTGATCCAATGGAGGAGGGAGGATATGACGGCTCCGCCGGTGTTGGAACCTTAACTGTTGCAAAGTCCGGCGAGGTGTATATATATATATATATATATATATATATATATATATATATATATATACATATATATATATATATACTATATACATATAATCTATATATCATATATATATACCTCATTCATCTCTCCTATCAGTTCTTCTTGTCTTCTTCTCTGTCGTCTCTCTGTCTCTCCTCTTCTATCTCTTCTCTCTCTCTCTCTCTCTTACGCCTTTGCTGACTCGCTGCCTTCCTTGTTTTGTCTGGGTCCTCTCTTCCGCTTCTTTCTTTTTTTAGCCCTCCGGATCGAGCCAAACTTCTGTAAGGAGACGAGGCCCGAAGAAAAAGTTAGGCCATGATGAAAGGTTCACGATTGAAGAAGTCGCTCCAGATGGCCAACCGATTGCTCCCAAGCGGAGCAAAGACAAATTTGTACATCAGTGCGGAGTTCTTGTTAGGGACAGCATCCTGATCAGCATCCAAGAATGGAATAAGAAGAAGGACCCTGAAGTTTCTTATGTCAACGATAGACAGAAAGATGATCTTTGGAACTCGCTGATGACAAATTTCAGCCTACTGCCAGAGGAGGATCTGAATAACCCAGTTATACAACAAAAGGTCAAGGCGTTTGCTCTTAAGAAGATGGCAGAACTATTCAAGAACTAGAAGAAAACATTGAAGAAGTTTGTCGACAAAGACGAGACTCCAGAATTCACCGGTCAATATGAGAAGATAAAAGATCACTGGCCTGCATTTGTGGCGTACAAGAAATCTGAGAAGGCTAAGCAAAGGTCACAGATAAATAAGCAAAAAGCTGCAAAGAAGAAGTATCACCATGTTACGGGGTCAGGTGGCTACAGCAAAGCCCGGCCTACGTGGGACAAACTTGAGAACGACCTGCTTGCTAAAGGGGTCCAACCAGAGACATTAAACTGGCCCAATCGGTCAAGGACTTGGTTCTTCGGGGTTGGGGGAACTTTGGACCCAGAAGCAGGGAAGTGTGTTTTCACGAAAGCTCAACTTGAAACACCCGTCAGAAAGATTAAGGAAGCAATCAAGGCTGTGCAGGAAGGGAGGTTCCATCCCGACAGAGAGAAGGACGAGCTGTCAAAGGCCCTCAGGAATCCTGAACACCCTGGACGAACACGAGGCACATCAGCTCCGTTCCCTGCAAGTATGGGTTTCCAGACAGCAGTGCCACTTATAGAAGCCGAGGGAGAAAGAAGAAAGAAGAAGCAGACCAGATGAAGATGATGGAAGAAAGAATAGCGAAACTAGAGGAACTTGAGAGCCGGCGAGCTACCGGCCCACCATCTCAGCGGCACGAAGAACCTTCATTCGACACTGCCCACGAAGCTACCCCACCATCTCAGCGGACAAGTGATGTCTACTATGCAACCTTCTTCTTGTAGACTCGTGTTGGGCCTCCAAGCGCAGAGTTTTGTAGGACAGTAGCAATTTTCCCTCAAGTGGATGACCTAAGGTTTATCAATCCGTGGGAGGCGTAGGATGAAGATGGTCTCTCTCAAACAACCCTGCAACCAAATAACAAAGAGTCTCTTGTGTCCCCAACACACCCAATACAATGGTAAATTGTATAGGTGCACTAGTTCGGCGAAGAGATGGTGATACAAGTGTAATATGGATGATAGATATAGGTTTTTGTAATCTGAAAATATAAAAACAGCAAGGTAACTAGTAGCAAAAGTGAACAAAAACGGTATTGCAATGCTTGAAAACAAGGCCTAGGGTTCATACTTTCACTAGTGCAAATTCTCTCAACAATGAAAACATAATTGGATCATATAACAATCCCTCAACGTGCAACAAAGAATCACTCCAAACTTTCTATCGGAGAACGTAGGACGAAAATGTGCATCAACCCCTATGCATAGATTACCCCAATGTCACCTCGGGAATCCGCAAGTTGAGTGCCAAAACATACATCAAGTGAATCTATAGAACATCCCATTGTCACCACAGATATCCCATCGCAAGACATACATCAAGTGTTCTCAAATCCAATACTCAATCCAACATAACGAAACCTCAAAGAGCAAGACTCAATTCATCACAAGAAGGTAGAGGGGGAAGAACACCATAAGATCCAAATATATTAACAAAGCTCGCAGTACATCAAGATCGTGACAAATCAAGAACACGAGAGAGAGGAATCAAACACATAGCTACTGGTACATACCCTCAGCCCCGAGGGTGAACTACTCCCTCCTCATCATGGAGACCGCCGGGATGATGAAGATGGCCTCCGGTGATGGTTTCCCCCTCCGGCAGGGTGCCGGAACGGGCTCCCGATTGGTTTTTCATGGCTACAGAGGCTTGCGGCGGTGGAACTTCCAATCTAGGGTTCTTTTCGGAGGTTTCTATATTTATAGGAATTTTTGGCATTGGTCTCATGTCAAGGAGGTGCCCGAGGGGTCCACAAGCCCTTGCGCCCTGGGGGGGTAGGGCGCGCCCCCATGGCTTGTGGACTCCTCGGGACTCTTCTGGTCCAGCTCCGGTGCTACGGGGGTCTCTTTTGGTCCATAAAAATCACCGTAAATTTTCAGCCCATTCCGAGAACTTTTATTTCTGCACAAAAAACGACACCACGGTAGTTCTGCTGAAAACAACATCAGTCCGGGTTAGTTGTAATAAAATCATACCAAAACCATATAAAATTGTTGGAAACATGGTTGAATACTTCATAAATTATAGATACGTTGGAGACGTATCAGCATCCCCAAGCTTAATTCCTGCTCGTCCTCGAGTAGGTAAATGATAAAGAAAGAATTTATGAAGTGTGAATGCTACCTAGCATATTTATCAATGTAATCTTCCTTATTGTGGCATGAATGTTTAGATCCATAAGATTCAAAACAAAAGTTTAATATTGACATAAAAACAATAATACTTCAAGCATACTAATAAAGCAATCATGTCTTCTCAAAATAACATGGCCAAAGAAAGTTATCCCTACAAAATCATATAGTCTGGCTATGCTCTATCTTCATCACACAAAATATTTCATCATGCACAACCCCGATGACAAGCCAAGCAATTGTTTCATACTTTTAATGTTCTCAAGCTTTTTCAACTTTCACGCAATACATGAGCGTGAGCCATGGATATAGCATTATAGGTGGAATAGAATATGGTGGTTGTGGAGAAGACAAAAAGAAGGAGAAAGTCTCACATCAACTAGGCAAATTAATGGGCTATGGAGATGCCCATCAATTGATATCGATGCAAGTGGGTAGGGATTGCCATGCAACTGATGCACTAGAGCTATAAGTATATGAAAAGCTCAAAAAAATACTAAGTGGGTGTGCATCCAACTTGCTTGCTCACGAAGACCTAGGGCGATTTGAGGAAGCCCATCATTGGAATATACAAGCCAAGTTCTATAATGAAAAATTCCCACTAGTATATGAAAGTGACAAAATAGGAGACTCTCTATCATGAAGAACATGGTGCTACTTTGAAGCACAAGTGTGGCAAAAGGATAGTAACATTGTCCCTTCTCTCTTTTTCTCTCATTTTTTTCATTTTTTTGTTTGGGCTCTTTGGCCTCTTTTTTTTATTTTGGGCTCTTTGGGCTCTTTTTATTTTTTTAAGTCCGGAGTCTCATCCCAACTTGTGAGGGAATCATAGCTTTCATCATCCTTTCCTCACATGCGACAATGCTCTAATAATGATGATCTCACACTTTTATTTACTTACAACTCCATACTAGAACAAAGTATGACTCTATATGAATGCCTCTGGCGGTCACTACTAGAAAAAAGGCTGTTAGTGGCGCACCTATTTTGGCTACTAATGGCGCACTATAGGTGCGCCACTATTATCACGCCACTACTAATAAATAGTAATGGCGCACGCCTAGTGCGCCACTGTTAATCTACATAACAGTGGCGCACCACCTGGTGCGCCATTACTATCTCAGGTAGTAATGGCGCACCACATGTGCGCCATTACTACCTTTTCAGGTGCGCCACTGGTAACTTTTTTAATAATTTTTTGTCGATTTTTTTTTGAATTTGGAAGCGGGAAAATAGTAATGGCGCACATTCTAACCCCCACGGTGCGCCATTACTATTTTGAATTTTGAATCTGGATCTAGATCGTGATTTTTTTGCCCTTTTTTTGCTCTTTTTTTGCTCTTTTTTTGCACGATATTTTTTCAAATTTTGTTCTCGTTTTTGGATCTTGTACGTTCTTTTGCCGGAGAGGAGTTCGCCGGAGAGGAGGGCCGAGGAGAGACCGTGAGGAGGAGAGGAGGGAGGAGGAGGAGGTCACCGGAGAGGAGCTCGCCTACATCGTCGGAGAGGAGGAGGAGGAGAGGTCACCGGAGAGGAGCTCGCCTACATCGCCGGAGAGGAGGAGGAGGTCGCCGGAGAGGAGTTCACCGGAGAGAGGAGGAGAGGAGAACAGTGAGGGGAGGGAGGAGGGAGGAGGAGCTCACCGGAGAGGAGGGAGGAGGAGATCACGGAGAGGAGGGAGGAGGAGCTCACCGGAGGGAGGAGGAGAAACCGTGAGGGAGGGAGGAGAGGAGGGGGAGGAGGAGGTCGCCGGAGAGGAGTGGGAGGAGGTCACCGAAGAGGAGGAGGGGAGGTCGCCGGAGAGGAGGAGGGGAGTATGGTGGAGGAGAGGAGGGGAGATGGAGTGGAGGAGAGGAGGAGATGGAGTGGAGGAGAGGACCCCGCCCAATCATATATACGGCATAGTAATGGCGCACCGTGGGCAGGTGCGCCATTACTATCTTTTTCATTATTTTTTTGATTTATTTTGAATTTTGAAGGCGGGAAGATAATAATGGCGCACCTTGGGCAGGTGCGCCATTACTAACTTTTTTTTATTTTTTATACAGTTTGAATTTTGAAGGCGGGAAGATAGTAATGGCGCACCATGGGCAGGTGCGCCATTACTGAGTTTGATTTTTTTTTAATATTTTTGCCTCTCCAAATCTTGAAAGCCCCGTAACTTTTTTCTGTTAGGTTTTTGAGGATTCTAAAAATCTTCAACGGGGTTCCCCCCAGTTGAACTAAAAATCTTCAACGGGGTTCCCCCCAGTTGAATTCGGATATAACTTTTCGAGTAGATGACTTTTCATATAAAAAAGTTTTTCATCGGAGTTCGTATGCAAAAGTTATGCCCATTTTACAAATTCTCGAGAGATTTTGCAAAAAAGTCGAAAATTCATGTTTGTAAATTTTGCTAACAACTAGACCACATATCACATGGGAATCTTATTTTCTTTTATTTTTTTGACATTTCTATCATTTTCTTTTATTTTTTTTGAAACTGAAAAGGCGGTCCACGGGAGGGGGGGGGTGCATTTGGTGAATTTTTTGGCCACCTCAGAAAGTTAGTAGTGGCGCACCGTGGATGTGGTGCGCCATTACTAGTTAAAACTAGTAATGGCGCACTATCCCCAGGTGCGCCATTACTAGTTTTGAAAAAAAAAATGTTAGTAGTGCCGCATAGAGGGTGTGGTGCGCCATTACTAGTTAAAACTAGTAATGGCGCACTTTCCTGGTGCGCCATTACTAGTTTTGAAAAAAAAATTAAAAAAAATTTATTAGTAGTGGCGCACAGAGGGTGTGGTGCGCCATTACTAGTTAAAACTAGTAATGGCGCACTTTCCCCTGGTGCGCCATTACTAGTTTTGAAAAAAAAAATTGTTAGGAGTGGCGCACCGTGGGTGTGGTGCGCCATTAGTAATATGGCCATTAATGGCGTACCTATATCTGGTGCGCCACTGCTATATAGCAGTGGCGCACCACATATATGGTGCGCCATTAATGTCCATATTAGCTATAGCCGTTTTTCTAGTAGTGGGTGTACCGGGATGTGCAATGACCAAGAGTGACATATATAAAAAATATGAACGGTGGCCTTGCCACAAATACTATGCCAACTACATGATCATGGAAAGCAATATGACAATAATGGTATGTGTCATAATGAACGGAACGGTGGAAGTTGCATGGCAATATATCTCGGAATGGCTATGGAAATGCAATAATAGGCAGGTATGGTGGTTGTTTTGAGGAAGGGTATATGGTGGGTTTAATGCACTGGCGAAAGGTGCGCGGTACTAGAGAGGCTAGCAATGGTGGAAGGGTGAGAGTGCGTATAATCCATGGACTCAACATTAGTCATAAAGAACTCACATACTTATTGCAAAAAATTATTAGCCATCGAAACAAAGTACTACACGCATGCTCCTAGGGGGATAGATTGGTAGGAAAATACCATCGCTTGTCCCCGACCGCCACTCATAAGGAAGACAATCAAAAAATAAATCATGCTTCGACTTCATCACATAACGGTTCACCATACGTGCATGCTACGGGAATCACAAACTTTAACACAAGTATTTCTACCAATCCACAATTACTCACTAGCATGACTCTAATATCACCATTTTTATATCTCAAAACAAATGCAAGGAATCAAACTTCTCATATATTCAATGCTCTTTATATGAAAGTTTTTATTATATCCCTCTTGGATGCCCAATATATTAGGACTAAATTCATAACCTAAGCAAATTACCATGTTGTTTAAGATTCTCAAAATAATATAAGTTAAGCATGAGAGTTCATCAATTTCTTCAAAATAAAACCACCGCCGTGCTCTAAAAAGATATAAGTGAAGCACTAGAGCAACTACCTAGCTCAAAAGATATAAATGAAGCACATAGGGTATTCTAATAAATTCACGATTAATGTGTGTCCCTCTAAAAAGGTGTGTACAGAAAGGATGATTGTGGCAAACTAAAAATCAAAGACTCATATCATACAAGATGCTCCAAGCAAAACACATATCATGTGGTGAATAAAAATATAGACTCAAGTAAATTTACCGATGGATTGAAGACGAAAGAGGGGATGCCATCCGGGGCATCCACAAGCTTAGATGCTTGGTTGTCCTTGAATATTACCTTGGGGTGCCTTGGTCATCCCCAAGCTTAGGCTCTTTCCACTCCTTATTTCATAGTCCATCAAATCTTTACCCAAAACTTGAAAACTTCACAAAACAAAACTCAACAGAAAACTCATAAGATCCGTTAGTATAATAAAATAAATCACCACTTTAGGTACTGTTGTGAACTCATTCTTTATTTATATTGGTGTAATATCTACTGTATTCCAACTTATCCATGGTTCATACCCTCCGATACTACTCATAGATTCATCAAAATAAGCAAACAACACAATGAAAACTGAATCTGTCAAAAACAGAACAATCTGTAGAGATCGGAATTATAGTGATACCTCTTTACATCCACAAATTCTTAAAAATTAGTACAACGTATACAATTTGTATATAAATCCTCTGTAAAAAAATTAGAGTTTTTTCACGTTCCAGTGAATTTTTACAATTCTGTTACTGGACCCAAAAGTTTCTGTTTTTGCACAGAATCAAATCAACTATCAACCACACTATCCCAAAGGCTTTACTTGGCACTTTATTCAACCAAAAGCTATAAAACATGATTAATACAGTAGCTTAATCATGTGAACACACAAAAACAGTAGGGGTAAATATTGGGCTGTCTCCCAACAAGCGCTTTTCTTTAATGCCTTTTAAGCTAGGCATGATGATTTCGATGATGCTCACATAAAAGATAAGAATTGAAACACAAAAAGAGCATAATGAAGCATATGACTAGCACATTTAAGTCTAACACACTTCCTATGCATAGGGATTTTGTGAGCAAACAACTTATGGGAGCAAGAATCAACTAGCATAGGAAGGCAAAACAAGCATGACTTCAAAACTTTCAACACATAGAGAGGAAACTTGATATTATTGAGATATGTAAAAGCATATGTTCCTCTCTCATAATAATTTTCAGTAGCTTCATGAAGGAATTCAACAATATAACTATCACGTAAAACATTCTTTTCATGATCCACAAGCATATAAATTTTATTACTCTCCATATAGGCAAATTTATTCTCATGAATAGCAGTGGGAGCAAACTCAACAAAATAACTATCATGTGAGGCATAATCCAATTGGAAATTAAAATCATGATGACAAGTTTCATGGTTATCATTATTCTTTATAGCATACATGTCAACACAATAATCATCATAGATAGCAACTTTGTTCTCATAATCAATTGGAACCTCTTCCAAAATAGTGGATTCACCACTAAATATAGTCATGACCTCTCCAAATCCACTTTTATCAATATAATCATCATAAATAGGAGGCATGCTTTCATCATAATAAATTTTCTCATCAAAACTTGGGGGGACAAAAAAATATCATCTTCATCAAACATAGCATCCCCAAGCTTATGGCTTTGCATATCATTAGCATCATGGATATTCAAGGAATTCATACCAACAACATTGCAATCATGCTCATCATTCAAAGATTTAGTGCCAAACATTTTATTAACTTCTTCTTCTAACACTTGAGCACAATTTTCCTTTCCATCATTTTCACGAAAGACATTAAAAAGATGAAGCATATGAGGCAACCTCAATTCCATTTTTTTGTAGTTTTCTTTTATAGACTAAACTAGTGATAAAACAAGAAACTAAAAGATTCAATTGCAAGATCTAAAGATATACCTTCAAGCACTCACCTCCCCGGCAACGGCGCCAGAAAAGAGCTTGATGTCTACTACGCAACCTTCTTCTTGTAGACTCGTGTTGGGCCTCCAAGCGCAGAGTTTTGTAGGACAGTAGCAATTTTCCCTCAAGTGGATGACCTAAGGTTTATCAATCCGTGGGAGGTGTAGGATGAAGATGGTGTCTCTCAAACAACCCTGCAACCAAATAACAAAGAGTCTCTTGTGTCCCCAACACACCCAATACAATGGTAAATTGTATAGGTGCACTAGTTCGGCGAAGAGATGGTGATACAAGTGTAATATGGATGGTAGATATAGGTTTTTGTAATCTGAAAAATATAAAACAGCAAGGTAACTAGTAACAAAAGTGAACAAAAATGGTATTGCAATGCTTGAAAACAAGGCCTAGGGTTCATACTTTCATTAGTGCATATTCTCTCAACAATGAAAACATAATTGGATCATATAACAATCCCTCAACGTGCAACAAAGAATCACTCCAAAGTTTCTATCGGAGAATGTAGGACAAAAACGTGCATCAACCCCTATGCATAGATTACCCCAATGTCACCTCGGGAATCCGCGAGTTGAGTGCCAAAACATACATCAAGTGAATCAATAGAACATCCCATTGTCACCACAGATATCCCATCGCAAGACATACATCAAGTGTTCTCAAATTCAATACTCAATCCAACATAACGAAACCTCAAAGAGCAAGACTCAATTCATCACAAGAAGGTAGAGGGGGAAGAACACCATAAGATCCAAATACATTAACAAAGCTCGCGGCACATCAAGATCGTGCCAAATAAAGAACACGAGAGAGAGGAATCAAACACATAGCTACTGGTACATACCCTCAGCCCCGAGGGTGAACTACTCCCTCCTCGTCATGGAGACCGCCGGGATGATGAAGATGGCCTCCGGTGATGGTTTCCCCCTCCGGCACGGTGCCGGAACGGGCTGCCGATTGGTTTTTGTGGCTACAAAGGCTTGCGGCGGCGGAACTTCCAATCTAGGGTTCTTTTCGGAGGTTTCTATATTTATAGGAATTTTTGGCATCGGTCTCACGTCAAGGAGGTGCCCGAGGGGCCCACAAGCCCTCAAGGCGCGCCCTGGGGGTAGGGCGCGCCCCCATGGCTTGTGGACTCCTCGGGACACTTGTGGTCCAGCTCCGGTGCTTCGGGGGTCTCTTTTGGTCCATAAAAAATCACCGTAAATTTTCAGCCCATTCCGAGAACTTTTATTTCTGCACAAAAAACGACACCACGGTAGTTCTACTGAAAACAGAGTCAGTCCGGGTTAGTTCTAATAAAATCATACAAAACCTTATAAAATTGTTGCAAACATGGCATGAATACTTCATAAATTATAGATACGTTGGAGACGTATCAAAAAGCAGCGTGGCTTCCACTGAGCTCGTTCAGCCTGATATCACGGCTCCTCGCTACCCCGTGGATGGTATCATGGAGAATGAACATTGTGTGCTAATGGCGAAATGCCATAACCTGACCTTGAAGGTGGCGGTCGGCTATGTCTTACCTCCTCGACCTGAGGGAACTTTCCATTGCCTACCGATTCCACATGGCTTTGCTATTGTCGGGGTAGATGAAATAATGGATGGATTTGAGGGGCTGGAGCTTGACTACCCTACAGGTGAAGGGGAGATTCTTCTGGAAAATGCCTTAAGGAGTACTTGTCTATGGAGAAAGGAAAACATCCTGCTTCCAAACTGGACGCCGCCTCAGCAGACTCCTCACAGTCCAGCTCTGCTATCTCCGATACCCCAGTCGTCTCCGGCGCGTGAGCTGCCTCCGCCGCCTCAGCCGTCTCCGCTGCGTCAGCGGGCTCTGACAGAGGAGGCCCCTCAGCAGAATCCTCCTCCGCCTCAGCTGTCTCCGCCGCGTTAGCGGACTCCGCCTCCTCCGCTGCCTCAGTAACGGCGGAAGAGAGGCGCCGCCGCTTCGGCGACTAGTAGTACAACAGGCAAGAAATTCAGAGCTGGTCCAAGCCTCAAGGCTCCTTCAAAGTTACCATATGAGAGGACTGACAAGGAAAACAAGGACATCGTGGCTGCCGAAGTGAAGGCCCATTTTGAACGGAAACCTCCACCTCCAAAGGAGAAAATAGATCCGGTGAAAGCGAAGCGCTCTCTTGATGCCCTTAGGCGACCACCACCGCCTCCGCCGCTATCACACTATGAGTGCTGTATTGAAAAGACATTTGATGAAGCGCGGCGGTCGGGAAGTACTAGCAGTGCTGCAAGACAAAGTGGGAAAACAATTCCCCAGCTCGGCGAATAGGAGAAGCAATCGTGCCCCCTGCTCAAGGTGTTTCCCGATATCGCTAATCATCCGGGGCTAGCGCCCGGTAGCACTCTTGGTGATTACGTGGGTGATGATGTACAGTTTGAAATGGCTGAGGTAGTAGCGCCCTTTAGATACGAGCACGGGAAGCCTCTCATCAAACCTGATCAGCTCCCGCATCTACCAACGATGATGCGAAGATTGCATGACTGGTACTTGGAAACCTGCAGCAAGGATGGGACCGACAGTATCTTGCTAGGAATTAAAGATGAGCATGACTTCATTGGAGTCGACCTGATGCCTGTTGAATTTGTGGAATTATTTCAGTTATACAATCAAGACGCCTTCGACAAAACTCTCATGACTTGCTATTGTCTGTAAGTATTATTTCTGTAATCAAGTCTCTAGCTCAGCTCGTTCATTGCATGTATATATAATTATCCTCACTGTATTATGTAGATTGAGGATCGTCGAATGCAAAATAGGACAAATCTATGACATTGGGTTCATTAGCCCAAATACCGTAAATGGATTTACGGTAGAAAAAAGAACAAAAGATACTGAGGATAACTTGCTAAACGCGTTCCTTCGACATCAAAACAAAAGGGAAATACTCTTTCCTTACAACTTCAAGTGAGTGTTACTGTCTTATGCATATTCTGTTTCTCTTACTCGAGGTTAAGTGTAATTGATGAACTATGCGTGCATAGCTTCCACTTTATTCTGCTATCCATTAAGCTTGACGCGGGACTAGTAACTGTCTTCGACTCGAGACGTAAAGAGCAAAAGGAGTGGGCGGACATGAGTGAATTGCTCCAGAAGTAAGTTCAATCATTATCGCATCATATCGGCAACTTTCGTTCATTTTCTGATATCAAGTAATCATTTTTCTTTGCCGGGCAGGGTTTGGAAAAATTTCACCAGAATGGTTCCGGGTCTAGACAAAAAGGAGCTGCGATTTTCACACCCCAAAGTAAGTAGTACTAGCTAGTTCCGCATCTCTCATTGATTCTAGTTTCACCAATACCATTATCATGCTTGATTATCATTTTGATTGAACTCTATTCTCGTAAAGTGCTTGTGGCAGGCACCCAAGAATAATTTATGTGGATACTATGTTTACGAGTTCATTCGCTACTCGACCTCTGAGTGGGGCTTCTCAGACCGACAATTTGAAGTACGTAAACAATATTCATAATTTTATTTTATTACCATCAATTGTGTTGAGTTTCATTCATATATTTGTATTGACACGCTTCTTTAAATTAGATCTGGGAGAAGCAGAACGAACTCTTACCACATGATCACATAAGAGCAATTCAAGAGGAATTGGCGGGATTCTTTGTTGACCACGTCATACCTGAAAAGGGAGAATACCATCAGGAAATACAATGGGATTTTGGTAGTAGATGATGTTAGGGATTGTAAGAGATGTTATATTATATATATGTAGTAGCGTCGGATAGATATACGAAAACTTGTTATTCGACCAAGCACGGAGAAAGAGAGGTCACTTCTCTCTATATATGTTCATGACGATCTTGTGTAATGGTTCCTTCATTGCTATATGTAGTAGCTAGCGTCGAGTTGAATGGAAAACATTAAATAAAAATGAAACCCTAAATTTAAAAGAATTGAAGGGTAAACACAAAAATAAAAGGGGAAAACACAATATGAAAACCCCTAAACCCCTCCTTTAAAAAAAACAAAAACCCCAGCGCCTGGCAGCTGCTGACGCGTGGCTGCCTTTTAGTCCCGGTTTGTGTTACCAATCGGGACTAAAGGTCCTCCTGCCTGGGCGCCCCACAACGGCCACGTGGAGCTCCTTTAGTCCCGGTTCGTAAGCCAACCGGGACTAAAAGTGGTGGGCATTAGTCCCGATCGTTTTGTCCAGAACCGGGACTAAAGGCCCTCTGGAACCGGGACTGATGCCCTGTTTTCTACTAGTGAGGCCGAATAATATGCTTGCTAGTTTTGGTAGAGGCCTCGAGTGCTAGTGTGAGTGTCACTCGTGTACCCTAAGAGCTGGTTTCGATGATGTCTAAATTTTCGTATTTTTTTCTTAAATCTTAAAAATGCATCAGGAAATATTATTCCACCAAACAACCTTTAATCAGCTGTCTTTGTTAGGATATATTTTGTCTTTGTTTTGGTTGTATGCTTTAGTGTTCTAGATAAACTTCTTAAGACATGAATAACCATAGATTATTGTATTAGATTAGAGTAGTCTTGGTTGTCATGTTGCGTCCTTGTTTTGTCCGATGGTCTTGATGTTTTCAGTCTTCCCCACTTTCTGGTGAGGCTATTGTTTGATAAATTTGTAATAAACGTGTAATAAGTTAGCATATATACATTGGCACATAGGCAGCGTGTTGATAAAAGCTTCCCTTGCCTAGAAAAGCCACTGAAAATATCTTTCATAGCACTAATAGAAAGGACGTTTGTGTGGCTAGACGCCAAAGTTGAAATTTGTTAGAAGGAGATTTTGTGGAACTCTGAAATATTATGCGTGGACCAAACTGATATGGGCCAGTTTTTTTACGGATAGTTGGCGGTGAAGATAAACTACCCGCTCCTCATTTTTTTCTAGAAGCTCAACCTAAAATTTCATTTTATAAGCCCACTAATAAAGATTTCTTTTGAGGGTTACCTACTAATTAAGATTTAACTAGTAGGCTTCTAAAATAAAATTTTAGATTAGGCTTCTAGAATAAGGTGGGAGGGGGCTGCTTATTTTCAAAGCCACCCATAAGCCTCAGATTTTGAATCTCGATAAACCCTGAAGCCAGCCCTCATATTTTAAATTTCTATTCTCCGTCTATTTCACAACCCGCATTTATCTGGTTTATGGGAAAACAAAATATCTAGTTCATGCATCTCTTTCACACTTATCAAAGTCTAATTCACCTTGCCTCGCTTACTAAGTGTCAATGGTATTACACATCATATATTATGGGCCCAAAGTAATCTTAAAATAAGTATTAGATCATATATATATATATATATATATATATATATATATATATATATATATATATATATATATATATATAGAGAGAGAGAGAGAGAGAGAGAGAGAGAGAGAGAGAGAGAGAGACTACGAAATATATGACTCCCTAAAAAAGTGGGCTATGAAGCTTTGTACCTTTGGCCACCTCTGATTCATACTATAGGCTAACACGCGCTTCGCCGCCGTTCTTCACTATGGAATTAATTCTTTTTTTCGCTGTCATGTTATTGTTGTCAATTGTTTATGTTTGGTTTTAAACTATGTTGGGTTTGGTTTTAACTATGTTTTGGTGTTTTTTACTTGTTCATCGTGTTGGACTGTTGTTGACGACATATTTGTTCCGAGAGGAGAGTAGAGTTGTTAGGCTTGTGGTTATGATGTCCTTTCACGTTTTGGCCTTGTTGTCAGACAGAGGGGTTGCATGAGCCCCTTTGGGAGCCCTTATTCGACATTGAACGTGGAATTGCTGCTATAACGCTCAAATGGAGGCTCATGAAGTCCGTGCTCACTGATCAACTCGGCTCCATGCTCCATTCGGTCCACTGCTAGCTTTGGAATAGCTGACCATCGTACTTTTTATTTGAAGAAGTTCATAAAATGGAAAGAAATTCATGTATTTTAAAGAATCATGGGTTATAAAAAATGTTGTGAATTAAAAAACATGAATTAAAAAAACACTTAACGGATTTAATAAATATCCGTGGTTCCAAGCAATGTTAACAAATTTGGAAAAGTTGCAAATTTGAAAAATATTCACATATTTTAAAAATGCTCGTGAACTAAAAAACATGAATTCTGAAAATGTTCATAGTTTTCTAAAATTTCCATAACTTTTAATAAATATTCATGAATTAAAATATGAAAAAAATGAAAATAGAAAAAAAGAAGAAACACAAAAAAAAACAGGAAAAGAAAGAAGCAGGAAGAAAACAAAATAAAAACACTAAAATGAGTGAAAAGCACATAAAAGAATACAAGGCAATACCTTCTCAAAGCAGGAAAAAATTGGCGGGCACAATACCATTACACACAGGGCCCATAGCGTCCCCAACAGCCCTCGACGGAACAGGAGGCTTCAGATCTAGGGAGCTTAGTAAGAGTTGAACAATATTTTGTGGGTTCTAAAAATGCTCATACTTTAAAAAAAATTAATGATTCAAATAAATATTCATAAATTTAAATATAAAAATACATAGAAAAAGAGAAGGAAAAAAAGTTTAAAACAAAAATTAAAAGAAAAAGAAGGAAAAAACCAAAATAAAAACTATTAAAATCGATGAAAACACATAAAAGAAAGATTAAGAAAAACCCTACGACACGCATCCTTATAGGCAGGGCCATAGCATCGCCCAAATCTATGAAAACCACATAAAAAAGATTCACAAAGGCACTACCTTCTCAACAAACTGGAAAATCTACCAGCCAAGCGACACACAACCTTACAGGCAAGAGGCCCCTGACACACCAGGAGGCTCCAAATATATAAAACTTAATATCTTACTAGATTATATAAAAATTACGTAGATTTCTTCGTGAAAAAGTATAATGATATCTCTCAATTCATTTATTTACATACTCATGCAAATAATACTGGTCAAAGCTGATCATGGGATGCCTATCTTTTTCTTTCTTGCAAGGCAATTATGGCAAAACCTCTCCCTGATCTTCACCGACGAGCATGCGTATTTGCCTCCCCTCTGCTTCCCGCTCTGATGTTCGGTGGCAAGGAGGGGAATCCTGATGCCTCAATTCTGGCTAGTAGATATGTTAGGGTTTTAATCCTCAGAGGGGTGGCTCTCGCACGCATGGCGGTGCTTCTTCTTTGAGTCAGTCTCTCGGGCTTCGTTCCTCCTGAAATTTGTCCATTGAAACAAATTAGATGGATCTCCGACGTAGATTTCTGTCAGCTTCTCGGGGTTGTGAAGTTAGGATTTCATGTGGTGCGTACGCAATGACGGGATTTGGTGCCAGGTTCTTTACATCTATTCAATTCAATGGTTCAACGCCGACAGCTGTGGCTCCGAGGCATCGATCTTTAGGGGCACGTGCACATAGACTTTCTGGCTATCACCGACATGGCTCCAATATGGGAGCGACGACAGCTACGTGTCGCCGGCATGTTCTGGTGACAATGGTGATCGTTCGCTGGTCTAGATACCTCATGTAATTTTTATTATGTTTTGAATGTTTTGTACTTCCGACATACTTTAATAACAATATGTCTCTGTTCTTAAATATTTTGATCATGATACACTGGAAAAAAAACACGGAGGAATTGTGTTTTGAAACTTAGCGGGAGATCGGTAAACAGTTTGTCTAATTCACATCTAGATGTTTTCTAGGTATGTCACATCTAACCTTCCACAAATAACGTAGCAACAAGGAAAAAAAACTGAAAAAAAATAGACCACAAACATAGTGAACATCAGATTAGATGTGATGTCACATTTAGATGTGTCGTAGACAGATGAGGTACACAAGGAAAAGATAAAGATACGCGAAACAAAATTGCCAAAATTGCCATGCCTAAGATGAGTACGTCTGGGTTGGGGGGTTTGTCTTGCTCTTGGCTTGGGTCATCTCTCTCCGTCCTTCGCTTGTGCACCTGACTCACCAATATCCATCATCAGATCGACGGGACGCGACGCTCAAATCTTTTCCCCTCGCCGGCTCCTCTTTTTCCTGCCCCCCTTCTGCACCCACCCCCTCCTGTCCTGACACCTCTGCAGCGGGGGCTGTCTAGGTCCCCTGTCTAGGCTAGGCTCTAGAACCCTAGGCCACTATACTCCTTGGCCTCTTGCGCCATCTCTCTCCACTTTACTGCCCACTCAACCACTATTTTGAAGAGGTAATATCATCAGGAGTCATAGAACTTGCGCTCGATGTTTAGTTTAGTACTAGAATTTTAAAATTACGGATTTTCGGTCACTTAACTTGACTCAAACATGCACATACGGTCATAAAATGTGTATGTGAATGTATTCATGCGTATAACCCCACCCGCGCCGGCCAATGTTATTTTTGCAGAAAACACCCTTGTATGTTTTTTACTCGTGAAAAAACCGAACCACCGCAATTTTTTTATTTTGCAGAAAAAGGAAACCAATGTACAAAAAATGGGGCGTGCCACGGAACTCGAAACCGGGACGCATGCTTACAAGACTATCCAGACGAACGACTCCACCAAACACATTAACATGTCCTTTATAGATAAACAAGATTATATATATTGAACACGAACCCATGTGGAGCTAAATGGGCTGCATATACTGCGGCCTATTTTGCACGCGCTATTTTTAATATATTTGCAAAACATATGTAAAAAATGTTTTGTTCAAATATTTGTGTGTTGAAAATATTATACAAATAGGCGATGATTAGTAAATAAAATATGTAAATATAAACTTGTGTATTCTATAAAAAATATTTAGTAAAACGTAACTAATAAAACATTAAGATATTGTAAAACATAAGTAATAAAATTATGTTCAAATATTTGTGTGTTAAAATTATTATACATAAAAACAATCATTCGTAAATACAAATATTTAAATGTAATCATGTGTATTATTTAAGTAATATTCAGTTGACACGGACGCTGAAATTCTTTATTGAATAAATATGTTTATGAATGCATAAAAATTATACACTCACAGCTTATATTGAACTTATATAAAATGATAAATACAAACATTTAATAAATATTTATGAATATTCACTTGTGTATAACATTTTTTTTACTCAAGACTTATATTCGAAATATTATAGAATTTAAATATTATACACGAGCGAGTATTGAAATAAAAATAAAAATATAAAATTATTAATATTTTAATTATACAATTTTTTACAATTCATATATATATATAAAAAATATATATATATATATATATACGAATATTTTAAAGTAATACATGAACAATATTTATAACACACGGATATCTAAAGCTTATTTTATTACTAAAATTATAATGGACATACTATCTACAAATTTCTAAAAAAGCAAACTTGTGCAAAATGGGCTGCACTGGCCATAGCCAATTTCAGCTATAAGAGCGCCTTTATTCTTGTACATTAACATAGCTTATTCAGATGAAACATGTACATGGGTCGGTTGTAGTGGCTAGCGTGTCTTCTTTGGTTCAACAACTGGAGGCCACTCTTCTTTTTTGTGTTGATTTTCATTCTGTAATAACAGATGGCACATGGTTCAATACGTATAAACTCGTAATCTGCATTAGACATATGAAAATGAATGGCGGAGTGGCTAGGCATTAGACATATGAAAAATGAATGGCGGAGTGGCTAGACACTGTTGTTATGCAAACTTTGGTTGTGTGTTCAATACACGGCGCAACCATTTTTTGTGTTATTTTGCGCAGTACGGTTGTCGGCTTTTCTGCAAGAAAAAAATGGGAGGGGGTTTTGTGTAAAATGTGTCATGGTGGTTGTCTTTTCCTAAGAATAAAAAAATACAAGGGTGTTTTCTGCAAGAATAACGTCATCCAGGCACTATTACTCACTTACAGGTGGGTCATACACATGAATGCATCCACATACGCATTTTGTGACTGTATGTGCACGCTTGAGTCAAGTTAAGCGACTGAAAATCCGTATTCTCAAAGTTGTAGCATCAAACTGAATATCGAGCGCAAGTTCTATGACTCACAGTGATATTACCTCTGTTCTGAACAGCTGATGAGAGTTGCAATATTGTTTACACCTCCACTCTGGATGGTTGGATGGATCTCTGGATCTCTCATCACCCCCACCCCCACCCCACAAAGCCGCAGCCCTTCTATAAATCCTGCACCTTCCCTGCCTCCATTGATCTCATCCCTTCTACCTTCTTCCCCTCTCTCCACAAGAGTGTGTTTTTGATGCCTCTCCCTCTTTGTTCTTGAGATGAGATGGGCCACCATTCTTGTGGCTTCTTTGAGTTCTTGCCACCCGCCAAATCTCCACATCGACGAAGGCAACCTCAACCCGAACACACCTTGCAGCGGCTAGATAGCTTCTTTTCCACATCGATCTGTTCTTGGCTTGTACCGTGGCTTCTTCCTTCTACCCATCTCTCTCCCTCTCTGCGCATCGAGTGTTGTTTGCCATGTGCTAGGATTTTCTTCATCCTTGTATTTTATGCGAGCTTTGATGTTTGGAGACGGAGATGGACTGCCCAAGGGAACGAGTGAAGCTGCCAGCATGATCTAGCTCCGAGTGATCAAACAAGAAACGCTCGTGGATTCGAGCTCTTGTGGTCATGCCTTGCTAGGTCATGCTGCGGCAGCCTCACTTCTTCCCGCCGTTGGGCACAGTTACTTCTGATCTGGTGACCGCTTCTGCAATCTGCGCTGAGTTTCTTGCCAAGGTATAATGCAATTCCTTTTCACCTTCCCCCATTTCTTTCCTTTCTTCCACGCTGATTAGTTTCTTGTTTTAGGCATTAATTGGACACAGATTGCTATGATAAAATGCAAGTAAATACATAGTACTAGTGGGACTCCAAAGATGACTGATGACTAATTAATTTGCCAGAGAGTAAGATAGCCCAATGGTCCCATTCCCTTTGTTTTGCTAACTTGCTCTTAGTGATGACAAATGCTTACTGCACTTAAATTCCACATGTAGTGTGTTCTCCCTGTAGTTGTTGCAGCATCTAGGATGCATGACATGGGTGTCATCCAAAGATGCCTGTTGTATAAATTCTTTCCTGTTATTGTACTCCTGAATGCAAGTTTCCCCCTGTTAATGTTTGTATTAGAGTATTGTTCAATATATCACTGGCTCATGTAGTTACATAGGGACATTAATTCCCACCTGCTTGTTAGTGTAATCACCAATCTTCACCACTTATTTGCTCATGGTATCAGTAAGTTTCAGAACCACCTACCATTGTTGTTCATCTGCCACATGTGTTTGCCATTTGATCTGTTATGGTCCGAAACATATTCTGATAGTTTATGCTGGTACTTGTTACTGTACATGGTTACTCTACACACACACAAATTCTGTGAAACGACTAACTTTTTTTTTAATTTATTAACATACTGAGGCTTACTTTCTCCTGATAAGTTGTGATAGTGACGGTTCTGGGATCGCAAGTAATAACGCTGCATTACTCCGTCCATGTGTTTTAAGGTGTCTTATTTGGAGATTAAGAGGTCCTTCCTGCTGCCATTTGGTCTCCTGTTAGTCCCTTTGCACAGTCCCTATTTTTATCACCATAGAACTTGTGGAAATTAAGTTTGTTTTGGCAAGTCTTGTTTGGGCATTTCGTTGTAAGCCGGCAATTTAGGGCTTGTGATTTGCATAATGGTGGAATACGTCTTGAAATGTCTTCACCAAGGATGGAAGATATAGTAGTTTAGAACCAGTTTACTCTTGGGTAAATACCTTGCTTTTTCTTTTCTTCTTGAGGAAAACAGTAGGCATTTTTTGTTAGGGACTTCCTCTACAGAAACAAATCATGTTATAAAATCAGGATGCTATATACAATCACGGTAGACCGACGTTTGAGATGCTGACACCATCTTCAAATGAAACTTTAATTACTAATTTCCAATATAACATATATAATAACCAATAAAATTATAGGTCCTACAAATACTTTCTGAAATTCCAATATAAGTAATTTAAAAGGTATTTCTAGTCGAATTTTTAAAATTTTGTTTATAGTCATGTTCAAAACATGAGGCTACTTGAAAATACTCCTACATGCTAATGGCATAAATCCTGTGTCACACATATTGTGTACATGCAAAGAAAGTAATTGTTGGTCGATCTCTCAATGTACCAAGATATGTCATGTAGTTACTAAAACTGCAATGTTGATTCTCTTTTTTGGCATTTCGTCATGTAAATTTTGGTTTTCCTGTACCGGAGCTGCTCATACTTTAATACTTGGTTCATTTTAATAAATTGCTGTGTTCATCATTCAGGCCGGGTGTAATCCTTCTTTCCATTAAAAACCATGGTGTGCAACAGGTTTCACTTCCACTGCCGTTTGCATGTCACCGTGCAATATACGTTACCTTCTAGTCAGCCAAGGTTGCCATTGCCCGTTGAAGCTAATCCAAAAGGCATTGTATGCATGTACTGATTAATCAAGTTGCATGCAGTCTCTTCAATTTCAGAGTACTATGGGACAGACGGTACCACACACCCTTTCGATAGCTACATCTGAGATCCTGCACGCATACATAAATACCATACCTATATGGTGCTGTGTCTTTGTCGATTATATTTTTCTATGATTGTTTTACTGATTTTTAACCGATTGAAAAGCTTTGAATCCAAAAATGTAGACAAAATTAGGTTTAAATTGACCTTGTTTTAATGCCTTTTCCAAAGAATGGAGGTGAAATGGCATGATTTTACCTGTTCAAAGGATTTAAAAAGCATGAATTATTAAAAAAAATGGAGTATAGAAGAAGCAATGTTTTTCTGGTCGTTTTCCTCTAGAAAAACTTGTTATAGAGGAAACCACCTATATTATAAATTGGAATCTAGTTCTGTTCCAGTCTTGGTGTATAATCCATTTTTAGGAAGACCAAATAATACAATGCGTTGCCAGATTCCTGCAGATGTGATTGGGTTGAGCCTAGCTCAAAGGCTCTTGGTGATAACGTTGGAACAGCAACAAATTCTATAAAAACATAAGATTAGGGCTGGAATTCAACCCCAAAACATGGGACGTGAAAAGACATTAATTCTATAAAACTGTGCATTTGGTTAAGAAAGGCAAAAACACAAGAATCCTATACTGTCAAATCAAAGTGAAATCACATGAATTATTACCTTTGTCCTGGTTAATTAGTTTCCATACTTAGATTCATATTTTGATCATTATTTTAACTAATAAAATATAATTTCTATGTAGCGAAAATAATATATTAAAAACTATGTTTAAATATGAATCCAATGATATGCATTAACATTTTATTAGTTAAATCTATAATCAAAATTTGACAAAATATGAAGGGAACCGAAAACCAGGACGGAGATAGTATAATATTGTTATGCCATTAATTATTGGTTCTTGTCCCCAGAACGGCATTTTGGAGCTCAGCCTCCATGGAGACCGAATTTTTGAAAAATTTAAAATTCATACTTTACGTTTCCAAAAAAACTGAAACAAATTGTACAAGTATACAAGGATATGATGTGTATGTGTATAAAATTTTGGAATGAAATACCTTGAGATGCGATCTATGCAAAAAAAAAAAATCATGGACTTTTAGGATGAATAGTATCATGTGTTGAAAAGCCACAGTTTTATCTTTTTTGCACAGTCCTTATTTTATGTATTTTGTATTGAAATCTCTAAAAAGACTTATATTTAGGAACGTAGGGAGTACATTGTTAGCTGTACGCAAGGCAAAGATATGCAACATTTTTTTGATATCATACCATTATATATATATCCTTAGTGTCGACAAACTGAAGACTCAATAATCTCATACACCGGCGCTAACCTACAACTGGATGGCATGCAACAATTTGCAAAAGCTCTGTATCACTTCATCATGTCTTCTTAACAAAGTGTCAACGTATATTTCCTACCGATATAGCATTCACACTACAAACTTGTGCATGTAGACTCTTTATTTTCAACCTAAATTCACTAGACAAAACAAAAGCAACATGTATGCAAATGATGTATCAACAGGGAGTGGCGTGCCGCCGCGTGGCATGGCTAGTTTCAACCTATGCCGTCCTGAAAATTTACACATATGTGTGTTATATCTCCATGTATGTTTGTATTTTTTTCCAGAATTTTTTGAAATGAAAACATATGAATTTTCTTGAATTTTGAATTATTCAAAAACCGGCCTCCATGGAGGCCGAGCTCCAAAAGCAATCTCCGCTCTTGTCCCATACTATGCACTTAGTAGGAATTATAATAGGAAAATGTCCAAGTGAATTAGTGTTCTGCCATTTAAAGTGAGTATATACGGGATTATAATAAAATATAAGTTATAGATTTAGAATCATATTTTGATCAAATATTAGTCCTCCTCATATTTAGCCATTTTGATAAAAATAGTACGAAGGGTGATATTGGCTCTTGTCCAAAGAATTATAATAAATTACATGAATTACTACCTTCGCCATAAATTAGCCCTCCTCGTATTAGAGTCATATTTTAATCATTATTTTAAATAATAAAAAGTAAGTTATATGTAGCGAAAATAATATCGTTGAAAACTATGTTTAAATACGAATTCAATGATATAACTTTTGATGACATGCATTCACATTTTATTAGTTAAATCTATACTCAAAGTTTGACAAACTACGAAGGTACCAATAAACCAGGACAAAGGTAGTATAATATTGTTGTGTCATTAATTATTTGATCGTGTCCCATACTATGCAGCGTAGTAGTAGGAATTATAATAAAAATGTCCAAGTGGATTAGTGTTCTTCCATTTAAAGTGAGTTTATATGGGAAATTCATTCTTTGAACGGAACACATTTGTAGTGATGTTTAAGGAGAAATTCAAAATTCTTAAAAGTACTTATTCTCTACTTTTACTCTGTGAGACAAAGAATGCCAAATTTTGGGGTCATTCGTTTGATCTAAAACGTTTTCAAGAAACAAATAAAGGATAAAAAACCGTATGTTATGAATCTAAGGATGAAACCTTTTGAATCCGGATGAAACCAAAAACATCGCATTAGACCAAAACGGCACGGTAGTTTCGAAATCAAGAAATGCCAACGTGTGATCCGGTACCCTGTCACTGTGCGTGCACGTACGGCAGGAGCAAGACAAGAACTGAATGTTAACAGCTGTATGCATGCGACGGGAAGGGCGCATTTACTTGTCCTGTCAGCGATCAGTCTGCCTCGTTTCTTTCGTCCATTTCTCTGATCAGAATTGATAAATTTTTGCGTGTCAGTGCAGCGCGATCAGTCACATGCTTCCAGCTCGATCCATCGATCCCGATCGCCTTCTTGATTTTGCCGCATCGTGATGCAGGGGCCGTACGGCCACGTCTTTGTCAGTTGGAACGAACTGTACACTCTTTTTTTTTCCGCTGACCGGTAAAAGGAACTTTACTAAACTGTATGACGAAGGGGGTGTTTGGACCGTGACTATCTTTGTCACATGATTTTTGCCACACTTGTCTTACTTGAGTTGCTCAAATTATTAGCCACATTTTAGCTTGCCTAAGGAAATTTTACCACATTTTTGTGTCTATGACATGTGGGGTTTATTGCTTATAAAAAAATTCTTGCCTTAAGAGTGGCTAGAACCAAACACCTACCTAATTTGATCAAATTTGCCTAAGATGAGGTGTAGCAAAGTGTGGCAAGATGTGGCTAGGAACCAAACACCCCCCGAACTGTCATGAGTTTGGCCTTGGGTCGTTACTAATCCGGGCCACTGACCGGTCAGATCAAATTGCACTAACTGAGCAGACCTCATATTTGGTGTTATATTTTTAGTCTGCATCTAAATTGTGTCCGAAGTTAAAGTATTTCTACTTTGATCAAATTTATAAAAAAAGTATTGACATTCACAATGCAAAATTAATATTTAATATTGTTAGATTCCTTATGAAATGTAGTAGAATGGTATATATATTTGGTATTGTAGATGTTGATATTTTTTAATTAAATTTGGTCAAACTTTACAAAGTTTAACTTGACACAAATCTAATACACGGAGTAAAAAGGATCGGAGGGAGTACATCCGAATACCTCATATTTCATCCCCTAGATCCATATAAACAATGCAAAAAAGATCCTACATACTATGCTAATCACACTAGCCTAAACTCCGTTTCGTCGTCGGAGATGTACACTATGTCTGTGCCGGGTGCCGGGTAGATGGGCCCGTAGGAGGGCATCGGCTCCTCCTCCTCATCCATATACGCGAGCTTCATATACGCGAGCATCTCATCGACGGCTGTGGCGTGCTCCGCCTTCGCCTCCTGCAGATGATGATGGTTGGCCTCCGCCTCCGACGACGAAATCGAGAATTGCCCGCTGATCCGCTTGCAGATCCGCGTCCCCAGCATCCCCCACGTCCTGCTCATGCTCCGCGTCCTTCCCGTCCTCCTCCGGATCCAACCCGTCCGGAGGTAGCCCCGCGGCGATCCGGGCTTCGCGCCTTGCCCGGATCTGCTCATGGAGCTCCAGCCGGCGCTCCGACGTTAAATATGGTTAGCTCCTTACCCGGTGGCGTGGTGACATGGCTACTAATGGTGGCGGCCAACGAGTGGCCGACGAGTGGAAAGTGGCGGCGATGGCGGACGAGAGGGGAGGAAATGTGGACGGATAAGGTTTCGGTGCCGACGGTCGGCTTAAATAGTCGGGCTAGGGCACTACGCGGACCGCTGGAGCGGCACCACGCGGCGTCATCGGTCCAACGAAGGAGACGAGCTTCAGCCGCCAGGTTTCAGAGTGTTTTTGCGTGTCAGTCCGACGTGGCGGACACGCCCGATCACGCACGGGCCTCCCCATATCTGCCCTAGGTTTGGACTGGATATGAGGGTGCACTACTAGGGAAAAGCCTATAGGCAGATGCTTAGCAGTAGCGCGGGGTAGAGAGCTCGTGGTACTGTTAACTAGTAGCACCACAGGGTAGGACCCAGTGCTACGGGCACATCGTAGTAGCAGCGTAGGCTAAGATACCGAGCGCTACTACAAAGTGGTCCCCACAGTACCCCGGGGCAGGCCACAGTAGTAGCGTTGGGTACATGACCCGCACTGCAACTAATCTCCTAGCAGTATCGCGGGCCGTGTTGTGACGTCCCCGGCTTAATCGTGCACTAACCATACATGCAAATGCACACGATCAAGCCTAAGGACTCACTTGAAGATATCACAACACAACTCTAAAACATAAATAAAGTCATACAAGCTTTATATTACAAGCCAGGGCCTCGAGGACTCGAATACATCGCTCGATGGCATACAAGTGTCAGCGGAAGCATCAGATATCTGGGTACAGATATAATAGAGTTACAGATAGGCCTTTAGAAAGGCGGGGCAAAATAAAATACTACGATCGAGAAGGCGTAGGCCTCCTGCCTAGGACCCTCCGAATCCTACTCCTGGTCGTCGGTCGGCTCCTCATAGTAGTACTCGCCGGGAGGGTAGTAGTAGTAGTAGCCGTCGGCGGGGGGCAGCAGGCTCAGGGGCTCCGTCCTCTGGTTGCGACAAATGGATAAGGGGAGAAAAAGAAAGCAAAGCAAACGTGAGTACTCATCCGAAGTACTCAACAAGCAAGGATCTACACTACATATGCAACATTATCAAAGGAGGCTGTATATGTGGACTGGGCTACAGAAATGCCAGAATAGAGGGGAAAGCCTAGTCCTATCGAAGACTAGCATCTTCAAGCATCTTCATCGGTCTTGCAGCATTAGAAGAGTGCAGATTAACATAATGTAAAGTAGTAGTAATGTCATCAACCTCGCCCAGAGATGCTTTCTCGACTCCCTGCGAGAAAGCAATCCCAGAGCCATACTATCCAGTATCATCTCAAGTCACCAGTTCTAGTTGTACCGATCGGGATACAACTCCGAGTGTCCGTTACCGTAGGACAGGCTATCAATAGATTAGTTCTTCCCTGCAGGGGTGCACCAACTTACCCACCACGCTCGCTTAACTCCGGCCGGACACACTTTTCTGGGTCATGCCCGGCCTCGACCAAACGATACGCCGCAACCCGACCGAATACCTAACAGAGAGGTCAGCACGCCGGACTAACCATATGCCCCCAGGGGTCTTGGGCCATCGCCCCGGGAACTCCTGCACGTTGCGAACGCGGCCGGTGAGCAGACCTAGCCCCCCTTATACAAGAGCAGGGCGTTACCAGTCCAACCCAGCGCGCGCCGCTCAGTCGCTGATGTCTATTAAGCTCCGGCTGAAGTATACGACGCAGAACGCCCATACTAAGCCCACGTGATGGTTAGTGCTATCAGGCCAGAGGCCCCTCGGATCAAATATCCAAACCGTTAGTGTATTGGATCAAATATCCTGAGGCCGCTCGTGTTCAGCTCTCGGGCACCATCCAGGTCCACCCGACTCCACATCACTTTCATCATAATCTCGTGCGGGTACCCCTCAGGGCTGACCCGTCTTTATTCAGAATAAATAGTATCAATAGTAAGGTAAAGGCATTCGTGTGGCTACCACATCAAGAAGGAATCCGAGGCATCACCCTCGCTGGATTCCCACCTGACGTAAACATCAAGGTGAACGAAGGAGGAATCACCCTCGAGGTCCACACTAGAGCAGTTGCACGACGATGTCGTTTTCAGGGGTGGAGTAGGAGGAATCACCCTCGCTGACCACGTCCGATTAACTAACCTACAAGGTTATCATCAGAAGTGCTGACGAGGTATCACCCTCTGCACTCGATAGTAACCCAGTAGTGTCGAGCAACTAAGGGGAAGTGATGTGCGGTGCCGGGGCCTGATCTTCGATCCCGTTGATCGGGTCTTCTGATGATCCAGCGGGGCAGTCGGGATACAGTGGGGTCTCTGATGGGTCTCTACCCAACCTATGCTAAACAGTTTAGGATAATCAGGTAGGTGACAATAGCAGGTTACAATAAACAGGCTATGCAGCGGATATAGGATAACAGCAGCAGCAGTAACTTCTAATGCAAGCATAAGAGAGAAGAGAGAAGAGAGAAGAGATTAGGCGATATTGGAATGCTCAAAAGGGGGGTGCTTGCCTAGAAGCTTTGCGGCAAAAGCAGGGTCGTCAGTAGTGTCATCTGACTCCTGAGCAGTGTCGGTCTCGGGGGCTATCGGATAGAAGAAGGGGGAAAGAAACAATAAATAACAGAACAATCAAAGCATCACATAATGTAACAAGGTAGATACGCGGTGCTATGGGAGACCTAACGAAGGGCTACACGTTGCAGACGGAGCGGAAAACATCCGGAGATATTACCAGCTCCGGGCAATTATCGGTCAGTTGAACCGGAGGGGAAAATTCCATGTTCATCATGCTGGAGGCAGGTGACAGGTATGAGGAAGGCATATTCGGATTCGTCTTATTTTTCTGATCGTTTTTCATATATAAATCATTTTCATCGGAGCTACGGTTTAATTTATATTAATTTCCAAAGTTTTAGTAATATTCTAGAATTATTAATTTATCAGAAAAAGAGATACTGCGTCAGCCCAACGTCACTATGACGTCAGCGAGTCAAACCCGCTGGTCCAGGTCAAACCTGACCTACGGGACCCACCTGTCATAGACAGTGGGTTAAACAGAGTTATTTTCCACCTAAACAGAGTTAGTTAGCTAGTGGGCCCGGCCTGTCAGTGGCTAAATAACTAATCTAATTATGTTTGAAATAAAAGTGGTTAATTAACCTAATCTAAACGGGGGAGGGACCCACTGGTCAGTGACTGGTCCAGCCCAGTCAGCACGTTGACTTGAGTCAACGGGGTCAACAGAGCTGCGGGGCCCATCGGCCAGTGACCCAGGCGGGTCCACGTGGCGGCCAGGTCAACGGGCGGTGCCGGAGCTGCTCCGGCGACCGTTTCCGCGGCGGTTGGTCGCCGGAGTCGGGCGGAATTCTGCTGTGGTGCGCCGTTCGCAACGCGTGGGGCGGCGTTCGAAAGCTAGCGACGTCGCGCATCCGATGGGACGGACGGGAGGTCGCGGGGTGGCCCGTGGTGATGGCGGTGTCGAGCGATGCGGCGGCCGAAGATGGGTGAGCCCGGATCTGGGGCTAAGGGGTTCGGCAGGACGTGCGGCTGGGCTCACTGGGCTCCTGGAAGTACCAGGAGCTCGTTGCCGTGCTCGGGCAAGGGCTGCGACAGCGGTGGCCACGAGGTGGAGCAGGCAACGGCGGCGAGCTTTGGCCTCGACGGCATCGGTGGCTACGGGCACCAAAATGAGCGGGCGGAAAGGGGTTTTGAGCGGGAAGCTCACCGAGGGGCACACGGTGGCCGGCGAAAAGCTTAGGAGCTGCAGCAACGGCGAATCGAGGCGGCGATCGACGACGGCCTTAGAAGAAGAAGGCGAGGCAGTCCGGCGATGCAGAGCTCCTCGACCCGCGCGCGTGGTTGGGGACGAAGCGGCCGACATCGGCGAGTCTAGTGGACAGGTCGGAGAGGCGCATGGAGCACGGTGGCCGCGACGGAGCGCGGTGCGGCGACGGCGGCGCTCGGCTTGTCGCGGGGAGGAAGAGAGCGAGCGAGGGAGAAGCAAGGAGGAGGGGGAGAATGGACGAGGAGGTCCAGGGGGGATGGAAGAGCAGGTCCTTATCCCCTGCGTTGGTGGGTGCCGCGGTGTCGGCCAGCGGCCGACGAGCGCGCGCTTGGCCATGGCGGCGGCGACACGTCCAGGAGAGAGAGATGGGCCGGCTGGACTGGGCTGAGTGCACTGTGCACTTAGGCCCAGCCAGTTAGGCCTTTTTCATTTCTTTCTCTGTTTCTTTGTTTCTTCTCTGTTTTGTTAATTGTTAGGCCACCTTTACAATTTTGAAAAATGTGAGACTTGGCTCAAGTATTACAGTGCAATATTACCAACCACCAAAAACTGGTTTGGGCAAAATATGCTTTCCTTTGAATTTTGGATTAAATGAAATGGATTTAATCGTTGCTGTTTTGGTACTGTATGAAGTTGTTAGAGTGGCGGAGTAAATGACCACGGCTAGCCTCATCAGCTCCCCTTGGTATTTCAAGACATCGGGGCAGGCTGCGCCCCTCAAATATCAAAGACAAAGGACAGCCTTCTTGGGGCCGGCTGGTCCAAGCGGCCAGTTGCCAGGAGGTGGCGGAATCCAGAAGACGGCCATGAAGTGGGCCGACTCCTAGCAGGCGGCTTCCTGGGAAGCCGGATCCCAGCAGGCGGCCCCTCGCGCCCTCAAAGTTAGCACCCACATAAACACGACAAGACGGGGCGTGGCTACAGTACAAGCCTGCCACCCCCGAATCCAGGGCAGAGAATGGCCACAGTGCAGCGTACCAAGCGGACATCCCACGCCCGACGCGGCACTGTTGCCATGCTGCTCATGACATCACCCATGGCAGAGGAAGCCATGCTCCCACGACGGGCTGTCGGTACGGCCCGCAGGCGGCAGGCCCTACCAGTCCATGAGAGGCCAGGAGGCGGCGAGCCCTGACCAGTCGGCTCAGGGGAGGCCGGCTCCTAGCAGGCGTCCCTCCCCCTTCCTTGAAGTTTGAGCGACATTAACCAGAAGAGACGGGGAGTGGCTACAGTGAAACGCCCGCCAGGCGGCGGGACTGTAGCCACGCTCTCCCCGACCAAGCATGCATCATCAGTGGCACGGCTACAGTGCTACGCAGCCGACAGGACCCGCAAGCGGCAGGCCCGGCTTGTCGGCCGAGTACGAGACAGCCAGGGGGACCCACCAGGCGGCGGGCCCCTGCAGTCGGCGGAGAAGCCGGCGACCAGAGACACTGACGGCCGGGTCCTACGCCCGACCAGATTACCATTGTATCCCTGGCGGGTAGGCCTATATAAACCCCCCAGGTCACCCCATGCAGGGGGTTGTGACCTAGGTAGAGAGGAGAAAGCCTCCTGAGTTCAGCACTCACACAGACACATAGGGAGAGGAGTAGAGCTAGCCTTGCCCTCCTTCCTCCTCTAGCAAAACAGCTCAAGGAGCAAGTTTGTAGCTACTTGTTAAGGTAGTGATCATGCGGAGACCCCGCAGAGCAGGACTAGGGGTGTTATCTCCAAGGAGAGCCCCGAACCTGGGTAAGATTCGCAGGCGTATGCGGTCTCGCTCATTCCCGCTTCCAGAGCCCGGCGACGTACTTTTGTCCCCATCCATGATAAGCCATCCTTTGGCATATGTCGCATGATACCCCTGACATTTGGCGCCCACCATGGGGCTAGGTGCACCGTCGTCCGGAAACACGTTCTGGACGGGAACCCTCTTCCTTCCTGGCGAGCGCAGCCAGCCCGGCACGCCTGTTGATGTTTGTGCTGACACGCTGCGCGGCACGGAAGTTGCTTGCGCCGCAATCAGCTTCGCTGACCTCATCGGCGGGATCCGCCTCTCCGACGAGCCCGCACTCGTCGCGGGCGCGGCCGGCCCCGAAAGCTGCCTCATCGACTCCCTCGGCAAGCTTCACGTCGCCAACGAGCCGGTCTCCGACCTGGAATCCGTTGGCTCCACCGACCCGTCCGACGACATGGTCATCGACGCCGACGTCGCGCTTTCTGATGCCTTCCCCGGTGACGTGGTGATCTTCAACGACCCGCTCCCTGCTGCAGACAGCAGCGCCAGCACCAGCACCGTCACCGGGGTGCTGGTCGTCAGCCATGATGGAGCCTCCGACCAGGCCGGCCGGGACCCGTTGCAGGCGGCAATGCGGGACCTGTCCGCGCCTGTAGCGCCTGGTGCAAATGGCGAAACGCTGGAGGCGTGCCGTATCGCACTCCTCGACAGTGCCAACAAGTTGGCGGCCATGAGATGCCTCACCGAGGCCTACCACCGCGAGATCGACCGTACCGTCTGCGGCACGCCGGCTGCTGGCGAACCCAGCCGTGCGGGCACGGTCCGGCAGCGCGGCGCAGCCATTGCCAGCATGTTGGGGGCCGACCGCCCAGTCTACGCTACGCCGATGGAGAACTTACGCGCCGCTCAGGCGGCGGCAGACGAGCTGGACCACCTGGGGGGCAACAAGCGTCGTTGCATGACGGGGCGCGTCCAGCAGCTCATCGACGCGGCCGCCGCGCAGCAAGAAGCTGGCCGCCGCGTGGTGGAACCCGGCTTGCAGGCCGGGAACCTTCCCCCTCACCGAGAGCATGGCGCGACCTCCCGGACACCGATAGGGGGCGCCCGCGACCAAGAGCCGGTTGCTAGCCGCAGCTGCAGCCGCAGCCGCATCTCCATCGAGCGTGACCAAGACGGCCGCCCACGAGTAGTGGAACGGCGGGACGGTTGTCCGCCTCTCCCGCTCAGGGAGAGGCACGCCTCCCCGCCGCCTGTTGAGCATCCGACTCTCGAAGGCCGGCTGGGCCCCCGTGAAGGAGTCGGAGATAACGACGCCCGCCACCGGATCGACCGCTTGGCTCGATCCCTGGCGTTAGAAGAAGAAGACGCGATCGGCTTGCCTTGTTTCGGCCCCCGCATTCGCGACGAGCCCTTCCCCAAAGGGTTCTCGCTCCCTCGGGACACCCCCAAGTACAACGGCTCTTTGAAGCCGGAGGACTGGCTGGTGGACTACTCCACGGCCGTCAGCATAGCGAACGGCAACAAGCGCGTTGCCGTAAAGTACATTTCGCTCATGCTTCAGGGCACGGCCCGGACATGGCTGAACAGCCTCAAGCCCTACAGCGTCAACAGCTGGCTAGACTTCACCGAAGTTTTCATCCGCAACTTCACCAGCACCTACAAGCGACCGCCCAAACCTCGCCAGCTCTCTCTATGCGTCCAAGGCCCGACTGAGTCTACCCGCGACTACTTGACGCGGTGGGCTGAACTGCGCAACTCCGACGAAGGGGTGTATGAGGTGCAAGCCATAGAATACTTCACTGCTGGGTGCCGGGAGGGCACCCTACTCAAGCACCGACTCCTCTGCGACGAGCCGGCCACCCTCGACGAGCTGCTAATCATAGCGGACAAGTACGCCACTGCTGACTCCTCCATGAAGTCAGAGCTCCGAGTGGACGCATTAGGAAAGATGCTCCCTCCGGCCCCTCAGACGCCGGCTGGTGATTCCAGTCGGCGCCAACAGCCAAACGACAACAAGCGCAAGGCCCAACAGCCGGCTACCACCAGCCGGCAGGTGGCGACGGTTGAAGACCAGCAGCCAGGAGAGCAACCCGGCACCAAGCGCCAGAAGGGCGGCAAGCCTGCCTGGCTGCCCACCTTCTCGTTCGAGCAAACCCTTGACGCTCCCTGCAAGTTCCACAGCGGCGCGAGGCCATCCAACCACACCACCCGGAAGTGCCATTGGCTCGCCCGCATTGCCAAGGGCGAAGGACTGCCTCCCCCGCCTGCTGGCCCACCGCCTCCGCCTCCCCAGCAGCCGGCGGTCCGGCCGATCGGCGCAATCCAAGATGAGTTTCCCGAAGAGCACGGAGCTTATGTCGTTTTCGCCAGCGTGGCTGACAACAGGCATAGTCGGCGTCAGCAGCGCCGAGAGGTGAATGCTGTCTCCTCTGAAGCCCCAGAGTTCATGCACTGGTCCGAAATGCCGATCAGTTGGAGCTGAGCTGACCACCCGGAGGTGATGCCTTCTCCGGGTTCCTATGCTCTGGTGTTGTATGCCACCTTTGCAACAGAGAGGCGAGCCGCTCGTTTCTCCCGGATTCTGATAGACGGCGGTAGCAGCATCAACATCCTCTACCGCGACACCATGGAGAAGCTGTGCATCAAAGAGAAACAGCTCCAGCCCAGCCGGACTGTATTCCATGGCATTGTGCCTGGCCTTTCCTGCTCACCAATCGGCAAGATCAAGATAGACGTCCTCTTCGGAGACAAGGATCACTTCCGCCGAGAGCCAATCTGGTTCGAGGTGGTTGACCTTGAGAGCCCCTACCATGTGTTGCTTGGCCGGCCTGCCCTGGCCAAGTTCATGGCGGTTCCCCACTACGCCTACCTTAAGATGAAGATGCCGGGTGCCAAGGGCATTATCACTGCGGCCGGCGACTACCAGAAGTCTGCCGAATGTGCCGTAGCCAGCAGTCGGCTGGCCGAGTCCCTTGTGATTGCTGCCGAGAAGCGGCTCCTAGACCGAGTTGTGGCCATGGCCGGCAAGCAGCCGGACCTGTCGCCAGATCCCAAGGAGTCAGAAGCTCGGGGCTCTTTCCAGCCGGCCAAAGAAACCAAGAAGATACCCTTGGACCCAGAGCACCCAGAGAAGTTCGCTATCATAGGAGCCTACCTTGACAGCAAATAGGAAAGCGAGCTCGTCGATTTCCTCCGTGAGAATCGGGACATCTTTGCATGGTCTCCAAAGGACATGCCGGGTGTTCCGACGGATTTCGCCGAGCACAAGCTACATGTCAGAGCAGATGCAAAACCAGTCAAGCAACCTCTCCGCCGCCTATCGGAGGAGAAGAGAAGAATTGTTGGTGAAGAGATAGCCCGGCTTCTAGCAGCCGGCTTCATTATGGAAGTGTTCTTTCCAGAATGGCTTGCCAACCCGGTTCTTGTACTGAGGAAGAACAACAAATGGCGCATGTGTATTGACTACACCAGCCTCAACAAAGCTTGCCCCAAAGATCCGTTTGCCTTGCCTCGGATTGACCAAGTGATAGACTCCACAGCCGGATGCGTGCTGCTGAGTTTCTTGGATGCCTACTCAGGGTACCACCAGATCAAGTTGAGCCCGGCCGACCGCCTAAAGACCGCCTTCATCACACCATTCGGAGCCTTCTGCTACCTGACCATGACATTCGGCTTGAGAAATGCCGGTGCCACGTTCCAGCGTTGCATGCAGAAGTGCCTCCTCAAGTAACTCGGCAGGAATGCCCACGTCTATGTAGACGATATTGTGGTAAAGACGGAGATGCGCGGTACCCTCCTGGAAGATCTCAAGGAAACTTTTGATAATCTGCGCCGTTTTCAAATCAAGCTCAACCCAGAGAAGTGTGTCTTTGGAGTACCAGCCGGCCAGCTCCTCGATTTCCTTGTCTCAGAGCGTGGCATAGAGTGCAACCCTGTCAAGATCAAGGCCATCGAGAGGATGGAGAGGCCCATCCGACCGTGAGACATTCAGAAGTTCACCGGTTGCTTGGCATCCATCAGCCGCTTCATCAGTCGGCTGGGCGAGAAGGCTCTTCCCCTGTACCAGTTGATGAAGAAAACCACTCATTTCTAGTGGAACGACAAGGCGGACGAGGCTTTCCTCCAGCTCAAGAAGATGTTGACCACGCCGCCCATTCTAGCCGCTCCGGCTACAAAGGAGCCCATGCTTCTTTACATCGCCGCCACAAGCCGGTTGGTCAGCACAGTCATGGTGGTAGAGCGCCAAGAGGACGGCAAGGCACAGCCGGTCCAGAGGCCCGTGTACTACTTGAGTGAGGTGCTGTCAGCCTCCAAGCAGAACTACCCCCACTACCAAAAGATGTGCTACGGCATGCACTTTGCCGCCAAGAAGCTCAAGCCATACTTTCAAGAGCACCCCATCACGGTTGTCTGCACTGCCCCGCTTGCGGAGATCATAGGCAGCAGAGACGCGTCGGGCCGGGTGGCCAAGTGGGCCATCGAGCTGGCCCCCTACACCATCTTCTACCAGCCTCGCACCGCCATCAAGTCCCAAGCACTGGCCGACTTCCTCGTCGACTGGGCCGAGACCCAGTACCTACCACCAGCTCCAGACTCCACTCATTGGCGGATGCACTTTGATGGCTCGAAGATGCACTCTGGTTTGGGAGCCGGCATCGTCCTCACCTCTCCCAAAGGCGACAAGCTCAGATACACGCTGCAAATCCATTTTGCCGCCTCCAACAATGTGGCCGAGTACGAGGCACTAGTACACGGACTCCGGCTGGCCAAGGAGATTGGCATCCGCCGAATTCTGTGCTACGGTGACTCAGACTTGGTCGTCCAACAGTCGTCTAGCGACTGCGACACCAAGGATGCAAACATGGCGAGCTACCGCTCCCTCGTCCAGCAGATCAGCAGATATTTTGACGGGGGCGAGTTCTGTCACGTGCCACGGGCCGACAACGAGCAAGCAGATGCCCTGGCACGGATCGGCTCCACCCGGCAAGCCATACCAGCCGGCGTGTCCCTTCAGTGCTTCCACAAGCCGTCTATCAAGCCTTCCCCGGAATCAGAATCCATCTTCGTGCCGGCTGCCCCCGAAGCAGTCGGATCCGACTCGGGGGCTGCAGCAGCCGGCCCGGGGACTTTGGCAGGCGGCACGGGGACTGCAGCAGTCGCACCCGGCCCAGGGACTTCGCAACCCGGCCCGGGGGCTGCAGCAGCCGGCCCGGGGACTTCAGCAGGCGGCACGGGGACTGCAGCAATCGCACCCGGCCCGGGGACTTCGCAACCCGTCCCGGGGGCTGCAGCAGCCGGCCCAGGGACTTCGGCAGGTGGCACGGGGACTGCAGCAGTCGCACCCGGCCCGGGGACTTCGCAACCCGGCCCGGGGGCTGCAGCAGCCGTCCCGGGGACTTCACCAAGCGGCTCGGGGACTGCAGCAGTCGCACCTGGCCCGGGGACTCCACAACCCGGCCCGGTGGCTGCAGCAGTCAGCCCGGGGACTTCAACAACGCAGCAAGACGTGGCCGACTCCACCCCGCCACCTCCCAACCCAACCGCCCTAGTTTCAGTGGCCGTAATGATAGTGGATGAAGTCGAAGCACCATCATGGGCGCAGCCCATCCTCAACTTTCTGGTGAGTGGAGAGCTGCCAGCTGATGAGATCTCGGCCCGGCAGGTGCAACACCGGGCAGGAGCTTACACGATAGTAAACAGAGAGCTTGTCAGGCGCAGCGTGACCGATGTTTTCCAACGCTGCGTCGAACCAGAGGAAGGCAAAGCAATCCTCAGAGACATACACCAAGGCGAGTGTGGCCACCACGCGGCCTCCAGATCCCTTGTCGCCAAAGCTTTCCGCCATGGTTTCTTCTGGCCGACTGCTTTGGAGGACGCCAAGGACCTGGTCAAGAAATGCAAGGGGTGCTAGAAATTCAGCTCCAAGCAACATCTGCCGGCTTCTGCACTCAAGACCATTCCCCTTACCTGGCCTTTTGCCGTTTGGGGGCTGGACATGGTGGGCCCATTCAAGACAGCACGCGGCGGCATGACCCATCTGCTCGTCGCCATCGACAAATTCACCAAGTGGATTGAAGCAAAGCCAATCAAGAAACTGAATGGTCCGACTGCTGTGACTTTCATCACAGATATCACCGTCCGGTACGGTGTACCACACAGCATCATCACCGACAATGGCACTAACTTTGCCAAAGGCGCCTTGGCCCATTTCTGCGCGACGCAGGGCATCCGACTGGACTTAGCGTCCGTTGCCCATCCGCAATCAAACGGCCAGGTCGAGCGAGCAAACGGCCTCATCTTATCTGGCATTAAGCCCCGACTGGTCGAGCCACTGGAGCGCTCGGCCGGCTGCTGGATCGACGAGCTGCCGGCCGTCCTCTGGAGCCTCCGCACCACCCCGAACAAATCAACCGGCTTCACTCCCTTCTTCCTCATGTACGGAGCCGAGGCCGTCATCCCAACTGACATCGAGTTCGACTCACCTCGCGTCATCATGTACACGGAGGCGGAGGCGAAGGAAGCACGAGAGGACGGCATCGATCTGCTGGAAGAGGGCCGGCTGTTAGCACTCAGCCGGTCCGCCATCTACCAGCAGAGCCTGCGCCGCTACCACAGTCGGAAGGTCAAGCCATGATCCTTCCAAGAGGGAGACCTTGTGCTCCGGCTGATCCAGCGAACAGCCGGCCAGCACAAGCTCTCGGCCCCTTGGGAAGGCCCCTTCATCATCAGCAAAGCCTTGGGCAACGACTCCTATTACCTGATCGACGCGCAGAAGCCCAGGGTGTGCAAGAGGGACGATTCCGGCAAGGAAACAGAGCGCCCATGTAACGCAAATCTCCTCTGAAGATTTTACAGTTAATACAGTATGTACCACACTACCTTTTGTATTAAGCGCAAAAACATCAGGTCCCTCGAAGAGCACTCGGGGGCTACCTCTCTCATCTATATGATAAGTTTCATGCCTGTGAATGAGTTTTTTCATTCCTCCGCCCGGCACCGGGTCCGACCAGTCGGCCCGGGGGCTTGCCGCCTTGTACTATGTCGGCGCTACCTGCAGTCGGACAAGTAGTGTGCCGGCATCTAAGCCCTCTCTTGCCATAAGCCGCAGCTCGCAGAGCGACTGTATGGCCGACAAGAGTCAAAGGTAGGAAATGGTGCCCACATGAAAAATGGCTAAGGACGAAAGCACTCACATAGGCCAAGCCGGCTTCTCGCCTAGCCGTCCGGCTGCTGAGCAGCCGGCCGACCGGCTTCTCACTTAACTTGCTATGTTCTAAGCGGCCAAAGTACTTGCCTTCCCAAAATGGCAAAATACCTGACCCAGCCAATAGATCGAAGAACGGTTGTCTGGCTGGCAAGGTGGTAGCCAAGGGAAGGCGGCAAAGGAAAAAGCCAAAAGAACGGAAAGCAAGACAAGTCGGAGCTCAGCAAAGCACAGCCTATGCGAGAATTAAGTTACATACCAAGAGGCCCTCGGCCAGCATTCAACAAAGTTTGAATACACCCCCAACGGGTGGAACTGCGCGAATTTAACAAGTTTGTTCTAGAGACTACAAAAGCAGGAAAAGATAAGATGAAGCTGGCAGCCTAGGCCAGAGGAGCAGTAGGCGGGTCCGGCAGGTTGGTGGAGTCGGCGGCACTGGCTGGTGGAGTGGCCGTCTGGCGAGTCTCGGCTTGGTCGCTATCAGCAGAAGTCGGTGCACCCGCGCGCGGCTCGTTGCTTGAGGCTCGATCGAGCTGAGGCTGGCCGTCCGCTCCGCCCTCCGGTGCGTCGTCTTCATCATCCTCGCCTTCGTTGCTGGAGGCGATTTCTTCCGCCGAGTCCTCGCCGTCATCCGGGTTCGACCCGAACCAGTCCGGCGGCACCTCGGCACCCTCCTCGTCCAGCTCGGGGAGGAAGACACCAGTCTCGGTGTATTCGGTGATCGCCGCCGCACGACGAGTGAGCGCAGGCCCCACTGCCAGCAACTCTTCCCTGGCCTCCTGCTGGCAGTGGCGGACCCAGGAATTGAAGCTAGCCGGGGCGAACATTTAAGGTCATTTTTTTGGATGCAAATACACGTGTACTGAATCAAAAGTCATGGCATTCAATGACCAAAATCATGAAAAGGCATAAAAAGTTATTAGAAACTACTGAAACATGGACTCTTGTCGCTCCATGCATTTTGTGTTCGATATCTTGGCACGTCATGTTCTTTCAAAAGCCAATAAGATATGACTTCATCATGTGATTCCACTTGATCTACCACAATTCTTGGTGGTATGACATCGAAAGTGCAACTTTAGCATCAGAAGCTATTTTAAATGTTGCATGCAGCAATACAGTATTGATAATACCTGGATATAACGTGTCTACTCATTTTACTAGAATTAACCAGACAAAGCACTTTGTTGCCAGCACTTGATCAATTGCGACATAGCTTAGCCTAGAGCGGTGTTGGCACTTGGCACTATAATTCATACACTGATTAAGTAAGTATTCAGTAAGGGTATGAGCCAAAGAGTAGAACAAATCAAAATACACAAGAGATATGTTGCACAGTAGTGGGGCGGCGCAGCAGTGAGTGGCTAGTGCTCGGGGATCGATTGGGGCTGGATCGGTTGTATTGGTGGCCGGCAGCGTGCTTGTGGTCTTTGGGCCTTAAGTGCAATTGTGCAAACATTGCAGCCCAGCCCAATCTTCTTTCTCTCCCTCACGGCCTCGCGTACGGCTTCGCAGAAACAGGAAACATCCGTGCCGCCATGAAAACTGCCCGCCACCGGAGGAAATTGGGAGGAGCAGAGGAAGGGTAGTTAGGCGGGGGTCGCTGCTCCGCCGTCGGCGACCCGGGGAGGCCGCCCCAGCTTGCCCCAATGGTAGATCCGCCACTGCCTGCTGGAACGTGGCCAACTGGGCTAGGTTCAGCCCAGGATACCATGCCCTGACGAACTTCAGGGCCCTTCGGGCACCTGCCCGAGCGGAGGAGCCCTTCCAAGCCTCGAAGCGGCCGATCGCCACCTCTAACCAGTCGGCGGTCCGACTGGGGGTGCGTGGAGCTCGGACGCCTGGCCAGAGGGCGGAAACCAGCTGGGACCCGGCGCGCTGAAGGCGGCGGAGCAGATGGTGAATCGGTTGCAGGCGCGTCCTGACGGCCAGGAGCTGCTCGTTCATGTTTCGAGGCGCGTCGAGCGGGATCTCCACTCCTTCCCTCCTACGTTGATCACGCCACGCCTCGATGGCCTGGCTGACGGCGACGGCGTGTCCAGGAAAGAAGTCTATGCGAAGAAAAAACAAAGATCAGAAGTCGGAAGCCGACTCTCGATGCAGTCGGCAGCTATTCCAAAGAAAGAAGATTACCATCGATCATATCCTCAATCTCGCCGTAGCCAGCGGCGAGGATCGCCTCCTTCTCAACCCACTTCGAGCGCTCGGTCTCAAACTCGGCTTGGAGGGCGCCTTCTGCCTCCTTGAATCTCTGGAGCTCCGCCTTGTGCTGGTCCGCCTGGTCCGCCAAACTCTTGGCCAGATGGTCACGCTCCTGGGCCGCCTTGATGCGCTCCTCCTCCTTGGCGCGCAGCTCGGTCTGGACCTCGCCCAGGCGCTGCTGCAGTGTGGCGTTGGCTCCTACAAAATTGAGAAAGAGAAGACAATCAACAAAGTTGACCAAAAAGAAAAGTGGTTGCCGGAAGATCCGGCCCGACTGCTCAGCAGTCGGCCCGAATCTCGGGGGCTACACCCAGCGGGTGCGCTGACGCACCCCCGCGAGAAAGAAGACAGAATGCTTACTCCGGCTTTCGGTCAGGTCGGCGGTCCGCTTAGCCAGCTCCTAGACCTGGGAGTTGAAGGCGGCCGCGTGGATGTTGTGGTAGTCCTGCAACGAAGACAAAAGGAGAGAAGACAAGTTAGCACTCGGAACTTACCTTAAAGTTCCGAGCCGCCTGCTCAGCAGCCGGCCCGGAACTCGGGGGCTACACCTAGTGGGTGGGCTGGCGCGCCCCCACGGAAGATCGCAAGAGAAAAGACAAAACAAAGCAAAGAAATGTACCCGGATGGCCGCTCGCATCGCGAAGAATGTCTTCGTATACTGCTGGAGGGCGGTGCCTTGGGCCTGGAGCTGGGCCTGAACGTCCTGCGCGGCCTTGTTCAGCACGCCCGTCCCGTCCCCAGGCGTCCACTCTGGCGGGGCGGCACTGGTGGCCTCTGCATCTGGGGCCGACGAGCTTGCAGCCCCGATCTCCTGCGCTCGCGCCGCCGAGGCCGCTTTCGCCGCACACCGGCACCCCAGAGAACGGACTACAGGGGTCGCCCCCACCGCCAGCTCGCCTCTGACTGGCGGCGCTGGTGGCACGTTAGACCGACTGCCTTGGGCCTCGGTAGTCGGCGCTTGCGAGGGCGGCAGAGGAGGCGGCCGATAGGGAGCTCGGCCTGTACTGCCAGTTGGCGCGCGGCTCGGCTGGCGGGCCGGCTGCGTAAGCCGGCAAGTTGACATAATCGCTCGTCGGGTGGATGTTCTCGACGTAGAAATAAGATTTCTGCCACAACTTGGCCGACTGCAGCAGGGAGATGGGCGGGAAATGGTTCCCGGTGCCCGGACACCGCACCGCCACGCAGGCTCCGCATTTAGCCGCCTGGCCCTTGGTGGCGGTGCCGAGTTTGAGATAAAAGCACCCCCCCCAGAGCTCAAGGGTGGGGAGAGTGCCGAGGTACCCTTCGCACATAGTGACGAAGGCGGCCAGCAGCACCACCGTATTCGGCGTGAGGTGGTGCGGCTGGACTCGGTAGAAGTCAAGAAAGGAGCGGAGGAAGCTGCTCGCGGGAAGGCCGAAGCCTCGAAGAAAATGGGACCGGAAGACGACGCGCTCATCGCCTTCCGGCACCGGTGAGATTTCTGCCTCGAGGGGGACACGTACCCGCACGTTCGTCTCCCGGGGCAGCCGCCGTGTTTGGCAAAGGAAGGAGAGGTGATCCTCATGGACATTGGAACCGTCCCAGTCGTCGGCCCGTGAGCGCGCCATGGGCGAAGGAACTCGTCGTAGGCGCGGCGCGGTGGCGAGCGGGCGAAGCCGCGGTGGAGCGAGGAAGCGCTTCGGCGAGAAGAAGCTCGATGGCGGTGGGCTGCGGCAGCGTTTCGGTAAGAGGAAGAGGTGCTGCCGCGGCGGAGAGGAAGAAGAATGGCGAGGGGAGAGGAGGGCGCGTGTGTGTCTGCCACCCCCCTCCTCCCCCTACTTATAGCCCCAGGCGGCGGAGCCGAGGGGGCGAGAGCGTGGGGGATCGTGGGATTAACTGCGCCCACTCCCCCACGATCCCATGATTGCGGCGCCAGTAAAGGGGCGTATTAAATGCCGCAGAAGCCCAACCGTCTACCTCGGCCACAGCGGATCCGCGCGTGTGCCGAGGCACTGTAGTGGCGGGCCCCGGCCTGCGGCGACGTCCCGTCGCGCGCGTGGGCTGGCAGGCCGGCTTGGCCTGCTGACGCCGCGTGGCTGGCATGCACGGGCGGCGAGCCTGGCGTCCGGCCGCCATGCCGCCTGGTCCCCACCACGGCGTTACGAGATTGCCAGGCGGCCAGCCTGGTCACGGCCGACACCTACCAGTCGGCACTTCGGAAGACGGACGAAGCAGGACACCAGACAACCCAGAGTAAGAAGCTGCTGGGGCTTCTCGCCCTTTCGGCCGCAGCGCCCCACCAGCTTCGGGGACTACTGTCGGAGTAAATGACCACAGGTCGCCTCATCAGCTCCCCTTGGTATTTCAAGACATCGGGGCAGGCTGCACCCCTCAAACATCAAAGACAAAGGACCGCCTTCTTGGGGCTGGCTGGTCCAAGCGACCGGTTGCCAGGAGGCGGCGGAATCCAGAAGATGGCCATGAAGTGGGCCGACTCCTAGCAGGCGGCTTCCTGGGAAGCCGGATCCCAGCAGGCGGCCCCTCGCGCCCTCAAAGTTAGCACCCACATAAACACGACGAGACGGGGCGTGGCTACAGTACAAGCCTGCCAACCCTGAATCCAGGGCAGAGCGTGGCCACAGTGCAGCGTACCAAGCGGACATCCCACGCCCGACGCGGCACTGTTGCCATGCTGCTCATGACATCACACATGGCAGAGGAAGCCATGCTCCCACGACGGGCTGTCTGTACGGCCCACAGGCGGCGGGCCCTACCTGTCCGTGAGAGGCCAGGAGGCGGCGAGCCCTGACCAGTCGGCTCGGGGGAGGCCGGCTCCTAGCAGGCGGGCCTCCCCCTTCCTTGAAGTTTGAGCACCATTAACCAGAAGAGACGGGGAGTGGCTACAGTGAAACGCCCGCCAGGCGGCGGGACTGTAGCCACGCTCTCCCCGACCAAGCATGCATCATCAGTGGCACGGCTACAGTGCTACGCAGCCGACAGGACCTGCAAGTGGCGGGCCCGGCTTGTCGGCCGAGTACGAGACAGCCAGGGGGACCCACCAGGCGGCGGGCCCCTGCAGTCGGCGGAGAAGCCGGCGACCAGAGACACTGACGGCCGGGTCCTACGCCCGGCCAGATTACCATTGTATCCCTGGGGGGTAGGCCTATATAAACCCCCAGGTCACCCCATGCAGGGGGTTGGGACCTGGGTAGAGAGGAGAAAGCCTCCTGAGTTCAGCACTCACACAGACACATAGGGAGAGGAGTAGAGCTAGCCTTGCCCTCCTTCCTCCTCTAGCAAAACAGCTCAAGGAGCAAGTTTGTAGCTACTTGTTAAGGTAGTGATCATGCGGAGACCCCGCAGAGCAGGACTAGGGGTGTTATCTCCAAGGAGAGCCCCGAACCTGGGTAAGATTCGCAGGCGTATGCGGTCTCGCTCATTCCTGCTTCCAGAGCCCGGCGACGTACTTTTGTCCCCATCCATGATAAGCCATCCTTTGGCATATGTCGCACGATACCCCCGACATAGAGTGACTTAACTAATTCACTTAATGTGGATTATATTTTTATAATTGCTTCTGGATTAGTTGCAATATTGTGAACAATTTTGATTTGCTGTTTGAAGATATAATTATTTGTATTGCATTTTGAATTTTGAATTGAATTGGATTATTGCTTAAATGCAATTTGATGTTGATAATCATGATGACAAGGCATGTTGTCTAGGTTAATGATAGAGTAAAGATCTGGGGGTGTTACAAATCTCCTCCACTATAAGAAATCTCGTCCCGAGATTTAAGTGGGGAAGTAAAGGTAACTTCGGAAGAACGGACCTTTGCAAGGTCAAGTATTTGGCGGATAACTCAGAGAATGTGGCAGAAAGAATCTCTCGAGTTGAAATTTAAGAAAACTCCGAGAGCAAAATAGGAAGGTATGATAAGAAGTTTCAAGCGAAGGGACATCCGATTGATAACTGTACAGAGTGTGAAAAGAGGTTCAGAGCATCGGGAATAGACAAATTCTTGAAGGGTGACTCATGATAACACACAAAGTCAATTGCAAAGAATATTTCGGAATCAGGGATATACAGGAGAGTCAGGTTCCGATCCTGTGGAACTGTGGGGGGTGTCGATTATAAGTAGGGTTAATGGTAACATCTTAACGGTCACGACATCAAGGTATGTCAGAGGATAGTCTGTCAGTTATGTTGGTAGCATCATCGGTACCAAGGGTGAGGGACGAAGAGAACCATTTTCCTGCTCGTTAAAACGAGGCGGACCAATAGGCATAGTTCTCGTCCATCGGTGGTTACCGGAATGTCATCAACATTAGTAGCAGGGTCTCACTGACAGAGTTGTGCACCGGGGTGTTTTCTTAAACATGGAATTATCTCTGCTTGGACCATATAGGTTATCTAAGAGATTAAGCAGACCAATGGAAAGGAGAATGAAGTTGTTGGATTAAACGAACCAATGGAATGGAAAATGTGTTTTACATACAAGAATTGGGAGTATATCCTTCCAAAGGGAAAGCGGAGCACGATATACATGACAGGACAGCAAGTTTGAAAGTATTAAGACAAAGGGGCGAGGGAAGATTCATGATATTACCCATACAACAGTGTTTGGATAATAGATCAAGAAACATTTGGCAATATGCTCCCAATGTTCTTGTTGATATTCGGGATACCACAGTCATGCTTCGAGGTAGCGATAACATGGTGTTTCAAGTAAGGGTTGGATCGAAAGATCACTAGAGGTACAAAGAAACACTTCCAGGATTATCTTGGAACGTAAGGATTAACCAAACACAACCAGGTCTGTGTTGGCAGAAAGTCAAGGATGGTATTGATGATATCACAAATCATCGAGGGGCAGGGATGGTATTTCTAGACATGAATTCAATTGTTATCCTGGAAGAGGTCAGAATGTTGATGATGATCACGACACATTTGTCGAAAGATTTAAAGAAGATGAAATCGATCGGCAATGACATCTTAGTCAAAGGGAGGATGAAGCGAAAGGTTATTGAAGCCACGGATACGACACAAGCTTGAAATCAAGCTTGTTGTTCGAGGTGAAATGACAAGATGAGGAAGATGGACATAAGCTTCGCTCATCGTCGGAAGTTGTGCTCCGGGTATAAGGACTAGGTAGCACAGTTAGAATTTAGTACTACAAGCATATAGCTGATCAGGCTAGGAATGATGTGATGGAGTATTAAACTTCCCAGTAACAAGTACTAGGGGTAATACCTAAAGGTAAATCGGAGTAGAGGTTGGACGGGGGAAATGATTTGCAGAGGATAAGTATTTTAACTTATCCGGAAAGTGGAATCAAAGAGAAAATATGGTCGGAACCACGATTGCAAAGGATCAATTCATAGATACAAGATGAACTTGTACCAAGGAAATAATTATTTTTACGAGCAGCTTCCATGATAAGTTCTACATCGGGTCCATGGGCTTGAACTCAAAGGTTCAAGGTCGACTCCCACTTCTTCAATGCATCACCTTTCATTCACTACTCTTATAAAAATGATTTTAGTATGAAAACCTACCTGGTGAATTACCGGGGAAGTATGACCCGTGAAAACCTTTCGGGTTCACACAGATTAAGGAAGGCATATGTTCAACCCGTAGGGGTATATTAGGAACACATACCTCAACTTCAGGAGTATTTAACACAAGCTCGGCAGCAGAGCATGGTTGACAAAAGGAGAGGATACAATTTTACCAAAGGCATTATGTATCAGGGGGAATAGTTAACAAGGTTATGGAATATGGAGGACACTATCAGATAATGATCCACCAAAAGATCTGGCGGTCCGCAAAGAGATGCGATTGGGATTATCGGTACTTAATCAGAAGAATGCAAGTGCGTCGGGTTATGGGATTATAGGAATAGTTTGAGACTTAACTTCAAAGGACTTATGAGTTCCAAATCGGGGGATCAGAAGCAGACGGCTTGATCAAGGATGGATAAGTTAAAAAGACTTAGGGGTACAAGCGATGGCAAATTGATTGGTCGAGAACCAGCTCATGTTCGGGAAGACGTCTGAGCCAGAAAGAAAATTTAAAAGGATCAACTGATGATTGCGTGCATTCGCACTCATGTTGAATCAATAAGACCAGAATGACGGTGTCAAAGGATACCAATGAATATTGCCAGACATATGGAATTAACCATAATTCAGGCCGGTAAGGATAATCAAGAGTGATAGGCTACAGAGGATTCTCGGGAGATCATATAGTTTTTCAAAGTATTTAGGAAACGCATGAGCATCTGGTGATGAACGGTTCCCACAAGTATGAAGAATTACTCGCAGTGCGAAAGAAGCTGCAAAGCGGTAGGCACAAAGGATTCTCGAAATGTCGGATAGTATTTCGATATGTCGGATGAAACCCGAGAGTAACTGAATTGAATATATGAGCGACGAGTGTAAGTAGTTATCCATAGCGATTTATCGGTGGTCAGGAACTGCAAAGCAGTGGGCACAGGGTCTCGGAAACATCGAGAAGTATCTTCAGAGTCTTCTGGCGAAGCAAGCGGTCATCGGTAGTGAAGGGGCTCTCCAGGAGGAAGTGGTTACGAGATCCTAATGCTAGAGTTAGTAAAATCTTTAACCCGAATAGAAGAGAGATCAGAGTCCCAGAGTATAGACGAGGAATAAAAGATCCTAATAGCACCCAGTTGGCGACGTGGGCCCGTAAGCCACACAGCCAAGTTAGTAAAACAGTTTCGGAACACTAGACTCAACTTCGGCCAAGGAATTGGATAGGGGGATTCCTAGAGGCAGTCGGCTCTGATACCAACCTGTGACGACCCCGGCTTAATCATGCACTAACCATACACGCAAATGCACACGATCAAGCCTAAGGACTCACTTGAAGATATCACAACACAACTCTAAAACATAAATAAAGTCATACAAGCTTTATATTACAAGCCAGGGCCTCGAGGGCTCGAATACATCGCTCGATGGCATACAAGTGTCAGCGGAAGCATTAGATATCTGGGTACAGATATAACATAGTTACAGATAGGCCTTTAGAAAGGCGGGGCAAAATAAAATACTACGATCGAAAAGGCGTAGGCCTCCTGCCTAGGACCCTCCGAATCCTACTCCTGGTCGTCGGTCGGCTCCTCGTAGTAGGACTCACCGGGAGGGTAGTAGTAGTAGCCGTCGGCGGGGGGCAGCAGGCTCAGGGGCTCTGTCCTCTGGTTGCGACAAATGGATAAGGGGAGAAAAAGAAAGCAAAGCAAACGTGAGTACTCATCTGAAGTACTCAGCAAGCAAGGATCTACACTACATATGCAACATTATCAAAGGAGGCTGTATATGTGGACTGGGCTACAGAAATGCCAGAATAGAGGGGAAAGCCTAGTCCTATCGAAGACTAGCATCTTCAAGCATCTTCATCGGTCTTGCAGCATTAGAAGAGTGCAGATTAACATAATGTAACGTAGTAGTAATGTCATCAACCTCGCCCAGAGATCCTTTCTCGACTCCCTGCGAGAAAGCAATCCCAGAGCCATACTATCCAGTATCATCTCAAGTCACCAGTTCTAGTTGTACCGATCGGGATACAACTCCGAGTGTCCGTTATCGTAGGACATGCTATCGATAGATTAGTTCTTCCCTGCAGGGGTGCACCAACTCACCCACCACGCTCGCTTAACTCCGGCTGGACACACTTTTCTGGGTCATGCCCGGCCTCGGCCAAACGATACGCCGCAACCCGACCGAATAACTAACAGAGAGGTCAGAACGCCGTACTAACCCTATGCCCCTAGGGGTCTTGGGCCATCACCCCGGGAACTCCTGCACATTGCGAACGCGGCCGGTGAGCAGACCTAGCCCCCCTTATACAAGAGCAGGGCGTTACCAGTCCAAGCCAGCGCGCGCCGCTCAGTCGCTGACGTCTATTAAGCTCCGGCTGAAGTATACGACGCAGAACGCCCATACTATGCCCACGTGATGGTTAGTGCTATCAGGCCAGAGGCCCCTCGAATCAAATATCCAAACCGTTAGTGTGTTGGTAGTGCGGTAATGAGCAGAGACTCACGAAAGAAGTGACCCCGTCGTCCCGTCTCGAGGACTTGCGGTAAGGGCTAGGAATACCCGGCCACGCCTCGTGTTCAGCTCTCGGGCACCATCCAGGTCCACCCGACTCCACATCACTCTCATCATAATCTCATGCGGGTACCCCTCAGGGCCGACCCGTCTTTATTCAGAATAAATAGTACCAATAGTAAGGTAAAGGCATCCGTGTGGCTACCACATCAAGAAGGAATCCGAGGCATCACCCTCGCTGGATTCCCACCTGACATAAACATCAAGGTGAATGAAGGATGAATCACCCTCGAGGTCCACACTAGAGCAGTTGCACGATGATGTCGTTTTCGAGGGTGGAGTAGGAGGAATCACCCTCGCTGACCACGTCCGATTAACTAACCTACAAGGTTATCATCAGAAGTGCTGATGAGGTATCACCCTCGGCACTCGATAGTAACCAAGTAGTGTCGAGCAACTAAGGGGAAGTGATGTGCGGTGCTGGGGCCTGATCTTCGATCCCGTTGATCGGGTCTTCTGATGATCCAGCGGGGCAGTCGGGATACAGTGGGGTCTCTAATGGGTCTCTACCCAACCTATGCTAAATAGTTTAGGATAATCAGGTAGGTCACAATAGCAGGTTACAATAAATAGGCTATGCAGCAGATATAGGATAACAGCAGCAGCAATAACTTCTAATGCAAGCATAAGAGAGAAGAGAGTAGGCGATATTGGAATGCTCAAAAGGGGGGGTGCTTGCCTGGAAGCTTTGCGGCAAAAGCAGGGTCATCAGTAGTGTCGTCTGGCTCCTGAGCAGTGTCGGTCTCGGGGGCTATCGGATAGAAGAAGGGGGAAAGAAACAATAAATAACAGAACAATCAAACCATCACAGAACATAACAAGGCAGATACGCGGTGCTAGGGGAGACCTAACGAAGGGCTACACGTTGCAGACGGAGCGGAAAACATTCGGAGATATTACCAGCTCCAGGCAATTATCGGTCAGTTGAACCGGAGGGGAAAATTCCATGTTCATCATGCTAGAGGCAGGTGACAGGTATGAGGAAGGCATATTCGGATTTTCTGATTGCTTTTCATATATAAATCATTTTCATCGGAGCTACGGTTTAATTTATATTAATTTCCAAAGTTTTAGTAATATTCTAGAATTATTAATTTATCAGAAAAAGAGATACTGCGTCAGCCCGACGTCACTATGACGTCAGCAAGTCAAACCCGCTGGTCCAGGTCAAACCTGACCTGCGGGACCCACCTGTCATAGAGAGTGGGTTAAACAGAGTAATTTTCCACCTAAACAGAGTTAGTTAGCTAGTGGGCCCGGCCTGTCAGTGGCTAAATAACTAATCTAATTATGTTTTAAATAAAAGTGGTTAATTAACCTAATCTAAACGGGGGAGGAACCCACTGGTCAGTGACTGATCCAGCCCAGTCAGCACGTTGACTTGAGTCAATGGGGTCAACAGAGCTGCGGGGCCCATCGGCCAGTGACCCAGGCGGGTCCACGTGGCGGCCAGGTCAACAGGCGGTGCCGAAGCTGCTCCGGCAACCATTTCCGCGGCGGTTGGTCGCCGGACTCGGGCAGAATTCTGCTGTGGTGCGCCGTTCGCAATGCGCGGGGCGGCGTTCGAAAGCTAGCGACGTCGCGCATCCTATGGGACGGACGAGAGGCCTCGGGGTGGCCCGTGGTGACGGCGGTGTCGAGCGATGCGGCGGCCGGAGATGGGAGAGGCCGGATCTGGGGCTACGGGGTTCGGTAGGACGTGCGGCTGGGCTCACTGGGCTCCTGGAAGTACCAGGAGCTCGTTGCCGTGCTCAGGCAAGGGCTGCGACAGCGGTGGCCACGGGGTGGAGCAGGCAATGGTGGCGAGCTTTGGCCTCGACGGCGTCGGCGGCTACGGGCACCAAAACAAGTGGGCGGAAAGGGGTTTCAAGCGGGAAGCTCACCGAGGGGACACGGTGGCCGGCAAAAAGCTTAGGAGCTCCAGCAACGGCGAATCGAGGCGGCGATCGACGATGGCCGTAGAGGAAGAAGGCGAGGCAGTCCGGCGATGCAGAGCTCCTCGACCCGCGCGCGTGGTTGGGGACGAAGCGGCCGACGTCGGTGAGTCCAGTGGACGGGTCGGAGAGGCGCATGGAGCACAGTGGCCGCGACGGAGCATGGTGCGGCGACGGCGGCGCTCAGCTTGTCGCGGGGAGGAAGAGAGCGAGGGAGGGAGAAGCGAGGAGGAGGGGGAGAATGGACGAGGAGGTCCAGGGGGATGGAAGAGCAGGTCCTTATCCCCTGCGTCGGTGGGTGCCGCGGTGTCGGCCAGCGGCTGGCGAGCGCGCGCTTGGCCATGGCGGCGGCGACACGTCTAGGAGAGAGAGCGGGAGGAGAGAGAGATGGGCCAGCTGGACTAGGCTGAGTGCACTGTGCACTTAGGCCCAGCCAGTTAGGCCTTTTTCATTTCTTTCTCTGTTTCTTTGTTTCTTCTCTGTTTTGTTAATTGTTAGGCCACCTTTACACTTTTGAAAAATGTGAGACTTGGCTCAAGTATTACAATGCAATATTACCAACCACCAAAAACTGGTTTGGGCAAAATATGATTTCCTTTGAATTTTGGATTAAATGAAATGGATTTAATCGTTGCTGTTTTGGTACTGTTTGAAGTTGTTAGAGTGACTTAACTAATTCACTTAACGTGGATTATATTTTTATAATTGCTTCTGGATTAGTTGCAATATTGTGAACAATTTTGATTTGCTGTTTGAAGAAATAATTATTTGTCTTGCATTTTGAATTTTGAATTGAATTGGATTATTGCTTAAATGCAATTTGATGATGATAATCATGATGACAAGGCATGTTGTCTAGGTTAATGATAGAGTAAAGATCTGGGGGTGTTACACGTGTGACCCGCGCTGCTACTATTTATACACAAGGCCAGCTGGTGGGCCTCACTTAGCAGCAGCGCGGGCCTATTACCCAACGCTACAGGTAGTTACCTTAGCAGTAGCGCGGGCCTCTTACCCCGCGCTACTGCTAAGTGCGCCAACCAAAATATCAGCCACCTTCCCCCCTCTCCCTCCCTCTTCCTTCTCCCATAGCTTGCTTTTTTTTCCACTTGCTTTCTTCTCTCTCTCTTCCTTCAATTCTCTCCTCCACCCTCTTTCTCCTTTGCCCCTCCACCATCTCCATTAATGGCTCCCCTTTGCTCTCTTCATCTCACTTGCTTTCTTCTCTCTATCTATCCCTAGCCTTCTTCCCATCTCCATGAGGCCTCCACTTCATTGACTCACTAGCTCTCACTCTCTCGACTAGCTAGACTCATCTCTCCTCCCAAGTAGATCTACTCATTAACTCACTACCTCCCCCTCATTAATGAAGAAGGAGCATTAATTATCATTGTCCACTTTGATCCCTAGGCCTCATCACCGTGCTCCTTATCGAGATACTCTCTCCGTCCTTGAAAGAGTGTACTTCCAACTTTGTTGGAAAGTTAAACTTTTTTATGTTTGACCATATTTATACAATAATACATCAAAATTTATGCCATCAATTTATTAGCATTAGATTCATGATGAAATATATTTTCATCATGTACCTATTTGGTTTCACAAATATTAATATGTTTTTGCACAAACTCGGTCAAACTTTGAGATAGTTTGTGCCTCCAACAAAGTTAGAAGTACACTCTTTCAAGGGCGAAGGGAGTAGGTGAGTAAAAACTAGTGTTGTGCAAGAATGCAATTTGTGTGATATGACCGAACTTTGCGATATGACCGAATTGTGCTATATGGCCGAATTATGTGATAGGATGGAATTTTGCGTGGCATGAGTTGCCTATGGGTATTTGCTGAATTGTGCATGACATGAGTTCCCTATGTTTTGCCAAAATTTCGATTTATTTCCGTTTCGGCAAATTTTGGGCAAACTCGAATGTTTTATTTTTAGGGAAGGCCATGCCGAAATTTTGTATGAATTTGATGCATGCATGCATGCGTGGTTATAATTCTTTTGCTTATACCGCGCAGGCGATCATGAAGGTCAACGGAAGGATGGTGGATAGATTCTTGCGATCCACGGTGGACGACATGTTTCAAAATAACCGCAACGAGATTTTATATCCATGTCAAAAATGCAAAGGAGTCTGGCTCGACCCCTTTAAGGGTGGTCGTTTGAAGGCACACCTGCTCATGCATGGTTTCATGGATGACTATACTCGGTGGATAAGTGAAGATAGCTTAGCTATAGCGCGGGGTTGAACCCAGCGCTACAACGAAGTGTCACTTAGTGTAGCCCAGGCCCTCCTTCTCCTTCCTCCACCCATTCCCCACTCCACTCTCTCCCATGATTCCCATTCCCCTCAGACGCCTCCGCACTCGTACTCTCATCCCCATCGACCACCGCCGGTCGGACCGCCCCATCCATCCCCACCCTCGACATCGTCCCACTGCCATTGGACGTTGACGACCCTCTCTTCACCGCCCTCCTTGACACCAATGACCCCTGCATCCTCTTCACCGCCGACTTCTGCCTCCTCTTCACCTCTGGGTCCTACGTCCTCTTCACCGCCCTCCTCGACACCGCCGGCCTTTGCCTCCTTTCACTACAAAAAAATACAATTCCGTGATGATACGTGTTTGTCATAGTAGGTCACGTTTTCTGTCATGCATGTACATCCATGACGATTTTATGACAGAATCAAGATAGTCATACCTGTGGTGTTGTAGAAGTGTTCCATGACATTACCAAAATTATCATCACGGAAGTGTCCACTTCCATGACGATAAATCGCGCGTCATAGAATTGCTTTCGTCAAGGGTAACCAACACGTGGCATCCACCATAACAGGTCGCCGTTAAGCTATCGGGTTCCGGTTTGGATCCGATAACCCGTTAATAGCCCGGACCAATGGGGATTTTCCACGTGTAAAATTCTCAATGGCCAGAGGAACCACGTGTCGGCTCACTGTTGAGACAGATGTCATCCACTCATTGGACCGAAGGCACCTATGATACGTCGACACGTGGCACGGCCCAACAGAGGCCCATTCCAGTGAAAAGGCCGGCCCGTTTGACTTGGTCAAAAGGTAGCGAGCCGGCCCACGGAAAGCCTATTAACGGCCTATTCGCATATAGCCCATTTACAGCCCGCTAACTCATGGCCCGTTACGGTCTACCCGAATTTGGCCCAGTAGCGTCATCTGGGCCGTACAATATGATTCCAGCCTGTTGTAACTTCCGGCCCATGTATGGCCCATGACGTCTTTTGGCCCATAGGAGGCCCTTTGTAACTCTAGGCCCATTAAAGGCCCGGGATGAAATTGGCCCATAATGAACAGTGTATCGCTTTATACCCATTAACGGCCCATTATTCCGTCGGCCGTTTCCAGCCCGTGTTAACTTTCGGCCTTCTAAGGGCCCATTTATTCTTGGGCTCATTTCCAGAATTCGTTTACTTACGGTCCGTTACTGGCCTGTTCCGCTTGTGGGCCAAATTCAACCCGTGGTTACAGTCGGCCTGTTTGTGGCCCGTTAACCCGTTGGGCTGTTTTCATAGCGTCATCAAATACGGCCTATTAATGGTCCGTTATGGTTGGGCCATAAAACAGACGATTTCCACTCTAGCCTGTTTACGGCCCATTTCGCGGACCGTTATTGGTCCACGAATAGTACGGCCCATGTTTGGCGAAACGACTATACGGCCCGTAGAAGGCCCATGGATCCTACGGCCCATAGAAGGCCCATGGATCCTACGGCCCGTAGAAGGCCCATGGATCCTACGGCCCATAGAAGACCCATGGATCGTACGGCCCGTAGGAGGGCCATGGTCACTATAGCAGGTAGCAGGACCATGGTTACAACAGTCCGTGTGTTGCCATGGTTATGGTGGCCTAGTTATAAAAATAGGTTATTGTGGCCACTAGAAAAATGCGGAAAAAGAACTGCAGTGACTACAAGTAAACAACTAAACAAGATAATAAGGAAATAAATAAGCAAGCAACTAACGCTAGGCTATTACGGCTATTACACATATTATATCCACTGGGCATCAAAGTTCACCACCAGTGCAAATATAGGGAACAAAGCAGCATATTACATACACTGGCCATCTAAATTGGCCACCAGTGCAAATAAACGCGGCAGCAAAACAAGTCCATAACTGAAACAACTTCAGAAGAGCTCAAGAAACGTTATCCTGGGTATCCACCATGCTGGTAATAAGCTTAGCAAGCTTATTAGCTTTGTCCTGTTTGGCGCTAAAATCCTCCAACGCTTGCTGTTGCACCAGAAAGTATGCATCTGAATGCTCCAGGGACTTCCGCAGTCCTTCGGCTTCTTGTCGCAGCACAACTGATCGATGTCTTTCAACTTGTAGTTGAGACTCAAGAAACCGAACTAATTCAGATAGTGAGTTTGAATAGCTTGTGCTAGCGGTAGTGGCTAGTAACTCGAACACTAAACCAAGACAGGACTTTGGGGTTGTCTCACTGTCTTCAAGATAGTTTTCCTTAGCTGTTTTATCAGCTTTGTTGGAGACCAACAAGGATGTCTCACTATCCTGAACCTTATCTGCATTACTTCCTTTACCATTGCTTAATAAGGCACTCTTCCCCAATATTCTGTCAGCATTCTAAAAGAAGAAACAAGAAGACACATAACAGGTTTAGCATGTACTAGTATATGAAACTCATTTTGGTGGACCAGTTCATTAGTAAGGTGGATAGGATTAAACTACCAAGTCTTCTATTGCCAAGTAGTACATAATAAAAGCATCAAACAAACATATATCTATGTCCTATGGTAACTGCATTGTCTTGCCAAATCAAAATAGAGACACGGTTCAAATCATATCAGTTCAAGACAAAGCAGCACTGAAAGAATACAAAGCGTGGGAAACTACACGGCACAACAAGATTTCAGATGGGTACCACGGGTCTACATGTACAACAACACTATTGGCTCTATTGTGATGCTAGTAATGTGCATGATATGAGAAGTTAACTATATACACAATTGAAATTGAAATCAACAGAGCTATTTATAAGAGCAAACCTGTTAAAGAAACATGCGTAAACATACCTGTTGTGCCATTGGAGTTTCGATTGGATCCTTTAATTTAAAAATAAGTTTGTATGAGTAAATACAGTGATACAAGAGCAAAGCAGTATGCACGATATCAATGGAATCTTAAATGAGAACAATTGTTCTTCAGGTTTAAGCACTTGTTCTACATGAACAGAGTACAGTAAGACGCAGGCATATAGTACTTCAAAATAAAAAATGAGCTCATAGACCTTACCACATTCTTGGTTCGGGACCAGTACAGAACAAGGCATTCCCAGTCATCGTCCAATAAATGTGTCCCAGGAGAACGTAAGGGAATTTGATGAGTTTCTTTGCCAGTGAAGTACGTTTTCTTCAGGTAATTCCGATACTGCCACCAAGCATTCTTGAAGATAGCAGAGGTATTAGCACAGGTTACCTCATCCTGAGTTTCCAAATCGGTCCTTCTCTATAGAGAAAAATGGGAAAATTTGCTGTATTATAACCATCATGGAGGTAGAATATATGGGACAAAGCAAAGTAATTGCCATGAATAACATTACTTACACATAACTCCTGGAGAAACACCTGCAACTGGCATTTTCCTTCATCTTGAGTATAATATTTCCATGATGGGAAGATACGCATATAGGATTTAACAACATCAAATGCGATAGATGCTAAACTACGAATGGCTGGTTGTGCTTCCTCCACAGGAATAGGTGTACTAACTAGTGGAGTTGGGGTTCGCCGTGGTAGTACTGGCGCTTTGGGCACTGGAGCTGCCTTACTAACTACTCTTGTTTGGGAGCTATGTGGTGGAGATGGTGCTGTGTCAACAGGAATTGGGTTACTATCTGCTGGGGTTGGGGTTAGATTGGGTGAAGCTGGTTCTCTGTCCATCGCAATAGGGGTAAAATCTGCGAGAGTCTGGGTTATGTGTGGTAGGGCTGGTTCTCGTGCATGTACAACTGGGGTGCTATCTCCACCAAGAGGTAGCACTGTTTTATTTCAAGTCCGTGTTTTTACTCTGCTAGATACTGCCATCACCCGCTCCAATTCAAATGGTTGATAAACAGGAAACGTAGTTGAATGTACAGACATTGTATGAGAGACATATGCAATAGATAGTGTGGCAAAAAGAGGGCATGAAATAGTTGACATGTATATTGTTTAACTAAAAAGGATAGCATGACATAATTTCACATATATGATGTCTATCTAAACTGGATAGCATAACATGACATAATTCAAAGATATGATGACTAACTAAACAGGATGGCATGAGATAATTATATGATGTCTTTAGTAAACAGGTTCGCATGACATAATTCACATACATGTTATCTAAGTAATAAGGATCGCATGATTTAATTCACATATGTGATTTATATGCTAAGTAGAGGGCATTTGCATATATGATGTCTGAACTAAGAACATGGTGTTGAATATTGTGTATATGATGTCTAAACTATGCAATGCAAGACACCATATGCATGATATGAGCAGTATAACCGTGCCAAGTTAGAGCATACACCTCGGTGGGGGAATAGGACTGGTCATCTGTCTCTGAATCCATCTGTGAGGAGCTATCAGGACCCAGCAAGAGATCCTCTTCGACAGGTAGCACTGTCTGCTCTGAAGACCTTGTTTTCACTCCAGATTTTTCCATCACCCACTCAAATGGCTGATTCACAAGAAGAGTAGTTTAATGTACAAACATTGTCGACAAATGAAAATGTAATGAAGAAAAGGATGGGCAAGATATCATTCAAATATATGATGCCTGGTTAAATAGGATGGCATTGCATATTTCACATATATTATGGCTGGCTAAAAGAGATGAGACTGCATAATTCCCATATATGATATCGAAACTAAATAGGTGGCATTACAGAACATGTATAAACTAAGCAGATGACATATATGATGTCGAAAGTAGGCACTGCAAGGCAACATATGCATGATATGACTAACATCATCATGCCAAGTTAGAGCAAACACCTTGGGGGGTAAATAGGAGTGGTCAGCTGCGTCTAAATCCGCAGAACAGATATCTTCATCTGGATTACAATCTGGAGAGGGGGGGGGGAGGGTTTGCCATTGAACCCACCATGGAGCAATGTGTGCATGACATTGTATTGCCGCGCAAAACTCTTCTCTTTTTCTCTACATGTTCAGCATGACTGTGTACAATATCTGACATGCATACGAAAAAAATATATAGTGAGATTATGTAAGGAGAGCATGCAGAAATCTAGAGTGATGGTAACAACTAGTGGATGGATCCAAAAATAATGATAGCTATAATTTAATAAAAAGGCAGATGATAATTGCTTTACTATTTGTTTCCCATCCAAGATGAACAACATAGGCATACCCTAGGTGAACCAGATAATAAACATAGATACTATTCATTGCTGCCTCGATATGTGCCCCACAAGTAATTTTAAAACTCAAGTTTGAACATTAATTTGGACCTGACTTGGAGTCTAAGAGGTGAACAGGACGATAAAGTAGCAGGTAATATTAAGCAATGCATAACATAAGCAGAAAGAAAAGAGTGCGACCTCTCTTGTGGACCCGTGTACTCCTCAAGTTCATCTGCTGAGTCGATGATGGTGATGCTGTTGCGGTGGGTGCCGGCGGCAGGGAAGGAGATCTGAGGCAGCGAAAGACGGTCAGGGGTCGTGATGTCTGGTTTGGTGGATGCTTCTGTCGATGGAGCAGCTCAGGTGAGGTGGACGACGTCGCGGCAGGAGCAGGACAAACCACACAAAGTTTTCTTCGACACCTACCTGTAACTGAAGTAATTCTGTAAGGGCTCCTTTGGCTTGCAGGATTCTAAAAACGCAGGGATAGGGAAAACACCGGAATAGGATAGGAATGCACGTGGGAAACAGAGCATTTGTAAACACAGGATTTCTGTCAACTTGGGTGTTTGGTTCACAGGAATTGGAAGAGCAGAGGAATGCAAAGAAACATGGCCAAATTAAAGTGAAACCATATGAAAGCGTGTACAGTTAGAATGTTATTTTGCCACTAATGTACTTGGTCTTGTTTTCATGCATAGGATTTTGAAAAGTAGGTCCAGGTGGATGTTTTGCTCCATTCCTTTCAACAAAATGCATGAATAATTGAATAGTAGAGTGCCATAGGAAAATTTCCTATTGCTATGTTTTCCTTCAGTTTTTCCTTTGAACCAAAATAGCCCTAGTGGATTGACATGAATGTAGAGTAATAAGTGATGCGACAAGTGTACAACCTCTTTGCCATAGCCGTGTCGACCTCGGCATCACTGGGTTGGTCGCTGAAGAAGTTGAGGTAGAGGTGGTTGTCGGAGGTGTGGAGGAAGATATGAGGAATCTATAGACGGCGTCTAGGGCACTGCTCTGTTGTGATGGATGGTTCCGTCGTTGGAGCAGCTCCAGCGAGCCGTAAGACGTCGAGGCTGAAGCAGTACAAGACAGATATCGTTAATCTCAAGTGGGATTCTAATAGCATCTCCAATAGATGATGTAAAATACATTACCAAAAAGTGATAGATGTAAAATTTACATCACCAAAAAACACCTGACTACAACAGATGAGGTAAAAACTGTTGACTCTGAACTTAAGTGTCGAAACTGAAATTTACTATGGAATCTGAATGTTACTGTCGAAACTGAATGCACTGGTAGCAGAGAGGCACTTCACATGTAGTTTAGGCCGCGCGAGCACTAGTAGTAGAGAAACAGTGATCTAAATCAGCAGGCGATCGACGGGGAACATAGTAGCAGATAGCAGCCGGAGCAGCAACGCCTGGAGGAGCAGCGCGAACTAGAGCTAGAGCAGCAACTCGTGTAGCTGCAGCAGCCCGTGTACCAGCATCAGCAGCGCGAGCGAGAGCAAGAGCAGAGCAGCAGCACGAGCGAGGGGGAGAGTAGAGCAGTAGCGCGAGCGAGCGAGCGATGGCCGGAGCAGCAGCAGCAGCAGATCCGGCTGGTATGGCCGCCGCCGCCGAAGGGGCCTCGCACTGGGGGAGAGCCGCCGTGGAGATGTCGCCCGCGGCGCTGGCTTCGAGGTAGCCACGCCATGGGGGTGCGGGATGGAGCACCGTCGGCGCCGGGAGGTCGGGTTAAGGAGAAGGTGCGATGCGATGAGTGTACAACCTCTTTGGTGGCGCCGAGTAGGCCTCGGCTTCGTCCGAGGAGTTGGTGAGGATGCTGCGGTTCCGGTGGAGCATGTTAAGACGGCGCTGTGGGGATGGAGCAGCCGCGATAGATGAGGCGATCATCGGAGCAGCTCCTTGGAGGTGGAGGACGGGGCGGCTGAACCGGCGGGACGACAAGATCGACAACGGATCCTCATCCGAGGAGGTGGATGAGGGACGTCGAGCTGTTGCGGTGGACGATGTCATCGAGGAAGAGGCTCTGGCTGGGCAGTGGTGAGGTGGCGGACGGAGGAGGGTGGGGTTTCGCGGCTGGAGCAGAGAGGTTATGGCGGCTTGGGATTTCGAATGGCGAAAAGGAGGCGATGGGAGGGGGGAACCATGACTTAGGGACGCGCTTGTCCAAAATGTAGGGTGTGTTACAAAAGTACCCCCACGGATTTGAACTAGCGGCCCTTTCGGCTCAGGGTTAGAAGGGGGATTTCGCGTGTCGGGATTTGGCAGCTGGAGGGAGTTTTCGCGCGCGTTGTAATTTCGAGATAGCAAGGCGCAGGTTGTGAAGGCGCGAGTTTTGGGACCACGATATCTGAATTTTTGGGATATAACAAGGCGCGGGTTGAATTTTAGGGACAAGCCTAACGTGTAATATTGTACGTACCAAATCAATTCGCAGTTCCCTCAACGAAAAAAACAAAAAAAAATACTCCCTCCGTTCCTTTATATAAGGTGTATTAGTTTTTACCAAAAAATTCATAATGTAAGGTGTATTTATCTTTTCCTCACAGTTTTCCATGCGCGCCCTTCCTCCATCCATTACATGCCTATGATAAAAAGTACTATGTATTCCCAATAGGAAGGTAGTAAAAGAAGAATATCTCTCCCTGATTGCATGCTCTCACATTTCTCTCTCTCCCATCCCACCGATTAATTTTATTCTGGTGCAGCGAGATTTAGTTGCCTTTTAATAGGCCACTAGTTATTTAATAGTCGCTAATTAACCTGCTTACAACCTAATTAGCTAAGGGTATTTTTGTCCAAAATTCTTCTCAAATCTCTGCCTTGGTCACCGCGCCCAATAAAATGCACCTTACATAAAGGAACGGAGGGAGTAAAACTATTCACACCACACAAAGAGAGAGTCTTGTCCCGTTTTACTGTACAAATGCTATTCAAAGCCATGAATCCATGTTATGTCCAATTAAATTTTTTCGCTGGCTATATAATGCATGTAACCTACTCATACCAACATTTTAGTGCATTCCAAATGTCTATACTACCGCTGCAATTCGAATTAATTTGAATTCATTTCTCTATTTGAATAAGAATCTACAATCATGATTGTTGCCAACTTAAACCATCATTCGTGTATTATCTTAACAACACACCACATGATTACTATAGAGATAGATATGTACTATGTGTACTATATGAACTCGAATTCAAATTTTTGAATACACTTTATGTTGATTCAAAATAATAGTACATTTGATGTACTAACTAGATCTTCATAATCTAAACCATGTTCCATACGTACACCGTGTTTATCACACAACGTATAGTGCCCCGCCCGCTACATTATGACAAGTATTTAGCCCTGAGCTGCAAAAGCCACACATTATCACAAATTATAATCAATGTTCTATATATTATATGTAGTACTAGCAAGATGCCCATGCATTGCACGGAACATCAAGATGCATTTGTATGAGTAGTTTATCTTGTGGGAGAAAAGGATGAACGAGGGAAGGCCTTATTTGCAAATGTGGAGAGGGGTGTGGGTATCTTTTTGCAAAATTGCCATAGTTTCCTTCCTATCCGTCAGATATAAATCAGACGACCTATATTGCAGGATGGCAGGCACACCATCATCACCAACTATGTTTTTTTAAATACTAGCAAGATGCCCGTGCGTTGCACGTAACATCAAGATGCATTTGTATGAGTAGTTTATCTTGTGAGAGAAAAAGATGAACGAGGGACGGCCTTATTTGCAAATGTGGAGAGGGGTGTGGGTATCTTTTTGCAAAATTGCCATAGTTTCCTTCCTATCCGTCAGATATAAATCGGACGGCCTATATTGCAGGATGGCAGGCACACCATCATCACCAACTCTGTTTTTTTATAAGAGTAGATAAAATATATTATATGTAGTATAACATGTTCATAACCACACCATGCGTATCACCGTTATATATATTCACGCATGCGTCGGTTTAAAACACTATGATAAATCCTTCAAATATCCGAATTCACTTTTATAATGAATTATGATCTCTATTCGTCTTTTACACCCACACAATCCTCTTATCTTTGTAGCTAGCGCTAACTTTCTCTCGTGCATGCACACGCCCGCCTTCCTCTCACCCTCCCTTAGCATTCTCTAGCTCCATCGCGCAAATTCATCTTTTCAGTTTAGGTCGTTCACCCACGGTGTGTGTAGGCCCCCCAGCTCCTTCTTTGCGGCACACAACGATCGATATGCCTCTCTAGCCAGGTGTGCCTACCACAAACACAAGCTTTCCCTCTTCTCTTCTCACCGTCCATGCCTCACTCCCGCCCCTCTTTTCATCGATCTCGTACTCGCACACTCCTTCCCCCTCGATATAGTATGCCTCTCGCACCACCTCCTAGCTGCATCCCTCTCTCTCTATCCTTGTCTCCGGGCCTTATTTGCTTCTAACATATACATGCATGTATACCGATCGATCTCCCTACATATATCTAGGTCGACTTTAACTATTTTTTCCCACTCATCGATCGATGTGCCTCACAAGTTATGTCTCTCCTTTCTCCGACAAAGGATGATTGATCTTCCTATGTAGCTATGTCTGTTTACCACATCCATATCGCCCCCCCTCATAATTCGTGCATGCCTCCTGACCCGTCTCTCACACGCACGTGCACAGACAGGCAGGCATCCCCTCTCTTATTGATATTGCAGGCATGCCCTCCGTTTGTCTAGCAAGCCTCTCCCACCATTTGTGAGAAGCAACTCCACCACCAACCCCTCCGACACTCTAGCTCTGTCTCTCTCCCAACCTTATTCCTCTCCTACACATATGCATGGATGCCGATCGATCTCCCTCAATACATAAGGTAGGTCTCTCTCCTCCTCCACATATATACCAGCCATTGTACCTCTATAGTTAGGTCTCTGCCCCCCACCCCCCACACACACCGATAGTCGAGCGTTGTAGGTAGGTATCCATGCCACAGAGACAAACTGCACCTGTCCCCTCTCACGCTCCAGTAGGCCAGCCACCCTATATCTTTGACGTGGGCACACACAAATTCGATGGCACTCTTTATCGATCGCGCGCGCACACACACATCATCCCTCTCTTCGATTCTATGGATACCTCACGCCGATGATACCTACCACTCTCTTCTCGTGGATCGCCCCCTCTATATATATGATATATCCAGGCCTCTGTTTCACACACATTGCATATGTTACATTTTTTGATTGAAATATCATCAACACATATTCCCTGTCTATCTCTCACGCCGCCCCCCCAAAAAAACTCATGAACCCACACACTATATCTCTCTACGTTTGTATCTCTCTCACACAAACCCACGTAGATGGTGTACGTACACGAGGAGAATAGGTGCACGTACTCATGCTTCGTGCCCAGCCACACCCGCACGGGTACACGGTGGAGCTCATTTCTGTACGAAATGGCAGCCCACGTGCTAATTTCAGCGCGTGTAGCGGTTGTTTACCTACGGAGGTCGTGTACCACGCGTGCACGAAACAAAGTTTGACTTGATGCGTTGGCGCGTTATTTTTAAATAAAGTTATATCGCTCAATGGCACGTACACAGAATATAAAATGATTTTTATGGAGAAAAAGGTAGCCCGCTCCACTATATACAATGGAGCCTGCCTGCCGGGGTTTGTCTCTTTTCAGAGTATCTCACACAAGGCGGCGGTGGCCTCTCTCTCTCTCTCTCTCACCGTTGGTCACTGATCCGGCCGCATCCCGTCCGCCGGCGGAAAGGGAGGATGTGCATCGTTTCTCCGTTCGACAGCGCCGAGGCAGCACGCCCCGATCTGCAGTACCCGCCGTTCTCTCTAACCAAGCTCCGGCATGGTAGGGCCTACGCCACTTGCTTGCTACCGCAGTATGGGCAGATCCCGCCCGTCGCCGCCCTCCTAGTTACATCCCGACGACCCCCAGGTATCCCCTACGGCCTTGCTCCACTGACCATCTTCCCACGTGGCTGCATGTGGAAAATCTTGCATGTGGATCATCCCTAGTTCTTTGCCCAAAACGTAGCTCGTCCGGCGTACTTTCCATATTGCAATCTCATCCTCACACCATTTTAGATAAACACAACCGTACTGTTATCTTCCCTTAGGACAAGGAATATGCTTCTTTTTTGTTGTCGTATGTGTCATCAACTGTTATTGGCCAGTAATTGTTTCCTTTCTGCCTCTTTTTTGCAAACAGGGCTATCCATTTCACCTCCTTGCTATTGCGACCTTTTGGTGAACTGCACAAATCACTTTTTTCTTAAGAGTGTTTTGTGCAGTTATACTAAAATGTCACAAGGGCAACGTCTCTACATTTTAGTGCGACTGCACAAAGGGAGATTGGTTTTGCTCTATCCTCCTCATCCAACTCCGAGCCTAATCTTCTCCAACTATTTGCTAAATCTTCTCCAACTAGTTAGTCTTAAGAGAGACTGCAAAGGTGACCGGCTTCTATTTGTGTGTTTATTGTTTCATCAACAGTCCTCTATTATTGTAATCACACTTAATATCTTTGGAATAGGGACACTCAGCTCTATTTTAGTGGAACTGCACAAAATGATTGGAATGTTGCATGCTCCTGATAGCTACTTTTTTTCCCAACATGCCTTGTTGATTTAGACAGAGCTGGGGGGAAGTTGCTGCCAATGAAAGCATGAATCAATTTTAATTTAACACCTTCTCACAACTTTGTCTTCAGTTGTGATGTAAATATTAGCTCTGATCTGCTAATCATTGAGATGCATTAGCAAGGAAGTTAGTTTTTTATCTTTTCCGAAAGAGCATGGATGGCAAGACACACGAAACAAAAGCTGAAAGCTCAGAGCATTGTACAATTTCATGTCGCTGGAAAATTATTTGTATAGTACGTCAATTATGTAAACAAATGCTGGAAGCTTGATAGCATTGCCAGAAGCCTCTTCAGCATCCGGGTCCATGTGCCATGCACAAAATTATACTCCCTCCGTTCCTAAATATTTGTCTTTTTAGAAATTTCAAATGGACATATTTTAGAGTGTAGATTCACTCATTTTGCTTCGTATGTAGTCACTCGTTGAAATCTCTAGAAAGACAAATATTTAAGAATGGAGGGAGTAGTGCACAACCGCATGGGAGACTCATCCCGGTCGTTGCGCCGCACTAATACTGAGTAATGAGCAGTCAAATCATAAGCCCCACCTTTCCCACTGTAGGTTGCTCGAAAGAAGCAACCATCAATACGCTCTTCTTTGAATCTGCTCATACTACTCCCTCCGTCACTATTTATAGAGCGCGCTTCAACAATCTCTGGGACCAAGGCGACTAGCGATCGGCCTGAAAAATAGCATTGGTAGTTATAGCACGACGTCTATTACTAGAGGAAATAATGCTTACACGCATGCATGCAGTGCTTCCACTCCGGGTACACACATGCATGCACTTACTCCACTCCACTCCCCGGAGTACATCGAGAGAAAATTGTGGACTTGATTGCGGTTACCACGCCCTAATTAATTGAGCATTAAACCAAACACGTCTAAAATCTCTCTGGTGGTGGAAATGCATAGAGAGAAATGCATGAGAATGAAGCGCGCCCTGCAAACTGTGACGGAGGGAGTAGTATGAAGGTGCAAAACCAAGTACGCGTATCGCCAGTCGGTCAACGCACTTCCACTTGGCATATCTCTAACATGTGGGACCGGAGTGTGAGCAAACCGGTCTCAATTGATGGCAAAATGGCCAACCCGCCGTTCCTTGAGAGAGACGAGGAGTGAGAACACACAGACGGGCTCGCACGGAGGCCAAGATATATTCGAGCATGGTTGATCGATATCATCATTACATGTTCGATGTTTTTAATAGTACTATTGGGCTGCCGTTTTCCACACTTCTCCCGAATAAATGTGTACTTTATCAGAGATTAAAATAAAATAAGTGTACAGACGCTCCACCATGCAGTTCCTAGTACCTGTATACTAGTAGTAGTACTACTCGTACTACTAAACCTTGCGCTTGGCTATTCGCCTCTTCGGGAAGTAGAACAATGATGGTACTACAATGTATGCCTCTGACAATCTGACACCGAATGAACTGTTGCACGTCCACCGCCTGGGCGAGGGTAGGTTGCATTAGTCAAAAGCTTCTCGTCATCCTACGAGCCACCAGGCTTGAGGTAGACGGAGAGGGCGTAAATGACCTTCACCTTGTCCTGCAAGCTTCTCCTCGTTTTGTGAGTTGATGGGACACACCAAAAAGTAGTGCTAGTCCATACTCCCTCCTTTCCGGTTAATATGGCTTAATCTTTTTTGTTGGTAAATGAGAGAGCTTTATTCATATATAAGCATTCTTAGGATGATCAGCCAAGAGACTGGTCACTAGGAAGTGAGGTACCCCGCCAAAAAAGAAGAAGGAAGCGAGGTGTTTCATCAAGCCAGCTCTCGGTCACATTCAAAGTGTAGCAAGCACGGTTCGCACAAAGATGCGCCGCAAGGTTTGTTGACCTGTTTACATGCTGAATAACAAAAAAAGAGAAAATATACCGAGCGCTCCTATTTCTAACAGGATAGGAGCCAGAATTAAGCGAGAATTGTGGCGAGTGTTCCATGCAATCAACTTCCATTATCACATGCGAGAACCCTCGAAGAGAACCAAATGTGTTGAAGATTGCTTTATCATAGATTACAATAAAATAAGAGTGCAGACGGTCCACCATCTGGTTCCTAGTAGTACATACCTGTATAGTACTAGTACCAGTAGTACTACATAATACTAGTACTCGGAGTAGTAAACTTTGCGCTTGGCTGTTCGCCTCTTCGGGAAGTCGAACAATAATGGTAGTACTAGTACAGTGTATGTTTCTGGCAATCTGACACCGAATTAAATGTTGCAAGTCCACCGCCTGAGCGAGGGAGAGCTTGCATTAGTCAAAAGTTTCTCCTTGTCCCGCGAGCCACCGCGCGCAAGCTTCTCCCATCCTGCAAGCTTTTCCTCGTTCGGCAAGTTGACGGGACACAACAAAGTAATGCTAGTTCATACTGCCTCCTTTGCGGTTAATATGGCTTAATTTGAAACGAGATAAATACATTGTCTGTCACTGTATATTTGTAAAAATACGGTCAGTGGACTTCATAATACGCTCATTGCGGTCAATATATACATTTTTCGGTGTTTATACGGTCACTAGCTCACCCTGGCTGAGTATGTGTGTGCATGCACGTGTAGGTTGAGCACTTGAGCGTGACCGCGTGTGTTCCGTCGTGTGCTCGGACATGCATGCATTAGGGCATCGCGCGTGTTTTTGCGTCCATGTGTACGTGTGACTGTTGCATGCATGCACGAGGTTGTAGTCCCTCACATTCACATGTTCATAAGTCAATACTTTGTCAAAACGTTGCATGCAAGGTTTAATCATTCGTTGTTCATGCATGCATTCCCGATATTAATACGCTGGTAAAGACAATTTCTTGAGGAAAACGAGCCCATGAATTGAGTACAAAGGGGACCAATAAGCCAGGACGGAGGGAGTACTAGTAGTGAACCGGAAGGAGGGAGTAAGTACTAGTAGTACTATGTAACAACGTGCAGTAACAAAATTCCTCTATGCACATCCTGTCTACGTGTCATGCAAGAAAATAGAGATAAGTACAAGTGAGACTCAGGAAGGGCATACACGTAGGGGGAGTACATGTAGGGGCCACTCAGGAGCAGTCAAATCACACAGTAAGTTAGTCGGAAGAAGCAACCATCATTTCACTCTTCAATGACACGTACGCAATATAAAATGGTTGATATGGAGAGCAAAAGAAAACCACTCCACTATATATACACTAGCAGGAGCCTAAGCTACAAGCCTGCTTGCTTGGGTTGCTCTCTTCACAAGCATAGAACAACGGTGGCCACACCGCTGGTCACAGATCCGGCCTGATCCCGCCGCTGGGGGAAGGGGACAATGTTCTGTGTAGACGCGGTCGATAGCGGCGAGGGAGAAAACCCACTGTCAGTGCGTCCCGATCGGGGGTCCCCGCGGCATGGGCTGATGCCGCCTCCCAACCACCTTTCTAGCTATAGCCCAGGTACAACTTCCTTTTGGAGCCGGCTTGCTTCACTGCCGCAGCTCCCCACGTAGCTCCATCTCCATGTGGATCTTTCTCTACTTCTACCGGCTTCTATTTGTGATGAGTTTATATCTCATGAACTAGTGCCAGTACTATTATTCTAATCACACTTCTTCAATATCTTTGCCAACAGGGATGCTCAGCTCGATTTTAGTGGAACTGCACAAAAGCATCGTATGATCCGAGGGTGCCAGCTGTCTTTCCTTCGACAGGTTCTGCCTAGCTAGGAAATTAAATCATGTTTAGGGTTTATGTCGTAGTGACCCCATCAGTAGTTTTTTTTTGTACACACTCTCACAACTTTTGTCTTTAGTTGTGAAGTAAATATTGGCTATGATCTGTGAATCATTGAGATGCATCAGCATGCGTGTTAGTTTTCCTTTGTATTTGATGGAATTTTGTAACGGGGCAATCTTGGAGTCAGGATACATACATGAAACAAAATCATAAATCTTCGTACTCCCTCCAGTCCTTTTTTGTATGCGTATAAGGCTACTCATAGTGGGGAGTATCATATACTAGTATCATGCATGAATTACATAGGGGACGGAGGTAGTATGTGAGAGTGTATGGTGGGTCATGTGGTAAAATGTACTACTACACAAAGAAAAAAGGACCGGAGGTGTCGCACGATGTCCAAGGAATATGGTGATAGTGGGAGGTGGGCCATGTAGTCACTGGGCTGTCGTGTTTCATACTCCTCCGGTGTAAGAGTGGAGAAAGTTAGTTTTATCACAGAATAAATAAATAAGAGTGCAGGCGCTCTACGACGCTCTACCGCCGCAGTAATAGTGACCAATGAGCCGCCAAATCACATAGACCCGGTATAGTTATTGGACGGAAGAAGCAAACCATCACTCTATCTCTCTCATGCAGTACAATATTCTTTTGGAAACCAACGTTTCGTTTCGTTGTACCGCGCCATCGAGAAAAACCAATGTTTAAATCACGGCTGTCGCGTTCGTGTCTCACCCTCCTCCACAGCTCCACCCCACACGGTCGCTCGACATGCCACTCACCGCAAACCGAGTATACAATAACTTTCCCGCCTGCTTGTCGATGGATCGTGCCATGGAGTACTAGCACTACTGGAAGAGATTGACGAGGAGGGGGAGGACAGCTAGCTGTAGCACGGACTCCCAAGAACTTTTTACATGCATGTTGTGGCCGGCCGTGGTGACCTTTGAATGCGGAGCAGTGACGTGCACCGGGAAGCGGCACGGGCGGCGCTCTCTCGGCCGGTGCGCCGCTTCAATGCCGGCGCCAGTGAGAGGTCGTGTCCGCTCTGGCTGGGCATGAATGCGGCACTGACCGTTTCGGGCGGGAAGCACGCGCGGGTGATGAAGAGGGTTCGGGTTGACCAGGGTGGTCAGGAGCGGGCGTGGCAGCGGTCCGGACGCCCGCAAACAAGAGATGCTGTACGTAAATATTGCTGCGTATATAGTTAATAACGTAAATAATGTGCCAGTTGGACAAATATGATTGGAGATGGAGATGTAATTTTACGTAAACACGGATATGCATGTCTATGTCTATGTGTGTGTGCGCGACGACTCTTGCGACTACTCGTACACACCATCGATGTCTCGTTCTCCCTACACACACACAAACTTACTACCGCCTCATTTTGTTCCTAGGATAGGAATATCATAGGAGTGGGAAACAATATGAAGTGAGATAAATGGAGTATGACGTACAAGAAGAAATGTACACGCACTCACTCTGCCTCCTAGATACCCACGAGTACATGATGGAGCGCATTTGTACACGAAGAGGCAGCTTACGTACGTAATAATTTGACCCTTTAATTTGTTCACTTAATAATGGAGGGTCAGGGACCACACGTGAGCGATACAAACTGCGACCTGGAAGTGGGGGCGTGTTTTTTATCGAGTTTTCTTTCTTGGTACGTTAAATAAAGATTTGTCCGCCAGTTTTTGTTTCTTTTTTCCGGGAACACGCGTATTCTATTTAAAACCACTGCTATGGAGAGATTTTTTTATTCCATTGTATATATAGCCTCTTGTTTGATAGGGTTTCTCGCGTCTCTCACCCTCTCCATTTCTAAACAAGATGACAGTGTCCACTCTATCTCTCTCCTCACCGGTGGTCATAGATCCGGCCGAATCCCGTCCGCTGCGGGAGGTGAGGAGGTGCAGCGTTGGCGTTGTCGCCGTCGGCGATGGAGGAAGTCGATGCGCACTGTCCTCTCTGAGCCGGTGCTGGCGCAGACGAAGGTCCTCCGCGCCCTTGTTCGCTGCCGTCGTGTGGGCAGATCCCGCCCGCCCGCCTAAGCGACATCACGCCCACCTGAGGTATAACTTCTTTTGGATTTCATGCTTCATTGTACTGGTCCAGCTCCCCAGGTCGCTGCATGCCGGTTTTCTTCTATGCCACTACTCCCCAGCTCCCCATTTACAGTAGCTAGGGTTCGTCGGTTGGTCCAACATCACCTATTTTTTACTATTATAGAGGAAAGGCCACTCGAAAAGTTGTCCTGGTTTATGCCTCGGTGGAGGTATACATGTTTTTTCGACAAAAAGTACATGGTAGTTGTGCGGTCATTGTCCATATGCTCCTATTGCTGCTGCTAATCTAATACTATCACTGGTTAAATGAAGCAATGCCCATGTTAAAGTGACGTCCCTTTTAAGTAATGCTGATGTCAATCCAGAGGCGTCGATAAATGCTTCTTTCCAGCTTTTTTTCTCGGGTATCCTGGTTTAGTTCCCATCAAGATAATTATGATGCTTCTGTTTGTTGGTGTACTTTTCATTAATTCTTATTGACAATTGAGATGTCGCTGTTAATCTTGTACCATTGCCAAAACAAAGTAACAACACTATATCCCTTTTTTATATTTTTGCAAACAGCGATGCATATCTCCATACCCGGGCATGTCTTCCTCAATTTTAGTGGAACTTCACAAAATTAGATGGCCATTGTTGTTCTGCCTCACTGTCCTCTGCCACATGGTTCTTCCTTCCTCGAGCTTGATTACCAAGAAGAAACAGACCACAGTGAGGATTTGTCGAACTTCATTGGTGCCTCACCCAAACTTGATGCCAAATGGATGATGCATCACCACGATGAACTACCGATGCTCATGGTTGCGTCTCATGGTTGCATCAGCTGGTGAAGCTGATCGATTTTTGACGAAAAACAAGCTGTCTTCCATCAGTGCTCTTTGCTTGTTACCCACAAAGATGATATCCTTCATCAGTTCACCTTGGTTGCGTTGGAGACGCAGTCGTCTTTCACATTGGTGCAATTTAATCACACAATTGGCTATGAACCAAATGTTTCCTCGAAAAAGCATCAACGTTGGTACTAAGAGCATAAGTTTTGTATTGATTTCTAAGCCTTCTCACAACTTTGTCTTCAGCTCCCCTGTAATTTTATTTGTCCAGCTATTAACTAAATATGTGGTCAGACTTTGATTAAAAATATGGTGTGGACTAAAAACCCGGATGGACGTAGTAGCCCATCGTTTTTATTTACTCTGCATATTAGATTTGACTGAAGTCAAACTTTGTAAAGTTTGACCAAGTTTAGGCCGAACACAACAAACCATAATTATTGAGAGAGGGCAAACTGTACATACTCTCAAACCTTTCCGATAATTGAAATTAAAATTCTTTATTTGTACACACTCTCACACCTTTCCGATAATTTGGCGCGTGTGTGGTTGTTCACTTAACGGAGGGTAGTGTACCGCACGTGAAGGACAGGAAGTGCGACCAGGATGCGTGGATCGTTAGTTGATCGTAAGTAGTTTTCTTTACTGGTACGTTAAATAAAGAGTTTCGTTTCGTACTTACACAATTTAAAATGATTGTTATGGAGAGAAAAAGAAAACCACTCCACTATATATTAGTAGTATACACGGGTACTATATAAGCTGGAGCCTCAGCGCTTGTTCGCTAGGGTTTGTACTCTCCACACTCTCACCGCACTACATATATATATACACGCTGGAGGCTCAGCGTTCCTTTGCTAGGGTTTGCTATATTCACAGTCTCTCACCCTCTTCACCAGATCTAAACAAGACTGCGTTGGCCTCTGTCACTCTCTCCCCCCCTCACAGCTGGTGAAGGAGCCGTCCGGATCCCGTCGCACCGGGAAGGGGAGGAGGTGCAGCGTTCACTCTGTCGCCTTCGGCGAGGGAGGCAATCCACTGCTGGCTGCGCTGTTCTCTTTCACCCAGCGCCTATGCGAGAGGGCCACCGACCCCTTCTTCCTCGCTGCCGTACGTAGTGTGGGCAGATCCGGCCTCCTGCCGCACGCCTAGGCACATCCCGACGACCCTAAGGTATAACTTTCTTTGAAACCGTCATTGCTCTAGCTGCATGCGGATCTTTTTCGATTCTGTAGTCGAATCTAGGTCTTGGTTCAATGAGGAAAGAAGGGTGGGGTGGGGTGGAGCATGAATCTAGGACATGGTTCAATGAGGAAAAGAGGGAGGGAAAGTAGTATAGACTGGCTATCGAGCCGCTTTGTTGGTCAAAAAGGGAAAAGGGGGGTAACCCAGTACACACATCTGTAAGGAACCGATCTCTTTGTTGAAAAAGGAAAGAAACTGGGGGGTCGGGTAGTTTGTGCAGGACTAGATTTGCTGCCCTCACATAGGAAAAAGGTTCAAAGAGAACAAATATGGGACCAACGCAGATATGCTGCTTGGCAACATACTCTGCATCACCCATTTATACGTGTGGACGCACATGGTGTTGGCATGTCCCATGTCCCATGTCCCATACAACTATTTTGCTATTGTTAATCTAAGAATGCCGCTGGAAAATTGAAGCAATGCCACTGTTAAAAGTAAATTACATTTTTAACGAATGTTGTTTTAAGAGAATGTCTCTGTTAATATGAATCAATGCAACCGTTTTAGAAATGCTACTGTCCTACTTTGTTTTCCATCAAGATAAGTTAGATGCTTCTTTTTGTCGCCGTATGTTTCATCCTCCTTTATTGGCCAGTAATTGTTTCCTTTTTGCCTCTATTAAAATAGGGATATCTATTCAACTTGTTGCTATAGCGAACTTAAATGTCACACCGGCAACTTTGCTTGATTTCAGTGGAACTGCACAAAACGAGACTGGATTTCCTATTCGTGTTGGTAGATTCGTATTTTATCTTGTCCGCCTCATGAAAGGTCAGTACAGGCCTTCATCCACATGATTGTGCAGTGTGCTTTGAGATGCTGTGCTACTTGTATTGGTACTGTTTTAAATAAATGTTGAATTGAAGCTATTGTATTGCTGTCTTTTCCCATTAAGTAGTGAACAAAAATGGGACCAACCCAGACATGATGCTTGTTGCTTTGTTACAACAAACTCTGCATCAACCCCTTTATAAGTAGATGGAAGCACATGGTGCTGTTGCACCCACTCTCCCCTAGAACTGTTTATGCTTTTTGTTAATCTAATGCCACTTGTAAAATTAAGCAATGCCACTCTTAGAATTAACTACTGAATCTTAGTTCAAAACTGCAACACTTGTTAGGGATCGGCGGGAGTACCATTTCTGTTAGGGATCGGCGGGAGTACATGTTTAAGAAATGTATTGTTGAGATAATGTCTCTGTTATTATATATCAGTTACAGTGTTTTACAAATGGTACTACCCTGCTTTGTAGTTCTTTCTACATGTTTAACCAAGGTATTGTTAAGATAATGTCTTTGTTAATATGAATCAGTTGCATTGTTTTAGGAATGGTACTTTTCTGCTTTGTCGTTATTTATACATGTTGAAACAAGGTATTGTTAAGATAATGTCTCAGTTCATATGAATGAATCACACTATTTGAGAATTGCTACTGTCCTGCTTTGTTTCCCATTAAGATAAGGTAGATGTTTTTTCTTCTGGGAGTATAAGTCGTCAACCGTTATTTCTTAGTAATTGTTTCCTTTATACCTATTGTTGCATACAGGGATATCAAAACTTCTGCTCGGTTCTATTTTGACTTTGATTTTAGTTGAACTGCACAAAAGGAGCCAATGTGTTTAAGGCAAAGTGTTGCATTATTGGGCCCAGTTGGTCTTTCCACTTTGCAGAAAGAAGCAGTCAGTGTTTGCGCTACATTACACAAGGAATGATCTAGAAGCTTTATAGAGTATTAGTAGACGCTGGTGACATGACTAGTCTACAGAGAGCATGGGACACTCAATAGCACGTGGAGTGCAAAATTCACTCCACAAGGAAAGGTATGACCAAGTCAGTGGCTGACGCATCTGTAACAAACGATGTCAGTATCGGCCTTCATCCACATGATTGTGCTTTGTTATGTTGTGCTACTTATATTGTTGTATTGTTTTGAATAAATGTTTAATTGAAGCTATTGTATTGCTATCTTTTCCTGTTAAGATAATGAAGATGATTATAGTTGTGAGCGTATGTTTAATCAACTAGTACCACTATTATATTCATCACGCTTTTTCTGTATTTATGCAGACATGGATGCTCAGCTTGATTTTAGTGGAACTGCACAAAATGTTCAGATGGGTCGTGTCCTCCATAATACTTCATCATGGACAATACATCGAATGGTTCTCTAATCATTCGTCGTCACCTTGAGCCACCGGACTATCTACTTGAATGGAGCTGCCAATGTGTTCAATGCCTTGCAACATATAAATACGAAATCCACCATGCTACGCAAGACATTGTTTGATTTCAGTGGAACTGCACAAAAAGATACGCTGGTTAATCCGGCTCCATGTGCCATTTCAATGTGCAAACTGATGACAAACCATGCCCGTCTGAATGGAGCTACCAACGTCTTCAAGGCAGAAGAATTCCCACAAGTTCAAGGGAAAGAACTCTGTCCAGCAGAATACTACCTTTAAGAAGGGTAAGAAGAAAGACAAAAAGAGAAATGGCTGCTTTACTTGTGGTTCAGAGGAACACTGGGCAAACAAGTGCCCAAACAAGTACAAGAAGCCAGGACAGGACTCCAAGTCTGTCAATGTCACTCTAAGCAACCATGATGGGGCATCTGGGTATGGTAATCTATTTACCGTACTTTCAGTTTGTCAGTCCACCGATTGGTGGGTTGACACTGGGGCCAATATTCATGTGTGTGCTGATGTGTCTTTGTTTTCTTGCAGCATATAAATACGAAATCCACCGTGCTACACAAGACATTTTTTATTTCAGTTGAACTGCACAAAAAGATACGCTGGTTAATCCGGCTCCATGTGCCATTTCAATGTGCAAACTGATGACAAACCCTGCCCGTTCCACAATCATAGGCATTACATATTTTGAATGGGAAAAGCTTGTCAAAGTTTAATCATTGATGTTAGCAAGAAGACATTAGTTTAATATATTGGAATTGGAAAACCTTGTCAAATTTTGCTCATTGATGTTAGCCAGAAGACATGCATTTGATATTTTTGAGTGGGACGCCCTTTGCTGTGAGCAGCGTCGATCGTTTTTTCCTATTCCTGTGTTCAGTTCAGAAGTAAATATTTACTCTGCTGAGATGCATAGTCACATGAATGTTGACTTATGTAAGGTATTTTAAGAGTTTGTTCTGAATGTTGTCTATGTAATGCTAGGCCTTGTGAGTTTGATTGCAAAGTTGAGCTTGGAATGCTGTGGCATGCGGCATCACGAGCTGTTCATCGTGCCTCCTGAGAATAATGTTTCATATTGTTTTGCATGTTGATCTAATGCCAGTGATTTGCATGTTAAGAAGATCATCCTCTTTTATTGTTTCTGTGCTTAAGAAGTTCATCGTCTTATGTTTCATTCATAGCATATGATCTTCCGACCAACTCATCATCTTAGACTGTGATTGGATCGTCGTTTTCCAACCAAAACCGCTTGTAAAACTGACGCTTGTAAATAAAAGCAGATGGTCTTGGGCGAAGTGCTTGGTTGGTCGATTTTGACTAGTAAAGTATACACTGGTCTCTCAAATTACACGCGTAACTCGCCGGTTTTCGTTACAGACCTCGGGCCGTCGGTTTCATTACGCCTGTATTTTATGTGTTGTTTCCGGTGACGAGTAAATTACACTTGTATCTTAATACAGGTGTGAAACAATCCAGAGCTCCCAAGCGCGGCCTTACCGTTTCATGCCGACTCAGTCTCTCGAAGGTGCTCATAGGTGTCCGATGATCCTGGCTTCCTGAATGAGCAGCGGGCGCTGTATCAGACCATCCGTAGGTCTCGCGAGGCCCTCTCCGTCGTCCTTCGAGTTGTTGCGCTCGCCGTGGCACCGAGCATTGTCAACATAGTCAACGAACATGAGGAATCAGGAGATGACTTTACTTGGAGAGGATGACAGTAGAGACCCACCAGGGCCATAGCCGTACGTACGCAAGTTCGTCCTTATTATATACAATTATAATTTTTTTTGCTCCCTCCTGGTTTCCTGACATCACGGTCCCACACCATCGTCAACCTATATAGTCAATAAACGAGAGAATTGCACAAGGAGTGGCCGACAGCTGGGACCCAGCTGCTCGAGCAGTATTTATTTTTTTAGGTGTAAGCGTAGTTTTTCTTGAGTGATGTTTTTGTTGTTGTTCAGAGGAGTAGGGTATCAACTGGGCGGGCTGTGGCCCGTCTAGCCCAGGCTATTATTTTATGTCGACCAAATATCCAGCCCAGATATTATTTTTTCAAGGTGAAAATGGCTAGCCTAGCTATACTTTTTTTGCGGAATACCCAACCCAGGTCAACTTGTTATTATCCGACCCGCTGGGCTGTAAATCTTTCCTAGGAGGGATGCATTAGGCCTAACAAGAAAATGGGCTTTAAGAAATAATAAATGGGATGTAATTATAAAAACTGGCCTGTAAATATAGAAAAACGCACCAAACAGGTAATTAGTTTAAAAAATATTATTTTTTGAATTTGGAAATTTTAATTTCATTACTTATTGCACGCGCAATATTTCGTTAGATTTTTACCTAATACAAATTCATTTTGAAATTATATTTAATCTGACTCGAACTTTCAGGATAAAAATATTTCGGATCCCATCAAAATGTGGGATTTTTGGTTGAATTCTGTTTTGAGAGGTTGGTTGAAATTATTAATCGTTGTCCTAGCTAGAAAATGGGCTGTAATTTTAACAGACTGTAAATGGGTTGTAGTAAATTCCATTAGAATTCAAAAATGGGTTGTACATTATTACAAATCGCAAATGGGATATATGTTCTCTGCCACAGATGTGATGCTCACTTGCGACCCTACTATTTTTTTGAGAATTATAGTCAGTGACGCGTACGGAAGGCTTGTGGGCCTACTAAGACGTACGGAAGGCTTTGTCAACTTATAGTCAAGACACGATTGTAGCAGCAGTGGTCGTTGGATGTCCATCCAACGGCTGTAGTGCTTCTTCAATCTCGGATATTCTTGCTTCAGCCACCCAAACCACCACCGGCGGTACCGCCTTCTACCGCCTCCCGTGGCCGGCTGTGCTACCGCGCAGGCTTCACCGGCCCACCCTACTCCCAAACGCCGTCCAGGACATTCCTCTACTCACCAACACGTCCTGTTCTTCTCCGGCGACGGCAGCCTCACACCGCAGCCAAACCAGTGAACCCTCGTACTCCCCTCCGCGTGGGCATCCACTGTTATGTCTTCGCCGACTCCGGGTCGTTCCCTTCATAGGACTCACCATCGTTCACTGTGTTGGTTCTCTCGGCGCGGCCTGGTCAACTTTGTCAACAAACGACAGCCATCGGATGAGGTATGTACGTGGAGTGGCTGACAGTAGGGACCCACATGGCCCATGGCCGCATGCAGCAAGTGCCCCCGTATTATGCAAAAACAAATAATTTCTCCCCCTGACAGGTTTGACCCACCAGCTACATCTTCGCACGCAAGGAAGTGCTTCCTTTATTATGCGGAAATAAAAAATTTCCTCTCCCTGACAGCTAGGACCCACCAGCTTTATTATGATCCTTTTTGTGAAAATATAGATTGTACCAAAGATGCTAAATTGTTTTCTTTTTATTCTAACTCGAAAAAGAAGAAATTAAAAAAACCAGAAAACATCTTCACACGCAAGGAAGTGCCACCTTATTACGCGGAAAAAAATTGATTCCCCCTGCTAGCTGGGACCCACCAGATTTGGAGGCTGACTTGTGGGCCTACTAAGTTAACGTGTATGCAGGGCTTTGTCAACTTAGTCAATAAACGATTCTAGCTGCACTGACCATTGGATGTTAATCCAACGGCCAAGCTACGTCTTCAACCTCTGGTCTTCTTGCTCCAGCCGCCCAAACCTGCGCCCGCCGTACCGCCTGCTCCAGCCTCCCGTGGCCGGCTGTGCTGCCGCGCAGGCCTCACCGCCCGACCATACTACTACGGGCCAGGCCTTCCCTCTACTCACCCACACCCCCTGTTATTCTCCGACGATGGCAGCCTTACACCGCAGCCGAACCAGTGAACCCTCATACTCCCCTCCACGTGGGCATCGACCTGCCTCGTCTTCCCTGGCTCAGCGTCGTTCCCTTCCTAGGCCTCGCCGTCGTCCACCGCCTGGGTGCTGTCCGCACGGCGTGGTCAACATGGTCTATGAACGATAGCCATCGGAAGAGTAGTGTACGCGGTGAGGCTGATAGATGGAGCTACATCTTCACACGCAAGGAAGTGCCTCCATATTAGGCACGAAAAAAATGAATCCTGCCCCTGATAGCTCGGACCCACCATCAATAACTTCGCACGCAAGGAAGTGCCTCCTTATCCTCCCTGATAGCCGGGACCCACTTGGTCGAAGCGTACGTAGCGTTGTCACGAATGTGTACGTACATACTGGTCGATCGGTCTCTCTCCAATGATGAACCGTGGCCGAGCAAGCAGCGGCACGTGTAGTAGTAGAGCCCCCGACGTAGTAGTTCAGGCAGTCCCTTCTAAACCGTGTACACGTACGTACAGCCACATGCCAAAAAATACGGCCACGTACATACATACGGGCGGGGTCTCGAACGGCTACTCGCGCATACGTACGGCCAGGGCTCATGTACATGGAGAGGCAACGGACAGCAACAACGACGTCCTATTCATCGGGCAGCCAACCGGCTGGGTCAGCACGGAGAAACAACGTCCTGTTCATCGGGAGGCAACAGACTGGGTCAGAATGCGTCCTGTTCAACGGGAGCCAACCAGCTTGGACGGAACAGCCGAAACGGGGTCCGGCGTACCGCAGTACGGAGGAAACAGTCTTCTGTTCGACCGTCTATGGTCGAAATGGGGGTCCTGTTCATCGGGAGGGGTGTGGCGTACCGCAAAACGGAGGAAACGAACTTGTGTTGGAGCGCTACGGTCGAAAACAGGGTCCTGTTCATCAGGAGGGGTGTGGCGTACCGTAAAACGGAGGAAACGAACTTGTGTTGCAGTGCTACGGTCGAAACGGGGGTCCTATTCATCGGAGGGGTGGGGCGTACCGCAAAACGGGACTCCACAGGCTACTGTTCACCCACCGTCGACTTCCTTCAGCCTCCACCTGCACTGTTCATCCACCGCGTCTTCCTCCTGCCTCCACCAGCTACTATTCATCAAAGGGCTACTGTTCATCCAGCCCTCCACCGACTACTATTCAACCAGCCCTCCACGGGGTCCTGTTCATCCACCCCCAACCAGCTCGGCTGTGGCGGCCCTCCTCTCGGGGTCCTGTTCATCCATCGGCAATGGCCTACTACTACTACCACGGGGTCCTGTTCATCCAACCCCCACCGGGAACTGTTCATCCAACCCCAACCACGTACGTCTCGACTCGTTCAACCAACCCCCACATTCACTGTTCATCAAGAGGCAGCAGGTTCGATCGGCTTCTGTTAGCAGCAGTAGCGAAGGAATCCCTTGATTGGGTTCAGTTAACAGCCAGGGATCAATCGATTGCTCGGGTTCAGTAACGCGTAGCCAGTGCAATCGCTCAGATTCAGTAGGCGAACGCCTCGCTCGGGTTCAGTTAGAGCCCAACGCCTCACACCCATGCGCGTACGTGTACTAGAGAAACGCGCAATCCCTCCGTGCATCGCTTGGCCCCGACCACCCACCGTAACCGGGAACTCCCAAAAAATTTCCTCGCCCTCGCTTCTACCATGATTTTTTCCGTCATGGATGGCCCAAAGAATGTCATGCAGGTGTGTCTCCGGCCTGCCCAGGACGAAAATCCATTTTCTGTCATGATTTTTTGTCATAGAAGTAGGAGTCCACCACATCTATGATGATACCGGGTTTTGTCACAATTATCATCATAGAAGTGTCATAAGCATGACAGAAAAAAAATTCGTTCGGCCCAAAATGTCACGGATGTGTCTTTTTTTGTAGTGTTTGTCTCCACGATAATGATCCAGGTGAACCCTAGGTCTTGCATCTCTGAATGAATTGTAGATGTGTTGGAAGAATTTAAGATGAACCCTAGGCCCCCCTCCTCCACTGTGATTAAGATCAAGAGAGTATCTGCTAATTAGATGTGTTGGATGGATTTTAGATGCCCTTGTATATCTCTGAATGTATGAACCCTAGGTATCTCTGAATTATTATATGACCAAGTGTAATAGTTTCAGAAGTTTTACTAAGTGTGTTCATATGTATGAACCCTAGGTGTTCATATATATATATATATATGAACCCTAGGTGAACCATTTCATCACTAGAGCACCGAATTTTGTTTCATTTACTGAATAGGACTATCGACGCTACCGAAAATCTGAACTACTGAATTTGTGTTGCTTTTGTTGTCTTCATGAGATTAGAGAACTTGGATTGGTATTTGGTACTTGTTAATTAGATAGATTGGATTGGTATTTGGTAATTGTTAATTAGAAAGAATTGGTCTAAATTTCACTAAGTACTTGGGTATCTAAATTTCACTGCATGTCTAGATTAGTTTGAATAATCTGGATTAATTGGAATGATTAGCTGAGGTGAATTGAATTAAGTTTTAGTCAAGTTTTGTACAAACAAAACTTAAGGTAGAAATGAGCTTTGAAGAAGGCCCAGCTAGGATAAGCATTAATATTGAAATTTTGATATGCTAGAATTGATTGGAATATTCTCATAGGTTGTTGTTAACTAGCTATTTGGAGATTTGAATAGCATACCAAGCATAACTCACATAGTTATTTTATTTGTGAGTAGGGAAGATCACCGACGTGCCGCTCGACGACACCCGCATCCTCGACAGCCATCTAGTGAACATTTCTATTTGTGTATATATGTGTAAGAGGAGCTAGATGCTTTCCTCCATGCAGTGACTCTCTCCGTTTATTTATGAGTTGTATGATGCACAAATTGTATTAGATGCAGCGACATGATCTTGTGCTATAGATTTGATCAGCTATGAGTACCATGTGTATATCTTTGAAGGGAAACTCCGAGTGGCCTATGTTTTGCCGGGATGTTGATTCATTTCCATTCCGGCAAATTTCAGGCACTTGATATGTCATGTTTTTAGCAAAGGTCATGTCAAAAAATTTCGTGAATTTCGACATGACTTGTGCTAGAAAGTAGGACATATCGAGTGCCCGGGATTTATCGGAGCAGGAACGAAACGACATTCCGGCAAAACATAGGCCATTTTTCAATGTCATTATTCATTTTATTAGTTTTAGAATTAAACGAGCAGATTGAACCCTAGGAAACATGGCGAACAACGACGAAGCTAGGGGTTCTCAAGCCGCCACAGATAATGTGAACGCTTACCTCGACTGTTTGGCTAGTCAGGAAGAACAAGGGTCATAGGGCCCCCTTCTCATCATGGAGGGTGGTGGTGACACCGACACTGAAACCGCCACGAAAGGTGGCAACCAGACCACGGAAGGTGGTAAACAAGACAAAGAAAAGGAGAAGAGGATATGACGCTCAAATACACTCGGCACCGAAAGAATGGTGGTCCACGAGGTGCACCCCGGCGACTTCGAGCCAATAATATCGCATGACGTGTCAGCGAGCTACGACAACCAAGTAGGATGCATCCTATGGGAGACCGTCAGCATCAACGAGACAAACATAAGGGAGAAACCACAATTGGAGTACCTCCTCCTAACCAGGTTGCACACGAGATACTAGTTCCCCGACTGGAATGACACAGTCGATTCGTGGGAAGATGATAACATGGAAAAGATAAACCAAAAAGCGCTTAACAAGTTTAGCAACACATTGAGCACCTAGAAAGGTAGGGTGAAAAGAGTGATTGAAGAAGAAAAGTTCATCCTACGCCAAGATTTTTGCAGAGAATCCGACGATTACGAAAGATGAGTTCATAAAATTCAACGCTACTTGCGCTACCCCTGAAACCAAGGCCAAGCCAGAGAAGTCCAAGGGGCTTCAGGAAAGGAACATCAGGATCCACCGCCTCGAAAGTCGTGCTTACACGGGAAGAGACCCGTGTGGGATATGGAGGACGCGCAACAGGGAAGTCAGGGGCTACCAGACCCCTTCACGGATTTCACCGACCCGCAGGAGCATGACTTCATCTGGGGCCGGTAGAAGAAGGACCCGAAGACAGGGGAATGGTACACGGATGCACCGACGAGGGACTTCATTAGACTACTGGTAATTATTAATTTACCACCTTAGCTTCTGATCAAGTCCACTATGTTCTAGTCACATTTGTAAATGGTTCATGTTCCTTTTGCAGAAAGAGCAACACATGCTTGCATCAGAAAGCGACTCGTCGTCTCAGTCATCGACGAAGTACAACTGGGACACCCCTTTCAATTGGGCCACGAACATAATACATGGATAGCCAGTAAACACGCGACCGCAGTATGGACGTGTAGTCGGCGTCGGGGACGACTCCATGTGGACGTACTACTACCAAGAGGGCAAGGACATGCGTAGGCAGAGAAGGAAGGTGAGCGAAGTGTCAATCCACGAGACGGTGGCGCAGGCGGTCAAGAAAGCCACAGTTGGGACCAAAGCTCAGGTAGTTGAGGTAGCGCTCATTGCCTACAGACATGATTTTGCAGCTGCATTTTCTTCCTTGCTTCCAACTTTTGTCAACTGGGTCAAGGAAAATCCAACCGCAAAGGCAGATGATGTTCCCCTTGCCAGCTTCGTCGGGAGCAACTCAGTGAACATAGCAGTTGCACCTGCTCTCGCAACCGCACCAGCTCCCGCACCCACATCTGCGCCAGCACCCGCCACCACCACTCAAAGCAGCCCGTCCTCCATCTTTGGCATGCTCGATGGGACTTCGACATTAGCTGAGCTCGACGCCCTCATGGTAATTATGCGTCGCACCCTCATATATCTAATCTCTCGTTTCCTTTACCTTTTGTATCTCTGACGCTGCACACATGTCTTCGCAGGCCAACTCCAATCTGTGCAACCTACTCTACCACATTAACAACCAATTGGTGGATGTGGGAAAGGGTAAGATAATGAAGCCCAAGGATCGCATGTTCCACGGCGGGTAGATGCCCGTTAACGCCTTCAGGTTTCCGTGGCTAGTGTGGAAGTAGGCTACGAGAATTTGGCTCCTCCACTACGAACCGCGGGAGAGGACGACAAGAGCCCGGCGCAGCTGGGCCAATGCAAAAATTGGTCGATGTTGTGGCTGAAGAATCTTCTTCGTGTGGAGGCAGCTAGGTGCACACCAACGGCAACACTGATGAAAGGTATGACCTCCCCACCTACGCAATAACCACCGTTTGTCATGCTAGGTGAGAGCGGATGAAATGAACAAGGGGGTCCAACCGTTCCAGTGGCTGATCTCGTCACCCCGTGGATGAAGATATGGATGATGACATGGAGGAGGATGACCCTCTCCGGTACATCAATACTAACTATGATGACGAAGGAATGATGAGTCAGCCATATGACCTAGGCTATGACAACCATGATGAGCATGAAGATCAGGATGCTGAGATGCATGATGTTGTACCAGAGAAGGAACGTCCTTAGGTTGAGTGCAAGAAGTCTCGTTTCATGCAATCCTCCCACGACACACCTCTAGATGCCGCCTAAACATAGGGTCAACAAGCCGAGCGTCGTGTAGTGCAGAGTCCGGTCACACTGGGGACGGTGGTCAAGGAGGGTCCGATAGACTTGCTACTTCTTGAGCTTGCGTTGATTTTTCCCTTGAAGAGGAAAGGGTGATGCAGCAAAGTAAAGATAAGTATTTCCCTCAGTTAAGAACCAAGGTATCAATCCAGTAGGAGGAACACACAAGTCCCCAATAGATGCACCTGCACAAACTAACAAATACTTGCACACAACGCGAAAAAGGGGTTGTCAATCCCTTCACGGTCACTAGCAAGAGTCTATACCTACTAATAAAGCAAGGTGTGTTTCATCAATTTTTTCATCCGTTCACCGCCGAAAATAATTTTTTTCTACCCGAGATGGTACAAAATTCTTATGCGTTTGTCTGCTAGAAAAATAATTTTCGTACGTGGGCCGCGTGTGGTGGCCCAGCGAAGCCAGCCCACTTATTTTTCTACTCACGCAGCTAAGAAAATTCTATTTTCCGCGCTGGGCGACAAATAGTTGGAGTTTCGAACAGGACAACCAATAATGGGCCGGCCCATTTTTCTTTTTTTGTGTTTTACTTCTATTTTTATTCTCCTTTCCCTATCTCTTATTTTTCTTCCAAGTTTATTTTTCTTTTAGAATTTATTTAGTAAATAAAAAAAAATTCAAAAAACATTCAGAATATTTTTTTTCAAAAATTTTCAGAATTCCAAAATTTTGTTGCTATTTTGAAAAAAAATCAGAACATGCAAAAACTTGCCCATTTTTTTAGCAAAAATTATTGTTTTCCAAAATTGTTTGGGATTTCTAAAAAGAAAATGGCATTTTAAAAAATACTCCAAATTTGAAAAATATTCATGTTTTAGTGAAAATTTCAAAATTAAAAATAATGTTCATGTATAAAAGATACACATTTTCTAAAAATCTTATGAATTTTCAACCCAAGTTCCCGTTTTAAAAAAATGTTCACAAATTCAAATAATGTTCATGTTTTTATAAAAAAGTTGATGTTTTTAGAAAATGTTTGTGAATTTTAAAAGATGTCCCCTTTCATATTTTGTTCACGTTTTTTTTGAAAGTGTACATAATTTTCAAAAAACTGTTCAGGATTTAAAAACTTGTTCATGTTCCAAGAATATCCAGAAACTTCATACCTTAAAATCCCCTCGATTGAAAGGATTGAAAGGAAGACTAGATTGAATAACTCATGGGTCTTCTCTGGCAAATGATGACATAACAAAACTTTTAAATGCCCTCGATCAATGAATAGAAAAATAGCGGATTGATTCCTTCACACGCGACGAAACTGAGAAGCTAAATATTCCTTTTTCGTGTGCACACATAGTTTTGCTTGCACATATAATTCTCACTGACTTTAAATGCATACTATTTTATCTCCCGTTGCAACGCACGGACATATGCGCTATGAGATCTAATAGAGATTGATATAAAAGATAAATAAAAGTACTAAATAAAATAAAGATAAATAAATTGCGGCAAGGTATTTTTGTATTTTTGGTTTTATAGATCTAAAAATAATATAATGGAAAATAGACCCGGGGGCCATAGGTTTCACTAGAGGCTTCTCTCTTGAAAGAACACATACGGTGGGTAAACAAATTACTATTGAGCAATTGATAGAAAAGTGCATAGTTATGATGATATCCAAGGCAATGATCATGAATATAGGCATCACATCCGTGACAAGTAGACCGACTCCTGCTTGCATCTACTACTATTACTCCACACATCGACCACTATCCAGCATGCATCTAGTGTATTAAGTTAACAAGAACGGAGTAACGCCTTAAGCAAGATGACATGGTGTAGTGGGATAGATCCAAGCAATATGGTAAAAACCCCATCTTTTTATCCTTAATGGCAACAATACAAATACGTGCCTCGCTACCCCTACTGTCACTGGGTGAGGACACCGCAAGATTGAACCCAAAACAAAGCACCACTCCCATTGCAAGATAGATCAATTTAGTTGGTCAAACCAAATCAATAGATCAGAGATAAATACAAAGCAATCTTAATCATGCATAAAAGAGTTCAGAGAAGACTCAAATAATATTCATAGATAATCTGATCATAAACCCACAATTCATCGGATCTCAACAAACACACCGCAAAAGAAGATTACATCGGATAGAACTCCAAGAACATCGAGGAGAACATTGTATTGAAGATCAAAGAGAGAGAGAAGAAGCCATCTAGCTACTAGCTATGGACCCGTAGGACTGTGGTAAACTACTCACACATTATCGAAATGGGCATCAAGGTTGGTGTAGAGGTCCTCCGTGATCGAATCCCCCTCCGACAGAGTGCCAAAAAAGGACCCAAGATGGGATATCACGAGAACAGAAGCTTGTGGCGGTGGAAAAGTATTTTTTGTGTTCCCTCTGGTATACGGGGAATATTTGGGTATTTATGGAGCTGGAATTAGGGTTAGGGGAGTCCCGAGGGGCCACAAGCCTGGGGGGCGCCCCCCCTAGGGCACGCCTCTAGGGCTTGTGGCCCTCTCGTGGCTCCTCTGGCCTCCTCCCGAAGCTTCATGGTTGTCTTCTGGTCCAAGAAAAATCCTCAAAAAGTTTCGTTCCATTTGGTATTGATTTTCTGTAAAAGAAAAAAAAGGAAAAAAATAGCAACTGGCACTGGGCACTAGGTTAATAGGTTAGTCCCAAAAAAATGATATAAAATAGCATATTAATGCATATAAAACATCCAAGATGGATAATATTATAGCATGGAACAATAAAAAATTATAGATACATTGGAGACGTATCAAGCATCCCCAAGCTTAATTCCTGCTCGTCCTCGAGTAGGTAAATGATAAAAATAGAATTTTTGATGTGGAATGCTACCTAACATGTTTATCAAGTAATATTTCTTATTGTGGCATGAATATTCAGATCCGTAAGATTCAAAACAAAAGTTTAATATTGACATAAAAACAATAATACTTCAAGCATACTAATAAAGCAATCATGTCTTCTCAAAATATCAAGGTTAAAGAAAGTTATCCCTACAAAATCATATAATCTTGTCATGCTCTATCTTCATAACACAAAGTATTTATCATGCACAACCCCGATGACAAGCCAAGCAATTGTTTCATACTTTTAATGTTCTCAAGCTTTTTCAAATTTCACGCAATACATGAGCGTGAGCCATGGATATAGCACTATGGGTTAAATAGAATATGATGGTGGAGGTTGTGTGGAGAAGACAAAAAAGGAGAAAGCCTCACATTGACGAGGCTAACCAATGGGCTATGGAGATGCCCATCAATTGATGTCAATGCAAGGAGAAGGGATTTCCATGCAACGGATGCACTAGAGCTATAAGTGTATGAAAGCTCAAAAGAAAACCAAGTGGGTGTGCATTCAACTCGCTTGCTCACGAAGACCTAGGGCATTTTGAGGAAGCCCATCATTGGAATATACAAGCCAAGTTCTATAATGAAAAATTCCCACTAGTAATATATGAAAGTGACAAAATAGGAGACTCTTTATATGAAGGACATGGTGCTAGTTTGAAGCACAAGTGTGGCAAAGGATAGTAACATTGTCCCTTCTCTCTTTTTCTCTCATTTTTTTGTTCTTCTTTTTTCTTTCTCTTTTTTTTATTTTTTTTTCTTTTTGGGCTCTTTGGCCTCTTTTTTTTTAAGTCCGGAGTCTCATCCCGACTTGTGGGGGAATCATAGTCTCCACCATCCTTTCCTCACATGGGACAATGCTCTAATAATGATGATCATCACACTTTTATTTACTTACTACTGAAGAATTACAACTCGATACTAGAACAAAAGTATGACTCTATATGAATGCCTCCGGCGGTGTACTGGGGAGAGTATGTCCACGTACCCTCGTAGACCGAAAGAGGAAGCGTTAGCTTAACGCGGTTGATGTAGTCGAACGTCTTCGCGATCCAACCGATCAAGCACCGAACGTACGGCACCTCCGAGTTCAGCACACGTTCAGCTCGATGACGTCCCTCGAGCTCTTGATCCAGTTGAGGACGAGGGAGAGTTCCGTCAGCACGACGGCGTGGCGACAGTGATGATGAAGTTACCGGCGCAGGGCTTCGCCTAAGCACTACGACGATACGACCGAGGTGTGTAACTGTGGAGCGGGGCACCGCACACGGCTAAGACAAATCTTGGTGTGCCTTTGGGGGGCCCCTCCCCCGTATATAAAGGAGGGAGGGAGAGAGGCCGGCCTTCCTAGGGGCGCGCCAAGTGTATGGAGTCCTACTAGGACTTCCAAGTCTTAGTGGGAATCCCTTTCCCTTTTCGGAGTAGGAGAGAAGGAAAGAGGGAAAGGGAGAGGGAGTAGGAAAGGGCAAGGGGGGCGCCGCCCCCTTCCCCTAGTCCAATTCGGACCCATGGGGGGGCGCGCGCCACCTCCCCTTTGGCCTGCCTCCTCTTTTCCCGTATGGCCCAATAAGGCCCATTACTTCTCCCGGTGAATTCCCGTAACTCCGAAAAATACCCGAATCACTCGGAACCTTTCCGATGTCCGAATATAGCCTTCCAATATATGAATCTTTACCTCTCGACCATTTCGAGACTCCTCGTCATGTCCGCGATCTCATCCGGGACTCCGAACAAACTTCGGTCATCAAATCACATAACTCATAATACAAATCATCATCGAACATTAAGCGTGCGGATCCTACGTGTTCGAGAACTATGTAGACATGACCTAGACATATCTCCGGTCAATAACCAATAGCGGAACCTGGATGCTCATATTGGCTACTACATATTCTACGAAGATCTTTATCGGTCAAACCGCATAACAACATACGTTATTCCCTTTGTCATCGGTATGTTACTTGCCCGAGATTCGATCATCGGTATCATCATACCTAGTTCAATCTCGTTACCAGCAAGTCTCTTTAGTCGTTCCGTAATGCATCATCCCGCAACTAACTCATTAGTCACATTGCTTGCAAGGCTTCATATGATGTGCATTACCGAGAGGGCCCAGAGATACCTCTCCGATACTCGGAGTGACAAATCCTAATCTCGATTTATGCCAACCCAACAAACACCTTCGGAGACACCTGTAGAGCATCTTTATAATCACCCAGTTACGTTGTTATGTTTGATAGCACACAAAGTGTTCCTTCGCTATTCAGGAGTTGCATAATCTCATAGTCAGAGGAATATGTATAAGTCATTAAGAAAGCAATAGCAATAAAACTTAACGATCATTATGCTAAGCTAACGGATGGGTCTTGTCCATCACATCATTCTCCAATGATGTGATCCTGTTCATCAAATGACAACACATGTCTATGGTCAGGAAACATAACCATCTTTGATAAACAAGCTAGTCAAGTAGAGGCATACTAGGGACGCTCTGTTTGTCTATGTATTCACACATGTACTAAGTTTCCGGTTAATACAATTCTAGCATGAATAATAAACATTTATCATAATATAAGGAAATATAAATAACAACTTTATTATTGCCTCTAGGGCATATTTCCTTCAATAAGGTGGCTTATGTGTGAAAGAGCGTATCATATCACGGGGTTTGGATGCACCGGCGAAGTTTGCACCAACTCTCAAGGTGAGAAAGGGCAATGCACGGTACCGAAGAGGCTAGCAATGATGGAAGGGTGAGAGTGCATATAATCCATGGACTCAACATTAGTCATAAAGAAGTCGCATACTTATTGCAAAAATATATTAGCCCTTGAAACAAAGTACTAATATGCATGCTCCTAGGGGGATAGATTGGTAGGAAAAGACCATCGCTCGTCCCCGGCCTCCACTCATCAGGAAGACAATAAAAAATAAATCATGCTCTAAGTTCATCGCATAACGAGAGACCATACGTGCATGCTTCGGGAATCACAAACCTTAACACAAGTATTTTTACTAATCCACAATTACCAAGTAGCATGCCTCTAATATTACCATCTTCATATCTCAAAACAAATGCAAGGAATAAAACTTCTCATATATTCAATGATGTTCATGAAAGTTTTTATTATATCCCTGTTGAAGACCCATCATATTAGGACCAAATTCATAACATAAGTAAATTGCCATTCTATTTTTAAGACTCTCAAAATAATATAAGTAAAGCATGAGGGTTCATCAATTTCTTCAAAATAAAACCACCGCCGTGCTCTAAAAAGATATAAGTGAAGCACTAGAGCAACTACCTAGCGTAAAAGATATAAGTGAAGCACATAGAGTATTCTAATAAATTCACGACCAATGTGTGTCCCTCTCAAAAGGTGTGTACATCAAGGATGATTGTGGCACACTAAAAATCAAAGACTCATATGATACAAGACACTCCAAGAAAAACACATATCATGTGGTGAATAAAAATATAGCCTCAAGTAATTTTACCAATGGATTGAAGACAAAAGAGGGGATGCCATCCGGGGCATCCCCAAACTTAGATGCTTGGTTGTCCTTGAATATTACCTTGGGGTGCCTTGGGCATCCCCAAGCTTAGGTTCTTGCCACTCCTTATTCCGTAGTCCATCAAAACTTCACCCAAAACTTGAAAACTTCACAACAAAAAACTCAACAAAAAAATCGTGAGATCCGTTAGTATGATAAAACAAAACTCCACTTTTAGGTACTATTGTGAACTCATTCAAATTTTATATTTTCATTATATCTACTGTATTCTAGCTTCTCCATAGCTCATACCCCCTGATTCTACCCATAGATTCATCAAAATAAGCAAACAACACATCAAAAACACAATCTGTCAAAAACAGAACAGTGTGTAAAGACCAAAATTATAGTCACACTTATGTAACTCCAAAAATTATGAAACATTAGGACAACAAAATAGACAATTCATATATCAATCATTTGTAAAAAAAATCAAAGTTTTTCAAAGCTCCAGTGAATTTTAACAATTTTGCTACAGGATGCAAAAGTTTCAGTTTTTCAGAAAAATCAAATCAACGATATACCAAAGCATCCCAAAGGTCTTGCTTGGCTCAAACACTAATTCAAATGCTAAAAAACAATTATTATAGAAGTAGCATTGTATATACTCATAAAAACAGAAAATAAAAATATTGGGTTGTCTCCCAACAAGCGCTTTTCTTTAAAGCCTTTTAGCTAAGCGTTGATAATTTCGATGATGCTCACATGAAAGATAGCAATTGAAACACGAAGAGAGCATCATGTAGCATGTGAAAAACAAGTTTAAGTCTAACATAATTCCTATGAATAGGGATTATATAAACAAACAAATTATGATGACAAGCAAAAACTAGCATATGCAAGGAAGAATAAAGAAACAATAGCAATCTCAACATAACGAGAGGTAATTTAGTAACATGAAAATTTCTACAACCATATTTTTCTCTATCATAATAATTACATGTAGGATCATAATCAAATTCAACAATATAGCTATCACATAAATTATTCTTTTCATGATCCACATGCATGCAAAGTTGACACTCTTCCAAAATTCAGGGATTAACATAAAATAAAGTCATTACTTCTCCAAGCCCACTTTTATAAAAAAAATTATAAGATTGATCAATCTCCAAAGTAGTGGGATCATTATTTCCTAAAGTTGACACTCTTCCAAACCCACTTTCAATATTATTGCAAACATTATTATCAATATCATATTCATCATGAGGCTTAATTTTTTTTTCAAGATCATAAGGTGCATCACCCCAATCATGATCATTGCAATAAGTAGTGGACATAGCAAAATTAGCATCCCCAAGCTTGGGGTCATTAACATAATTGACATCAATAGAATTTATAATAACATCATGGCAATCATGCTTTTCGTTCAAAGAGCTATCGTGAATCACTTTATAAATTTCTTCTTTAACACTTCATCACGAATTTCAGATTCACGAAATTCAAGCAAAACTTCATAAAGATAATCTAGTGCACTCAACTCACTAGCAATTGGTTCATCATAATTGGATACTTTAAAAAGATTAGCAAGTGGATGAGGATCCATAATCTTTTTGCTTTCTGATTTGGAATAAATATGCAATTATGCCAAGCAAACGAGCAAACAAACCAAGTAAGACATAAAGGCAAAACAAAAAGGCAACTAAAAAAGGCAAATATTTTTGTGTTTTTATGAAAACATTTGAGAAGTGGGGGAGAGGAAAACGAGAGGCAAATGGCAAATAATGTAAGTGCAAGAGATGAGAGTTTATGATAGGTACTTGGTAGGCTTGATGTTGATCCTCCCCAGCAAGGGCACCAGAAATTCTTCCTGTTACTTCTTGAGCTTGCGTTGATTTTTCCCTTGAAGAGGACAGGGCGATGCAGCAAAGTAGAGATAAGTATTTCCCTCACTTAAGAACCAAGGTATCAATCCAGTAGGAGAAACACACAAGTCCCCAATAGATGCACCTGCACAAACTAACAAATACTTGCACACAACGCGAAAAAGGGGTTGTCAATCCCTTCACGGTCACTACCAAGAGTGAGATCTAATAGAGATCGGTATAAAAGATAAATAAAAATACTAAATAAAATAAATATAAATAAATTGCAGCAAGGTATTTTTGTATTTTTGGTTTTATAGATCTAAAAATAATATGATGGAAAATAGACCCGGGGGCCATAGGTTTCACTAGAGGCTTCTCTCTTGAAAGAACACATACGGTGGGTAAACAAATTACTGTTGAGCAATTGATAGAAAAGTGCATAGTTATGACAATATCCAAGGCAATGATCAGGAATATAGGCATCACGTCTGTGACAAGTAGACCGACTCCTGCCTGCATCTACTACTATTACTCCACACACCGACCGCTATCCAGCATGCATCTAGTGTATTAAGTTAAAAAGAACGGAGTAAGGCCTTAAGCAAGATGACATGATGTAGAAGGATAGATCCAAGCAATATGGTAAAACCCCAATCTTTTTTATCTTTAATTGCAATAATACAAATACGTGCCTCGCTACCCCTACTGTCATTGGGTGAGGACACCGCAAGATTGAACCCAAAACAAAGTGCTACTTCTTGAGCTTGCGTTGGTTTTTCCCTTGAAGAGGAAAGGGTGATGCAGCAAAGTAGAGATAAGTATTTCCCTCAGTTAGAGAACCAAGGTATCAATCCAGTAGGAGAGAACACACAAATCACCAATACCTGCATAAATAATCAAACACTTGCACCCAACGCGATAAAGGGGTTATCAATCACTTCACGGTCACTTGCAAAAGTGAGATCTGATAGAGATAGATAAAACTAAACAAAAGATAAAGTAAATATTTTTAGGGTTTTTGATTTATAGATCTGAAAATAAAAGATTGCAAAATAGTAGATCGAAAAGTAATATGATGGAAAATAGACCCTGGGTGAACAAATTACTGTCGAGCAATTGACAGAAAAGCGCAAAGTTATGATGATATCCAAGGCAATGATTATGAAATATAGGCATCATGTCCGTGTCAAGTGGACTGACTCCTGCCTGCATCTACTACTATTACTCCACACATCGACCGACTCCTGCCTGCATCTAGAGTATTAAGTTCATGAAGAACAGAGTAACGCTTTAAGTAAGATGACATGATGTAGAGGAATAAACTCAAGCAATATGATGTAAACCCCATCTTTTTATCCTCGATGGCAACAATACAATACGTGCCTCGTTGCCCCTACTGTCACTGGGAGAGGACATCACAAGATTGAACGCAAAGCCAAGCACTTCTCCCATTGCAAGAAAAACCAATCTAGTTGGCCAAACCAAACCGATAGTTCGAAGAGAATTACAAGGATATCTAATCATGCATAAAAGAATTCAGAGAAGATTCTAATAATATTCATAGATAAGCTGATCATAAATCCACAATTCATCGGATCTCGACAAACACACCTCAAAAGAAGATTACATCAGATAGATCTCCAAGAACATCAAGGAGAACATTGTATTGAGAATCAAAGAGAGAGAAGAAGCCATCTAGCTACTAGCTATGGACCCGTAGGTCTGAGGTAAACTACTCACGCTTCATCGGAAGGGCAATAGAGTTGATGTAGAAGCCTTCCGTGATCGAATCCCCCTCCGGCAGGATGCCGGAAAAGGCCCCAAGATGGGATCTCACGGGAACAGAAGGTTGCGGCGGTGGAAAAGTTTTTTCGTGGATGCTTCTGGTGGTTTGGGAATATATGTGAATATATAGGAGTAAGATCTAGGTCAGGGGGTCACCGAGGGGCCCACAAGGCAGGGGGCGCACCCTACCCCCCTGGGCGCGCCCTCCCCCCTTGTGTCCGCCTCGTGGATCTTCTGACTAGCACTCCAAGTCTCCTGGGTGTCTTCTGGTCCAAGAAAATCACCACGAAGGTTTTATTCCGTTTGGTATTCCTTTTCTGCGAAGCTCAAAAACAAGGAAAAAACAGAAACTGGCACTGGGCTCTAGGTTAATAAGTTAGTCCCAAAAATAATATAAAATAGCATATTAATGCATATAAAACATCCAAAACAGATAATACAATAGCATGGAACAATCTAAAATTATAGATATGTTGGAGACGTATCAAGCATCCCCTAGCTTAATTCCTGCTCGTCCTCGAGTAGGTAAATGATAAAAATAGAATTTTTGATGTGGAATGCTACCTAACATATTTATCTATGTAATTTTCTTTATTGTGGCATGAATGTTCAGATCCATAAGATTCAAAACAAAAGTTTAATATTGACATAAAAACAATAATACTTCAAGCATACTAACTAGGCAATTATGTCTTCTCAAAATAACATGGCCAAAGAAAGTTTATCCCTACAAAATCATATAGTCTGTCTATGCTCCGTCTTCATCACACAAAGTATTCAAATCATGCACAACCCCGATGACAAGCCAATAAATTGTTTCATACTTTTGGTGTTCTCAAACCTTTTCAACTTTCACGCAATACATGAGCGTGAGCCATGGACATAGCACTATAGGTGGAATAGAATATGGTGGTTGTGGAGAAGACAAAAAGAGGGACATAGTCTCACATCAACTAGGCGTATTAACGGGCTATGGAGATGCCCATCAATAGATATCGATGTGAGTGAGTAGGGATTGCCATGCAACAAATGCACTAGAGCTATAAGTTTATGAAAGCTCAAAAGAAAACTAAGTGGGTGTGCATCCAACTTGCTTGCTCATGAAGACCTAGGGCAATTTGAGGAAGCCCATCGTTGGAATATACAAGCCAAGTTCTATAATGAAATATTCCCACTAGCATATGAAAGTGACAACATAGGAGACTCTCTATCATGAAGATCATGGTGCTATTTTGACGCACAAGTGTGGAAAAAAAAGATAGTAACATTGCCCCTTCTCTCTTTTTCTCTCATTTTTTTTGTTTGGCTTCTTTTTCCTCCCTTTTATTTTTTTCCTCACATGGGACAATGCTCTAATAATGAAGATCATCACACTCTTATTTACTTACAACTCTATACTTAGAACAAAAATATGACTCTATATGAATGCCTCCGGCGGTGTACCGGGATGTGCAATGACTCAAGAGTGACATGTATGAAAGAATTATGAAAGGTGGCTTTGCCACAAATACGATGTCAACTACATGATCATGCAAAGCAATATGACAATGATGGAACGTGTCATAATAAAACGGAACGGTGGAAGTTGCATGGCAATATATCTAGGAATGGCTATGGAAATGCCATAATAGGTAGGTATGGTGGCTGTTTTGAGGAAGGTATATGGTGGGTTTATGGTACCGGTGAAAGTTGCGCGGCACTAGAGAGGCTAGCAAAGCTGGAAGGGTGAGAGTGCGTATAATCCATGGACACAACATTAGTCATAAAGAACTCACATACTTATTGCAAAAATCTATTAGTCATCGAAACAAAGTACTACGCGCATGGTCCTAGGGGGATAGATTGGTAGGAAAAGACCATCGCTCGTCCCCGACCGCCACTCATAAGGAAGACAATTAAAAAAATAGCTCATGCTCCAACTTTGTTACATAACGGTTCACCATACATGCATGCTACGGGAATCACAAACCTCAACACAAGTATTTCTCCAATTCACAATTACTCACTAGCATGACTCTAATATCACCATCTCTATTTCTCAAAACAATCATAAGGAATCAAACTTCTCATAGTATTCAATGCACTTTATATGAAAGTTTTTATTATATCCCTCTTGGATGCCTATCATATTAGGACTAAATTCATAACCAAAGCAAATTACCACGCTGTTTAGAGACTATCAAAATAATATAAGTGAAGCATGAGAGTTCAATAATTTCTACAAAATAAGACCACCGCCGTGCTCTAAAAAGATATAAGTGAAGCACTAGAGCAAAATTGCCTAGCTCAAAAGATATAAGTGAAGCGCATAGAGTATTCTAATAAATCACGATTCATGCGTGTCCCTCTCTAAAGGTGTGTACAGCATGGATGATTGTGGCAAACTAAAAAACAAAGACTCAAGTCATACAAGACGCTCCAAGCAAAACACATATCATGTGGTGAATAAAAATATAGCCTCAAGTAAAGTTACCGATAGACGAAGACGAAAGAGGGGATGCCTTCCGGGGCATCCCCAAGCTTAGGCTCTTGGTTGTCCTTGAATATTACCTTGGGGTGCCTTGGGCATCCCCAAGCTTAGGCTCTTGCCACTCCTTATTCCATAGTCCATCAAATCCTTACCCAAAACTTGAAAACTTCACAACACAAAACTCAACAGAAAATCTCATAAGCTCCGTTAGTATAAGAAAATAAATCACCACTTTTGGTACTGTTGTGAACTCATTGTTTATTTATATTGGTGTAATATCTACTGTATTCCAACTTCTCCATTGTGGTGCCCCGCCTGATTACCACTGTAGCCAGACGGTCGCCACGCATACCAGCCCAGGAAAATCACTCTGGCATGCGTGTTTACGACAAGTATCATGAACACAGGCATTTCTATTAATGGATATATATATAAGTCTTACATGATAGTTACAAAGGGGTGGCAGCGGAAAAGCTCTATCTAAGGCAGCATGGTCCTGGTGCGGCTCCAATCCACAGGGATCTGACTGGATTAGTCTACTATCCCGCGAATGCTCCGGCTCCTCGACGACGGATCCTTACGTGAACCTGGCCACATTGAAGGCCGTTGAGTACTTTTGAATGTACTCGCAAGCAAACCAAACTAACATATACACCAAGCAATGCAATCCATGGCATTCAAGCATGCATTTGTTATTAGAGCAATATTAATTATCATGGCATAGCATACCTATCTAGCAATATTGATCATGTTATAGCAGGGTTATCTAGCAAGATAACTACTATGTAAAATACAGTAAAGTAAAGCATATCAAGAGATTAATCCATACTCCGAATAATCTCATGATCCAATCCGACGTTGAACCAAATCCAATCCGAGTCTTTCGGTCATCCGACCACCTCTTTCATAGCCATCCCATGGCTAACATATCATATCCCTGACATCATCTGATGTCCACACAAGACGGGTTCTTCCATCATTATTATCATTATTACGGTTGACCACCTAGTGAGGTCTGGACGGGCTGTCCAATACCGTGGACGCGGCTATTCGAATAGATTTTACACTCTGCAAAGGTTGCGCACTTTACCCACACTATGGAGCACTGACCTCGTGATCCCATTCGGGTGGACCAACGTTGCTCCAACGAAACCTGCCTGACCCGTGACTCTCCCATCGTACCACCGGCAATCATCCTCCCCTGGAGTCAAGCCCTGGGTGGCCCCTGTGTCACCCCGTGACACCTGCCACCGTCGTGGCCAAACTAAACTGTCCCAAACGGGGACCGCGCGCAAACAACCAAACTGGGCTCACAGGATTATCGCCACCTACCTGATCAGGGTAGCGCGCACGCATAACCCTCCCTGCATGGAGGTACCGATGGAAGAGCACGGTGCCAGACCAAGTCAAGGCCATCCCATACCGGCAAATGTGGTTGCACGAATAAGCCCGGACAGGTGACTCAAGATCAACCAACTATGTTCAGTTTTTAATAAGTACTTAACCGGCAGGGATATCCATCATGAATAACTTAACCTGGTGTTAACTATGTATGAGGTAATAGTTGCATAAACACAACCACTATCTCCGTATGATATCACGACAGGTCCTTAGTGAAACAAGATTTAAATGGCAAGTTATCACTTTACAAGTTCGAGCTGTAAGTTACGACCATCGGAACCCTTGCATAAAACCGGCAAAGAAACCAGTAGCCACCAGAACGGTCTTTACAACTCAGATCTGGGACATTACCGGAATAACTCAACCCCGGCTCAAGACGGCTAGAAAGCAGCTCAGAGCATGTGACGGTGTTGATAAGAAGAATGTAGCAGTTCCCTCAGACGGCCGAAAAACGGCTCAGAGCATAGGGTCACCGCTATGGAAAGAAATTCAGCAGCTGCCCGAGACGGCCGAAAAGCAGCTCAGAACATGGACAGTTGCCGATAAGAGAAATAAAAGTAGGCATTCACCCTGGATGGCCGAAAACAGCTCAGACTCAGGCGTGGTGCCGTCATCGAAGAAAGTGCAAGCAAGGGTTCGTCAGAGTCACATACAGCTCACCACTACACAAGCAAGCATAAGCATATTGATTTAAACATGCAAGAAATATCACAGAGCAATGCTTTAGGGCATATATCAGATGGTCGGCTTGCCTGGGGGTCGAAAAAATACTCCGGAAGAAGGTGCGGAAAGTCCATGGAATGGATCACCGGAAAAGATTCCCTCTCGGAGGGGGCTGATAGAGGGTATGGGCAAAATGGTCATTTTCACAATGTGGAAACATTATGAAAATGATACCATCGGGACGGGCTCGACAAACTGAAGACGTGGGCGTTGGTTTCACCTGAATCGGAGTTTCGAGCGAAAAGTTATAAGGGGTTGACTGCCAAGGACCTATCGCTAAATATTCTATTTACCTTTGGGTCCTCAATGGTTATTTTTCTGAAAAAGAATAAATGGCACTGGGTGCCTGGGCCGACTCGGGCCGCATCTCACCGCTGCCCCTACTGTTCCCCTGGGCCGCCTATGGCTGGAGCCAGCTGGGCCGGCCTACCATTGCTTACTCCTGCGCGGGCCCGCGTTGACCTCGTCTCTCTAGCTGACGGGTGGGGCTAGGGGATGGCGGGGCCCACCTAACAGGTCAGCACCTCCATCCTCCCTCGCCCGCGCTTGGCCAAAGCAGAGGCGAACTCCAGCGACGGCCGCCGGTGACTCCGGCCACCATTTGCCGCGCTCCGACCACCGGCGAGCTCATGGGACCGAGTCGTACCTATCCCCGCATAGCACGGATGCCGAAGAGCTACAAAACGGTGGCGACTTGGCCCACGGCGGACGGCGGTTCAGGTGATGATGGCCTCAGTGTTTCGGTGGCGGGGAGTGCGAGGGAAGGTGGGGAAGAGCTTCGCCGGGGTTGAGGAGCTCCAGTGGTGACGAAAGAACGAGGAGGGGAGCTCGTCATCGAGCTAATTTAGGAGGGGTTCGGCGGCGGCCATGGCGGCTGTGGTGGTCGAGGAGAGCTCCTGGAGCTACATCGAAAGGCCGGGGAGGAAGCTAGGAGGGAGAGGGGGCCGCTGGGATGGTTGGGAATGCTCGGGGAGGCCCCGGGCCTCGGCTTTTATAGCCGGCCGACGACGGCAGATAAGAACGGCCGTGCGATGAGCTGGCCGCTGTCCTGGAGCTCGAAGGTGACAACTCTGGCTAGCGCGCGGTGCTGGGGAGCGGCCGACCTGACGAGCAACAGGGGGAGGGGACGGCTCGAGGAGGAAACAGCCAGAGAAGGAGGTGACATCTCGAGGGTCACGGGTAGAATTGTGGCGGAGCTCGTCGCGGCTCAACGAGGAAGAATCCGAAGGGGGAAGCTGCCGGAGAGGGGCTACGTCGGTGCTGCGAGGCCGTAGGACATGCTCGCACGAGCCGAAGCTGGCCGGAGTTGACCCAACGGAGCTCACAGAGAGCAGAGCGCCGTTTTGGCATGCTCTCTGCGTGGTCACCACGGGTGCCACGTGCCCTGGAGTGCACCTGCACGTCCTACCTTGTCAAACGTGTTTCTCACTGGTCCATTAGATGAGATGGATCACTAGATGGGCCAGGAGGGGTCTAGAGAGGTCAAGGGAATCCATAACAGTTTCTGGACAGAAGCTTGGGCAGGAAGTTTTGGTCAGATGGGTGTGGCAATGAGCTGGATAAGTTGTCACAGAGAAATGTGATAGGAAGCACCAGATTCTGGTAAAATTTGAAAGCATTTGGACAAGATTTGCACACACTTCCTTTGTAATGCCAAATCTGGTCCAGAAAATGGAATTTGAAGCTGTCCTCAAATGGCTTGATGAAATGAGTTGAATTTTGGTGTAGGGTGATGATTTGGAAGTATGAAGATACTCGAAAAGTTTCAGCTCATTTGGAAATGCCAAAGTGGTACTTCCTTCACAGCACTTCCAAATGAACAGAAACTTGAGAAAAATGCTCTGCATTAATGGATGGAGGGATTGAGCTGATTTTTGGTTTCCATGAGTAATTTGTCAATGTTAATCACCATGAAAATTTCAGCTCAAAGGGACCAAGGGTTCAAGCACTTCCTTTGCAAACTGAAAATCTGGATAGAATTTGCAAATGGATGCTGTGCTCAAACTTTGAGTTATGGAACTTGTATTTTAATGGAAATGGTGAAGATATGGATATAATAAGCTCCACAAATTATTTGGGATTTTTCCTGGCTACCAAAGTGGTAGTTCCTTTAGAAACTGCCCAAAATGCAATATTGGCATTAAATAGGAAAATGCAATTTCCCTTATTTAATTATGGCCAATATTTTTGTGGGAGCTCAATATGATCAAAGAGAATATCTCCACAAGTTTTCATCAACTTTGGAGATGGATAGATATTTTCCTGGATTTAATTCCTTTAACTGGCAGAAAAAGGAATTAATTATAAATGAAAAATATTGCAAATGACTTGGCAATATTTTTGCATATCCAGGGTTAATAGGGATAAGATGATTACTGAGAAAAGTTTGGGAGGCAACAGATCAAAGGAAAGTAGGGTTCCTTTGTAACCGAAGAGATTAGGGTTTCCCTTCCGGTAACTCGGATGGTAGGGTTTCGGCGGCAGAATCCCGAGAATAGATCTTGGGTGGCAAGATTGGTCTGGAGAGAATCTCTAGATGGATAGGAAAGGAAAGGTTAAATGACCATCTGCATATACCCAGGAGCTATAGAAATCCGATAACACCGAGAAAAAAAGACGGGAGTCAAATCCCGCGAAGGAAAAAAAACAGGGGCCAAAACCAGGGTGTTACAAACCTACCCCCCTTAATAAAATCTCGTCCTCGAGATTTCCGGGCTTACCTCCCGGTGAAGGGGGACTTACCTGTGTGCGACTTGGATCCATCAGCTGTCTTTTCTTCGTAGTTTCACTGACCTTTTAACTGCCTCTTCTAATGGACCATGTGTTGTCTCTGCACACAGTTTCCTTGAATCCTTCTCTTTCCTGTCAGGTGTACCTTTGGTCCTGGTGGTGATGTTGCTGGATGGGGTAGCAGGTAATACCAGCAAACCGATCGGTTTCCATGGCCTATAAGTGACTGCTCCGGGTTTTATTGCGATACCTCATACTCTGACTGTAATGGGCAAGACATCCTTTGCTGGTACCAGCTCACGTGCTCGTATGGCCTCGGGTGAGTGGGAGTGGCTTTCTTTTTGCCGTGTCAGAATACTCAATATGGCTGTGAGTTCCGTAGGAGGTGTTCCCTTCTGCCTTAGGCATTCCGACTTTGTCCTTAGGTGATTCGCAATTCAAGGAACAATATAACCGAGCCATTGCTGCTATATCCTCAACTGGAATATGATCCCAAAGTAATCATAGACAGTAATCTCTTATTCCAATCATGTCATGGTGTCTATGAGCTATTGGTGCTGATGTGCTTTGAGCTATTTCATCTGAATGTCTTGTTTTCAATTCCGTCGCTTGTGGAGATGGCTCTGTCATATATAGCCTCTTGCTATGACCACGGAGTTGAGCATAGGACTACAAAGGCTAAACATAGTATCACTATCATCCAGTGTATTTTTTGGAGTATAGCCTCTTGTCTTGGTTGGTGGCCCGTATTTAGGGTGGGTATGACATGTTGGCGGCATTGTTGTGGCCGGATATGCAAGAGTCTGACACGGATTGGTAATATCACTCTGTCCATGAAGATGTATCTTGCGACCGTCACGGAGGTTGTTTGTCCCAGACTTCTTTGTTCTTGAGGATTCCTTTGCTCGCCTGTCATGACCTGCCAATACGGCTCCTTGTTTGTTTTCCCGGCTTGTCAGGCTTGTTCTCACAGCTTACTCTTGCATACCTCGTAGGGGTTGCTGTGCTTATATTCTTCTTTGAAATATGGGGCCAATGATTCTCTGAACACAGTCATTCTCGTGTACGAGTGGCTCACATGAACTAATTCACTGGACTGCATGCTCACAACATATGCAGGTGTAGGATGAATCCTTTCATAACCACTGAGTTCTGAGGCAGACGTGTGCCCAGACTGGTTCGTGCTCTTAACAAGCTTGTTGTGGGCACAATGGTGTGTTGAAGAAGGCTGAATTCTTTATGCTCGAAGCTTCTGCCAGTCTAGCGTACTGAAGAAGGCTGGGTATTGTACCTTAAAAGTTTTCCTTCATGTGGCTTGCTGCGGAAGGTCGGGTACCTTATGCCAGAAGTTTTCTGCAGTAGTACGCTGTGGAAGATGGGAGTGCTGTTCCCCGGAAGATTTTTCTCAACAAGTGGCGTACCGAGGAAGATTGGCAGTCTTGTGTCATAAGCTCTCCTTGGTAGCTTGTGGAGGAAGGCTGGGTTCCTTATACCAGAAGCCTATCACTGTGTACGCAGTCGGATCTATGGCCAATTCTGACTTTCTTCCGAAGTATCCGAAATTTTACCCATAGCGGAGCCAAAACTTGGTATAAGCCATTGACTGAAGATATTCCGGTGGTTACGCACATCGCTTGTCTTCTGCTGGTATGATCATTGTTGTTGTAAAGGTTGCAAAACTGATGCAGACTTCATGTTGATAATTAATTCAGAACACCCTTTGTTTCCAAACCAAGTGTTGCCGATAATTCCATTCGGTTCAGCTGAGTTTCCAATCATGTTAGGTGCTCCTTGATTCTGGATGCTTGGAAGCTTAGTGATTCTGGGCAACCGTGAACTCATCCATTTTCCTTGCAAACCCTGTTCACAGTGCCCGGAAAATTTTGTATTTGCATTGGTGAACTTCAGAATATGCTTTGAAATTTGTACCAACGTACTGGAGTTTTGTTGCTGCTCTTGGCACATTCACATTCTTGAAATATGTCTTCGGTGGATAAATGATTCTTGGGTCCATTGAGAAAAGACTCAAGGTTCACCTCACTGACTGAAATAGTCCTTGTATCGCGGGCGGAATAATTTGTCCTTACTGGTGTCCATTCTTGGTAACTCATCTGACCGTTCCTCAGGTGTGATCTGTTCTGAGCCAAACTCTCTCAGGTATATTCTATCCTTGTCGGTTGCACACATATTCTGCTTCTGACCCAGTCTTCATTCTTGATAGATCCAGTGTTGCTATTCTGAATACCAGGCAGTTGGCTTGGCTTGACTCTTACTTAATTTGGATTATTGGGTATTATCCAAGTTGTATGCTGGTCTTCTTGACGGCACTTGCGGATGGATCCAGTCGGAGCGAAGAAACGGAACCGACAAAAGAAACAAAAGCCGCGAAAACCAAAAGCAAATGAAACTCAAATATTTGCGGACCTTACGCATGTGGCTGAAGATTCACTAGTATAACTAGTATAGCGCACTCGATGCACCTCTAAGGATTTAGAAGTGAAACCACACAATGCTCCTGGTAGCACTGGTGTCAAGCTCCTACTACTTCCTTAGGGAACATTAAACTCGACGCATGATGGCTATGGTCGTGCGATTCTAGGGTTATTGGGGAGAGATAGAATTTATAAGCGTTTCCCAAAGGAAACTAGAGGTAAGAAGAGAAATGCCATGGCTAGCAAGCAGGGTAAGGATATCTGGTTTACCTAGAGGTTCAGGGCTCACGGGTCATTGCCGGGTGCGGGCATTTTGTACCGCGGGCAAAGGCCATGAGAGTTGGGTCTGATGGAGCCAAAAACCTAGGGGGTTGCCTTATGATCAATAGTAGCCATGCCAGGTTGGCAGAAGATGGCTGAAATCCATCTGGGCTTTCTACTAATCAATAGGCAATGAAGTCTGGCTAGGGGTAACCTATAGTCAGCCTGGCTGCTCTGATACCATCCGTTGTGGCGCCCCGCCTGATTACCACTGTAGCCAGACGGTCGCCACGCATACCAGCCCAGGAAAATCACTCTGGCATGTGTGTTTACAACAAGTATCATGAACACAGGCATTTCTATTAATGGATATATATAAGTCTTACATGATAGTTACAAAGGGGTGGCAGCGGAAAAGCTCTATCTAAGGCAGCATGGTCCTGGTGCGGCTCCAATCCACAGGGATCTGACTGGGTTACTCTCCTAGCCCGCGAATGCTCTGGCTCCTCGACGACGGATCCTTACGTGAACCTGGCCACATTGAAGGCAGCTAAGTACTTTTGAATGTACTTGCAAGCAAACCAAACTAATATATACACCAAGCAATGCAATCCATGGCATTCAAGCATGCATTTGTTATTAGAGCAATATTAATTATCATGGCATAGCATACCTATCTAGCAATATTGATCATGTTATAGCAGGGTTATCTAGCAAGATAACTACTATGTAAAATACAGTAAAGTAAAGCATATCAAGAGATTAATCCATACTCCGAATAATCTCATGATCCAATCCGACGTTGAACCAAATCCAATCCGAGTCTTTCGGTCATCCGACCACCTCTTTCATAGCCATCCCATGGCTAACATATCATATCCCTGACATCATCTGATGTCCACACAAGACAGGTTCTTCCATCATTATTATCATTATTACGGTTGACCACCTAGTGAGGTCTGGATGGGCTGTCCAATACCGTGGACGCGGCTATTCGAATAGATTTTACACTCTGCAGAGGTTGCGCACTTTACCCACACTATGGAGCACTGACCTCGTGATCCCATTCGGGTGGACCAGCGTTGCTCCAACGAAACCTGCCTGACCCGTGACTCTCCCATCGTACCACCGGCAATCATCCTCCCCCGGAGTCAAGCCCTGGGTGGCCCCTGTGTCACCCCGTGACACCTGCCACCGTCGTGGCCAAACTAAACTGTCCCAAACGGGGACCGCGCGCAAACAACCAAACTGGGCTCACAGGATTATCGCCGCCTACCTGATCAGGGTAGCGCGCACGCATAACCCTCCCTGCATGGAGGTCCCGATGGAAGAGCACGGTGCCAGACCAAGTCAAGGCCATCCCATACCGGCAAATGTGGTTGCATGAATAAGCCCGGACAGGTGACTCAAGATCAACCAACTATGTTCAGATTTTAATAAGTACTTAACCGGCAGGGATATCCATCATGAATAACTTAACCTGGTGTTAACTATGTATGAGGTAATAGTTGCATAAACACAACCACTATCTCCGTATGATATCACGACAGGTCCTTAGTGAAACAAGATTTAAATGGCAAGTTATCACTTTACAAGTTCGAGCTGTAAGTTACGACCATCGGAACCCTTGCATAAAACCGGCAAAGAAACCAGTAGCCACCAGAACGGTCTTTACAACTCAGATCTGGGACATTACCGGAATAACTCAACCCCGGCTCAAGACGGCTGGAAAGCAGCTCAGAGCATGAGACGGTGTTGATAAGAAGAATGTAGCAGTTCCCTCAGACGGCCGAAAAACAGCTCAGAGCATAGGGTCACCGCTATGGAAAGAAATTCAGCAGCTGCCCGAGATGGCCGAAAAGCAGCTCAGAACACGGACAGTTGCCGATAAGAGAAATAAAAGTCGGCATTCACCCTGGATGGCCGAAAACAGCTCAGACTCAGGCGTGGTGCCGTCATCGAAGAAAGTGCAAGCAAGGGTTCGTCAGAGTCACATACAGCTCACCACTACACAAGCAAGCATAAGCATATTGATTTAAACATGCAAGAAATATCACAGAGCAATGCTTTAGGGCATATATCAGATGATCGGCTTGCCTGGGGGTCGAAAAAATACTCCGGAAGAAGGTGCGGAAAGTCCATGGAATGGATCACCGGAAAAGATTCCCTCTCAGAGGAGGCTGATAGAGGGTATGGGCAAAATGGTCATTTTCACAATGTGGAAACATTATGAAAATGATACCATCGGGACGGGCTCGACAAACTGAAGACGTGGGCGTTGGTTTCACCTGAATCGGAGTTTCGAGCGAAAAGTTATAAGGGGTTGACTGCCAAGGACCTATCGCTAAATATTCTATTTACCTTTGGGTCCTCAGCATTTATTTTTCTGAAAAAGAACAAATGGCACCGCGTGCCTGGGCCAACTCGGGCTGCATCTCACCGCTACCCCTACTGTTCCCCTGGGCCGCCTGTGGCTGGAGCCAGCTGGGCCGGCCCACCATTGCTTACCCCTGCGCGGGCCCGCGTTGACCTCGTCTCTCCAGCTGACGGGTGGGGCTAGGGGATGGCGGGGCCCGCCTAACCAGGTCAGCACCTCTGTCCTCCCTCGCCCGCGCCTGGCCAAAGCAGAGGCGAACTCCGGCGACCGCCGCCGGCGACTCCGGCCACCATTTGCCGCGCTCCGACCACCAGCGAGCTCGTGGGACCGAGCCGTACCTATCCCCGCATAGCATGGATGCCGAAGAGCTACAAAACGGCGGTGGCTTGGCCCATGGCGGACGGCGGTTCGGGTGATGATGGCCTCAGTGTTTTGGTGGCGGGGAGTGCGAGGGAAGGTGGGGAAGAGCTTCGTCGGGGTTGAGGAGCTCCAGTGGTGACGAAAGAACGAGGAGGGGAGCTCGTCATCGAGCTAATTTAGGAGGGGTTCGGCGGCGGCCATGGCGGCTGTGGTGGTCGAGGAGAGCTCCTGGAGCTACATCGAAAGGCCGGGGAGGAAGCTAGGAGGGAGAGGGGGCCGCTGGGATGGTTGGGAATGCTCGGGGAGGCCCCGGGCCTCGGCTTTTATAGCCGGCCGACGACGGCAGATAAGAACGGCCGTGCGATGAGCTGGCCGCTGTCCTGGAGCTCGAAGGTGACAACTCTGGCTAGCGCGCGGTGCTGGGGAGCGGCCGACCTGACGAGCAACAGGGGGAGGGGACGGCTCGAGGAGGAAACAGCCAGAGAAGGAGGTGACATCTCGAGGGTCACGGGTAGAATTGTGGCGGAGCTCGTCGCGGCTCAACGAGGAAGAATCCGGAGGGGGAAGCTGCCGGAGAGGGGCTACGTGGGTGCTGCGAGGCCGTAGGACATGCTCAAATGAGCCGAAGCTGGTCGGAGTTGACCCAACAGAGCTCACAGAGAGCAGAGCGCCGTTTTGGCATGCTCTCTGCGTGGTCACCACGGGTGCCACGTGCCCTGGAGCGCACCTGCACGTCCTACCTTGTCAAACGTGTTTCTCACTGGTCCATTAGATGAGATGGATCACTGGATGGGCCAGGAGGGGTCTGGAGAGGTCAAGGGAATCCATAACAGTTTCTGGACAGAAGCTTGGGCAGGAAGTTTTGGTCAGATGGGTGTGGCAATGAGCTGGATAAGTTGTCACAGAGAAATGTGATAGGAAGGACTAGATTCTAGTAAAATTTGAAAGCATTTGGACAAGATTTGCACACACTTCCTTTGTAATGCCAAATCTGGTCCAGAAAATGGAATTTGAAGCTGTCCTCAAATGGCTTGATGAAATGAGTTGAATTTTGGTGTAGGGTGATGATTTGGAAGTATGAAGATACTCGAAAAGTTTCAGCTCATTTGGAAATGCCAAAGTGGTACTTCCTTCACAGCACTTCCAAATGAACAGAAACTTGAGAAAAATGCTCTGCATTAATGGATGGAGGGATTGAGCTGATTTTTGGTTTCCATGAGTAATTTGTCAATGTTAATCACCATGAAAATTTCAGCTCAAAGGGACCAAGGGTTCAAGCACTTCCTTTGCAAACTGAAAATCTGGATAGAATTTGCAAATGGATGCTGTGCTCAAACTTTGAGTTATGGAACTTGTATTTTAATGGAAATGGTGAAGATATGGATATAATAAGCTCCACAAATTATTTGGGATTTTTCCTGGCTACCAAAGTGGTAGTTCCTTTAGAAACTGCCCAAAATGCAATATTGGCATTAAATAGGAAAATGCAATTTCCCTTATTTAATTATGGCCAATATTTTTGTGGGAGCTCAATATGATCAAAGAGAATATCTCCACAAGTTTTCATCAACTTTGGAGATGGATAGATATTTTCCTGGATTTAATTCCTTTAACTGGCAGAAAAAGGAATTAATTATAAATGAAAAATATTGCAAATGACTTGGCAATATTTTTGCATATCCAGGGTTAATAGGGATAAGATGATTACTGAAAAAAGTTTGGGAGGCAACAGATCAAAGGAAAGTAGGGTTCCTTTGTAACGGGAGAGATTAGGGTTTCCCTTCCGGCAACTCGGAAGGTAGGGTTTCGGCGGCAGAATCCCAAGAATAGATCTTGGGTGGCAAGATTGGTCTGGAGAGAATCTCTGGTTGGATAGGAAAGGCAAGGTTAAATGACCATCTTCATATACCCAGGAGCTATAGAAATCCGATAACACTGAGAAAAAAAGATGGGAGTCAAATCCCGCGAAGGAAAAAAAAACAGGGACGAAAACCAGGGTGTTACATCCATGGTTCATACCCCCCGATACTACCCATAGATTCATCAAAATAAGCAAACAACACATAGAAAACATAATCTGTCAAAAACAGAATAGTCTGCGAAGATCTGGATTGTTCTGATAATTCTGTAACTCCGAAAATTCTTAAAAATTAGGACAACAGAGGAAATTTGTATATAAATGTTGTATAAAAAATTCTGGGTTTTTCCATGCTCCAGTGAATCTAAATAATTCTGTGACTGGACGCAAAAGTTTCTGTTTTTCAGCAAGATCAAATCAACTATCACCGTAAGCCATCCCAAAGGTCTTACTTGGCACAAACACTAATTAAAACACCAAAACACATCTAACCAGAGGCTAGATGAATTATTTATTGAAAAACCAAACCAACAAGCAAAGAACAAAAATAAAATTGGGTTGCCTCCCAACAAGCGCTATTGTTTAACGCCCTTAGCTAGGCATTAAAACACATAGATCTAGGTATTGTCATCTTTGGTATGCAATTCATAAGTAGCTCTCATAATAGATTCATATGGAAACTTAATTTTATTTCTAGGAAAGTCTTCCATGCCCTTCCTTAACGAAAATTGAAATCTAATGTTTCCTTCTTTCATATCAATAATTGCACCAATCGTTCTAAGTAAAGATCTACCAAGAATAATAGGACATGTGGGATTGCAATCTATATCAAGAACGATGAAATCTACGGGCACATAATTACTATTTGCAATAATAAGAACATCATTAATCCTTCCCATAGGTTTCTTAATAGTGGAATCCGCAAGATGCATATTTAAAGAACAATCATCAAATTCACGGAAACCTAGCACATCACATAAAGTTTTTGGAACCGTGGAAACGCTAGCACCCAAATCACACAAAGCATGGCACTCATAATCTTTGATCTTAATCTTAATAGTAGGTTCCCACTCATCATAAAGTTTTCTAGGGATAGAAACTTCCAATTCAAGCTTTTCTTCAAAAGATTTCATCATGGCATCAACGATATGTTTAGTAATAGCTTTGTTTTGATTATAAGCATGAGGAGAATTCAACATGGATTGCAACAAGGAAATACAATCTATCAAAGAACAATTATCATAATTAAAATCCTTGAAATCCAAAAGAGTGGGTTCATTGCTACTTAAAGTTTTGACCTCTCCAATCCCACTTTTAGCAATTTTTGCATCTAGATCTATAAACTCCGAATCATTGGGACGCCTTTTAACTAAAGTTGACTCATCTCCAGTCCCATCTTTATCAAGATTTATATTGGAAAACAAAGATTCAATAGGAGTCACATCAATCACTTTAAGATCTTTATCATTATTTTCACAAAAACTAGAAGAACACGATTTTACAAACCAATCTCGTTTAGCACGCATCTTAGCGGTTCTTTCTTTGCACTCATCAATGGAGATTCTCATAGCCTTTAGAGATTCATTGATATCATGCTTGGGTGGAATAGATCTAATTTTCAAAGAATTAACATCAAGAGAAATTCTATCCACGTTCCTAGCCAAATCATCCATCTTAAGCAATTTTTCTTCAACCAAAGCATTAAAATTCTTTTGCGAACTCATAAATTCTTTAACACTATTCTCAAAATTAGAGGGCATCTTATTATAATTTCCATAAGAATTGTTGTAGGAATTACCATAATTATTAGAGGAATTACTAGGAAACGGCCTAGGATTAAAATTACCTCTATACGCGTTATTACCAAAATTGTTCCTACCAACAAAATGCACAACCATAGATTCATTATTATTATCAATAAAAGTAGACAAAGGCATATCTTTAGGATCAATAGGAGCACTCTTGCTAGCAAATAATTTCATAAGTTCATCCATCTTTCCACTCAAAACATTAATCTCTTCAATCGCATGCACTTTTTTACTAGTGGAAGATCTTTAGGTATGCCATTGAGAATAATTAACCATAATACTATCTAGGAGTTTAGTAGCTTCTCCTAGAGTAATTTCCATAAAAGTGGCAGGAGTCGGTCTTTCATAACAAGATTCAGCAAAGTGGCATTAATTTCATAAGATTTTGCACTAGTGGCGAGAGCAATCGGAGTACTAATAAAATCATTGTTATTAGTGTTGGAAAAGTCACACAATTTGGTATTCTCTTGAGTCATCGTGACAAAGCAAGAAATCTAACACACGAGCAAACAAAAAGGCAAACGAAAAAGATGAACAGAAGAAGGGCGAATAAAAAGGCAAATCTTTTCGAAAATCGTTTTAGAAGTGGGGGAGAGGAAAACGAGAGGCAAATGGCGAATAATGTAATGCAAGAGATGAGAGTTTATGATGGGTACTTGGTATGTCTTGACTTGGCGTAGATCTCCCCGGCAACGGCGTCAGAAATTCTTCCTGCTACTTCTTGAGCTTGCGTTGGTTTTTCCCTTGAAGAGGAAAGGGTGATGCAGCAATGTAGAGATAAGTATTTCCCTTAGTTAGAGAACCAAGGTATCAATCCAGTAGGAGACAACGCACAAATCACCAATACCTGCACAAACAATCAAACACTTGCACCCAATGCGATAAAGGGGTTGTCAATCCCTTCACGGATCACTTGCAAAAGTGAGATCTAATAGAGATAGATAAAACTAAACAAAAGATAAAGTAAATATTTTTAGGGTTTTTGGTTTATAGATCTGAAAATAAAAGATTGCAAAATAGTAGATCGGAAAGTAATATGATGGAAAATAGACCCGGGGGGCATAGGTTTCACTAGAGGCTTCTCTCAAGATAGCAAATAATACGGTGGGTGAACAAATTACTGTCGAGCAATTGATAGAAAAGCGCAAAGTTATGACGATATCCAAGGCAATGATTATGAAATATAGGCATCACGTCCGTGTCAAGTAGACCGACTCCTGCCTGCACCTACTACTATTACTCCACACATCGACCGACTCGTGCCTGCATCTAGAGTATTAAGTTCATGAAGAACAGAGTAACGCTTTATTTAAGATGACATGATGTAGAGGAACAAACTCAAGCAATATGATGTAAACCCCATCTTTTTATCCTCGATGGCAACAATACAATACGTGCCTCGCTGCCCCTACTGTCACTGGGAGAGGACACCGCAAGATTGAACCCAAAGCCAAGCACTTCTCCCATTGCAAGAAAAACCAATCTAGTTGGCCAAACGAAACCAATAGTTCGAAGAGAATTACAAGGATATCAAGTCATGCATAAAAGAATTCAGAGAAGATTCAAATAATATTCATAGATAAGCTGATCATAAATCCACAATTCATCGGATCTCGACAAACACACCGCGAAAGAAGATTACATCAGATAGATCTCCAAGAACATCAAGGAGAACGTTGTATTGAGAATCAAAGAGAGAGAAGAAGCCATCTAGCTACTAGCTATGGACCCGTAGGTCTGAGGTAAACTACTCACGCTTCATCGGAAGGGCCATAGAGTTGATGTAGAAGCCCTCCGTGATCGAATCCCCCTCCGGCAGGATGCCGGAAAACGCCCCAAGGTGGGAACTCACGGGAACAGAAGGTTGCGGTGGTGGAAAAGTATTTTCGTGGATGCTTCTGGTAGTTTGGGAATATATGTGAATATATAGGAGGAAGATCTAGGTCAGGGGGTCACCGAGGGGACCACAAGGCAGGGGGCGCGCCCTACTCCCCTGGGCGCCCCCTCCCCCCTTGTGGCCGCCTTGTGGCTCTTCTGACTTGCACTCCAAGTCTCCTGGGTGTCTTCTGGTCCAAGAAAAATCATCGCGAAGGTTTTATTCCGTTTGGACTCCGTTTGGTATTCCTTTTCTACGAAGCTCAAAAACAAGGAAAAAACAGAAACTGGCACTGGGCTCTAGGTTAATAAGTTAGTCCCAAAAATAATATAAAATAGCATATTAATGCATATAAAACATCCAAAATAGATAATATAATAGCATGGAACAATAAAAAATTATAGATACATTGGAGACGTATCACAAATCACCTCTCCCATTGCAAGACAGATCAATCTAGTTAGCCAAACCAAATCAATAGATCAGAGAGAAATACAAAGCGATCTTAATCATGCATAAAAGAGTTCAGAGAAGACTCAAATAATATTCATAGATAATCTAATCATAAACCCACAATTCATCGGATCTCAACAAACACACCGCAAATGAAGATTACATCAGGTAGAACTCTAAGAACATTGAGGAGAACATTGTATTGAAGATCAAAGAGAGAGAAGAAGCCATCTAGCTACTAGCTATGGACTCGTAGGTCTGTGGTAAACTACTCACACATCATCGGAAGGGCAGCAAGGTTGGTGTAGAGGCCCTCCGTGATCGAATCCCCCTCCGGCAGAGTGCTGGAAAAGGCCCCAAGATGGGATCTCATGAGAACAGAAGCTTGCGGCGGCGGAAAAGTATTTTTGGTGTGCCCTCTGCTATACGGGGAATATTTGGGTATTTATGGAGCTGGAATTAGGGTTAGCGGAGTCTCAAGTGGCCCACAGGCCTGGGGGGCGCCCCCTGGGGCGTGCCTCTAGGGCTTGTGGCCCTCTCGTGGCTCCTCTGGCCTCCTCCCGAAGCTTCATGGTTGTCTTCTGGTCTAAGAAAAATCCTCAAAAAGTTTTGTTCCGTTTGGTATTGATTTTCTATAAAAGACAAAAACTAGGAAAAAAAACAGCAACTGGCACTGGGCATTAGGTTAATATGTTAGTCCAAAAAAATGATAGAAAATAGCATATTAATGCATATAAAACATCCAAGATGGATAATATAATAGCATGGAACAATAAAAAATTATAGATACGTTGGAGACGTATCAAGACTCACTACCTGAACCCAGGAAGAAGCAGAGGAAGAGACCAGCGAAGAAAGGCTCTGCCGCCGCCAAAGCTGCTTCTAGCAGCTAGCTGCCTCCGATGACCCAGATGCTCATAGATGTCTCGTTACTCCATGTCGCGAGCACCCCTATGCTACCGCCAAAAGCGCTCGAGGCCATATCAAGGGATCTCAGGATATTGCATGACCATGTGCTGTCGACAAAGAAGAGCCTTCTCCTCTCGAAGGATCCAGGATACCCACTTTACGCGGTCCATGTGCCGATGGGCAGGTGCTACATCCATACATGCCCCGCGGATCTGTTCTTCTTGCGGTTTAATCACATATTCGAGATGTATCTCATGAGGTGGCTTGATTTTGCGCTCGTCCGCCTTTTTGTGCTACATATGAACTACATCATCAGGAAAAAGCAAATCTCGCAAATCGCGGTAGAGGACCCCTACTACATTGTGAAGCCCCAGGTTCAATCGTACACTAGTCATACACGCAAACGTGTACGATCAAGCCCAGGGACTCACGGGAAGATATCACAACACAACTCTAAACACAAATAAACGGAGGTCCACAATATTACAGACCAGGGATCCGAAGATCCGAATACATAAGTCAGTCATACAAATAATATCTGGGTACAGACATAGTTAGACAAGTTTTGCCTTAAGAAGGCTAGCACAAACAGCGACACTAGATCGAAAGGCGTTGGCCTCCTGCCTAGGAGCCTCCGATCGTACTCCTGGTCAGATGGCTCGATCCAGTAGTACGTGCCCTCTGGACCCGCCTGGTAGTAGGCTCCGGTGGTGGCGTCTGGCTCCTGGACTCCATCGTCTGGTGTATCATCAAGGTGGGGTATATGGGGAAAAAGAGAAAATAAAGCAACCGTGAGTACTCATCCGAAGTACTCAGCAAGCAAGGATCTATACTACATATGCAACATTATCAATGGAGAAAAGGCTGTATATGTGGACTGGGCTGCAGAAATGCCAGAATAGAGAGAAAGGCCTAGTCCTATCGAAGACTAGCATCTTCAAACATCTTCTCAAAGCCATCATCTTGCAGCAGTAGAAGAGAGTAGAATAGCATTTTATTTAACAAACATGTTGAAATACAGCTCAAAGATCCTTCCTCGACTCCCAGCGAGAAAGTAATCCCGAAGCTTCAATTAAGTAACAAGTATCCAGTTTAAGTAGGTAGATCGGGATACACAAACTAAGCGTCCTTTACCGTAGGACCGGCTATCGATAGAAGATTCATCCCTGCAGGGGTGCACTACTGTTACCCAACACGCTCGATCAACTCTGGCCGGACATACTTGCTGGGTAATGCCCGTCCTCGGAAGATCAACACGAAGCAGCGCTCTACCTAGGCTCAGCAGAGAGGTCAGCACGCCGGACTAACCTATGCACCCAGGGGTCTCGGGCCATCGCCCTGGGCACCCTGCGCGTTGCGTGGCTGGCCGGGGTGCAGGCGCGACACTGAACTCGCCAGTGAAGTATCCAGCCCAATCCCGACGATCAGCCCGCACGGTGAATCGTGACGTCTGATAAGCTTTCGGCGAAACGTACATCGCAGAGGGCCCCATAACCATTATCCCGCGTGGTGGTAGTGCGTATAGGGCACGTCAACCCACTCAGATCACACACCCAAATCCAATAGGCTCAATTAGTATCAAGCGGAGACAATCAGAGTCTCTGATGCTCCGCCACAATGTCACACTCGAGTGCCCTTCCGGCACACCCGAAATCATAGATCCCCAGCGGGTACCCACCAGGGTGGACCCGCCTGTGAAAAAGGTCAAGTAACCGTGTGGTCATAATCATCAGGGTGAACGTAAGAGGTATCACCCTCGAGGTTCACACTGAGGGGTTGCACGACAGAGTCGTATCGGACATGGAGAAGGAGGAATCACCCTCGATGACCACGACCGTACAGCTATGCTGCAGAGTATTCATCAGGAGTGCGTTACGAGGTATCACCCTCGGCACTCGATAGTTACTACGCAGAGTCGTACAACTAAGGGGGTGTGAAGTGAGGTGTCTGTCTCTGATCGACGATCACGTTGATCGAGTCGTCGATGAACAAGCAGGGGCGACAAAGTAAGGTGGTGGGGTCACAGATGGTTCATACCAACCTATACTAAACAGTTTATCATAGGCAGGTAAGATAGCAATGAACAGGTTACAACAGCAGGCTATGCATCAGAATAGGAGCATACATTAACAGTAGCGAAATCTAATGCAAGCAGGAGAATAGAATGGGCGATATCTGGAATGCTCAAGGGGGGGGCTTGCCTGGTTGCTCTGGCAAGAGAGGGAGGTCGTCAACGGGCTGCTCGTCGGTAGAGTAGTCGTATCCTGGTGCAGCGTCGTCGGTCTCGGCGTCTATCGAGAGAGAAGGAGGGGGAGAGAAACAATAAATTCCACGGCAAATATGCAAACAATATGTATGACATGCCTAAATGATATGCCGGGGTGTTCTACTGCCTAACTAAATGATTTAGTTAATTTAGGAATTTATTCGGATTTATTTAATTAAAGTTGGACACTATTCATTTATCGAAATCGGTCTAATTGTTCAACGTTCTTATAGCTGCGGGCGTCTGACGGAGATACCGAGGGCGTATCCGGGTTCGTATCGTCGTTCTGAGCAAGTTTCATGTACAAAGTATTTTCATCGGAGTTACGGTTTATTTAATATGATTTTCTAAAGTTTTTATTAATTTTTGAAATTTAATTAATTATTTAATTCAACATTATCCGAAACAGTGATTGATGACGTCAGCATGACATCATGCTGACGTCAGCAGCCACCTGACAGGGTGGGTCCCACCTGTCATAGGCTGTTAGGTTAATTAGGTTTAATTAATTTAATTACTGATTAATTAACACTAATTAGTTAATTAGATTAACCTAATCAGGATTAATTAACTAATTAATTAACTAATTAATTATTTAATTAATCATTTTATTTATTTCTATTTTTATTTTCTATTTCTTTTAAATCGTTTTTAGGGGGGTGGGCCCCATCTGTCAGCGGCACAGGGGGGGCAGGGCCCACCGGGCAGTGGCCCATACGGCCACACGGGGCGGGCGTGGGCGCAGCCCGAGCGGGCGCGTCCAGGGTGCGCCCGGGCGCTGGCCACGGGCGCCGGCGAGGCGCGGCTGGACGGGTCGGTGGTGAGCGCGGGGCCACGGCGCGCGATGCGGACGAGCGCGCGGGCGAGGTGTGGGGGCGCGCGCGCGTGCGGGTGGCCGCGGCGAGCGGAGGCAGAGGCGAGAGGACGAGCGGCAGCGGCGGCTGGAGTGGGCAAAACATAATTCCATATTTATTTCAGATTTAATAAATGGTTACTAAATATTATCTTTATCCACTGTTTGAGGTTGTTCGAGTCACTTATCCAATTCCAATGATGTTGGTTTCAATTTTAGAATAGCCTCTGGAATATTTGTTATTTATCTGACATTTTAGCTCCTATGTTGGACAACTTTTATATTCCACTTTCATTTAAATTTGAATTTGACTTAGGAGTTGAAATGCAATATGATGCTAATGATGATTATGCACTGTCGATCATGCTAACATGTCATTATCAAAAGTGATTACTGTTGCTAATCACCGGGGGTGTTACAACTCTCCTCATCTATTAAGAATTCTCGTCCCGAGAATTAAGAGGAAGACTGAAAGAAAGAGGGGTATTCTTCGCGAAGACGATCCTCGCGTTCCCAAGTGGCTTCATCTTCAGAATGATTTGACCACTGAACCTTGAGGAACTTGATTGACTTTTGACGTGTTCGACGCTCAGCTTGATCAAGAATACGGATGGGATATTCTGGATATGACAGATCTTCCCGTAATTCAAGCACTTCATGATCCACAGCTCGAATAGGATCCTTGAAGCAGCGGCGGAGTTGGGATACATGAAAGACGTCATGTACTTGAGAAAGGTTTGGCGGCAATTGCAACTGATATGCCACTTCTCTTCGACGGGCAAGAATACGGAACGGGCCAATGTAGCGAGGGGCTAACTTGCCTTTGATTCCGAACCGATGAGTGCCTTTCAACGGAGTGACGCGGAGGTAAGCTTGCTCGCCAGGTTGATAGACTATTTCCTGGTGCTTTCGGTCATAGTTGCTCTTCTGACGAGACTGAGCAGACTTCAAATGTTCACGAACAATACGGACTTGTTCTTCAGCTTGCCGAATAATGTCCGGTCCGACGAGTGAGCGTTCCCCAGTTTCTGACCAATTCAGAGGGGTTCGACACTTACGACCGTATAGAACTTCAAACGGTGCCATCTTCAGACTAGCTTGATAGCTATTGTTGTAAGAGAATTCGGCATACGGGAGAGATTCCTCCCATTTCTTACCGAAGGAGATGACGCAAGCTCGAAGCATATCTTCGAGCACTTGATTAACTCGTTCAACTTGACCCTGTGACTGAGGGTGAAAAGCGGTGCTAAAAGACAGATGAGTTCCCATAGCTTCTTGGAAACTATTCCAGAATCTGGAGGTGAAGAGGCTGCCATGATCAGAACTGATCTCCAACGGAACACCGTGGAGTGACACAATTCGGGAAACATACAAGTCTGCTAACTGGCTAGCAGTGATTGTCTCCTTAACAGGCAGAAAGTGGGCAACCTTAGAGAATTGGTCAATGACAACAAATATAGCATCATTACCCTTCTGGGATTTGGGAAAACCAGTAATGAAATCCATTTGGACCTTGTCCCATTTCCATTCAGGAATTTCCAGGGGTTGCAGAGTTCCTGCGGGCCTTTGATGTTGGGCTTTAACGCGGCGGCAAACGTCACACTCAGAAACATAACGAGCAATGTCTCACTTCATATTAGGCCACCAGAATCTTTGACAAATGTCACGGTACATCTTTGTGCTACCAGGATGAATAGACAAGGGAGTGTCATGAGCTTCCTTCATAACGTTTTCCCTCTCATTCTTGAACTTGGGTTCGAAGAGACGGTGTTGGAAAAATAGGATCCCATCTGCATCAAGATGGAATTCCGACGGCTTTCCTTTCTCGAGGTATCGCTTGATCTTTTCAACTTCAGTGTCATACCTTTGCATAACCTTAATGCCGTGTTCTAAATCTGGTTCGACAACCAGGGTATTGAGATAACCCTGTGGAACAATATGGAGGTTCAATTTGCAAAGCTCTTCATGGAGAAGAGGTTGTGTTTCTTGAACCATAAGATTGTTGCTATAGGACTTGCGACTCAAAGCATCGGCCATTACATTAGCCTTGCCGGGGGTATATGAAATATTCATATCATAATCGGCAATTGTTTCGAGCCATCTTTGTTGACGAAGGTTCAGATCTGGTTGAGTATATAGATACTTCAAGCTTTGGTGATCCGTGTATATCTCGCAACGGTTACCGAGAAGATAATGTCGCCATAGCTTCAAGGCATAGATAACCGCAGAAAGTTCAAGATCATGCACGGGATAATTTTCTTCATGAGGATGCAATTGCCGGGAGGCATAAGCAATCACTTTGCGCTCTTGCATTAGGACACAGCCTAATCCTTGACGAGATGCATCACAGTATATCACGAAATCCTTTTGGGAATCCGGGGGTGCTAGTACTGGGGCAGATGTCAATTTATCTTTTAGTGTCTGAAAGCTTTCTTGACATTTTTCTGTCCACTCAAATTTAACACCTTTGTGAAGCAGATATGTCAATGGTTTTGCAATCTTGGAAAAGTTCTCAACGAATCGACGGCAATAACTAGCAAGTCCGAGAAAACTTCTGACTTGCTTAACATTCTTTGGGGGAGTCCAGTCGAGAATAGCCTGAACTCGTTCGGGGTTAACAGCAATCCCATCCTTGGAAATCACATGTCCAAGGTAAGTTACTTCCGGAAGCCAAAATTCGCATTTGGAATACTTGGCATACAACTGGTGTTCTCAGAGCCTTTCTAGAACAAGGCAGAGATGTTCAGCATGTTCCTCTTTATTCTTAGAATAGACCAGAATATCATCTAGATATACCACGACGAATTTGTCGAGGTAATCCATGAATATATAATTCATCAGGCGGGAGAATGTAGCTGGAGCATTCGTTAGGCCAAATGACATGACGGTGTATTCATAGGAGCCATAACGAGTGACGAATGCAGTCTTGGGAATGTCCTCTTCACGGACACGGATCTGGTGATAACCCAACCTCAAGTCGAGTTTAGAGAACACCGACGATCCAGCGAGTTGATCATAAAGATCATTGATCCGGGGCAGTGGGTATTTATTCTGGATTGTGGCTTGGTTAATGGGCCGGTAATCCTGAACCACTCGGTTAGTTCCATCCTTCTTCTTAACGAAGAGTGAAGGTGCTCCCCAAGCAGAGGAACTGGGGCGGATGAAACCACTCTTAAGTGACTTGTCGATTTCTTCCTTAAGCTCAAGAAGGTGATGCGGAGGCATCTTATAAGGTCGCTTGGCAATAGGAACGGTGCCAGGCTTCAAGTCGATGACGAACTCGACAGCTCTAGCCGGGGGTATTCCTGGAAGTTCTTCTGGAAAGACGTCTGGAAAATCTCGAACGACAGGAACGTTCTCGATCCCTTCCAGAGGTGAGGCGTTCAAAGCATTCATAACATATATCTCAGCTTCAGCGTCTCGAGTAATGCGGGCGGTATAGTTCACTATCTCATCGGTGGGGTGAAGAAGTTGGATGACTTTAGTGGCACAATTGATCGAAGCAATGTGAGCTTTCAACCAATCCATTCCGAGTATGAGGTCTATGGTGGAAGACTTCAGGATAATAGGGGAAGCTAGGAATTCAAATTCCTCGATTTCAACAGGGACATTATGTGCCATCATAGTGGTTTGACATTGGCCTCCAGGGGTACGGACAACTATTGGCTGGTTCATCTTTTCGAATGCAATGTCATGAGATAATGCAAATGCTTCAGACATGAATGAATGCGATGCTCCTGAATCAAATAATACAGAAGCAGGTACTGAGTTAACAAGAAGGGTACCCATCACAGTAGCAGGTTGATCCTGGACTTCTTCAATGTCAATGTTGTAAGCTTGACCACGACCACGTGAAGCAGACCCAGTATTATAGTTGCGGGTCTGATTGTTGCCACGGCCATATCCACGGCCAGCACGAGGAAAATCTAACTGATTCTGAGTCTGGCGGCAGTCTTTAGCCTGGTGGCCTGGTTTGCGGCACTTGAAACACAAACCATCTTCAGGACGAAGAGGGGCATGGTTCTGAATAGCTTGAGCCTTTGACGGCCTCGGTGGTGGAGGAGGCAGACGTAGTGCAGCATTGTTCTTTGGCGCAGGGGCATTGGGACGGAACGCGTTGTTGGGAATCCAAACTCTACGCTTCGGTGCCGAGCCCGAAGATGAGCCAGCATCACGATAGCGCTTCTGCGAGTCCTTGTGTTCCATCTGAGCGGTCTCAACAAGAATAGCCTTGTTCACTAGAGTTGAGAAGTCATTGATGTCTTGAGCAGCTAGTGCAAGCTTGAGGTCAGGGTGTAGTCCATTACGGAACTTCTCCTGTCTGCGAGCATCTGTGGCGATGTCTTCTTCAGCATAGCGGGAGAGATCAAGAAATTCCCGCTGATAAGCTTCGACGGTTTTATTGCCCTGGGTGAGGTTGCGGAACTGGGTCTTCATGCGTTCCATAATTGCTTGAGGGATGTAACGTGTACGGAAAGCAGCCTGGAACTCATACCAAGTGATGATTGTTCCAACAGGTAGAGTACGCTTGTGTGTGTCCCACCATTGAGCAGCGGGGCCCTTTAAGAAAAAGGCCGCGAAGGTGACAAAGTTGGCGGGGGCGACATTAGCAGACTCCATCTCGTGAGTGATGTCGCGGAGCCAGTCATCGGCATCCAGGGGCTTGTCAGAGTTGCGAAACTGCGTTGGGTTGAGTCGCGTAAACTCTGTCAAAGTTACTGAAGCTGGGTTCTGGTTCTGGTTGTTCTGATGCGGAAACTGAGCCATGATTCCAACCATGAACTGGCGGTTGAGCTCGAACTGTTGCATCATAGCTGCCATATAGTCTGGCGGTGGTGGACGTTCAGGGGTACGACCACGACCACGACCACCTAGTCTAACCATCCTGCTACGTATCAACAGGGGGTAGTTTAGTAAAAGCAATTGCGAGTGTTTAGCGACAAGTATGATGTAACACAACAATACCTTAAGCAGTGTAATAGATACATAACAGTAGTCGATTAAGACATACAGATCCATACACAAAGTCGGGTACATGCGGACAGCATAACGGCGCAAATTATAAGCTAGACATACTAGGCGGCGCGCAGGCACGCGGTAAAGAAGTACACAACGAGACATAGCAAAGGCTACATCAACGTCGGAGAAAACCACTGTAACGGGGTAACTGCGAGTGCGGACGACGAATATTCGTCGCGGAAGGATCCTGTGCTCCATGTGCACTCTGATGCAGAACCCGGTCTCGAACTGTAAGAAGAGGTCCACGTGTAGGTGTGTGACCTCCAACAGCAGGCCAGTCAATACCAGCATACATCTGAGTCCTGCGCGGGTAAAGGATGTGCTCCGGATGTATCCCTGCACGAACAGCGGGCATCAACTGCGTCATAGCATCGTAAAGACGTGCTCGAGTGGCAACCAACTCGACGGCGAGAGCCCGAACAGTGCGATCCAGAGCCTGAGTGCACTGAATCAGAACGCGGTGGTCATATCGGCGAGGCTCATACGGGGCACAGATGGCTGTGTAGTATCCAGTAGCATCTCCAGCAGGGGCATACGGAATGTATCGGAACTCAGAGTCATCCAAGATATCACTGAACTATCCTCGAAGACGTGCGACAGCAGAGTAGGCGGCATCATGTACTGCCATCTCAATCGTCACGCCTAATCCGTGAAAAAGGTGCAGCTCGGTGTCTGAGTCATTCTGCCGATCATAGATACGAACATCAGCATGGTACTGCTCCTGATTAAACTCGCGGTAATCCTCGTAAACCATGTACTCAGGGTACCAGCGGTAGCCAAGTCTGGTCATGAGAGCGATCAGGACAGCTGGAAAACCAGGGGCATCACGAGCCCAAGTGCGAAGCACAAGCTGTATCGTAGGACGCGGTGGAAACAAACGGTCCATCTGAAACAGAGGAAATTCAGATTTGTCAAATGACAACGAGAAGTTTAACACAACTCGGAGAGAAAGGTTAAACAAAACAATGGAAAGGAAAATGATTATCAGACTAATCAGATCAATGACTGGGAAATCGCACAGATATCCAGCTCTCCGGGTAGACGGGATTTACGAGATCCTAAGTGTCGGCGTTAGTAAAATTTTATTTAACCCGAATAGAAGAGATATTAGAGTCCCAGAGTATAGACGAGGAATAAAAGATCCTAATACCACCCAGTTGGCGACGTGGGCCCGTAAGCCACACAACCAAGTTAGTAAATTAGTTTCTCGGTTTCTAGACTCAACTTCGGCCAAGGAATTTGGAGGGGGGCTTCCTACAGGCAGTCGGCTCTGATACCAACTTGTGACGCCCCTGGTTCAATCGTACACTAGTCATACACGCAAACGTGTACGATCAAGCCCAGGGACTCACGGGAAGATATCACAACACAACTCTAAACACAAATAAACGGAGGTCCACAATATTACAGACCAGGGATCCGAAGATCCGAATACATAAGTCAGTCATACAAATAATATCTGGGTACAGACATAGTTAGACAAGTTTTGCCTTAAGAAGGCTAGCACAAACAGCGACACTAGATCGAAAGGCGTTGGCCTCCTGCCTGGGAGCCTCCGATCCTACTCCTGGTCAGCTGGCTTGATCCAGTAGTACGTGCCCTCTGGACCCGCCTGGTAGTAGGCTCCGGTGGTGGCGTCTGGCTCCTGGACTCCATCGTCTGGTGTATCATCAAGGTGGGGTATATGGGGGAAAAGAGAAAATAAAGCAACCGTGAGTACTCATCCGAAGTACTCAGCAAGCAAGGATCTATACTACATATGCAACATTATCAATGGAGAAAAGGCTGTATATGTGGACTGGGCTGCAGAAATGCCAGAATAGAGAGAAAAGGCCTAGTCCTATCGAAGACTAGCATCTTCAAACATCTTCTCAAAGCCATCATCTTGCAGCAGTAGAAGAGAGTAGAATAGCATTTTATTTAGCAAACATGTTGAAGTACAGCTCAAAGATCCTTCCTCGACTCCCAGCGAGAAAGTAATCCCGAAGCTTCAATTAAGTAACAAGTATCCAGTTTAAGTAGTAGATCGGGATACACAAACTGAGCGTCCTTTACCGTAGGACCGGCTATCGATAGAAGATTCATCCCTGCAGGGGTGCACTACTGTTACCCAACACGCTCGATCAACTCTGGCCGGACATACTTGCTGGGTAATGCCCGTCCTCGGAAGATCAACACGAAGCAGCGCTCTACCTAGGCTCAGCAGAGAGGTCAGCACGCCGGACTAACCTATGCACCCAGGGGTCTCGGGCCATCGCCCTGGGCACCCTGCGCGTTGCGTGGCTGGCCGGGGTGCAGGCGCGACACTGAACTCGTCAGTGAAGTATCCAGCCCAATCCCGACGATCAGCCCGCACGGTGAATCGTGACGTCTGATAAGCTTTCGGCGAAACGTACATCGCAGAGGGGCCCATAACCATTATCCCGCGTGGTGGCAGTGCGTATAGGGCACGTCGACCCACTCAGATCACACACCCAAATCCAATAGGCTCAATTAGTATCAAGCGGAGACAATCAGAGTCTCTGATGCTCCGCCACAGTGTCACACTCGAGTGCCCTTCCGGCACACCCGAAATCATAGATCCCCAGCGGGTACCCACCAGGGTGGACCCGCCTGTGAAAAAGGTCAAGTAACCGTGTGGTCATAATCATCAGGGTGAACGTAAGAGGTATCACCCTCGAGGTTCACACTGAGGGGTTGCACGACAGAGTCGTATCGGACATGGAGAAGGAGGAATCACCCTCGATGACCACGACCGTACAGCTATGCTGCAGAGTATTCGTCAGGAGTGCGTTACGAGGTATCACCCTCGGCACTCGATAGTTACTACGCAGAGTCGTACAACTAAGGGGGTGTGAAGTGAGGCGTCTGTCTCTGATCGACGATCACGTTGATCGAGTCGTCGATGAACAAGCAGGGGCGACGAAGTAAGGTGGGGGGGTCACAGATGGTTCATACCAACCTATACTAAACAGTTTATCATAGGCAGGTAAACAGGTAAAGTAGCAATGAACAGTTACAACAGCAGGCTATGCATCAGAATAGGAGCATCATTAACAGTAGCGAAATCTAATGCAAGCAGGAGATAGAAGTGGGGGATTTCCTGGAATGCTCAAGGGGGGGGGGCTTGCCGTGGTTGCTCTGGAAGAGAGGGAAGGTCAACGGGCTGTCAGTAGCGTAGTCGTACTCGCAGCAGCGAACGTCGGTCTCGGCTCTATCGAGAGAGAAGGAGGGGAAAACCAATAAATTCACGGCAATAATGCAACATATGTATGACTGCCTAAATGATATGCCGGGGTGTTCTACAGGCCTAACTAAAGATTTAGTTAATTTAGGAATTTATTTGGATTTATTTAATTAAAGTTGGGCACTATCCATTTACTGAATCGGTCTAAAAGTTCAATGTTCTTATAGCTGCGGGCGTCTGACGGGAATACGGAGGGCGTATCCGGGCTCGTATCGTCGTTCTGAGCAAGTTTCATGTATAAAATATTTTCATCGGAGATACGGTTTAAAAGATATGATTTCTAAAGTTTTTATTAATTTCTGAAATTTATAATTAATTTAATTCAACATTATCCGAAACAGTGATTGATGACGTCAGCATGACATCATGCTGACGTCAGCGCCACCTGACAGGTGGGTCCCACCTGTCATAGGCTGTTAGGTTTTAGGTTTAATTAATTTATTACTGATTAATTAACACTAATTAGTTAATTAGATTAACTAATCACGGATTAATTAACTAATTAATTATTTAATTAATCATTTTATTTATTTCTATTTTATTTTTCTATTTCTTTTAAATCGTTTTGGGGGTGGGCCCCATCTGTCAGCGGCACAGGGGGGGGCAGGGCCCACCGGGCATGGCCCATACGGCCACACGGGGGCGGGCTGTGCGCAGCCCGGCGGCGCGCGCCAGGGTTCGCCCGGCGCTGGCCACGGCGCCGGCGAGGCGCGCTGACGTTTCTGTTGTGAGCGTCTGGCCACGTCGAGCGATTGCGGGGCTCGAGCGCGCGGGCAGTGTGGGGGCGCGCAGCGCGTGCGGTGGCCGCGGCGAAGCGGAGGCAGAGGCGGAGGACGAGGGCAGCGGCGGCTGGAGTGGGCGCGAGCGGGGCGCGCGCACCGCGGTCGGTGCGCAGCCGGGGCGCGGCGAGCCGGGTCAGCCGCAGCGCGTGAGCGGCGGCACGGGGGCGCGGTGCGCGCGGCGAGGTGTGGGAGCAGAGAGGGGGAAGAGGCCCGAGGCCTCACCGTGCTCGTAGGACGGGCAAGCGGGGGGTCTGGGCGGTCGACGGGGACGACGGCGACGGAGACGAGGTGCAGGCGGCGGGGAGGCGCGGGCTCCGGGCGGCGGCGTCCACGGCGACGGGTCGCGCGCGTCGGCGACGGGGCCGTTCCCGCGATCCCGATCCCGATCTGGATCGGGAGGTGGGGGCTGACGAGGGGAGAGGCGGCGACGGGCGTGGCGTCGCGACGGGCCGGACGGGATCGGGAGATCCCGATCCAGACGAGGGGGAGGAGAGCAGGGGAGTGGGGTGGGGGATTAGGGTTTGGCCGGCTGGGGGCCATATAGGCTAGGGGGGGCACAAGTGGGCCGGCCGGCTGGGCTTCGGCCCAGTTGGGCCGGAGGGGGGGGGTCCTCCTTCTTCTTTTCTGTTTTCATTTTTCTTTTATCTTTTTCTTTATTCTCCTTTCTCTACTGTTAAATGCCTAGTCCTCAAATGGCTTTTGTAAAAAGTGTGACCTATTTCACAAATACCAGTGCATTATACCTTAACACCTAAAATTAGTTTGGGCAAAACATAATTCCATATTTATTCAGATTTAATAAATGTTTACTAAATATTATCTTTATCCACTGTTTGAGGTTGTTCGAGTCACTTATCCATTCCAATGATGTTGGTTTCAATTTTAGAATAGCCTCTGGAATATTTGTTATTTATCTGACATTTTAGCTCCTATGTTGGACAACTTTTATATTCCACTTTCATTTAAATTTGAATTTGACTTAGGAGTTGAAATGCAATATGATGCATATAGATGATTATGCACTGTTGATCATGCTGACATGTCATTTATCAAAAGTGATTACTGTGCAATCACCGGGGTGTTTACATACATGCATGATGGCTTCTTGGGACACAACGACGTGGAACGTGAAGCTGCGAGGAAGGACATCAAAGACTTCATATTAATGAATAAGGACGAGGAAACGATCTCCTGCCTTATCATACCCCTTAGTCATTCCTGGATAGCCGCTATAAACACATCCTTTCCGTACATTTCAATCATTATTTTGCATGTATGGAGGCTAATTTGAGGTATATTTTATTTTGTGCAGCGAGGGGCGCGCTATCCTTATCGTTCTTTTACCTGCAAGTCCCCCATGCTTTGTATTTGGAACTCGTCCAAAAACATGGAGAAGAAAGACTACACACAACGTAATGAGGCTTCTGGATCATGCTCTCCTAGGCTTTAAGCATGAGGGGTGGCCAGATCAGATCAAGAACAAAGGAAGGGCGCGCCGGTTTCGGCCATAAAACAGACTTCTGTTGCGTCCACAAATGGCAACAAGTAGAAGGATGGATTCTACGTCATCCATCACATGCTGGAGTTCAGAAGGGATCAGCAAAAACTTGCATGGCATCTACAACATCCAGCCCATATCCCAAATGGGCCGAAGCCTTAGGAGTCGAACCAGACCAAAACTTAGAAATGCCTTCTATCGCATCCACGAGGACATTGCGACGATCATCATCAAGACAAGAGAATGTGATGTTTTAACGGCGGCCCACATCGGGGCTGACGTCCGACACTCGCATAGGCCACAACGTCCGGACATGACGTCTTTCACGAGCTTGGGTGCATCCCCTCCCGAATATGTACGAATGGAAAATTCGACTGATTGACGATGACGATGATGATGTGTCCATTGAATTAGTACTTCCTGTAGGACAAAACTTTGAAACTTGTGACGTAAATGGTCCTCCTGAACTTGCGTAGTGCTCTAGTTAATTAGTTTGGGTATGATGAACTTCATATTATTTGTTTACTATATGTTGCTTCTATTTGCTAACTCTTTCTTTTCGTGTTGCTCAAGTATATTTGTTGCATTTATCGATGAATTCGCCTGATGATGATACATCTTTGTGAGGGATATGGTTCATCGATGGCGAAGAACTGCTATGCCGTTGTACATAGGGAGGGTTCTAGGAGTTTACAACGAGTGGCCAGAGTGTTAGCCCAAGTCGACTGTTTCCCGGCAGCAGCCACAAGGGTTTCAAAGTAGAGGCCAAGCGGAAGCTATTTACTTGAGTTTCATGCTATTGCGAGAGAGGAATCAGACCCGACTCAAGAACTACTTCGTAATCCAGCTCTTGCTCATAGTGATCGCTCTTCTCTTGTATATCATAGTTTTAGATTGATGATGAAACATGTGTTGTGATCATTTAGTTGCATGTAATAACTTGTATCGGTATTTCGAGATAGATGAGGGACATTTGTGTTGGATAATTATGACGGTGAGACTTATTATTTCACTTCGATGATGATGATGATGAGACATTCTTGTCTCATACAGTTTGAATTTATGTGCATGTTGTTATTGTTATAAACCCTGTATAAATATGCGTAAATATGCAGAAGAAAAAAATACAGAAAACTTAGCAGTGGCATGGGGTAAGAGAGTAGCATAGCGCTGGGGCAAACACTACTGCTACACAGACTTAGCAGTATGTGCGGGGATCAACCCTGCGTTGCTGCTAGAAAGTTAGCTGCAGCGCTCTAGCAGTAGCGCGGGCACCCCGCTACTGTTAGGCCTTTACCCCATGCTACTACTAGGCTTTTCCCTAGTAGTGGTGCTGGTCAGTCTGGACATTTGAGGCCAGTTTGAGGGGCCTGGATAGGTCGGGTTTTTTTGACCGGTTAGTGACCGTTGGCTCGCCCGAGCATTTGAGTGGGTTTGGGGTGCTCGGTTGTTGATGCTCTAACACCATCTATAGACTTTCAAACCGACCCCTATACGTCTGGTCATCCATTATTTTTTTCTTCGCTACATCCAACCACCTCATATTGAATAGCTCAAATCTTTATAAAGTATACAAAATAAATCTACGTATTATGTAATAACCTAACAAGCCTAAACTACTCGTTGTTGTCGGAGATGTCAACGACCTTCGTGCCGGCCATGCCGGATAGCCCTGCCTCCTGGTGGATGCTGCCTGTGGCATCTTCGGCTCTTCGGTGTTTTTCTAGCTCGATGAACATCTCATAAATCTCCGCACCCCCTGGCAAGGAAGCGGCAAACATCTCGCCGATGTCTGCATGTTTTTTGATTTTTCAGAAATTCATATCTACAAAGGTCAAAAACCCTAGGATTTATGCTCTTTTTTTCGTGACTCAAAGATTTCAGAAAGTTGAATGCACACCCCACTAGTTCATTTGAGTGCTTTCATACACTTAAACTCTGTGCACCCTTGCATGGAAAATTCCTACTCTCCACGCAAATTCAATTTTAAGGCTTCTCCATTGCCTAACGGTCAGCTGCATTGGTGTGTGTTTTTCTTAGTTTTTTGTCTTCTTATAAAGTGTCCATCATCATTTTATTTTCCATTTAAATGTCAAGACCAAGGTGCTACTTGTGAGCTGCGTTGGATTTTCCCCAAAGAGAAGAGTGAAGCAATATAGTAGCAGAGAAGTATTTTCCTCAGTGAGAGCAAGGTTATCGAACCAATAGGAGAACCACACAAATCCTCGTCGGCGGCACCTACACACACAAGCAAATACTTGCACACAAAGCGGGCAAAGGTTTCAATCCCCCTGAACTCGTTACTTGCAAGGATTAAATCTCGTAGTCGTATATAGATAAAAAGTAAAGTAAAATAAAAAGAGTAAAATTGTGCAAAGTATTTTTTTGGTTTAGTAATATGGTTAAAATAGACTCGGGAGCCATATTTTTCACTAGAGGCTTCTCTCTCTCAAAACAATAACATACGGTGGGTACACAAATTACTGTTGGGCAATTGATAGAAAGCGCATAGTTATGATGTTATCCATGCAATGATCACATATATGGCATCACGTCCATGACAAGTAGACTGACTCCTGCGTGCATCTACTACTATTACTCCAGCAATCGACCGCTATCTAGCATGCAGCTATGGTATTAGGTTCATGACAACAGAGTAACGCTTTAAGCAAGATGACATGATGTAGACAAAGTAAACTCAAGCAATACGAAAAAACCCATCGTTTTATCGTTAATGGCAACAATACAAATACGTGCCTCGTTACCCCTTCTGTCACGAGGTGAGGACACCGCAAGATTGAACCCATTACAAGAACCTTTCCCACTGAAAATAAATCAATCTAGTTGGCCAACCAAACCGATAGATCGAAGAGAAATACAAAGCTATCGTAATCATGCATAATAAAAGTTCAGATAAGACTCCAATTACTTTCAATGAATATCTGATCATAAACACACACATTCATCGTAGATACGTTGGAGAGTATCACAAGGATTGTGACCTAAGCATTAAGCAAAGTGCTGAGTACTTGGAAAGGGGAAGTCATGGATTCGTTTACTTGACCGACGCTCCTGGGTTGTGTTATGATAAGGTGCTTGAATATGATAAGCCTTGAGCGATGAAACCATGAATTTGATACTATGAGTATTGATTGGTATTACATGAGACACTGATCCGTGAAAGCAAGAGTAAATTTTTTGCACATTTTGATGTTACTTGGTTGTTATCAATTATAGATTATTGCTTTGAATCACTTTTGTTTTGAGTTCATAAAATATTACATCATTTGATCAAGATTATGCCCGGTACCATTCCATCAAAATTATCTTTGTTTTATCATGTACCTTCTCGAGGATAAGTAGGGATTAAGCTTGGGATCCTGATACATCTCAAACATAACTATATTTTTTTATTATTTCACGCTGTTATAATATCACTTTTGATACTTTTTATAGCATTTTTTATTCTTTCAGACTCACCTATTAATTCAGTGCCTAGACCACTTGTTGTTTTTTGCATGTTTTTGGTTTCTCCCAATATCCAAATCTAGAGGTAAAAAAACTGAGGATTTAATTCGATTTTTTCGCGACCCAAAGATTCCAAAAAGTGTCGGGACCGCTGGTTGGCAAACCAGGGGCCCCACACAGCCAGGTGGCGCGGCCTAGGTTGGATCTGCGTGGATGGCCGCATGGCCCCCTAGCCAACGCCCCGCCTTTCGTTCATTCTTCCGCCAATAAATCCCATATTCGTGCGAAACCCTTCGATCAAATTTTCTTCAATTATTTTCACCACCGCAAGTTTCTTTTCCGATGAGAGATGCCACTTGTGAACCTATGGGCCCGAGGGTCTGTCTTCTTATGCTGAGAACTTTACCAAATATTATTTTGTTGCTATATCATTTCCTTAATTTTATCTATCTATCAATTCCTACAATACCATGCAATTAATGTTGTAAATAGCAAGACCAGAAGCTTGACAACCTTCTTGCCGTGTTGGGGACAAGTTTGTTTTGTGCTTTGTATTAGATATCAGTGACTTTGTTTGCTAGAGGAACTTCTGGTTTGATAAATATTGGTTCTCTACTAGGGAAATACTTAGTGCTAGGTTACTCACCCCTTAGGGGGTTACCAACCACTCTTATGAGAGATCAAGCACTCAGGCATGACGATCGGATCGCAAGACGTACTCATTGAAGATGACATAAAGATGAATGATTGATTGACAGTATGTCTTACAGCAGTTGCCGGATATGATACCACCGATTACAAATATGACAAAGTTGAGAAGAATGGCTGCGATGATGATGGTGGCGGAGGCTATCAAATAAGATGGGAAATGACACAGCGGCTAGGTTGAAAGATTGGTTATGGTTCTCTGTTTCACTAATGTGCTCTATCCATTGATATTCTAGAGTGACCCCTAATTGAAGTTGGTCAGGGTGGACCATCTGGTGCTGATGGCATTTGGTACGTGCGGGCGCACTCGTACCATGCGCCGTCTTGCGTTCTATTGAGTGTGGTGCCCTCCAGTTGACTTGCCCCATCCACCAAACTTCGTGTTTCCATGTATGTGATGATATCCTTTCATGCGTAGGCCCTTTTCCCATTGAAACACATTAAAAGAAATGATTTCACGATCTCTCTCATTCATTTGTCATAGTACAATATTGGAGTGATTTTCGCGAAAATCCTGGGATTATCCGGTTTAAACAACAGTGTGATGAGCACAAAATATCACTCAAAGAAAAGCTGAACCTAGTTACTATTGTTAGCAAAACTATTTCGAAGGCTCTGCTTCAGAGGACACTCTGGTGCTTGGTTACGATTCGACAACATGGCGGTTCTTGGCTTGGGCAACGCTCCTCTGTTCGCCGTCGGCATGGTGCTCGGCAGTGCACACCAGCTAGTGTTGTGTCTGGTGGTCTTGCGTCTTCTTCGTCGACGGGTTCAATGTTGGTGGTTGGTGGGCTGGAGGCAATTGTCTATGAGTTTGTGGTGCATGTGTTGTTTTATGAGGATCGAGGTACCGCCTCTTGTTCTAGCTCGCCTGGTATGATAGCCTCCTACCTAGAGGCTCGTCATAGGGGGGGGCGGGGTTCCTGGGTTCTGGGTGAAGGGTTTGGCTGATGGATAGTACAAGTGGCAGGCTTCCATGGGCTTTTTTCCTTCTTGAAGGCGTTGTTGAAAAGTTCACCCTTATATTAGACAATGGTTTTCTAGATCTTGGGGTTCAGGGATGAGTTGTTGTGGTTCCATGAAGATGCACCAGACGACAGCTCGGGTGGTCTGAGGCCCCTCACAGAGGCTAGCGAGGTGGAGGGTCTTAGGGCTTTGGACGTAAGTTTTGGCCGACGAGGGTCGTACCAGCGGTGAAGGCATCCATGGGCGTCTTTCCCCTTCTTGAAGTCATTGTTGAAAGCGCACCCTGACCTACATTATTGTTGGATAGGCTACGTTCGGTGGCTGCTCGCGTGGCCGAATCCCCTATACCGACGTTCGGTGAGTGGTGAACTGAGGAGGCGCATGTGATGGAGGCTAGCTGTTTATGTTCATTGTTGGGTTTTGCATGCTTGTCTAATGAACCATGTCGTGTGTGATTTTTCGGTCTAGTTTTCCTTAAAACCGGGTCAACTCTCTTCTTCTTAATGTTGTCGCAGGAGCACCCTGGCCTCTCGAGAGGTTTCGTTGAACAAGAAAACACCCTTACAAACCGGGTCAACTCTCTTCTTCTTAATGATGTCGCAGGAGCACCCTGGCCTCTAGAGAGGTTTCGTTGAAAAAGAAAAAACACCCTACAAACCGGATCAACTATATTCTTCTTAATGATGTCGCAGGAGAACCCTGACCTCTAGAGAGGTTTCATTGAAAGGAAAAAAACACCCTTACAAACCGGGTCAACTTTCTTCTTCTGAATGATGTCGCAGGAGCCCTGCTTGTGAGGAGGTTTTTGTCAAAAAGAATAACACCGTACATTGCAGCGCGTTGACGGTATACCGATGGTTGACACGTGACAATATGATATTGTTCGGTTGTAATTAAACTACGTTTTTGTTGTTTGTTTCTATTAATTTAGAGCCACAGAAAGAGCAGCTCTGAGAGCTCTCCAATAGATGATGTATATTTTGGTGCTCCAAATCGGTGATGTAAAAATTTGACAGCACCAAAGTGCTTTTTACATCTCCGAAAAAGGCTCACCTCCAATAGATGGTCCAAAACGGAGATGTAATAAAGAGCAACTCCACCAAATGGTCCAAAACTTGGGGAATTCCGTCGAACACCTTGTGTGCGGGGTGGAATAACATGGAAGGCGGTTGGATTGGTCGCTGCTGCGTCGCTGCGGACGGCGAGCAGAAGAAGGAGCTCGCGGCCGGCGGAGAGTACTATCAGTTTTCCGACCGCCGGAGTCGGCGAATCCTCCGCGGCTGCTTCCCGAAAACGGCGGCGCCGGGCGGCTGCGAGACGCCCTCCGGCGGGGGGCGATGCGGGCTAGGGCGGCGGAGGTCGGCGGCGACGATTTGGGTGGTGGCGGCAACGATGACGGTGATTTGGGGGCGGTGCCGGCGGCGATTTCCGGGCGGCTGGTGCTCGCGGGAGAGCGGTCGCGAGCGGGAAGGCAAATGAACTGGCGGTTGGCCGTTTCACGGGCGGCCGGCGGGTTTACATCAGATTATCTCGTGATGTAAATTTGCATCACGAAGTTTTCATTTTACATCTCCGGGAGGCGGTGATGTAATTTCTTTTACATATGGACCATCTGTTGGAGCAGCGTTTTTTGCTCTCGAAGATCCAAAAGTTAGGTAGTTTTACATATGGACTGTCTATTGGAGATGCTCTGATCCTCTCACCCTAATTGGTCTTACGAAGACCCTTGGGCCGGATGGCTTCCGGTCACAAATGAGGAGATTAAATCTGCACTGTTCCAATGGGACCTACGAAGACCCCTGGGCCGGATGGCTTCCCGGCTATATTTTATCAAAAGCACTGGGATATAGGGAGCAAGACATTTGTGCAGCAGTAAGGGGTTTCTTGTCTGGGGATGATATTCCTGAAGGCTTCAATGACTCCATCATTGTTCTAATCCCCAAGGTGAACATCCCGATTCTTTGTCCAATTTCAGACCAATTAGCCTGTGTAATGTGAATACAAGATAGCATCTAAAGTACTTGCAAATCGATTAAAACTATTTTGCCTGAGATTATTTCAGAGCAGCAAAGTGCCTTTGTTTTCAGGGAGACTCATCACAGATAATGTGTTAATTGCCTACGAATGCCTCCACTCTATTAAAAAACAAGGTCTAAATCCCCTTTTTATGCTCTAAAGATTGACATGACTAAAGCCTATGATAGAGTTGATGGCGTATTTGAAAGGGGTTCTTGCAAAATTAGGCTTTAATGCTTCTTGGATAGATACTGGATGAGATGTGTGACTTCTGTGAGATATGCGGCTAAAGTTAATAGAAACTTAACCGATCCTTTTTCCAACTAGAGGCATACGCCAGGGCGATCCAATCAGTCCATATTTATTTCTACTATGTGCTGAAGGTCTATCTTGTCTTTATCAAAAAAAGAAGCAGCTGGAGATATCAAGGAATTCGAAATGGAAGAGAAGGCCCCCCTATATCTACTTGTTATTTGCAGATGATAGCGTCTTTTTGTGAAGGGTGATGATAAAAGTACATATAATCTTAAGACTGCTCTCCAAACATATTGCAACGGATCAGGTCAGAAGATCAACTTGCAGAAGTCTTCCATCTTCTTTGGACCTCATTGTGATAACCAGGTGAAGGATCGAATAAAGAACAAGCTAGGAGTACATGATGAATCACTACAAGCCACTTATCTGGCATGCCTTCCTGGGTGGGATGTTCCCCTACGAGCAGCTTTAATTTTTCTCACTGGAAGGCTTTGGAAGAGACTAAACGGTTGTAGTGACAGACCGTTATCCAGATCAGGCAAGGAAGTGCCGCTGAAGTCAGTGGTGGCAAGCCATCCCAACATATGTATGAGTTTCTTTCAATACCAGCAAGTATGTGAGAAGATGCAAGACCTATCTCCAATATTTGATGGGGAATGGAAGATGGGAAGAAGAAAATTCATTGGAGGTCATGGGATTGGTTATCTACACCTAATATCTCGAGGAATGGGGTTTAGGAATTTGATGCTCTTTAATCAGGCCATGCTTGGAAAGCAATGTTGGAGGCTCCTAGTTGATCCCAATTCCTTATGCTTTAAGGTCCTAAAAGCGAGATATTTCCCACATGGGGATTTCTGGAGATCAGGATGCCCAAGATCACTTCCTATACCTGGCGTAGCATAATGTTTGGTAAGAAACTGCTGCAAAAGGGCTTGTTATGGCGTGTGGGAGATGGTAAGCAAATCTCTTTGATTAAGGTAATTGGATCCTCAGATGCATTTCTGGGAATGCCATGTCCAACGGCCCGGTGGAAGAGGATTGAACTGTCAACCATTTGATCTCAACAGAGGTAATATTGAATGAAGGGCAGTTAATAAAATGTTTCCATCGAAGACTTAGGCCGTTAGATTCTGAAGATCCCTCTAAGTTCACAAGGATGTTCTGACCTTGCTTCATGGCCATACACAAAGGGGGGCATCTACACTTTCGGTCTGGGTCCAACCTTGCGAGATCTATAGCTTTCTGGCAAAAAAGTAGCGTGGCTGGTAAAGGATCTTCCTCTATCTGGAGGAAACAAAAAATACATGGAGGAAGCTATGGAAAATACAATGCCAGGGAGAATAAAAATTATCTTATGGAGAATGGTTTCATAATTGTCTACCTACTGGAGAACAACTCCATCGACGTTCAATCCAGACTAGGTATGAGTGCCCTTTTTGCTATAGATTTGAAACGGTGGAACATTGCTTCTTTCATTGTCATTATGTTAGAGAAATCTGGGCTGACCTAAAAACATCCTTTCATATTATTTAAAATTAAAGGTGTTTTCCTTAATATTCGACAATGGTTGTTGGATTGGATAGACAATGCATCTGACCTGCAGCTATGTTTTTTTGCCGTGGCTATATGGCATATTTGGGACAATAGAAATAGTGCAAGAAATGGGGAGGGTTTGCTTCATCCGCATAGTGTGCCTGGGAAGATTAAAGCCTATATTGATTTCATCTTGTTGAATAATTTCAGCAGGACACAACCCACAAGGCGTTGAGAACCAAACTTCAGTTCAAAAATGGTCTCCGCCGCCGGAAGGTTTGGTGATGGTTGAGTATTTAACCAAAACTCCACATTTCATGGAAACGTGTCTAGAACTACCACTTTAACGATTTTGTTGCGAAAACTACCACTTTTTTACCTAATCCGTGGCAAAAAAACTACCAAGTCGTGGAACCACCCCGCTTCGCTCACTCTAAGCACGAATATGACTGGTTGGGCCCACTAACCAGTTGCCACCGTGGCCAACCATTCACTGCCGCGTGTTGTCGGCCGTTAACGGTGCGTTTGCGGTCGTCTCGGTCGGGTGAGGTCAAGATCTGAGCCATTCCCCTCTCGCTTCACTCTCTCCCTCCTCTCCCTTTCTCTGACCTAGGTGGCGGCCGCCATGGCGTCGGTCATTCCGGACGGGGCGCGGCGACAGCGGCGGTGGCGGCGATGGTACAAGTTTGGACGGTGTAGGCTCTTTCTTGGAAGTCGATAACTGGTTGGGGAGCACTAGTTACACGACGCAGGCAGGCTTGCAGCGCCGAGGCACCGCTCGTCCAGTCATCGTCGCACCTAGGTGTTCTATGGGTTGCAGGTATGAGAATATCATCTGCTTAAATGAACATGTTTTCTTTTGCCTGAAAGGCCTTTGGTTGCTGCTTCAATCTGGCAAATTAGTAAGATGTGTTTGTTTATATTTGTTGAACATGTGTAGTAAACTGTATTGCACTTGTATTTGTGTAATTTTCAATTCATGAGCACTTATTTATGCAGTTTGGGCTGACCAGAAGTGGGACATATGGTTTCATTTCAAAGGAAAAACCCTGTGAAAAGGGGTATATATGAGACATGTATTTCTTTTCTTACTCTACAATCACTCATTGCTAGTGAAGGGTATGGGGAGAGTGATTACATGTACTATGTGAAGGAGGAGGAATTGGATCTAAAAGAGTAAAGTATTTAGGTAATGGCAACTAGTGTTCATGAAATGTTGGAGGTTTATCATCATGTCAATGTATAACATAAAGGTTGTGAGAGATGTTCAACCTGCAAGTTACACAGTGCTAATGAGAATTACATGAACACTCAGAGAGCTGCAGTGTGAAAAGGTAGTGGAGCAATCTGAGCTTCAAATCAGATAAATGATAGAAAGGCTCAGCTTGAGAGGAGCAGGATTCAAGAGAGGCAGATTTGAACACTTTGAAGGAGACACTGAAGTGTCTGAATTTTGTTCTGAGATTCAGTTCATTCAGATGGGAGTGCTGAAGCTGTTTCAAATGGAAATAGAGTTGCCTCTGAGAGGATAGGGCATTGGAATTACTACTGTTGTGAAACATGTGAAGAATCCTGGTCCAACTAGCAGATGTCACAATGAGGTAGAGCATAAATGCTTTGAAGATTGGTTTTCTGAAGCAGATGAGTTTTGTTTTGCTGGTGATTTTGGCATAAGTGATGGAAGAAGAAGATGAAGTTGAACTACCATACCTCCTAGAAGCCAAAGAGTAATAAAAAAAGATGAAGGATAGGGTATGGTTTGACCCTCAATTCCCAATTCACATTTACTGTTGTGCAGAGCTTGTGTTTTGAGAGTGTTTCCAGTTCAGAGAGCATTAAGGGATTTTCGTATAGGACTTTGAGGTCTTTTCACTACCACAGGAACTCCCAACAAGAATTATTTGTTTGGTGTTCACAGAAGAGCATGGATGTGATTTTTACATGTGTGCCTCCAGGATAGCTCATGAAAGAACTTTTTGCATTAAGAAGTGTAACATGGAGCACACTTGTCCAGCATCAGCAGAGAAGACAAAGGTTACTACTAAGTGGCTTTCCAAAGCAGTTGAGCCTTCTCTTAGATCAGATCCTAGAGCACCTGTGGATGCACTTATTAAAACAGCAAAGTCAAGTTTTCCAGTTGATGTATCAAGGAGTGTGGCCTATAGGGCAAGGAGGAAGGCTATTAAGGTTGTGCAAGGTGACCAGAGAGCAGTACTATAGACTGAGGGACTACCTACAAGCAGTTTCTTGATACAAACCCTGGTAGCAGTGTATAGTTACAACATTTGAGGACCCAGAAACCCTGCACCAACTCCTAGATTTAAGTACATGTTCTACTCGCTGCATGCATCAAAGCAGGATTTCCTTAATGGTTGCAGGCCCTTATAGGTAAATTTACAATTGTATTCTCTTCAAAATATCTTGTTTAGAAAATTATGGTAGCTAATTTGGGTATGGATGCAGGGCTTGATGGTTGCTTCATCAAGCTAACCACTGGACAGCAAATTCTTGCAGCCACAGGAAGAGATGGGAACACACAACTCTACCCCATAGCCTTTGGTGTGTTGACAAGAAGATTCTGATAGTTGGACATGTTCCTAACCCAGCTAAGATGCTGGCATTGGAAGTGGAAGCAAATATGGAACCTACAACACCATTATTTCTGACAGGCAAAAGGTATGCACCCTATCTCTGCTAGTAGTTTCAGAAATATTGCTAGTATGGCTTAATTTCTTTTTTGTTCTGACCATGGTTATTAATTTATAAATAGGTCTTCTTAAGGCTATAAATGAAGTGTTCCCTGATTCCCCTCAGAGATACTGCCTTAGGCACATATATGCAAATTTTCAGTCAGCTAGCTTCAGAGAGCAGAACTAACGAAGGTAGTAGTAGATCAGGCTAGTGTAACACCCAAAAATTGGGTTATCGATTTTTGTGCTGTTATTCCTTCTTTTTCTTTCCCGAATTTTTCCTCTGGAATCTGGTGTATGACCAGGTGAATTCAGACAATCCTCACGCCTCTCATGATTTTCCATGCTCTTGTGCCAGTCAAGTTTCCGTCAGTAACCCAAACCCCGAACCTATTCAAACCCTAGTTCCAAAATATCGGAACTGGAAATTCTGCCTTTGCGTTTACAAAGGAACTATCATTTTTCTTGCTCATTTGATCCTCCCAAATTTCCGGAGATCATCCTTCACTCATAAACCCTAGATGTGTTAAAATATTGCCAAGTCATATGCAATATTTCTCTCTATAATTAATTCCTTTTCTTCCTTTCTGAGGATTAAATCCAGAATAATATCTATCCATCTCCAAAGTTCATGAAAACTTGTGGAGATATTCTTTGTGATCATATTGAGCTCTCATAAAAATATTTGCCATAATTAAATAGGGGAAATTGCATTTTCCTATTTAAAGCCAATATTCAATTTGCGGCCTTTCCAAAGGAACTACCATTTTGGTAGTTGGGAAAAATCCCAAATAATTTGTGGAGCTTGTCCTACCCTCTATATTCACCATTTCCATCAGATCTCAAGTTCCCCATTAATTTTGAGCACAACACCACTTTGCAAATTCTGTTCAGATTTTCAGTTTGCAAAGGAAGTGCTTGATTCCTTGATCTCCTTGGGCTGAAATTTTTCAGGTGATTCATTATGATATATTAACCCCTGTATACCAAAATGAGCTCATTCCATCAAGTCAATCTTCCTCAGTAATTATCTAAGTTTTCTGTCCAGATTGCATCTCTGTGAAGGATACCCTCATAGATGACCAATTTGAGCTGAAACTTTTCCAGACAGTTCTATGACCATATCATCACCTACACCAAGAATCATTCAAATCCATATAGCCATTTGACCCCAGCATCATCATTTGGTTTCTGGTCAGTGGGCAAGTTACAAGGAAGTACCAGCTAGCATTGTCCATTTGTGCCCAATTTTGCCAGCATGACTACCTTAGTGGATGACTCCCCCCTGCCCAAGATCATGCCCATGGGTGCACTGTGGTGGCCACACCCACTGACAAACACTTTGCTGCCATAACTGTTTGACCCAGGCAGTTGGTCACACCAGTGTTCTCTGTTCATGCTCGTAGGGTCAGGTCAACTCACGATAGATGGAGAATACGCTGGACATGGTTTGGCACAAGTGCAGCGTGGCATCGCCTTGGCCACGCGGTGACGTCGGTCAGAACATCCAACAGCGTGCAACTGTGCTCTGGAGACTTTGGAGGCCGCTTCCAGTGAGCTCCATCTTGTCCACGAGCTGCCCACCGCATTCGTGCATCGTCTGGAATCCCCTCTCCGCCTCGTAACCGAGCTCGTAGTTTGCCTCTGCCGTCCTTCGAGTCTTCGCCGAAGCAATCGCCGCTTCGCCGTGCTTCTCGGTGCTTCGCCACCATTGCGAGAACCCCCCTCCCTCGACTATAAATAGCACGTCTTCGACGCCCCTCTGCATCACCACAAGCCCCCCCTCCGCTCCCTCTCCCTCGACCCCTCGAGCTCCTCCCTCCACCACGGCCCGCGGCTCTGCCGCCGTTGCCCTTCAGCCATTTCGGCGCCTTGACCTCTTCCCTCCCCCTCTGTCCGTGTTCCCGGCCTCCCTCCCTGACTCCCGCGAGTCCCGCTGTCTCGAGCTCAGGCTGAGGAGCCCTCCGCCGTCCGTGCCCCCTCCTCCGGCCGTGCCTTGACCTCGGCCCGAGCCGCGGTGCCGTCGCTGTGGTCCGCCCCGAACGGCCCCAGGACACCTGCGGGCGCGGTGTTGGGTGGCCGAGCCCCTACCCGCGCCCCCGGCCGCCCTGAGGATACGGCGAGGCGACGGCCACGCTAGCAGCCGGCGAGGCCCGAGCCAAACCGTGGCAACTCTCCTCTTGCTCGGTTCGGGAAGACCTAGGAGAGAAGAAAAGAGAGAGAAAAAGAGATAAGGCGGGGCCCACACGTCATTGAGTAAAAGTCAACCCAGGCCCGCTTGTTTAAAGTGAAAACGTATTTTAGGGAGTACGTCTTCTGACTCCGAAGGCGTATTTTTCAAAGGCGTTTGCCTTTTTTTTCCTGCTGCGGCCAATTATTATATTAGAAAACATTTCGGCTGGTTAAGAGCTAAAATGGATAGATTTTGTCTGTTTATAACGCTTAACGAACGAACGGCTCTAACTCCGCGACCGTAACTCTCCGATTAAGGTAAAACCACGCCCACGTCTTCGTCTCGTCGGAGCCCGTTCCGATGCCTCATTTTCATAATTTTTCAACACACTGTGAAAATGACCATTTTGCCCTAGCCCCCAATCGCCTCCTTCGAGAGGCAACTTTTCCGGCGAATCTCCCGAGTGTTATTGCACTTCCACCTGGTGTTTCCTCTACTACCCCAGGCAAGCCAACCTCTTCCATGAGCTCCGGACTTGCGTGATGACTTTGTTGCACCCCTGTTTGTTCATTGTAGTACATCTGTATCACCTGTTAGCCTGCACTTGCATACACCTGTTATGTCATCTGTTTTAGGATGTTAGCATTATGTTTCATCTCAAATCATGCCTTGTTTCCATGCCATGCCTGTCCATGCTAGTAACAATATTTTGGATACCGTTATCAATGTGAGTACCATGATCTGATATCTTGCCATGTTTTGTCAACGTTGTAATGATTCTGCTATGCTGATGTTAAGTGGCTGTTCAACTTATAATTGTTAAGGTATGGTGGGATGATGGAGATATATTGATAAACCTAGTCATTTGATCAGATTCACCTGTCCGGGCTTATCCGTGCCAACCACATTTGCCGGTATGGGACGGGCCTTGACTTGGTCTGATCGCGTGCTCTTTCATCACCGGTACCCCCAACGATCCAAATATTTATTTCCTCGCCGCGTCCCTGCCCTTGGCTCCCGATCCCCCTGTGAGCCCAGTTGAGTTTTTTGGGTACCCGTCCCCGTTTGGGACAGTTTTAGTTTTGGCCACAACGGTGGCAGGGTGTCACGAGGTGACCCTGGGCCACCCAGGGCTTGACTCCAAGAAGGAGTGTGATGGCCGGTGGTACGATGAAGAGTCACGGTCAGACAGGTTTCGTCGGAATGTCGTTGGTCCACCCGAATGGGAGTACGAGGCCATGAGTTCCGTGGTGTGGTAAGTGTAAACGATCACCTCTGGCAGAGTGTTAAATCTATTCGAATAGCCGTGTCACGGTATTGGATAGCCCGTCCAGACCTCGTTAGGCGATCACCGTAATGATGTGAAAGGACCGTCCTGCATGGACAGCAGTGTTGTCGGAGTATGGTATTTAGCCATGAGATGGCTATGGAGGAGATGGTCAGATGACCGAAAGACTTGGTATTTGGATCAAGTTCAGATTGGATCATGAATATTCGGAATATGGACTATTTACTTGATGCTGCTTTACTTACTTTACTGTACTTTACTTCAGTAGTTACTGTTCATTATGGCTTCTGGGCACACCTAACGTCTGACGTAAGCTTAGGACGGACAGTCAAAGACTTCAGATTAATGATAAGGACGTAGGAAACTATGTCTCTAGCCTTATCATAACCCCTTAAGTCATTTCCTGGATGCAGCCGCTATAAGATACATACATCCCTTGTGGGGGGGCGTTACATTTCAATCATTATTTTTGCATGTATGAGTCTAATTTTGAGCTATATTTATTTTGTGATGCAGAGGGGCGGCGCTAAATCCTTACGTTCTTTTACCTGCAAGTCCCCATGCTTTGTATTTGGAACTCGTCCAAAACATGGAGAAGAAAGACTACCACAACGACTGAGGCTTCTTATCGGATCATGCTCTCCTAGCTTTAGCATGAGGGGTGGCCAGATCAAGATCAAGAACAAAGGAAGGGCGCGCCGGTTTCGGCCATAAAACAGACTTCTGTTGCGTCCACAAATGGCAACAAGTAGAAAGGATGGATTCTACGTCATCCATCACATGCTGGAGTTCAGAAGGATCAGCAAAAACTTAAGATGCATCTACAATCCATGCCCATATCCCACAATGGGCCGCAGCCTTAGGAGTCGAACCAGACCAAAAACTTATAGAACTGCCTTCTAATCCGCATCCACGGGACATTGCGACGATCATCATCAAGACAAGAGAATGGATGTTTTAACGTGCGGCCCACATCGGGGCTGACGTCCGACTCGCATAGGCCTACAACGTCCGGACATGACGTCTTTCACGAGCTTGGGTGCATCCCCTCCCGAATATGGACGAATGGAAAATTCGACTGATTGACGATGACGATGATGATGTGTCCATTGAATTAGTAACTTCCTGTAGGACAAAACTTTGAAACTTTGTGACGTAATGGTCCTCCTGAACTTGCGTAGTGCTCTATTAATTAGTTTGGGTATGATGAACTTCATTTACTTTGTTTACTTATGTTGCCTTCTATTTGCTAACTCTTTTCTTTTCGTGTTGCTCAAGTTATTTGTTGCATTTTCGTGATTCGCCTGATGATGATACATCTTTGTGAGGGATATGGTTCATCGATGGCGAAGAACTGCTATGCCGTGTAACATAGGGAGGGTTCTAGGAGTGTACAACGAGTGGCCAGAGTGTTAGGCCCAAGTCGACTGTTTCCCTTCGGGCAGCAGCCACACAGGGTTTCAAAGTAGAGGCCAAGCGGAAGCATATTACTTGAGTTTCATGGTAGTGCGAGAGAGGATCAGACCCGACTCAAGAACTACTTCGTAATCCAAGCTCTTGCTCATAGTGATCGCTCTTCTCTTGTATATTCATAGTTTTAGATTGATGATGAAACATGTTATGTGATCATTTAGTTTGCATGTAATAACTTGTAATCGGTATTTCTGAATGATGAGGAGACATTTGTGTTGGATAATTATGACGGTGAGACTTAGTGTATTTCACTTCGATGATGATGATGATGAGACATTCTGTCTCATACAGTTTGAATTTATGTGCATGTTGTTATTGTTATAAACCCTGTATAAATATGCCGTAAATATGCAGAAGAAAAAAATACAGAAAACTTAGCAGTGGCATGGGGTAAGAGAGTAGCAGTAGCGCTGGGGCAAACACTAACTGCTACACAGACTTAGCAGTAGTGCGGGATCAACCTGCGTTGCTGCTAGAAAGTTAGCTGCGCGCTGCTAGCAGTAGCGCGGGCACCCCGCTACTGTTAGGGCCTTTACCCCATGCTACTACTAGGCTTTTCCCTAGTAGTGGTGCCTGGTCAGTCTGGGACATTTTGAGGCCAGTTTGAGGGCCTGGATAGGTCGGGTTTTTTTTGACCGGTTAGTGACCGTTGGCTCGCCCGAGCATTTGAGTGGGTGTTTGGGGTGCTCGGTTGTTGATGCTCTAACATCCCATCTATAGACTTTCAAATCCGACCCCTATACGTCTGGTCATATCCATTATTTTTTTCTTCGCTACAATCCAACCACCTCATTATTGAATAGCTCAATCTTTATAAAGTATACAAAATAAAATCTACGTATTATGTAATAACCTAACAAGCCTAAACTACTCGTTGTTGTCGGAGATGTCAACGACCTTCGTGCCGGCGCAATGCCGGATAGCCCTGCCTCCCTGGTGTGGCTGCCTGTGGCATCTTCGGCTCTTCGGTGTTTTTCTAGCTCGATGACATCTCATAAATCTCCCGCACCCCCTGGCATAGGAAGCGCAAACATCTCGCCGATGTCTGCATGTTTTTTGATTTTTCAGAAATTCATATCTACAAAGGTCCAAAAACCCTAGGATTTACTGCTCTTTTTTTCGTGACTCAAAGATTTCAGAAAGTTGAATGCACACCCCACTAGTTCATTTGAGTGCTTTCATACACTTAAACTCTGTGCAACCCTTGCATGAAAATTCCTACTCTCCACGCAAATATCAATTTTAAGGCTTCTCCATTGCCTAACGGTCAGCTGCATTGGTGGTGTTTTTCTTAGTTTTTTGTCTTCTTATAAAGTGTCCATCATCATTTTTATTTTCCATTTAAATGTCAAGACCAAGGTGCTACTTGTGAGCTGCGTTTGGATTTTCCCCAAAGAGAAGAGTAAGCAATATAGTAGCAGAGAAGTATTTTCCTCAGTGAGAAGCAAGGTTATCGAACCCAATAGGAGAACCACACAAATCCTCGTCGCGGCACCTACACACACAAGCAAATACTTGCACACAAGCGGGCAAGGTTTCAATCCCCCTGAACTCGTTACTTGGCAAGGATTAAATCTCGTAGTCGTATATAGATAAAAAGTAAAGTAAAATAAAAAGAGTAAAATTGTGCAAAGTATTTTTTTTTGGTTTTAGTAATATGGTTAAAATAGACTCGGGAGCCATATTTTTCACTAGAGGCTTCTCTCTCTCAAAACAATAACATACGGTGGGTACACAAATTACTGTTGGGCAATTGATAGAACAAGCGCATAGTTATGATGTTATCCATGCAATGATCACATATATAGGCATCACGTCCATGACAAGTGACTGACTCCTGCGTGCATCTACTACTATTACTCCAGCAATCGACCGCTAATCTAGCATGCAGCTATGGTATTAGGTTCATGACAACAAGTAACGCTTTAAGCAAGATGAACATGATGTAGACAAAGTAAACTCAAGCAATACGAAAAAACCCATCGTTTTATTCTTAATGGCAACAATACAAATACGTGCCTCGTTCCCACCCCTTCTGTCACGAGGTGAGGACACCGCAAGATTGAACCCTTACAAGAACCTTTCCCACTGAAAATAAATCAATCTAGTTGGCCAACCAAACCGATAGATCGAAGAGAAAACAAAGCTATCGTAATCATGCATAATAAAAGTTCAGATAAGACCCATTACTTTTCAATGAATAATCTGATCATAAACCACACACAATTCATCGTAGATCGTTGGAGACGTATCACAAGGATTGTGACTAAGCATTAAGCAAAGTGCTGAGTACTTGGAAAGGGGAAGTCATGGATTCGTTTACTTGACCGACGCTCCTGGGTTGTGTTATGATAAGGTGCTTGAATATGATAAGCCTTGAGCGATGAAACCATTATTGATACTATGAGTATTGATTTGGTATTACATGAGACACTGATCCGTGAAAGCAAGAGTAAATTTTTTGTCACATTTTGATGTTACTTGGTTGTTATCAATTATAGATTATTGCTTTGAATCACTTTTGTTTTGAGTTCATAAAATATACATCATTTGATCAAGATTATGCCCGGTACCATTCCATCAAAATTATCTTTGTTTTTATCATGTACCTTCTCGAGGATAAGTAGGATTAAGCTTGGGATCCTGATACATCTCAAACATAACTATATTTTTTTATTATTTCACGCTGTTATAATATCACTTTTGAATACTTTTTATAGCATTTTTTATTCTTTCAGACTCAACCTATAATTCAGTGCCTAGACCACTTGTTGTTTTTTGCATGTTTTTGGTTTTCCCGAATATCCAAATCTAGAGGTAAAAAAACTGAGGATTTAATTCGATTTTTTCGCGACCCAAAGATTCCAAAAAGTGTCGGGACCCGCTGGTTGGCAAACCAGGGGCCCCACACACGCCAGGTGGCGCGCCTAGGTTGGATCTGCGTGGGATGGCCGCATGGGCCCCCTAGCCAACGCACCCGCCTTTCGTTCATTCTTCCGCCAATAAATCCCATATTTGCGAAACCCTTCGATCAAATTTTCTTCAATTATTTTCACCACCCCGCAAGTTTCTTTTCCGATGAGAGATGCCACTTGTGAACCTATGGGCCCGAGGGTCTGTCTTCTTATGCTGAGAACTTTACCAAATATTATTTTGTTGCTATATCATTTCCTTTATTTTATCTATCTATCAATTCCTACAATACCATGCAATTTAATGTTGTAAATAGCCAAGACCAGAAGCTTTACAACCTTCTTGCCGTGTTGGGGACAAGTTTGTTTTGTGCTTTGTAATTAGATATCAGTGACTTTGTTTGCTAGAGGAACTTCTGGTTTGATAAATATTGGTTCTCTACTAGGGAAATACTTAGTGCTAGGTTACTTCATCACCCTTAGGGGGTTACCAACCACTCTTATGAGAGATCAAGCACTCAGGCATGAACGATCGGATCGCAAGACGTACTCATTGAAGATGACATAAAGATGAATGATTGATTGACAGTATTGTCTTACAGCAGTTGCCGGATATGATACCACGATTACAAATATGACTAAGTTGAGAAGAATGGCTGCGATGATGATGGTGGCGAGGAGCTATCAAATAAGATGGGAAATGACACGCGGCTAGGGTTGAAAGATTGGTTATTGGTTCTCTGTTTCACTAATGGTGCTCTATCCATTGATATTCTAGAGTTGACCCCTTAATTGAAGTTGGTCAGGTGGACCATCTGGTGCTGATGGCATTTGGTACTGCGGGCGGCCACCTCGTACCATGCGCCGTCTTGCGTTCTATTGAGTGTGGTGCGCCTCCAGTTGACTTGCCCCATCCACCAAACTTCGTGTTTCCATGTATGTGATGATATCCTTCTCATGCGTAGGCCCTTTTCCCATTGAAACACATTAAAAGAAATGATTTCACGATCTCTCTCATTCATTTGTCATAGTAACAATATGGAGTGATTTTCGCGAAAATCCTGGGATTATCCGGTTTAAACACAGTCGTGTGATGAGCACAAAATATCACTCAAAAAAAGCTGAACCTAGTTACTATTGTTAGCAAAACTATTTCGAAGGCTCTGCTTTCAGAGGACACATCTGGTGCTTGGTTACGATTCGACAACATGGCGGTTTCTTGGCTTGGGGCAACGCTCCTCTGTTCGCCGTCGGCATGGTGCTCGCAGTGCACACCAGCTAGTGTTGTGTCTGGTGGTCTTGCGTCTTCTTCGTCGACGGGTTCAATGTTGGTGGTTGGTGGGCTGGAGGCGAATTGTCTATGATTTTGTGTGCATGTGTTGTTTTATGAGGAATCGAGGTACCGCCTCTTGTTCTAGCTCGCCTGGTATGATAGCCTCCTACCTAGAGGCTCGTCAGTAGGGGGGGGCGGGTTCCTGGGTTCTGGGTGAAGGTTTGGCTGATGGATAGTACAAGTGGCGAAGGCTTCCATGGGCTTTTTTCCTTCTTGAAGGCGTTGTTGAAAAGTTCACCCTTATATTAGACAATGGTTTTCTAGATCTTGGGGTTCAGGATGAGTTGTTGTGGTTCCATGAAGATGCACCAGACGACAGCTCGGGTGGTCTGAGGCCCCCACAGAGGCTAGCGAGGTGGAGGTCTTAGGGCTTTGGACGTAAGTTTTTGGCCGACGAGGGTCGATACCAGCGGTGAAGGCATCCATGGGCGTCTTTCCCCTTCTTGAAGTCATTGTTGAAGAGCGCACCCTGAACCTACATTATTGTTTGGATAGGCTACGTTCGGTGGGCTGCTCGCGTGGCCGAATCCCCTATACCGACGTTCGGGAGTGGTGAACTGAGGAGGCGCATGGTGATGGAGGCTAGCTTGTTTATGTTCATTGTTGGGTTTTTGCATGCTTGTCTCTAATGAACCATGTCGTGTGTGATTTTTCGGTCTAGTTTTCCTTAAACCGGTCAACTCTCTTCTTCTTAATGTTGTCGCAGGAGCCACCCTGGCCTCTTTCGAGAGGTTTTCGTTGAACAAGAAAACACCCTTACAAACCGGGTCAACTCTCTTCTTCTTACTGATGTCGCAGGAGCACCCTGGCCTCTAAGAGGTTTCGTTGAAAAAGAAAAAACACCCTTACAAACCGGATCAACTATATTCTTCTTAATGATGTCGCAGGAGAACCCTGACCTCTAGAGAGGTTTCATTGAAAGGAAAAAAACACCCTTACAAACCGGGTCAACTTTCTTCTCTGATGATGTCGCAGGAGCCCTGCTTGTGAGGAGGTTTTTGTCAAAAAGAATAACCACCGTACATTGCAGCAAAAGCGTTGACGGTATACCGATGGTTGACACGTGACAATATGATATTGTTCGGATTTAATTAAACTAGTTTTTGTGTTGTTTTCTATTAATTTAGAGCCACAGAAAAGAGCAGCTCTGAGAGCATCTCCAATAGATGATGTATATTTTGGTGCTCCAAATCGGTGATGTAAAAATTTGACCACAAAAAGTGCTTTTTAACATCTCCGAAAAGGCTCACCTCCAATAGATGGTCCAAACGAGTGTAATAAAGAGCAACTCCACCAAATGGTCCAAAACTTGGGGATTCCGTCGAACACCTTGTGTGCGGGGTGGAATAACATGGAAGGCGGTTGATTGGGTCGCTGCTGCGCGCGGGACGGCGAGCAGAAGAAGGAGCTCGTCGCCGGCGGAGAGACTATCAGTTTTCCGGACCGCCGAGTCGGCGAATCCTTGCCGCGGCTTGCTTCCCGAAACGGCGGCGCCGGGGCGGCTGCGACGCCCTCCGGCGGGGGAGGCGATGCGGGCTAGGGCGGCGGAGGTCGGCGGCGACGATTTGGGTGGTGGCGGCAACGATGACGGTGATTTGGGGGCGGTGCCGAGCGGCGATTTCCGGCGGCTCTGGTGCTCGCGGGAGAGCGGTCGCGAGCGGAAGGCAAATGAACTGCGGTTGGCCGTTTCACGGGCGGCCGGCGGGTTTAACATCAGATTATCTCGTGATGTAAATTTGCATCACGAAGTTTTCATTTTACATCTCCGGGAGGCGGTGATGTAATTTCTTTTACATATGGACCATCTGTTGGAGCAGGTTTTTTGCTCTCGAAGATCCGCCAAAAGTTAGGTAGTTTTACATATGGACTGTCTATTGGAGATGCTCTGATCCTCTCACCCTAATTGGGTCTTACGAAGACCCTTGGGCCGGATGGCTTCCGGTCACAATGAGGAGATTAAATCTGCACTGTTCCAAATGGGACCTACGAAGACCCTGGGCCGGATTGCTTTCCGCTATATTTTATCAAAAGCACTGGGATATAGGGAGCAAGACATTTGTGCAGCAGTAAGGGGTTTCTTGTCTGGGGATATATTCCTGAAGGCTTCAATGACTCCATCATTGTTCTAATCCCCAAGGTTGAACATCCCGATTCTTTGTCCAATTTCAGACCAATTAGCCTGTGTAATGTGAATACAAGATAGCATCTAAAGTACTTGCAAATCGATTAAAAACTATTTTGCCTGAGATTATTTCAGAGCAGCAAAGTGCCTTTGTTTCAGGGAGACTCATCACAGATAATGTGTTAATTGCCTACGAATGCCTCCACTCTATTAAAAACAAGGTCTAAACCCTTTTTATGCTCTAAAGATTGACATGACTAAAGCCTATGATAGAGTTGATGGCGTATTTGAAAGGGTTCTTGCAAAATTAGGCTTTAATAGCTTCTTGGATAGATACTGTGATGATATGTGTGAACTTCGTGAGATATGCGGCTAAAGTTAATAGAAACTTAACCGATCCCTTTTTCCAACTAGAGGCATACGCCAGGGCGATCCAATCAGTCATATTTTATTTCTACTATGTGCTGAAGGTCTATCTTGTCTTTTACATAAAAAAGAAGCAGCTGGAGATATCAAGGAATTCGAAATGGAAGAGAAGGCCCCCCTATATCTACTTGTTATTTGCAGATGATAGCGTCTTTTTTGTGAAGGGTGATGATAAAAGTACATATATTCTTAAGACTGCTCTCCAAACATATTGCAACGGATCAGGTCAGAAGATCAACTTGTAGAAGTCTTCCATCTTCTTTGGACCTCATTGTGATAACCAGGTGAAGGATCGAATAAAGAACAAGCTAGGAGTACATGATGAATCACTACAAGCCACTTATCTAGGCATGCCTTCCTGGGTGGGATGTTCCCCTACGAGCAGCTTTAATTTTTCTCACTGGAAGGCTTTGGAAGAGACTAAACGTGTTGTAGTGACAGACCGTTATCCAGATCAGGCAAGGAAGTGCCGCTGAAGTCAGTGGTGCAAGCCATCCCAACATATGTATGAGTTTCTTTCAATACCAGCAAGGTATGTGAGAAATGCAAGACCTATCTCCATATTTGATGGGAATGGAAGATGGGAAGAAGAAAATTCATTGGAGTCATGGATTGGTTATCTACACCTAATATCTCGAGGATGGGGGTTTAGGAATTTGATGCTCTTTCTTCAGGCCATGCTTGGAAAGCAATGTTGGAGGCTCCTAGTTGATCCCAATTCCTTATGCTTTAAGGTCCTAAAAGCGAGATATTTCCCACATGGGGATTTCTGGAGATCAGGATGCCCAAGATCACTTCCTATACCTGGCGTAGCATAATGTTTGGTAAGAAACTGCTGCAAAAGGGCTTGTTTATGGCGTGTGGGAGATGGTAAGCAAATCTCTTTGATTAGGAATTGGATCCCAGATGCATTTCTGGAATGCCATGTACCAACGGCCCGGTGGAAGAGGATTGAACTGTCAACCATTTGTCTCAACAGACGGTAATATTGAATGAAGGCAGTTAATAAAATGTTTCCATAGAAGACTTAGCCGTTAGATTCTGAAGATCCCTCTAAGTTCACAAGGATGTTCTGACCTTGCTTCATGGCCATACACAAAGGGGGGCATCTACACTTTTCGGTCTGGGTCCAACCTTGCGAGATCTATAGCTTTCTGGCAAAAAGTAGCGTGGCTGGTAAAGATCTTCCTCTAATCTGGAGGAAACAAAAAATACATGGAGGAAGCTATGAAAATACAATGCCAGGAGAATAAAAATTATCTTATGGAGAATGGTGTTCATAATTGTCTACCTACTGGAGAACAACTCCATCGCGTTCAATCCAGACTAGGTATGAGTGCCCTTTTTGCTATAGATTTGAAACGGTGGAACATTGCTTCTTTCATTGTCATTATGTTAGAGAAATCTGGGCTGACCTAAAACATCCTTTCATATATCTTAAAATTAAAGGTGTTTTCCTTAATATTCGACAATGGTTGTGGATTGATAGACAATGCATCTGACCTGCAAGCTATGTTTTTTGCCGTGGCTATTGGCATATTTGGACAATAGAAATAGTGCAAGAAATGGGGAGGGTTTGCTTCATCCGCATAGTGTGCCTGGGAAGATTAAAGCCTATATTGATTTCATCTTGTTGAATAATTTCAGCAGGACACAACCCACAAGGCGTTAGAACCAAACTTCAGTTCAAAAATGGTCTCCGCCGCCGGAAGGTTTGGTGATGGTTGAGTATTTAACCAAAAACTACCACATTTCATGGAAACGTGTCCTAGAACTACCCACTTTAACGATTTTGTTGCGAAACTACCACTTTTTACCTAATCCGTGGCAAAAAAACTACCAAGTCGTGGAACCACCCCGCTTCGCTCACTCTAAGCACGAATATGACTGTTGGGCCCACTAACCAGTTGCCACCGTGGCCAACCATTCACTGCCGCGTGTTGTCGGCCGTTAACGGTGCGTTTGCGGTCGTCTCGGTCGGGTGAGGTCAAATCTGAGCCATTCCCCTCTCGCCTTCACTCTCTCCCTCCTCTCCCTTTCTCTGACCTAGGTGGCGGCCGCCATGGCGTCGGTCATTCCGGACGGGGCGCGGCGACAGCGGCGGTGGCGGCGATGGTACAAGTTTGGACGGTGTAGGCTCTTTCTTGAAGTCGATAACTGGTTGGGGAGCACTATATTACACGACGCAGGCAGGCTTGCAGCGCCGGAGGCACCGCTCGTCCAGTCATCGTCGCACCTAGGTGTTCTATGGTTGCAGGTATGAAATATCATCTGCTTAAAATGAACATGTTTTCTTTTGCCTGAAAGGCCTTTGGTTAGCTGCTTCAATCTGGCAATTAGTAAGATGTGTTTGTTTATAATTTGTTGAACATGTGTAGTAAACTGTATTGCACTTGTATTTGTGTTAATTTCAATTCATGAGCACTTATTTATGCAGTTTGGCTGACCAGAGTGGGACATATGGTTTTCATTTCAAAGGAAAAACCCTGTGAAAGGGGTATATATGGAGACATTATTTCTTTTCTTACTCTACAATCACTCATTGCTAGTGAGGGTATGGGGAGAGTGATTACATGTACTATGTGAAGGAGGAGAATTGGATCTAAAAGAGTAAATATTTAGGTAATGGCACTAGTGTTCATGAAATGTTGAGGTTTATCACATGTCAATGTATAAACATAAAGGTTGTGAGGATGTTCAACCTGCAAGTATACACAGGCTAATGAGAATTACATGAACACTCAGAGAGCTGTCATGTGTGAAAAGGTAGTGGAGCAATCTGAGCTTCAAATCAGATAAATGATAGAAAGGCTCAGCTTGAGAGGAGCAGGATTCAAGAGAGGCAGATTTGAACCACTTTGAAGGAGACACTGAAGTGTCTGAATTTTGTTCTGAGATTCAGTTCATTCAGATGGGAGTGCTGAAGCTGTTCAAATGGAAATAGAGTGTGCCTCTGAGAGGATAGGGCATTGGAATTAACTACTGTTGTGAAACATGTGAAGAATCCTGGTCCAACTAGCAGATGTCACAATGAGGTAGAGCATAAATGCTTTGAAGATTGTGTTTTCTGAGGCAGATGAGTTTTGTTTTGCTGGTGATTTAGGCATAAGTGATGTAGGAAGAAGAAGATGAAGTTGAACTACCATACCTCCTAAGAAGCCAAAGGTAATAAAAAAAGATGAAGGATAGGGTATGGTTTGACCCTCAATTCCCAATTCACATTTACTGTTTGGCAGAGCTTGTGTTTTGAGAGTGTTTCCAGTTCAGAGAAGCATTAAGGGATTTTCGTATAGGACTTTGAGGTCTTTTCACTACCACAGGAACTCCCAACAAGAATTATTTTGTTTGGTGTTCACAGAGAGAGCTGGAGTGATATTTTACATGTGTGCCTCCAGGATAGCTCATGAAAGAACTTTTTGCATTAAGAAGTGTAACATGGAGCACACTTGTTCCAGCATCACAGAGAAGACAAAGGTTACTACTAAGTGGCTTTCCAAAGCAGTTGAGCCTTCTCTTAGATCAATCCTAGAGCACCTGTGGATGCACTTATTAAAACACAAAGTCAAGTTTTCTCAGTTGATGTATCAAGGAGTGTGGCCTATAGGGCAAGGAGGAAGGCTATTAAGGTTGTGCAAGGTGACCAGAGAGCAGTACTATAGACTAGGACTACCTACAAGCAGTTTCTTGATACAAACCCTGGTGCAGTGTATAGTTACAACATTTGAGGACCCAGAAACCCTGCACCAACTCCTAGATTTAAGTACAATGTTCTACTACGCTGCATGCTCAAAGCAGGATTCCTTAATGGTTGCAGGCCCTTATAGGTAAATTTACAATTGTATTCTCTTCAAAATATCTTGTTTAGAAAATTATGTAGCTAATTTGGGTATGGATGCAGGGCTTGATGGTTGCTTCATCAAGCTAACCACTGGACAGCAAATTCTTGCAGCCACAGGAAGATTGGGAAAACACACAACTCTACCCCATAGCCTTTGGTGTGTTGACAAGGAAAGTTCTGTAGTTGGACATGGTTCCTAACCCAGCTAAGATGCTGCATTGGAAGTGGAAGCAAATATGGAACCTACACACCATTATTTCTGACAGGCAAAAGGTATGCACCCTATCTCTGCTAGTAGTTCAGAAATATTGCTAGTATGGCTTATTTCTTTTTTGTTCATGACCATGGTTATTAATTTATAAATAGGTCTTCTTAAGGCTATAAATGAAGTGTTCCCTGATTCCCCTCAGAGATACTGCCTTAGGCACATATATGCAAATTTCAGTCAGCTAGCTTCAGAGAGCAGAACTAAGAAGGTGTAGTAGATCAGGCTAGTGTAACACCCAAAAATTGGGTTATCGATTTTTGTGCTGTTATCTCCTATCTTTTCTTTCCCGAATTTTTCTCTGGAATCTGGTGTATGACCAGGTGAATTCAGACAATCCTCACGCTCTCATGATTTTCCATGCTCTTGTGCCAGTCAGTTTCCGTCAGTAAACCCCAACCCCGAACCTCATTCAAACCCAGTTCCAAATATCGGAACTGGAAATTCTGCCTTTTGCGTTTACAAAGGAACTAATCATTTTTCTTGCTCAGTATCCTCCCAAATTTCCGGAGATCATCCTTCACTCATAAACCCTAGATGTGTTAAAATATTGCAAGTCATATGCAATATTTCTCATCTATAATTAATTCCTTTTTCTTCCTTTCTGAGGAATTAAAATCCAGAATAATATCTATCCATCTCCAAAGTTCATGAAAACTTGTGGAGATATTCTTTGTGATCATATTGAGCTCTCATAAAAATATTTGGCCATAATTAAATAGGGGAAATTGCATTTTCCTATTTAAAGCCAATATTCAATTTGCGGCCTTTCCAAAGGAACTACCATTTTGGTAGTTGGGAAAAATCCCAAATAATTTGTGGAGCTTGTCCTACCCCTATATTCACCATTTCCATCAGATCTCAGTTCACCCATTAAATTTTGAGCACAACACCACTTTGCAAATTCTGTTCAGATTTTCAGTTTGCAAAGGAAGTGCTTGATTCCTTGATCTCCTTGGGCTGAAATTTTTCAGGGTGATTCATTGTGATATATTACCCCTGTATACCAAAAATGAGCTCATTCCATCAAGTCAATCTTTCCTCAGTAAATTATCTAAGTTTTCTGTCCAGATTGCATCTCTGTGAAGGAATACCCTCATAGATGACCAATTTGAGCTGAAACTTTTCCAGACATTTCTATGACCATATCATCACCTACACCAAGAATCATTCAAATCCATATAGCCATTTGACCCCAGCATCATCATTTGCGTTTCTGGTCAGTGGGCAAGTTACAAAGGAAGTACCAGCTAGCATTGTCCAACCGTGTGGTCATAATCATCAGGGTGAACGTAAGAGGTATCACCCTCGAGGTTCACACTGAGGGGTTGCACGACAGAGTCGTATCGGACATGGAGAAGGAGGAATCACCCTCGATGACCACGACCGTACAGCTATGCTGCAGAGTATTCATCAGGAGTGCGTTACGAGGTATCACCCTCGGCACTCGATAGTTACTACGCAGAGTCGTACAACTAAGGGGGTGTGAAGTGAGGCGTCTGTCTCTGATCGACGATCACGTTGATCGAGTCGTCGATGAACAAGCAGGGGCGACGAAGTAAGGTGGGGGGGTCACAGATGGTTCATACCAACCTATACTAAACAGTTTATCATAGGCAGGTAAAGTAGCAATGAACAGGTTACAACAGCAGGCTATGCATCAGAATAGGAGCATACATTAACAGTAGCGAAATCTAATGCAAGCAGGAGAATAGAATGGGCGATTTCTGGAATGCTCAAGGGGGGGGGGGCTTGCCTGGTTGCTCTGGCAAGAGAGGGAGGTCGTCAACGGGCTGCTCGTCAGTAGCGTAGTCGTACTCGACAGCAGCGACGTCGGTCTCGGCGTCTATCGAGAGAGAAGGAGGGGGAGAGAAACAATAAATTCACGGCAATAATGCAAACAATATGTATGACATGCCTAAATGATATGCCGGGGTGTTCTACTGCCTAACTAAACGATTTAGTTAATTTAGGAATTTATTTGGATTTATTTAATTAAAGTTGGGCACTATTCATTTACTGAAATCGGTCTAAAAGTTCAATGTTCTTATAGCTGCGGGCGTCTGACGGGAATACGGAGGGCGTATCCGGGCTCGTATCGTCGTTCTGAGCAAGTTTCATGTATAAAATATTTTCATCGGAGATACGGTTTAAAAGATATGATTTTTCTAAATTTTTATTAATTTCTGAAATTAATTAATTATTTAATTCAACATTATCCGAAACAGTGATTGATGACGTCGCATGACATCATGCTGACGTCAGCAGCCACCTGACAGGGTGGGTCCCACCTGTCATGCTGTGGTTAATTAGGTTAATAATTAAATTACTGATTAATTAACACTAATTAGTAATTAGATTAACCTAATCAGGATTAATAACTAATTATTATTTAATTAATCATTTTATTTATTTCTATTTTATTTTTATTCTTTTTAAATCGTTTTTAGGGGGTGGGCCCCATCTGTCAGCGGCACAGGGGGGGGCAGGGCCCACCGGGCAGTGGCCCATACGGCCACACGGGGCGGGCGTGGGCGCAGCCCGAGCGGGCGCGTCCAGGGTGCGCCCGGGCGCTGGCCACGGGGCCGGCGAGGCGCGGCTGGACGGGTCGTGTGGTGAGCGCGGGGGCGAGCGAGCGATGGGGCTGAGCGGGGGGGAGGTGTGGGGGGGGCGGTGGGGTGGAGAGGCGAGAGGAGGCAGAGTGAGAGGCGAGCGAGGCGGCAGCGGCGCTGGATGGGGCGCGAGCGGGGCGCGCGCAGCGCGTCGGGCGGGAGCGGGGCGCGGCGACGCGTGAGCATGCGCGCAGCGCGTGAGCGGCGGCACGGGGCGCGGTGTGGCGCGGCGAGGTGTGGGAGCAGAGAGGGGGAAGAGGCCCGAGGCCTCACCGTGCTCGTAGGGACGGGGAGCGGGGGGTCGGGGCGGTCGACGGGGACGACGGCGAGGAGAGAGGTGCAGGCCGGCGGGAGGCGCGGGCTCCGGGCGGCGGCGTCCACGGCGACGGCGCGCGGTCGGCGACGGGGCCGTTCCCGCGATCCCGATCCCGATCTGGATCGGGAGGTGGGGGCTGACGAGGGGGAGGCGGCGACGGGGCGGCGTCGGCGAGCGCGGCGACGGGATCGAGGAGATCCCGATCCAGAGAGGGGGGGAGGAGAGGAGCGAGGGGAGTGGGGGTGGGGATTAGGGTTTGGCCGGCTGGGGGCCATATAGGCTAGGGGGGGGCACAAGTGGGCCGGCCGGCTGGGCTTCGGCCCAGTTGGGCCGGAGGGGGGGGGTCCTCCTTCTTCTTTTCTGTTTCATTTTTCTTTTATCTTTTTCTTTATTCTCCTTTCTCTACTGTTAAATGCCTAGTCCTCAAATGGCTTTTGTAAAAAGTGTGACCTATTTCACAAATACCAGTGCATTATACCTTAACACCTAAAATTAGTTTGGGCAAAACATAATTCCATATTTATTTCAGATTTAATAAATGGTTACTAAATATTATCTTTATCCACTGTTTGAGGTTGTTCGAGTCACTTATCCAATTCCAATGATGTTGGTTTCAATTTTAGAATAGCCTCTGGAATATTTGTTATTTATCTGACATTTTAGCTCCTATGTTGGACAACTTTTATATTCCACTTTCATTTAAATTTGAATTTGACTTAGGAGTTGAAATGCAATATGATGCTAATGATGATTATGCACTGTTGATCATGCTGACATGTCATTATCAAAAGTGATTACTGTTGCTAATCACCGGGGGTGTTACATACATGCATGATGGCTTCTTGGGACACAACGACGTGGAACGTGAAGCTGCGAGGAAGGACATCAAAGACTTCATATTAATGAATAAGGACGAGGAAACGATTCTCCTGCCTTATCATACCCCTTAAGTCATTCCTGGATAGCCGCTATAACACATCCTTTCGTACATTTCAATCATTATTTTGCATGTATGGAGGCTAATTTGAGGTATATTTATTTTGTGCAGCGAGGGGCGCGCTATCCTTATCGTTCTTTACCTGCAAGTCCCCCATGCTTTGTATTTGGACTCGTCCAAAAACATGGAGAAGAAAGACTACACACACGTAATGAGGCTTCTGGATCATGCTCTCCTAGGCTTTAGCATGAGGGGTGGCCAGATCAAGATCAAGAAACAAAGGAAGGGCGCGCCGGGTTTCGGCCATAAAACAGACTTCTGTTGCGTCCAACAAATGGCAACAAGTAGGAAGGATGGATTCTACGTCATCCATCACATGCTGGAGTTCAGAAGGGATCAGCAAAAACTTAGCATGGCATCTACATCCAATGCCCATATCCCCAAATGGGCCGAAGCCTTAGGAGTCGAACCAGACCATAAACTTAGAAATGCCTTCTATCGCATCCAGCAGGACATTGCGACGATCATCATCAAAGACAAGAGAATGTGATGTTTTACGGCGGCCCACAATCGTGGGCTGACGTCCGAACTCGCATAGGCCTACAACGTCCGGACATGACGTCTTTCACGAAGCTTGGGTGCATCCTCCCGAATATGGACGAATGGAAATTCGACTGATTGACGATGACGATGATGATGTGTCCATTGAATTAGTACTTCCTGTAGGACAAAACTTTGAAACTTTGTGACGTAAATGGTCCTCCTGAACTTGCGTAGTGCTCTAGTTAATTAGTTTGGGTATGATGAACTTCATTAATTATGTTTACTATATGTTGCTTCTATTTGCTAACTCTTTCTTTTCGTGTTGCTCAAGTATATTATGTTGCATATTATCGATGAATTCGCCTGATGATGATACATCTTTGTGAGGGATATGGGTCATCGATGGCGAAGAACTGCTATGCCGTGTACATAGGGAGGGTTCTAGGAGTGTACAACGAGTGGCCAGAGTGTTAGGCCCAAGTCGACTGTTTCCCGGGCAGCAGCCACAAAGGGTTTCAAAGTAGAGGCCAAGCGGAAGCTAGTTACTTGAGTTTCATGCTAGTGCGAGAGAGGAATCAGACCCGACTCAAGAACTACTTCGTAATCCAGCTCTTGCTCATAGTGATCGCTCTTCTCTTGTATATCATAGTTTAGATTGATGATGAAACATGTGTATGTGATCATTTAGTTGCATGTAATAACTTGTATCGGTATTTCGAGATGATGATGAGACATTTGTGTTGGATAATTATGACGGTGAGACTATATTGTAGCACTTCGATGATGATGATGATGAGACATTCTTGTCTCATACAGTTTGAATTTATGTGCATGTTGTTATTGTATATAAACCCTGTATAAATATTGCGTAAATATGCAGAAGAAAAAAATACAGAAAACTTAGCAGTGGCATGGGGTAAGAGAGTAGCAGTAGCGCTGGGGCAACACTACTGCTACACAGACTTAGCAGTAGTGCGGGGATCAACCCTGCGTTGCTGCTAGAAAGTTAGCTGCAGCGCGCTAGCAGTAGCGCGGGCACCCGCGCTACTGTTAGGCCTTTACCCCATGCTACTACTAGGCTTTTCCCTAGTAGTGGTGCTGGTCAGTCTGGACATTTGAGGCCAGTTTGAGGGGCCTGGATAGGTCGGGTTTTTTTGACCGGTTAGTGACCGGTTGGCTCGCCCGAGCATTTGAGTGGGGTTTGGGGTGCTCGGTTGTTGATGCTCTAACACCATCTATAGACTTGTCAAATCCGACCCCTATACGTCTGGTCATCCATTATTTTTTCTTCGCTACATCCAACCACCTCATATTGAATAGCTCAAATCTTTATAAAGTATACAAAATAAAATCTACGTATTATGTAAATAACCTAACAAGCCTAAACTACTCGTTGTTGTCGGAGATGTCAACGACCTTCGTGCCGGCAATGCCGGATAGCCCTGCCTCCTGGTGGATGGCTGCCTGTGGCATCTTCGGCTCTTCGGTGTTTTCTAGCTCGATGAACATCTCATAAATCTCCGCACCCCCTGGCAGAGGAAGCGGCAAACATCTCGCCGATGTCTGCATGTTTTTGATTTTTCAGAAAATTCATATCTACAAAGGTCAAAAAACCCTGAGGATTTAATGCTCTTTTTTTCGTGACTCAAAGATTTCAGAAAGTTGAATGCACACCCCACTAGTTCATTTGAAGTGCTTTCATACACTTAAACTCTAGTGCACCCCTTGCATGGAAAATTCCTACTCTCCACGCAAATATCAATTTTAAGGCTTCTCCATTGCCTAACGGTCAGCTGCATTGGTGTGTGTTTTTCTTAGTTTTTGTCTTCTTATAAAGTGTCCATCATCATTTTATTTTCCATTTAAATGTCAAGACCAAGGTGCTACTTGTGAGCTGCGTTTGGATTTTCCCCAAAGAGGAAGAGTGAAGCAATATAGTAGCAGAGAAGTATTTTCCTCAGTGAGAAGCAAGGTTATCGAACCAATAGGAGAACCACACAAATCCTCGTCGGCGGCACCTACACACACAAGCAAATACTTGCACACAAAGCGGGCAAGAGGGTTGTCAATCCCCCTGAACTCGTTACTTGCAAGGATTAAATCTCGTAGTCGTATATAGATAAAAAAGTAAAGTAAAATAAAAAGAGTAAAATTGTAGCAAAGTATTTTTGGTTTTAGTAATATGGTTAAAATAGACTCGGGAGCCATAGTTTTCACTAGAGGCTTCTCTCTCAAAACAATAACATACGGTGGGTACACAAATTACTGTTGGGCAATTGATAGAAAAGCGCATAGTTATGATGTTATCCATGGCAATGATCACATATATAGGCATCACGTCCATGACAAGTAGACTGACTCCTGCGTGCATCTACTACTATTACTCCAGCAATCGACCGCTATCTAGCATGCAGCTATGGTATTAGGTTCATGACAAACAGAGTAACGCTTTAAGCAAGATGACATGATGTAGACAAAGTAAACTCAAGCAATACGAATAAAACCCATCGTTTTATCGTTAATGGCAACAATACAAATACGTGCCTCGTTACCCCTTCTGTCACGAGGTGAGGACACCGCAAGATTGAACCCATTACAAGAACCTTTCCCACTGAAAATAAATCAATCTAGTTGGCCAAACCAAACCGATAGATCGAAGAGAAATACAAAGCTATCGTAATCATGCATAATAAAGTTCAGATAAGACTCAATTACTTTCAATGAATAATCTGATCATAAACACACAATTCATCGTAGATACGTTGGAGACGTATCACAAGGATTGTGACCTAAGCATTAAGCAAAGTGCTGAGTACTTGGAAAGGGGAAGTCATGGATTCGTTTACTTGACCGACGCTCCTGGGTTGTGTTATGATAAGGTGCTTGAATATGATAAAGCCTTGAGCGATGAAACCATGAATTTGATACATATGAGTATTGATTGGTATTACATGAAGACACTGATCCGTGAAAAGCAAGAGTAAATTTATTTGCACATTTTGATGTTACTTGGTTGTTATCAATTATAGATTATTGCTTTGAATCACTTTTGTTTTGAGTTCATAAAATATTACATCATTTGATCAAGATTATGCCCGGTACCATTCCACATCAAAATTATCTTTGTTTTATCATGTACCTTCTCGAGGATAAGTAGGGATTAAGCTTGGGATCCTGATACATCTCAAACATAACTATAATTTTTTATTATTTCACGCTGTTATAATATCACTTTTGAATACTTTTTATAGCATTTTTTATTCTTTCAGACTAACCTATTAATTCAGTGCCTAGACCACTTGTTGTTTTTTGCATGTTTTTGGTTTTCCCGAATATCCAAATCTAGAGGTAAAAAAACTGAGGATTTAATTCGATTTTTTCGCGACCCAAAGATTCCAAAAAGTGTCGGGACCGCTGGTTGGCAAACCAGGGGCCCCACACAGCCAGGTGGCGCGGCCTAGGTTGGATCTGCGTGGGATGGCCGCATGGGCCCCCTAGCCAACGCACCGCCTTTCGTTCATTCTTCCGCCAATAAATCCCATATTTCGCGAAACCCTTCGATCAAATTTTCTTCAATTATTTTCACCACCGCAAGTTTCTTTTCCGATGAGAGATGCCACTTGTGAACCTATGGGCCCGAGGGTCTGTCTTCTTATGCTGAGAACTTTACCAAAATATTATTTTGTTGCTATATCATTTCCTTTATTTTTATCTATCTATCAATTCCTACAATACCATGCAATTTAATGTTGTAAATAGCAAGACCAGAAGCTTGACAACCTTCTTGCCGTGTTGGGGACAAGTTTGTTTTGTGCTTTGTATGTAGATATCAGTGACTTTGTTTGCTAGAGGAACTTCTGGTTTGATAAATATTGGTTCTCTACTGAGGGAAATACTTAGTGCTAGGTTACTTCACCCTTAGGGGGTTACCAACCACTCTTATGAGAGATCAAGCACTCAGGCATGACGATCGGATCGCAAGACGTACTCATTGAAGATGACATAAAGATGAATGATTGATTGACAGTATGTCTTACAGCAGTTGCCGGATATGATACACCGATTACAAATATGACTAAGTTGGAGAGAATGGCTGCGATGATGATGGTGGCGGAGGCTATCAAATAAGATGGGAAATGACAGCGGCTAGGGTTGAAAGATTGGTTATGGTTCTCTGTTTCACTAATGGTGCTCTATCCATTGATATTCTAGAGTTGACCCCTTAATTGAAGTTGGTCAGGTGGACCATCTGGTGCTGATGGCATTTGGTACGTGCGGGCGCACTCGTACCATGCGCCGTCTTGCGTTCTATTGAGTGTGGTGCCCCTCCAGTTGACTTGCCCCATCCACCAAACTTCGTGTTTCCATGTATGTGATGATATCCTTTCATGCGTAGGCCCTTTTCCCATTGAAACACATTAAAAGAAATGATTTCACGATCTCTCTCATTCATTTGTCATAGTAACAATATTGGAGTGATTTTCGCGAAAATCCTGGGATTATCCGGTTTAAACAACAGTGTGATGAGCACAAAAATATCACTCAAAGAAAAGCTGAACCTAGTTACTATTGTTTAGCAAAACTATTTCGAAGGCTCTGCTTCAGAGGACACATCTGGTGCTTGGTTACGATTCGACAACATGGCGGTTCTTGGCTTGGGCAACGCTCCTCTGTTCGCCGTCGGCATGGTGCTCGGCAGTGCACACCAGCTAGTGTTGTGTCTGGTGGTCTTGCGTCTTCTTCGTCGACGGGTTCAATGTTGGTGGTTGGTGGGCTGGAAGGCTAATGTCTATGAGTTTGTGGTGCATGTGTTGTTGTAGAGGAATCGAGGTACCGCCTCTTGTTCTAGCTCGCCTGGTATGATAGCCTCCTACCTAGAGGCTCGTCAAGGTGGGGGCGGGGTTCCTGGGTTCTGGGTGAAGGGTTTGGCTGATGGATAGTACAAGTGGCGAAGGCTTCCATGGGCTTTTTTCCTTCTTGAAGGCGTTGTTGAAAAGTTCACCCTTATATTAGACAATGGTTTTCTAGATCTTGGGGTTCAGGGATGAGTTGTTGTGGTTCCATGAAGATGCACCAGACGACAGCTCGGGTGGTCTGAGGCCCCTCACAAGAGGCTAGCGAGGTGGAGGGTCTTAGGGCTTTGGACGTAAGTTTTGGCCGACGAGGGTCGATACCAGCGGTGAAGGCATCCATGGGCGTCTTTCCCCTTCTTGAAGTCATTGTTGAAGAGCGCACCCTGACACTACATTATTGTTGGATAGGCTACGTTCGGTGGCTGCTCGCGTGGCCGAATCCCCTATAACGACGTTCGGTGAGGTGGTGAACTGAGGAGGCGCATGGTGATGGAGGCTAGCTTGTTTATGTTCATTGTTGGGTTTTTGCATGCTTGTCTAATGAACCATGTCGTGTGTGATTTTTCGGTCTAGTTTTCCTTACAAACCGGGTCAACTCTCTTCTTCTTAATGTTGTCGCAGGAGCACCCTGGCCTCTCGAGAGGTTTCGTTGAACAAGAAAAACACCCTTACAAACCGGGTCAACTCTCTTCTTCTTAATGATGTCGCAGGAGCACCCTGGCCTCTAGAGAGGTTTCGTTGAAAAAGAAAAAACACCCTTACAAACCGGATCAACTATATTCTTCTTAATGATGTCGCAGGAGAACCCTGACCTCTAGAGAGGTTTCATTGAAAAGGAAAAAAACACCCTTACAAACCGGGTCAACTTTCTTCTTCTGAATGATGTCGCAGGAGCCCTGCTTGTGAGGAGGTTTTTGTCAAAAAAGAATAACACCGTACATTGCAGCGTTGACGGTATACCGATGGTTGACACGTGACAATATGATATTGTTCGGTTGTAATTAAACTAGCTTTTTTGTTGTTTCTATTAATTTAGAGCCACAGAAAAGAGCAGCTCTGAGAGCATCTCCAATAGATGATGTATATTTTGGTGCTCCAAATCGGTGATGTAAAAATTTGAAGCACCAAAAAGTGCTTTTTACATCTCCGAAAAAGGCTCAACTCCAATAGATGGTCCAAAACGGAGATGTAAATAAAGAGCAACTCCAACAAATGGTCCAAAACTTGGGGAATTCCGTCGAACACCTTGTGTGCGGGGTGGAATAACATGGAAGGCGGTTGGATTGGTCGCTGCTGCGGACGGCGACGCAGAAGAGAAGGGAGCTCGGCGGCCGGCGGAGAGGAGCTATACAGGTTGCCGGACCGCCGGAGTCGGCGAATCCTGCCGCGGCTGCTTCCCGAAACGGCGGCGCCGGGGCGGCTGCGAGACGCCCTCCGGCGGGGGAGGCGATGCGGGCTAGGGCGGCGGAGGTCGGCGGCGACGATTTGGGGTGGTGGCGGCAACGATGACGGTGATTTGGGCGGTGCCGGCGGCGATTTCCGGCGGCTGGTGCTCGGCGGGAGAGCGGTCGCGAGCGGGAAGGCAAATGAACTGGCGGTTGGCCGTTTCACGGGCGGCCGCGGGTTTACATCAGATGTATCTCGTGATGTAAATTTGCATCACGAAGTTTTCAATTTTACATCTCCGGGAGGCGGTGATGTAATTTCTTTTACATATGGACCATCTGTTGGAGCAGCGTTTTTTGCTCTCGAAGATCCAAAAGTTAGGTAGTTTTACATATGGACTGTCTATTGGAGATGCTCTGATCCTCTCACCCTAATTGGTCTTACGAAGACCCTTGGGCCGGATGGCTTCCCGGTCACAAATGAGGAGATTAAATCTGCACTGTTCCAAATGGGACCTACGAAGACCCCTGGGCCGGATGGCTTCCCGGCTATATTTTATCAAAAGCACTGGGATATAGTGGAGCAAGACATTTGTGCAGCAGTAAGGGGTTTCTTGTCTGGGGATGATATTCCTGAAGGCTTCAATGACTCCATCATTGTTCTAATCCCCAAGGTGAACAATCCCGATTCTTTGTCCAATTTCAGACCAATTAGCCTGTGTAATGTGATATACAAGATAGCATCTAAAGTACTTGCAAATCGATTAAAAACTATTTTGCCTGAGATTATTTCAGAGCAGCAAAGTGCCTTTGTTTCAGGGAGACTCATCACAGATAATGTGTTAATTGCCTACGAATGCCTCCACTCTATTAAAAAACAAAGGTCTAAATCCCCTTTTTATGCTCTAAAGATTGACATGACTAAAGCCTATGATAGAGTTGATGGGCGTATTTGAAAGGGGTTCTTGCAAAATTAGGCTTTAATGCTTCTTGGATAGATACTGTGATGAGATGTGTGACTTCTGTGAGATATGCGGCTAAAGTTAATAGAAACTTAACCGATCCCTTTATTCCAACTAGAGGCATACGCCAGGGCGATCCAATCAGTCCATATTTATTTCTACTATGTGCTGAAGGTCTATCTTGTCTTTTACAGAAAAAAGAAGCAGCTGGAGATATCAAGGAATTCGAAATGGAAGAGAAGGCCCCCCTATATCTCACTTGTTATTTGCAGATGATAGCGTCTTTTTGTGAAGGGTGATGATAAAAGTACATATAATCTTAAGACTGCTCTCCAAACATATTGCAACGGATCAGGTCAGAAGATCAACTTGCAGAAGTCTTCCATCTTCTTTGGACCTCATTGTGATAACCAGGTGAAGGATCGAATAAAGAACAAGCTAGGAGTACATGATGAATCACTACAAGCCACTTATCTAGGCATGCCTTCCTGGGTGGGATGTTCCCCTACGAGCAGCTTTAATTTTCTCACTGGAAGGCTTTGGAAGAGACTAAACGGTTGTAGTGACAGACCGTTATCCAGATCAGGCAAGGAAGTGCCGCTGAAGTCAGTGGTGCAAGCCATCCCAACATATGTGATGAGTTTCTTTCAAATACCAGCAAAGGTATGTGAGAAGATGCAAAGACCTATCTCCAATATTTGATGGGGAATGGAAGATGGGAAGAAGAAAATTCATTGGAGGTCATGGGATTGGTTATCTACACCTAAATATCTCGGAGGAATGGGGTTTAGGAATTTGATGCTCTTTAATCAGGCCATGCTTGGAAAGCAATGTTGGAGGCTCCTAGTTGATCCCAATTCCTTATGCTTTAAGGTCCTAAAAGCGAGATATTTCCCACATGGGGATTTCTGGAGATCAGGATGCCCAAGATCAGCTTCCTATACCTGGCGTAGCATAATGTTTGGTAAGAAACTGCTGCAAAAGGGCTTGTTATGGCGTGTGGGAGATGGTAAGCAAATCTCTTTGATTAAGGATAATTGGATCCCAGATGCATTTCTGGGAATGCCATGTACCAACGGCCCGGTGGAAGAGGATTGAACTGTCAACCATTTGATCTCAACAGACGGTAAATATTGGAATGAAGAGGCAGTTAATAAAATGTTTCCAGAAGACTTAGCCGTTAAGATTCTGAAGATCCCTCTAAGTTCACAAGGATGTTCTGACCTTGCTTCATGGCCATACACAAAGGGGGGCATCTACACTGTTCGGTCTGGGTCCAACCTTGCGAGATCTATAGCTTTCTGGCAAAAAAGTAGCGTGGCTGGTAAAGGATCTTCCTCTAATCTGGAGGAAACAAAAAATACATGGAGGAAGCTATGGAAAATACAATGCCCAGGGAGAATGAAAATTATCTTATGGAGAATGGTTCATAATTGTCTACCTACTGGAGAACAACTCCATCGACGTTCAATCCAGACTAGGTATGAGTGCCCTTTTTGCTATAGATTTGAAACGGTGGAACATTGCTTCTTTCATTGTCATTATGTTAGAGAAATCTGGGCTGACCTAAAAACATCCTTTCATATATATTTAAAATTAAAGGTGTTCCTTAATATTCGACAATGGTTGTTGGATTGGATAGACAATGCATCTGACCTGCAAGCTATGTTTTTTGCCGTGGCTATATGGCATATTTGGGACAATAGAAATAGTGCAAGAAATGGGGAGGGTTTGCTTCATCCGCATAGTGTGCCTGGGAAGATTAAAGCCTATATTGATTTCATCTTGTTGAATAATTTCAGCAGGACACAACCCACAAGGCGTGAGAACCAAACTTCAGTTCAAAAATGGTCTCCGCCGCCGGAAGGTTTGGTGATGGTTGAGTATTTAACCAAAAACTACCACATTTCATGGAAACGTGTCTAGAAACTACCACTTTACGATTTTGTGCGGAAAACTACCACTTTTTACCTAATCCGTGGCAAAAAAAACTACCAAGTCGTGGAACCACCCGCTTCGCTCACTCTAAGCACGAATATGACTGGTTGGGCCCACTAACCAGTTGCCACCGTGGCCAACCATTCACTGCCGCGTGTTGTCGGCCGTTAACGGTGCGTTTGCGGTCGTCTCGGTCGGGTGAGGTCAAGATCTGAGCCATTCCCCTCTCGCTTCACTCTCTCCCTCCTCTCCCTTTCTCTGACCTAGGTGGCGGCCGCCATGGCGTCGGTCATTCCGGACGGGGGCGGCGGCGACAGCGGCGGTGGCGGCGATGGTACAAGTTTGGACGGTGTAGGCTCTTTCTTTGAAGTCGATAACTGGTTGGGGAGCACTAGTTACACGACGCAGGCAGGCTTGCAGCGGCCGGAGGCACCGCTCGTCCAGTCATCGTCGGCACCTAGGTGTTCTATGGGTTGCAGGTATGGAAATATCATCTGCTTAAATGAACATGTTTTCTTTTGCCTGAAAGGCCTTTGGTTAGCTGCTTCAATCTGGCAAATTAGTAAGATGTGTTTGTTTATATTTGTTGAACATGTGTAGTAAACTGTATTGCACTTGTATTTGTGTTAATTTCAATTCATGAGCACTTATTTATGCAGTTTGGCTGACCAGAAGTGGGACATATGGTTTCATTTCAAAGGAAGAAACCCTGTGAAAAGGGGTATATATGAGACAGATATTTCTTTTCTTACTCTACAATCACTCATTGCTAGTGAAGGGTATGGGGAGAGTGATTACATGTACTATGTGAAGGAGGAGGAAATTGGATCTAAAAGAGTAAAGTATTTAGGTAATGAAGCTAGTGTTCATGAAATGTTGGAGGTTTATCATCATGTCAATGTTATAAACATAAAGGTTGTGAGAGATGTTCAACCTGCAAGTAGTACACAGGCTAATGAGAATTACATGAACACTCAAGAGAGCTGCAGTGTGAAAAAGGTAGTGGAGCAATCTGAGCTTCAAAATCAGATAAATGATAGAAAGGCTCAGCTTGAGAGGAGCAGGATTCAAAGAGAGGCAGATTTGAACCACTTTGAAGGAGACACTGAAGTGTCTGAATTTTGTTCTGATGATTCAGTTCATTCAGATGGGAGTGCTGAAGCTGTTCAAATGGAAATAGAGTGTGCCTCTGAAGAGGATAGGGCATTGGAATTAACTACTGTTGTGAAACATGTGAAGAATCCTGGTCCAACTAGCAGATGTCACAATGAGGTAGAGCATAAATGCTTTGAAGATTGGTTTTCTGAAGCAGATGAGTTTTGTTTTGCTGGTGATTTAGGCATAAGTGATGAGGAAGAAGAAGATGAAGTTGAACTACCATACCTCCTGAAGAAGCCAAAGAGTAATAACAAAAAGATGAAGGATAGGGTATGGTTTGACCCCTCAATTCCCAATTCACATTTACTGTTGTGCAAGAGCTTGTGTTTTGAGAGTGTTTACCAGTTCAGAGAAGCATTAAGGGATTTTCGTATAGGACTTTGAGGTCTTTTCACTACCACAGGAACTCCCAACAAGAATTATTGTTTGGTGTTCACAGAGAGAGCATGGATGTGAATTTTACATGTGTGCCTCCAGGATAGCTCATGAAAGAACTTTTTGCATTAAGAAGTGTAACATGGAGCACACTTGTCCAGCATCAGCAGAGAAGACAAAGGTTACTACTAAGTGGCTTTCCAAAGCAGTTGAGCCTTCTCTTAGATCAGATCCTAGAGCACCTGTGGATGCACTTATTAAAAACAGCAAAGTCAAGTTTTCAGTTGATGTATCAAGGAGTGTGGCCTATAGGGCAAGGAGGAAGGCTATTAAGGTTGTGCAAGGTGACCAGAAGGAGCAGTACTATAGACTGAGGGACTACCTACAAGCAGTTCTTGATACAAACCCTGGTAGCAGGTGTATAGTTACAACATTTGAGGACCCAGAAAACCCTGCACCAACTCCTAGATTTAAGTACATGTTCTACTGCTTGCATGCATCAAAGCAAGGATTTCTTAATGGTTGCAGGCCCTTTATAGGTAAATTTACAATTGTATTCTCTTCAAAATATCTTGTTTAGAAAATTATGGTAGCTAATTTGGGTATGGATGCAGGGCTTGATGGTTGCTTCATCAAGCTAACCACTGGACAGCAAATTCTTGCAGCCACAGGAAGAGATGGGAACAACAACATCTACCCCATAGCCTTTGGTGTGGTTGACAAGGAAGATTCTGATAGTTGGACATGGTTCCTAACCCAGCTAAGATGCTGCATTGGAAGTGGAAGCAAATATGGAACCTACACCATTATTTCTGACAGGCAAAAGGTATGCACCCTATCTCTGCTAGTAGTTCAGAAATATTGCTAGTAGTGGCTTAATTTCTTTTTGTTCATGACCATGGTTATTAATTTATAAATAGGGTCTTCTTAAGGCTATAAATGAAGTGTTCCCTGATTCCCCTCAGAGATACTGCCTTAGGCACATATATGCAAATTTTCAGTCAGCTAGCTTCAGAGGAGCAGAACTAAAGAAGGTAGTAGATCAGGCTAGTGTAACACCCCAAAAATTGGGTTATCGATTTTTGTGCTGTTATTCCTTCCTAGCTTTTCTTTCCCGAATTTTTCCTCTGGAATCTGGTGTATGACCAGGTGAATTCAGACAATCCTCAGCCTCTCCATGAATTTTCCATGCTCTTGTGCCAGTCAAGTTTCCGTCAGTAAACCCCGAACCTCATTCAAACCCTAGTTCCAAAATATCGGAACTGGAAATTCTGCCTTTGCGTTTACAAAGGAACTATCATTTTTCTTGCTCAGTTGATCCTCCCAAAATTTCCGGAGATCATCCTTCACTCATAAACCCTAGATGTGTTAAAATATTGCCAAGTCATATGCAATATTTCTCATCTAGAATTAATTCCTTTTTCTTCCTTTCTGAGGAATTAAATCCAGAATAATATCTATCCATCTCCAAAGTTCATGAAAACTTGTGGAGATATTCTTTGTGATCATATTGAGCTCTCATAAAAATATTGGCCATAATTAAATAGGGGAAATTGCATTTTCCTATTTAAAGCCAATATATCAATTTGCGGCCTTTCCAAAGGAACTACCATTTTGGTAGTTGGGAAAAATCCCAAATAATTTGTGGAGCTTGTCCTACCCCTATATTCACCATTTCCATCAAGATCTCAAGTTCCACCCATTAAATTTTGAGCACAACACCACTTTGCAAATTCTGTTCAGATTTTCAGTTTGCAAAGGAAGTGCTTGATTCCTTGATCTCCTTGGGCTGAAATTTTTCAGGGTGATTCATTATGATATATTACCCCTGTATACCAAAAATGAGCTCATTCCATCAAGTCAATCTTCCTCAGTAAATTATCTAAGTTTCTGTCCAGATTGCATCTCTGTGAAGGAAGTACCCTCATAGATGACCAATTTGAGCTGAAACTTTTCCAGACAGTTCCTATGACCATATCATCACCTACACCAAGAATCATTCAAATCCATATAGCCATTTGACCCCAGCATCATCATTTGCGTTTCTGGTCAGTGGGCAAGGTTACAAAGGAAGTACCAGCTAGCATTGTCCATTTGTGCCCAAATTTTGCCAGCATGACTACCTTAGTGGATGACTCACCCCTGCCCAAGATCATGCCCATGGGTGCACTGTGGTGGCCACACCACATGACAAACACTTTGCTGCCATAACTGTTTGACCCAGGCAGTGGTCACACCAGTGTTCTCTGTTCATGCTCGTAGGGTCAGGTCAACTCACGATAGAGTGGAGAATACGCTGGACATGGTTTGGCACGAAGTGCAGCGTGGCATCGCCTTGGCCACGCGGTGACCGTCGGCAGAACATGCCAACAGCGTGCACTGTGCTCTGGAGACTTTGGGAGGCCGCTTCCAGTGAGCTCCATCTTGTCCACGAGCTGCCCACCGCATTCGTGCATCGTCTGGAATCCTCTCCGCCTCGTACCGAAGCTCGTAGTTGCCTCTGCCGCCTTCGAGTCTTCGCCGAAGCATCGCCGCTTCGCCGTGCTTCTCGGTGCTTCGGCCACCATTGCGAGACCCCCCTCCCTCGACTATAAATAGCACGTCTTCGAGCCCCCTCTGCATCACCAGCAAGCCCCCAGCCTCCTCCCTCGAGCCCTCGAGCTCCTCCCTCCACCACGGCCGCGGCTCTGCCGCCGTTGCCCTTCAGCCATTTCGGCGCCTTGACCTCTTCCCTCCCCCTCTGTCCGTGTTCCCGGCCTCCCCTGACTCCCCGCGAGTCGCCGCTGTCTCGAGCTCAGGCGGAGGAGCCCTGCCGCCGTGCCCCCTCCTCCGGCCGTGCCTTGACCTCGGCCCGAGCCGCGGTGCCGTCGCTGTGGTCCGCCCCGAACGGCCCCGAGGACACCTGCGGGCGCGGTGTTGGGTGGCCGAGCCCCTCCGCCGGCCCGCCGGCCCTGAGGAGCGGCGAGGCGACGGCCACGCGAGCAGCCGGCGAGGCCCGAGCCACCGTGGCACTCTCCTCTGCTCGGTCGGGAAGACCTAGGAAGAGAAGAAAAGAGAGAGAAAAAGAGATAAGGCGGGGCCCACACGTCATTGAGATAAAGAAAGTCAACCCAGGCCCGCTGGTTTAAAGTGAAAACGTATTTTAGGGAGTACGTCTTCTGACTCCGAAGGCGTATTTTTCCAAAGGCGTTTGCCTTTTTTTCCTGCTGCCGGCCAAATCTATTATATAGAAAACATTCGCTGGTTAAGAGCTAAAATGGATAGATTTTGTCTGTTTTAACGCTTAACGAACGAACGGCTCTAACTCCGCGACCGTAACTCCGATTAAGGTAAAACCAACGCCCACGTCTTCGTCTCGTCGAGCCCGTTCCGATGCCATCATTTTCATAATGTTTTCACACTGTGAAAATGACCATTTTGCCCTAGCCCCTAATCAGCCTCCTTCGAGAGGCAAACTTTTCCGGCGAATCTTCCCGGAGTGTTATTGCACTTCCACCTGGTGTATTCCTCTACCCCAGGCAAGCCAACCTCTTCCATGAGCTCCGGACTTGCGTGATGACTTTGCTTGCACCCTGTGTGTTCATTGTAGTACATCTGTATCACCTGTTAGCCTGCACTTGCATACACCTGTTATGTCATCTGTTTTAGATGTTAGCATTATGTTTCATCTAATATCATGCCTTGTTTCCATGCCATGCCCTGCCATGCTAGTAACAATATTTTGGATACCGTTATCATGTGAGTACCATGATCTGATATCTTGCCATGTTTGTCAACGTTGTAATGATTCTGCTATGCTGATGTTAAGTGGCTGTTCAGACTTATAATTGTTAAGGTAATGGTGGGATGATGGAGATATATTGATAAACCTAGTCAGTTGATCAGAGTCACCTGTACGGGCTTATCCGTGCAACCACATTTGCCGGTATGGGACGGCCTTGACTTGGTCTGATCGCGTGCTCTTTCACCGGTACCTCCAAAGAGGGAGGGTTATGCGCGCGCGCTGCCCTGGCCCGGTAGGCGGCGATAACCCTGTGAGCCCAGTTGAGTTGTTTGGGTACCCGTCCCCGTTTGGGACAGTTTAGTTTGGCCACAACGGTGGCAGGGTGTCACGAGGTGACACGGGGCCACCCAGGGCTTGACTCCAAGAAGGAGTGTGATGGCCGGTGGTACGATGGAAGAGTCACGGGTCAGACAGGTTTCGTCGGAATGTCGTTGGTCCACCCGAATGGGAGTACGAGGCCATGAGTTCCGTGGTGTGGGTAAAGTGTACAACCTCTGCAGAGTGTTAAATCTATTCGAATAGCCGTGTCCACGGTATTGGATAGCCCGTCCAGACCTCGTTAGGCGATCAACCGTAATGATGGTGAAAGGACCTGTCCTGCATGGACAGCAGATGTTGTCAGGAGTATGGTATGTTAGCCATGAGATGGCTATGGAGGAGATGGTCAGATGACCGAAAGACTTGGATTTGGATCAAGTTCAGATTGGATCATGAGATATTCGGAATATGGACTATTTACTTGATGCATGCTTTACTTTACTGTACTTTACTTCAGTAGTTACTTTGCTAGATAACCCCGTTATATCGTGATGATTAATGCTGCTGGATGTTTAAACATGCCAGATAATTTTGCTACGACATGATGATTAATAATGCTAGATAGGTATGCTATGCTATGCTTGATTCGTGATTTCCTGTTAATTCCATGCCATGTTAAGAATAAATTCTTGCATAGCATAGGGTTGGCTTTGTCATCTGCTTGTTTGGATGCTATGTATTTGGTTGTCTTGCGAGTACATTCAAAGTACTCACCTGGCCTTGCACGTGGCCAGTTGTAGGAGAAGATTCGTCGTGCTAGATCGTAACCCAGCCAGTCCTGTGAGTTATGGAGCCCAGCCAGAGACGATGTCACCGCTGAGCCAAGACCTTCGCTGCCATCTTAGTTAGCCTTGGAGCTATGTAATATTGTTGTAAGCAACAGTATTGTAATACTCCATTTAATATAATAAAGCCATTTTGTGCCTGGAATTGCTGTATCATGTCTTTGACGTGCGTCAGGTCTTATCCTGGGACTGGCGTGCGTCGGCCCTCTATCGGGGTGCCACAGCTAGCTACTCATTCACCAAACATGGCCATGAATTAGCAATGGCAGAGCTGAAAGTAGAGTGTGAGCATGCCTGGAAGTGGCTTAAGAAAATTCAAAAGGAGACTTGGTGTAGGTCTGCAATGGATTATAATTGCAAAACTGATCTTGTTGTGAACAACCTGAGTGAGGTTTTCAACAAAATGATCCTTGATGTTAGGGCCAAACCAATTAGGACAATGTTTGAAGGAATTAGGACTAAGCAGATGATCAAAAGGCAAAAGACTAGGGAAAAGAAAGAGACCAGCAGGTGGATGATCACACCCAACTATTCAGAGAAACTGGAGGAGAATAAGAAGTATGCCAAATTTTGTGAGGCACATAGGGCTGATCCTGACATTTGGCAAGTGTCAAGTGGTGAGAAACAGTACTGTGTGAACATAGCTATTAAATCATGTGACTACAGGAGGTGGGACATGACAGGTGTGACATGCAGTCATGCAATAGCAGCAATGAACAAGCTTCATATGCACCCAGAGGACTTTGTGCATGAATTTTTCAAAAAACCACTACATATTGAAGCATACAAAGACATTGTGTACCCTGTGCCTGGTCCTGAATTCTGGCCTGACACCCATACCCAAGATATTGAGCCCCCAGTGTTCAAAGAAAAAGCAGGCAAGAAACAGACAGCTAGGAGGAAGGGCCAATTTGAGGTGCCTGCACCAAAGGACACAAGCAAGATGGGAACAATTACATGCAACAATTGTGGTCTACAAGGCCATAGATATACAAACTGTGCGAAACCTCTGAAACCAAGCCTTGAGATGAGAAAGAACTTACACCAGGTCATTTAAAAATTTGCATTCTATGTTTCATTATTTTAGGTGTGGTCTAATTACTAACTGTTTTAATTTTGGCATGCAGGAAAATAGTGAAATTTTTAGGGGTTCCTCAAGTGCTACACATCTACCTCCATAGAACTCACCCCCACAACCACCACATCAACACCAAAGTTCACACATCCAGCCTCATCTGCTCCACCACTTGGTCCTAAAGCAATGAGGAACAGAAAAACAGCAGCACCTCCAAGAGGTTCAGCATCAACAGTTTCAACAGGACCAGCCAAGTCTTCACCAGCACCTCCAAGAGGATCAGCATCAACAAGAGCTCCAAATGCAGTACGGGGATTCAATGCACCTAGAACATCCACTAGAGCACCTGGGATATTAACAGGCAATAGGAAGAGGAAACCTACTAGCAAGTTTGCAGCCTATTTCAGTGCAAGTGGAAACCGTTGAAACTGTGTTCTGGTACTTGAATGTTGAGTGTATGCTACTAAATTTGTGTTATGCTACTTGAATGTTGATTGTATGCTACTAAGTTTGTGTTGTGCTACTTGAATGGTTAAATTCAGACTAGTGAACTTGAATGTTGAATGTATGCTACTGAATTTGTGATAGTGGCAAGTGCATGTCTGAATTTGTGCAACTTGGATGTTTTTATTTGTTTTTGCTACTTGGCATTTCTACAGTTCAGAAATGTTCATATGAATCAGTAGTTACAGTCAACTTCATTTTCAAAAACCAGAAAAAAACAAATAAAAAACAAAAATAGTTTGGCCTGGGGCTCGAACCCAGGACCAGTGGGTTGTAACCCTACGTTCAATGCCAATGGGATAGTACAAGTGATTTGTTTGACTAGCATCGGCCATCCTAGTTATCTTTAGGTAGTGGGCACCTATTGTGTTCAGCGTGCTTTGCGCCCGGCTGTGTCGTGAGCGTGCGTTGCATATCAGTTGCCGTTTCGGATTCTCAGGTATTAAAACGTGTCCGCCAACCGCTCTCCCTACCCACTCGCCGCTCGCACTACCCACTACCCTCCCCCTCTCTCCTGTCGAAATCCACGCCGACAACCACCCCACCGCCGTCGCCATGGACCGGAGCCTAGGATGGCAGAAGGACGTCGAAGAGCTCGTCGGCAACAACCAAGAGTTGCGCGCGTAGTACAGGGAGATCGCACGCTGGTTCCCCAGTCTGGAGATGATGAGGAACCACGCCCGCGGCCTTGTGAAGGTCATGACGGCTGCTGAAAAGCAACGTGCCTTCCCTCGTGGTTCACCGTCCCGCCGGCAACCATTCTTTTGTGGGCGATGCGCGAGGTGCAGCGCTCCCCCGACCCTAGGCAGCGTGCCCGTTGGTGGATGTATCGCTCATCCACCACGCCGCCGTCAACCGAGGATCCTGCGCGCGTAGCGTACAAAGCAGAGCGCGTCACCGACATCGTCCTTGCTCTCCTAGCCCCCATCAACACTGCCTACTCGGAGAGGCGCAATCCATTTGTCCTCGGGCCAGACAATGACTCCGAGGTGGACTCATCTGACGACTCTGACGATGAGTCCTTTGACGACGAGTTGGAGGAGCTCGTTGTACTCTCCGACGACGAGCCAGATGTGCAGATGCTGGCGCCCGTCCTCGACACCGTGGAGGGGGACAAGAACCTCCCAATTGACATGGAGAAGCTACCGGAGGTCGCAGATCTCCCAGAGGTCGTCATCGTGAAGCAAGAGGTTCAGGAGGACGATGTGGTCGCACCGGCGCCGGGGAAGAAGAAGAGGGAGGCGGGGAAGAAGACTGCGGTGCGGCGCTCCGAACGCCTGAAGCTGCTGAAGAAGGAGGAGTGAGGATGCTATCTTCAGTTTAGTCAGTCTAAGCAATCTTCAGTTTCGTCAGTCCTATGTTAGTTCAGTAAGTTAGACTGTCAATTTGGTCAGCACTATGTCAGTTCACTAAGTTAGACTTATTTGGTAATTGCTATATATGTATGCCAGCACTATGTCAGACTATCTATGCCAGCAGTATGTCAGACTATCTATGTTATCATTTCCATGTATGTCACTATTGTCAGTTAGCTAGATATATATGCAGATATTGGTAAGATTGACTATCTATGTTATCATTTCCAAGTATGTCACTACTGTCAGTTAGCTAGATATATATGCAGATATTGGCTACACATAATATTGGAAAGTAAAACAGCCTCATCATAGATAAAACCTTCTTACTTACTTAACTTAGCATAGTAAGTCTTAACATAAAAGTCATTACATCATAGAAAAACCACCTAGTTCTTAAACCATAACAGTAGCTGGCTCATACCATCTTGATTCAGGTTCTGAAACCACATGACACATTCCCAAAATATACACCTAACATGCAGGACATTCCAAGGCCAGCTATATATATAGGCCTAATAATTACCTAACCAACACAGCAAGCACTTCACTCATCCATTATTGCCTTGATCCTCTCCAGCTTATCTTTGGTGCCATGCCCAGCCTTGAGCAGATCAGCAATCATATACTCCAGCTTCTTCTTCTCTTGCTTAAGTAGGTCCATGTCCCCCTGCACTTCCTTCATGGCCGTCCTCATGTTCTGAATGATATCTGCTTGGCTTTGAAGAATGCACCTTTGCTCCTTGGCAAGCTTCAGCTTTTCCATACTTATCTCAATCTTTGCCCGATCCTCAAGTTGTTTCTTCTTTTCATTTAGATCATTGATTGCCTGACTGGTATAGTCCATGTCATGAGACATCTTGCCATCTTGATAGTCAAAAAGCTTGGATACATCTTCCACCAACTGGCTGTAGCTGTTTGACAGGAAGTCAATTTCCTTCTTTAGCTTGCCCACCTCTTTCTCATAAGCTTGTTTGTCCTTCACCCTACCCAAGTTCTGCTCATGGTACATGTCCCAAATCCTTGCTAGGCACCTTTGTAGAATCTCTGGCCAATGACCATCCACCTGTTGGGAACGTTGCATGGAAAACAAAAAAAATTCTACGCACACGCAATGATCTATCCATGGAGATGCATAGCAATGAGGAGGAGAGTGTGTCTATGTACCCTCGTAGACCGTAAGTGGAAGAGTTTATTCAACGCGGTTGATGTAGTCGTACACCTTCGCGATCCGCCCGATCAAGTACCGAATGCACGGCACCCCCGCGTTCTACACACGTTCAGCTCGGTGTCGTCCTCGCCATCTTGATCCAGCAAGCGGGGCGAGGTAGTAGATGAGTTCCATCAGCATAACGGCGTGGTGACAGTGGTGGTGAAGCAATCCCGCAGGGCTTCGCCTAAGCACTGCGACGATCTAGAGCGGAGGAGTAAACTAGAGGCGGAGGGGTGCCGACACACGGCGTGGAATAAGCTGTGTATTGTGTGGCACCCCTCCCCACATATATATAGGTGTGGTAGGGGAGGAGGCAGCCCCTAAGGCGCCCCAATAGGTGTGGCCGCAGCCCTAGGGCTCCGCCCTTTGGTGCGCCCCCCTGCCAAATAATGGCACAAGGGGGAAGGAAAGGGGGGAGGCGCCCCCTTCTTTCCTTCCTCCCTTCTCTGGGATATGGTAAGAGGGGGGTGGCGCCCCTCCTTTACCATGTATTAGGTGCGACAGCCTCAAAAGGGGTGCACCAGCCCATGTCGGCTGGTGTGTTTCCCTTTACATGGCCCAACAAGGCCCAATACACTCCCGGTGCCTCCGGAACCCCTTCCGGTATTCCGATAACTTTCCGGTGCATTCCGAAACCATTCCGGAGACAAAATAGCATCGTCCTATATATCAATCTTTACCTCCTGACCATTCCGGAGCTCCTCGTCATGTCCGTGATCACATCCAAGACACCGAACAACATTCGGTCACCAAACCACATAACTCATATAATACCAAATCGACATCGAATGTTAAGCGTGCGGACCCTACGGGTTCGAGAACTATGTAGACATGACCGAGAAACCTCTCCGGTCAATAACCAATAGCGAAACCTGTATGCTCATATTGGATCCTACATATTCTACGAAGATCTTTATCGGTCGAACCGTTATGACAACATACGTAATTCCCTTTGTCCATCGGTATGTTACTTGCCCGAGATTCGATCGTCGGTATCTTCATACCTATTTCAATCTTGTTACCGGCAAGTCTCTTTACTCGTTCCATAATACATCACCTCGTGACTAACTCCTTAGTCTTTTGCTTGCAAGCTTATGATGTGTATTACCGAGAGGGCCCAGAGATACCTCTCCGATACTCGGAGTGACAAATCCTAATCTCGATCTATGCAAACTCAACAAATACCTTCAGAGATACCTGTAGAGCATCTTTATAATCACCCAGTTACGTTGTGACGTTTGATAGCACACAAGGCATTCCTCCGGTATCCGGGAGTTGCATAATCTCATAGTCAAAGGAATATGTATTTGACATGAAGAAAGCAATAGCAATAAAACTGAACGATCATTATGCTAAGCTAACGGATGGGTCTTGTCCATCACATCATTCTCCTAATGATGTGATCCCGTTATCAAATGACAATTCATGTCTATGGTTAGGAAATCATAATCATCTTTGATCAACGAGCTAGTCAAGTAGAGGCTCACTAGGGACACGGTGTTTGTTTATGTATTCACACATGTATTTAGGTTTCCGATCAATACAGTTCTAGCATGAATAATAAACCTTTATCATGAATAAGGAAATATAAAATAACAACTTTATTATTGCCTCTAGGGCATATTTCCTTCACCACCCACTCCACCACCCCACAGTTGACACCTTCATCCTACAGAAGCAATTCTTTAAAATTAAGCACAAAGCACCTTACTAACAAACTTAGTACAGGTAACTGAAGTCATAAACTCAATTCAGTTAAGTGAAACCCTATGTTTAGATCAATGCTCTCTGAATTCAGCCAATAGAATCTCGAATTTTTCAAAACTAAGCACACAACACCTTATTTAGCAGAAGAGATAAATTCAGTTAACAGTTATATTCAGTTAACAGCTAACAGATATATTCAGTTAACAGTTAATAGTTAACAGGTGTTCTCAGTTTCAGTCAAGTGTTTATTGAATTCAGTTAACTCATGATCTAATTTCACATATATGCATCCATGTGTAAGGCACTTGTCAGTTTGAGTTCAAAACACACCACACATCTCTGCACAACTTAATACCTGCTGCACCACACATCTCCACCAACAAAACACATCACACACCACACATCTCCACCAGCAAAACAAGTGAGCGTTCAAGATTTAATACCTGCTGGACAGGACAACCGAGGAATCGCCTCCCAGTCAAAGCACCTTCGAAAGCTACCATCTTCTTCGGCCTCTGATGATGCATCATGCACGTCGGTTCAGATTCAGTGAAAGAACCACAGAAAGATGGATCCACCACACTGTCGGGGGTTTCCTGCAAAAGAAACTTGGAATCAAACATTTTAACCAAAAGAAACTAGGAATCTCGAATTTGGATGACCTAACCCTAACCCTAACTCTGTTCCACCATTATGTACTTACAAAGAGCTGAGGATCCATTGAAACCATGCAGATGTCCTCGTCCGAGCTCTCCTCGTCATTCCAGGATGACATCCTCAAGTTCTACCGGCAGCAATGCCGGCGGCAGCAACGGCGATATGCTCAGAGCACGAGGGAGAGGGAGAGGATGAGGATGAGTGAGCGAGGAGGGAGAGAGTGGCTGAGCTCGCTCTCACTGTTGGCCCACTTATTGGACCACCGACAGCCGCTTCCCGACCGCACACGCGCTGTTAACGGACGTAAACGCGCGGCCGTCCACCGTTGGCCACGCTGGCGCCTGAACTATGGTCCCGGCCTGGCAGAAACGGGATTAACCGCGGCGAAGCGGGCGGTTCTACGACTTGGTAGTGTTTTGCCACGGATTAGGTAAAAAGTGGTAGTTTTCCGCACAAAATCATAAAGTGGTAGTTTCTGGGCACGTTTCCATGAAATGTGGTAGTTTTTGGTTAAATACACAAAGGTAGGCATCTACACTGTTCGGTCTGGGTACAACCTTGCGAGATCTATAGCTTTCTGGCAAAATGTAGCGTGGCTGGTAAAGGATCTTCCTCTAATCTGGAGGAAACAAAAAATACATGGAGGAAGCTATGGAAAATACAATGCCCAGGGAGAATGAAAATTATCTTATGGAGAATGGTTCATAATTGTCTACCTACTGGAGAACAACTCCATCGGCGTTCAATCCAGACTAGGTACGAGTGCCCTTTTTGCTATAGATTTGAAACAGTGGAACATTGCTTCTTTCATTGTCATTATGTTAGAGAAATCTGGCTAGCCTGAAAACATCCTTTCATATATCTTTAAAATTAAAGGTGTTCCTTAATATTCGACAATGGCTGTTGGATTGGATAGACAATGCATGTGACCTGAAGCTATGTTTTTTGCCATGGCTATATGGCATATTTGGGACAATAGAAATAGTGCAAGAAATGGGGAGGGTTTGCTTCATCCGCATAGTGTGCCTGGGAAGATTAAGAGAAAAGTCCATTTTTCGTCCCTCAATTTTTTGGTCTGCTCACTTTTGGTCCCTCAACTCTAAAACCGGACAGATTGCACCACGAACTTTCGAAACCAGCCACTTTTCGTCCCTGCGGCGGTTCGCTGCCGCGTCAACCCGGTTTTGACAACGGGATGAACAGTGCACGGATGAACAGTAAAATCAAAAAAAAATAGCAAAAATAATCTGAAATTTTACGACGTCGAAGATACTCAGGTATGCAAGGTGCGTGGCAATTTTCGTCATGTTTGGACGTTCGAGGTGCTCGCGGCAAAAAAAAAAAATACTCCTTGATGAACAGTAAATTCAAAAAAATAGCAAAAAAAATCAAAAAAATCTGAAATTCTTCGGCGTCGAAGATTCTCAGGTGTGCAAGGTGCGTGCAAATTTTCGTGCTGAAATGACGTACGAGGGTTTGAAAACAACCCGAAGCGGTACGCACACGTACACTTTTTTTATTTTTTTGCCACGGCCTCCTCGGATGTCATTTCAGCATGAAAATTTGCACACACCTTGCGCACCTGAGAATCTTCGATGCCGAAAAATTTCAGATTTTTTTGATTTCTTTTGCTATTTTTTTGAATTTACTGTTCATCAAGGAGTAGATTTTGTTTTGTGTTTTTTGCTGCGAGCACCTCGAACGTCCAAACATGACGAAAATTGGCACGCACCTTGCGTACCTGAGTATCTTCGACTTCGTAAAATTTCAGATTTTTTTGATATTTTTAACTATTTTTTTATTTTACTGTTCATCCATGCACTGTTCATCCCTTGGTCAAAACCGGGTTGACTCGGCAGCGAACCGCCGCAGGGACGAAAAGTGGCTGGTTTCGAGAGTTCGTGGTGCAATCTATCCGGTTTTAGAGTTGAAGGACCTAAAGTGAAAAGACTGAAAAATTGATGGACGAAAAATGGACTTTTCTCGAAGATTAAAGCCTATATTGATTTCATCTTGTTGAATAATTTCAGCAGGACACAACCCACAAGGGGTGAGAACCAAACTTCAGTTCAAAAATGGTCTCCGCCGCCGGAAGGTTTGGTGATGGTTAATGTCGACGCTGCAGTCTTCTCACAATCACAGCGAATGGGAATTGGCATTGTTATAAGAAATCACCTGGGAGTGGTCCTAGCAGCCAAAAGAAGATATGTCAATCAGGAAGTAAATCCTGAACTCGCAGAAGCCATAGCCATGCGCTGTGCAATGGAATTTGCTGAAGAAGCTGGCTTCCAAAGTATTGTAGTGGCTTCTGACTGTGAGACTTTGGTCACCAAAGTGAAGAATGTTGCAATGTATAGATCACAGATAGGTGCCATAACTTTTGATATTAAGAGTAGGGCATCAAAGTTTGTATCTTGTTTATTTACTCATATCAACCGGTCATGTAATGAGGCAGCTCATGTCCTGGCAAGATCTTCTGAACATGATTGTGGTTCCTGCTGGTTTAACGTAGTCCCTGATGTAATCAGGACCATCATATGTTATGAACAATCGTTGATTGAATAAAAGTAGCTGCCTTTCTCAAAAAAAAAAAAACATGTTTTTCTCATTATTGTTGTGATGTGTCAAGCCACAGGAGATGTTTCACTGTTCAGTTCCTCCAATTACACGCGCTCCCCATCGATCGACCATCATCCTGCACTGTGCTTCAGCCGGAGACAACAGTAAGCTACAGCGAGATGCGCCCCCTGCACCATGGGATTCATTCATTCGCTCGTCCAGCCACCCGTATCCCAACAGCAGCAGACTTGTGCGAATTATTGGTGACATCAAGGGGGAATGTACTATCCGGGCATCTACAGCAAAATGCCTGACAGTCCGTTACATGTAGTAACACTATTTCAGCACAGCACACAGCGCAGTCATTATGCCCCTGTCTGCTATAACTTAGCTAGCTCTATATGGTCCATGGGAGAATTCTTCCTCTCCATGTAAATTATTTTGTTCCGGAGGAAACAGCGGATCCGCAGGACAAGCGGTGGTCCTAATTCAGGTACACTCAGTTAGTAGAATGCTGACAGTGTATTTGGAATTGTAAGGCTTCTGCCCTTTTATTTGGATACAAGTATTACAAATTTACAGTCCCTTATGCTAATCCTTTCTTAAATACTAGCAGTACTATGTAACCTTGTACCACAAGCACAAGGGTCACTCTCTAGGTGAACGTTGTAGGAGTACAAGGCAAAGGTCACGCCTGAGCCCAGTTATTACAATGTATGCAACTGCACCAGGGTTCCAAAGATATACAATATGCCTGCGACTGTATCTACAGATTCAGTACTGGGAAGACCAATCAGCAGCGCTGCCGACACGAGGAATGCCGGTGGTATCTTTCTTGGCCTGTTCATCGACCGCGTAAGTTGTGCCGCATACCTCCCCTTTGCTGTCGACCCTCGGCACCGGCTTCACCTCGTTCAGAGGATGCTCGTAGCTCTGCAAACCCCCGGACGTCGTGAAGAAGAAACCTGACAAGGTAAACATCGGATGCCGGTGATCAGAGGGCGTGAAATGAATATCAGAGATGCTTGTGCGATTGCTTGCTTGATGTGCAATTTAGGCACACCTTTGGGGAATGGTGCGGAAGATTTTCCACAAGCGTTCTTCACAACTTCATCGTCGTCAGACACTACAAGATGACCCCCCGAGTCAACTCCCCAGTAAAATGGGACGCCACCATCTGCATCCTGTAAGAAGATGGACATCCAATATAAATTAATTTCTTTGCAGTACTAGTAAGGAATAATAAATGAACACGACATAGTTTTGTCTGTCGCATTGATGTGAAATGCAGAACGTTAGACAGGCAACATGAAGATTAGTTCATAAATAACAGAGGGAATTGGTAGCATCTAATCAGACGTCGATGATGATACTGTTTAAAGGCCATTTTGCTGAACTATGAACTAAAATCGTCTGTCGGGACATACTTTTGAGTTTGAGTAGTAACTGTCACATGCTGAATATTGTATAAACGAGCCCCAAACTTCAGTAAAAATTCGGACCAAACTGGGACAGACATCTAACACAACTGTTGAAACCACCACAGGCAGCTAACTCTGAATGAAGATCATTACTATCATCGACAGGTAAGTGACGGTATATAAGAACTGAAATTTCAAAATTTCCAAAAAGGAATACATGTTGTACTGCGATAACTGAGGTGGAAAGTTCAAATTAACCACGCAATTACAATCTTAAAAGTTGATTATCGTGGTTCTACAAGGTTTACCAGAGGTTACACGTTGTTGAACTGAATAAAGTACAGACAGCACATGTTGGCAAAATGGAAATCCAAACATTCACTTACAGCAGCCATGAAGACTGAGCTGGTTGAGCGATCATACAGCAGAAACGCGAATTTGCCATTGAAGTCCCTCACGACCTGGTCTGCAGGATAAGGTCCCCTGTCCCTCAGGGTTCTGTAGGCCTCGATGACGAGGTTGATCTCAGTAGTAGTTTTGTTCAACCCGTACTGTTGCTTCAGCACAGCCATGTTCTCGATCGCGCCTTGGAACAAGCAGAATATGTCGTCGACGACACCAAACAACCTACCAACGTAAATGATTCAGTAGAAGAAAAGATACAGCATACACATCATTCCCCTTCACATGTTGCAGACAATGTGATGAACTACTAGTAAGATGATGTGTCTCAAGCTTGAAACAGTTGATGCGTCTCAGTTCTTATTGAGCATGTGCATGATATAACAGTCTTAGTAATTGATCAACGAGGGAAACGAAATCAACGGAGAATTCAGTCACCTCACCTGGGGAGGAAGGGGCTCTGGCCGTGGGAAGAATACGCCATGGCGGCGCCGCCGCCGAAGTCGACGGTGACCGCGTCGTGGCGGGCCTCCCTGAACCGGGCCGCGAGCCCGTCCGCGCCGTGCCCGGCCTCGCCCGGCTGCCGTAGCCCCTCCGGGCTTGGGGCCATCGCCCTGTCGAACACAGCGAGCATCGATCCGTAGGGAGCCTCAGCCCCGTTCGTCTTCCGCGTGCGGGCGTGGAAGTGGGCGTGGGAGGGTCGTGTCGCGGTAGGTCTATCGCGGTCGCGATCCTTCCAGTGCGCTCGCAGTCGTGCAGGTGTTGTGTTCCGGGACGGCGAGATGTTGTCTTATACTGCAGCGGCGGCGGGACGTGTCCGTTGCCGTACGGGGCGATGCGTCGGTCGAGAGTGAGTGCGCGGGGAATGACGCGGAAGGGCCTGGAAGGATCGGCAGCGGCGCCAAAGCTACTTTTCGCCTAATAGCCTTTTTTTTTCTTTTCTTTTTCGAGGGAAATTTTCGCCTAATAGCCTTTGGCGCAGCGGTTCATGGATCGGCCTCAAAACAGTTGTGCGTTTTATCTGTTTTTATATTTTTCTATTTTATTCTTTTATTTTGGACCCCGATAAATCCCGAACGATTCAGATTTTAAGTATACCCTGAACCCTTCTTGATGGCAACTTTAGTTGACATGAGTTGGCAGGTTTAGTTGTTAAAACATGACAAATTTTTTTCCTGTTCTTATTTTTGTCAGAAAATTGTCATGTTTGTCAACCTCGCATCAACTAAAATTGCCATAAAAGACGTTCAGGTTTCCATGCTTAAAATCCAAATGTTCGGATTTTGTCATTTCCATTTGTTTTTAGGTTTAGTTTTTAACGGTTTTATCATTTTTCAATGTTTTTTTTCTTTATAATTTTTTTACTTTTTATTTGTTTTTTTTATACAAAAGTCTATTTTTGCATACACATTGTACATTTTATAGATAAGAAATTTTTTTATATGTGTTTTAAAAAACTTCAAAATATATTTTGATGTCTAGTTTTTCATGCACATTTTACATTTTTCATACATGTTTAAGTTTTTCCAAATACATTGTTAATAGCTTTTTCAAATATATGTTTAAAAATGAATTGGCCCTAAGCATTTTTCAAATACGCGTTGGAAATTTCTTTGAAGGATACAAAACAATTTTTTTCAAGTACATGGACAGTTTTATATTTGGAATGGTACTAACCCTTTTTTAATTACACGGACATTTTTCCATAGTATACAATTTTTTTTAAAGGTCACATACATTTTTTGAAACACAAGTACATTTTTTAAATATCACGAATATTCTGTTTTAATATTGTCAAGATTTATAAAATGTTGTGCCGGCATTTTGTAACAGTGCTTTAACAGTTTTTGAGTGCGACGAACATATTCTAAACTTTATGTAAAGATTCTACTTCAGAAATATTTTTAAAAGTAATAGAATTATATATATATATATATATATATATATATACATATATATATAAACAATATTCTGATCACGGGATCAGAATATTATTCTGATCACAACCTAAACTTTCTGAGTTACACAACCTGTACTTCTCTCTGTACAAACCCGACCTTCGGGCTATCTTCGCAACCGTGTCTCCCCGCGCGAATTATTCTGGTCGGTTGTATTCTATGTGATGTAAGTGTAATCTGCAAACGGTTTTTAGCAACTAAATGCCCGTTTTAAATAGGAATCTCGCTCATTGGCGGATTTTGCTCTCGGGTCGTGATGAACATGCGTCTGTTGCAATTTTACTGCCTAAGTTGTTCGACCTGAACTTCCCCCAGTGCTAGGTTGAACTTCCACCAACATTGCCCACATGAGGCTTGCGATATACCGTTGGAAAGCTATGGACACAAGTATCATGACCCAAGTTAAATTTTTGGCAAAATATAAGTGGTTTAAGAGCAGTTTTGAAAACCATTTTTTCTTCATACAAAAAACATGAATCGTTCGGGATTTATAAACCGTTTATCGAAATGAGGGAAATAATATGCGTTGGAAAGCTGCTGCAAAACCACTCCTTCCACATGTTGATAGTTTTCTCTAATTCCCTATCGTTAAAGAGTAATTTGGAAAATCATAAAAATTCGCAAACCGAACAGCCGAGTTCGTATTTTCGATGCCATTTTTAAACGGCTAATCTAATTGAGGCAAATGATATGGTGTTGGAAAGCTTATGAAAATGCGCTACTTTTTCATGTTGAAAGTTTTTTCTAATTTTGAACGGTTTAAGAGTAATTTAGAAAACGGTACAAGTTTCACCGAGTTCGTATTTTCAAGTTAATTTTTTAACTGTACGTCCGAATGCAGCAAATGATATGGCGTTGAAAAGCTTGAACAAATGCGAAACTTTTTGGTATATATTGTTTCTCCCAATTCTTTACGGTTTTAAGTCAATTTTGAAAATAACTAAAAACGTATTTTCGCCGTATTTTCTACAAACTTTATCGGAATGGGACAAACAATATAACGTTGGAAAGCTACGAAAAATGCGAACCTTTTTTATGTTGATGGTTTTCTCTGATTCCTAGCCGTTTTCAAGTAATTTCGAAAACGGTGAGATCATTCGTTCTGCCTTTATCTTGAAACAGATTCTTCAAAAATGCACCGCGTGAAGAATTTGAACTTCTCGGCATATCTACTTGAACTTCACTCTGTTTTTCACGTGATTTTTGTGCTCGTAGCTCTCCATCCACTCACCGGAATTGAGCAAGCGATATACCGATGGAAAGCTGCTATAAACACGCAACTTTCCCGTGTTGATCAATTTTTCGTACTCGCAATGATTTTATAAGTTTTTTCATCTGAAATTCATTCAGTGTAGTAGTTGAAGTTTCTGCTGTTTTCACGTTGAACTTTTGTGACGTATTTTCGTTTGTAATTTTCTCATCCATTTCATCAGTGTTACACAAATGATATTTCTTTTGTACAAACCTCTCTCACAATAATTTTTTTAAACTTTCTCCGACGGAGGACTTGAACTTACACAGATGATATTCCTGCCGTTTTGAAGTAAATTAGAAAATGACGAGATCATGATTTCTGCCTTCATCGCGAATTTAAATGCACTGCGTGAAGTAGTTGAACTTCTCGGGCATGTCTGTTTGAACTTCACTCTGTTTTTGACGTGTTGTTTTTTGCACTACGTGAAGTAGTTGAACTTCTGGAGCATGTCTGTTTGAACTTCACTCTGTTTCACTTTATTGTATTTTTCTTATACGAAACACACACCATGCAGTACGTGAACTTTCGGTTGTTATCACTTTTGAACTTCTCTCTGGTTTGAGATAATTGTTTTAAAACACAAAAAACAACATTTTTTTTATGTATTTTGGACATCTAAATACACGGTGAACCTCTCTCACAAGAATCTTTGAACTTTTCCTCGCCGAGCACTTGAACTTCTAGCAACCATTTTTTTCATTTATGAGTTGTTTTTAAAAGTGCAAAAAGTGGCGTTGTGTTTTTTTATTTTTTGAACAGGTAAATCCTAGGTTTTAATAAACTCCGAACTTCTCTGTTATTTTAATTTGAACTTCACCTTTTTATATTTTGAGTAAAGAATTGTTTTCAATTTTTAAATAAACATCAAATTTGACTACCTTCTCAATTCGAACTTCATCGTTGATAATTTAACAAAAACGGATATCTGTGAAAATCCTAGATTTTTTAATAAACATCAACACTTTGTAAACTTTTTTAGTTGTTCCTTTTATTTTAATTTGAAGTTCTTCATTTTATTCTTTAGTAATGAAAAAAAATCTGAGCTTTTTATATACGTCGAACTTCTCTGTTTTTTTAATTTGAACTTTTTAGTCTTATTCTTAGAAAAAATATGTTTTCAAATAAGCATCAAACAAATTTTTTAAAATTGAACTTTCATACTTCTATTTTTCCTAGAAACAAAAATAATTTTGTTTTTCCGTATACATCGAACTACTCTGTTTTTTTATTTTGAACTTCTCAATTTTTATTTGTTTAGCACCAAGGAAAATTTGAGTTTTTAAATTCGCACTTCTTAGGTTCCTTAAACTGAACTTCTTGGGTTTTTTTGAAACGATGAAAATCAAATGATCGTTTTTCTAAATTGAACATCTAGGATTTTATTTTTCTAAAAGCAAATTTTTAGTTTTTTTTAACTTTGAGCTACACTGTTATTTTTATTTGAACTTCTATATTTTTTTGAATGGGGGAAATCATTCTTTCCTCAAAATCCTTTTTTACAGACATCGAACTTCATGAAGTTTTGAATCAACAAACAATCCATATATGAAGTTTTGAATCTGCTTTGGCATGATTTATTTTGTGATAGAAAGACATAGATAGCTTGGTTGCCCAAGTGTGTGTTTTAAATTATGTTCTCGGTTAAAAATAACATGTTTTCTTCCTTGGGGCATAAACACAAACACTTGTAGTGCACACGAGCAGGCTACAAAGATCTGAAACTTTTCCAGTTCGTGTGCACAGACATACAGCACGCACTCACACCATAAGCTACTTGTGGAAGCTACTTTTCACACAGCAGCAACAGAGGACAGTAAACACATGCGTACAACAAAAAGTCTATTCTCTCTCACGATTGAGATAAACAACATCAGCCAAAAGCACTAAGCAGCCCCCTGAGTCATGATACATGGGAAGGGGAAGCAGTGGAGCGGCTGAGCTCGACCAGCCATGCACGAGGTGTCACGGGGGTGTCCACGACAGATTTAGGAGCTACAACATCAGTAGAAATCGAACTGCAAAGTGCAGAGGAGCCGACCTTCACTCCAACGCTGAAGAGGTGACGAGAGTGACAGAGGAGACCGACAGCGCACGACCATGGCACCAGCCAGCGGCTGCGCGCGGGGGTATGTCGGCCTGAGGCGGGGTAGCTCGTGCCATCGAAGCAGCATCACTTAGATCGCGGCTCGGAGGTAGGCGGCGCTCCGGTGGGGTGGATGCAAAGCAGGGGCGCATGGCACGGCGGGATCAAACTGACGCGTCTGGCCAGACCGAACTTCACAGACGCCTACCTCCGTGGAAAAGGGGACGGGAGGGAGTACGCCGTCATGGATGCGCCGTGCTCGGGGGATGGAGGAGGAACGAGAGGGAGGAGGCCGTCCGCCTCAAGAACGCCGCTCGAGTGAGAAACTTTTTTTGGGGAGGTCAAGCCGGCCGTAGCGAGAAGGTCACTAGTCCCCGGAGATCCACCGGAGTCGCGTCGTCACCGGTGTCGATCAGGGGATCGCGGGGCGGGGTGGTGGCGTTGCTCGGGGAATGGCGGGGTGGGGCGGCGGCGGCGCGCGTGGATAGCGGGATGGGGCGGGGGTGGCGCCCGGGGATGGTGGGATGGGGCGGCGACGCACCGTGAACTGGAATAAATGGTTGCGCCCGCGGGTGGCCGTGGCGGTGGACAAGTGGCGTGTTCCGAAGCGCGGAGAAGGTCGTCGCGGGGGCGGGAAGGTCGCGTGGCGGCGCCGGGGGGGGGGGGGGGGGGGGGCGAGGTCGCGCTGGGTGAGGGGGATCTGGGATGGGGCAGGAGGTTGCTGGCGATGGGATCGGGGTGGGTGTTTTTTTTGCTACCGTTTCGGCAAGTTAGGAATAGCCGATCACCCCTATATAAGCCACGCTGTGATCAGAATAGTTATTCTGATCCTGGGATCAGAATAGTGTTAATATATATATATATATATATATATATATATATATATATATATATAGTAATCCTATTCATCACCTAGGGTGCAGTATAAGTTATTCTTCACCCGAGGTAATCTTACGATCGCTTCATAAATAAATTACGTTTGGAATATAAATAGTTACATTCATATTGATTCACTACGTAAAATTTGGTATAAGAAAACAAAAAAATAGGTTATAAAAACAGAAATATCGCATTTTATGTATGTTTTACACTATGTTTTTACGTTTCGTAATTTTACGTAACATAAAATATTTTTTACGGCGAGTATATATTTTCTTACGTTTTCTTTTTACATATGAAATAAGATAAAATTTACGAAACCTAAAAATACGATGCATTGACCTCAAAATAGAGAGGATTATTCCTCACCCAGGATGACGAATAGCGCGACCCTATATAACCCTTTGCTAGAGACTCGTCGTTCTTCCTGCGATGGGCCGAGTCATTTATGGGGCGCCTTAGGCGAGAGAACGTTGCGGCAAGCGAGGTATAGGTGCTTCCCTGTACCGGAAACTGGGCCGACCCAAAGCACCGCGCGGTAGGATAAATACAGCATGCTCCCTTCGTTCAGGTTTATTAGGTCCCCTCATATTTTGAGCCAAGGTTATGTTTTTGAGTCAAAGTTTTATCCTTCCGCACGGAGATCCCTCATTTTGAGCCAAAGTTTTATCCAGTCTCAACATGTACGAATATCTTGGCTGAACATGTACGAATAAAATATGAGTTATAGTATGTAGTAAAAACAATATCGTTGAAAACTTTTTTCAAATATGGATTCAATAATATAATTTTTATTACATGCCAATTAAATATTTGTAAATTAAGTCTATGGTCAAAATTTAACCTAAAATATAATGGAGCCTAATAAATGAAGGAGCACCTTAAAAAAATCTGCTAAGGAATTTACCTCTTTTCTTCAAAGGGCTGTGAAAAAAAGCTCTTTAAATATCTAAGTTTAAAGTGTTTACGTTCGCCATCCAAACGATTTCCTACCCCACGGGAAAAGTAAATGCACTTTCTCTTTAAAATAACATCTTATCATTTAATATTCTTTTTGAGCAACTAAGTGGCTGAAACCCGTACAACACAAAAGGGGATTTTGGGAGGCACCATTCCAGTTTCAAACCGGCATGGAGGTCGTGCACTCGCCAACCGTGAAACTTCAAGGCAACACAACATATTGCAACGTGACGACGGGTTGGTAAGGAAAAAGCAACAAGTACATTTTCGCCCAGGCTAAAACTTGGGTTTCTACCAAGAGATTACAAGACCCTAAAAAAATCCAAGAGATTACAAGACACAAATCCCCACCGACGACACCTCCAAGGTCACCATTGTCATCGCTATCATTCGAGTTTGGTGTTACCATTTCCTGTTAAGCTCACCAACCCCATCTTCCTCATAGCTCGCACAATCAACCACCATCGTTAGTTGTCCGGCTGGCAGCATTTGAGCCACAATATATAGTCATGCACGCCAATCAGTCTACTTTCGTCGTCGACCAAGTACCACCATACGGCACACGTGCAACCACACATCACTTCATGAAGTTCAATGTCGCACATGCCTAGGTATATGCATTAGGCACCCCACACAAAGTCGAGGGCACGCCCTTGACTCTGGAGCTGTCATCCTAGCCTCCACAACAGCCACAACAACAGACAACCACTACATATGTTATGCACTCACTTGTATAGATCAGACACTAGTACAAGGCAAGAGATACAACGGGCGTTTACACATTAGATTTTATGCTCTATATCTGGATTTTACTCTCTCTGTTCTTCGACAGGCTCTCCTCACCGCTTTGCTCTCTACATGTAGCCTTGCTCCTCTATGTCTGTGTCTGCCTTCCATTCCTCTGCATCAGTGGTCTTCATCAAGTCCCGGTCCAACTATCGGTTGCTTCGTCAGGCCTTGGGTCTTCTGCCTGAGCTGGGCCACCACATAACAGCCTCTCACATCGAGAACATCACCCTATCAAGCCGCAAACACCAGCACCACCCTGTGCGGCTTCCCCGACGACCACCGGAAGTAGCTACCTTCGCTTGACAACTTCCAAGGACACCATTGTCGTTAGCATCGACTGATGTAAAGTGTTAGCCTTTCATCTGAAGCTCACTAAGCCCATTTTCAACACAACATGCCCAGCCGACCACCATCTGTAGCCTTCTATCCTTACAATGGTGTGGGTGGTGACAATGTCAAGCGATGGGTGGTCCGGATCGGTGATCCTTCACGGCGCCATCCGACATATTTCTCCGACGATGGTCACCCTTGGATCAGGTGTTTCCTTGTTACGGGCGTGTGTGACCGACTATTTGGCTGTTCTTAGTGTGCTCACACTTTGGTTGCGTGAGGGTGTCCTCACCGGTTGTCGACGACGGAGTCAGAAGCGCTTGCTCGAGGAGAAGTGACCATAGTGACGCTATCTGCCACTTCCGTGGGTGCATCTCTCGTCGTGGGCGTGCATAAAGTTTTCGTAGTGTGTCAGGTCATCCTGTTTGTTCGGGTTTTCGTCCAATTTTTCATAATTGACTGGGCAACTCTCTCCTTAATTAATGAATTGACCTGCAACCCTCAGTCGCCCCCTGCCCAGGGCGACGCGAGGGCGACTCCTCCACCCACAACCGCCGCCACCCTTCCTCTTTCCCCGCCCGTCGCTGCCGGAAGACGCCGCCAGGCGAAGCCCGTGTGGCTAACGGTGGCCGGGGGGCTCATCTCTCGTGGCCCCCCTTGCTCTATGGGCGACAAGACCTCGTGGCGGTCGGCGGCGTCCCAGTTAGATGAGTATCTGGGCGTATGGCGGCGGACCCGGCGAGCGGTGGTTGGCTGTGGAAGTCAAGGATCATCTTGTGGCGGCGCTCTCCAACCAGATCGGGGAGATTTCGTGCTTGCGGCCATGACCAGGATGGGGTCACTGGCCTCGGCTAGATCTGGCCGTGGCTGGTGGCTGGACGTGTCCGTGATGTCCAGTGGCTGGCTACGGGCTATGGTCACCGGGTTGCGAATGGCGCGGTGGCGGTGCGGCACGTCGGCAACTGGGCAGATCTTGACGGATTCTTTTGATCAAGCCGGGATTCAACCCTTGTCTCGGTCCCTGACAGCACGGGTAACTCCGGGGGAAACCCTAGATCTCCTTGGGATTGAGCGATGGCGGTGCATTTGCGTCGTAGTCCCTCTTGAGGGCATCATTTCTGGAGTTTGCTCCAGTTGAAGGGATCAGCGGTGCCGGCAGCGCATGGTCTGGTGGCGCGACTGCCGATGAAAATCGCACCGACTACGGTCATGGCGGACGATGGCGGCATCTCCGATGTCGTTTCCTTGTCGAGGCATCGTCGTTGCAGTTTTGCGTCATCATGCTCGGGATGCTCTGGGGGAAACCTTAGATCTGGGTCTCCTGGATCGAACAATGATCGTTGTCCCTCCGGGGGCATCATTTTGAAGCTAGTGATGGCTGGAGGGGGCAAGAGGTGGAGCGATGCTCCATCTTCGGCATTAGCAACATCGGGTCTCGCCGGCGTGGCGCAGTGGGGTCTCAGTGATGGACGCGTGTTGATGGGCACGCGCAGGAGGATGACGTTGTCTGGCACCATGGTGGCGTTGACAGCAGAAGGGCCTGACAAGGTTTTTTCATTGATCACTCCTGAAGATGGGACAAAAGAAGATGGCGGCGGCGGATTTTTGAGCGCGCACATGTTGTGCGCACTGAGGGTCTGCTAGACCCGTTGGTGCTCCCGGCTAGCCAGCGGGTGGCTTGGCGAGGTCATTGGATTTCCTGGTGTGTGTTGGTAACAAGGCCACGTCACATCATAAGCTTTGTAGGTATGGCGATAGTGCTCGTCCGAAAGGTGGCTTTGGGTTGGTTCATGTATTAATTTTGTAAGGATTTGTGAAATAATTTATTTATTTTTTCAAAAGAGTGGGTTTCCTCTGATTTCATTAACGAAATCACCAAAAGAAAAACAACATCCAACATCATTTCAGGCGTTCAAACTAACAGCTACCATTGCTAGTTAGGGTGAGATAATTTAATAAAGATGGATGTGTGCATCCATCGATGCAGAGGCTGGGGTTATCCTCCTTTTCGAGAAAAAAATGAATTGAGCCCCAAGAGTTTCGGTTTTAAAAGAAAAAAATCTTAACCGACAAATTTGGCTGGCTATATACGTTTCTGCTCCGGTGCTCCCCCCTGGGCTGAACGCAGAGGGGAAAACACAAGGACAGCCAGGATTAACCAAAAACTGTTCGGAAAGAGGGGTATGATCATCTTTTTTGCGCGACCGTATAGCCATCAAGGAGCCCTGGGGGGCCCGTACAGCCCGGTTAGTTCATACGCTGACCGAATACGTATTCGTATACAGTGGGGAGATTTCTACATTGGGCATTTCGTTTTCATGTGCAACCGTCCGCAGTCGTGGGGCAGCACGTGTCCATGGGAAAGAGCCAAAACTGTCCCATCCTATAAGAGGAGGGGAACCACCTCCGGCCGCATTGCTACTTCTTGAGCTTGCGTTGATTTTTCCCTTGAAGAGGAAAGGGTGATGCAGCAAAATAGAGATAAATATTTCCCTCAGTTAAGAACCAAGGTATCAATCCAGTAGGAGGCACAAGCAAGTCTCCAATATATGCATCTGCACAAACTAACAAACACTTGCACACAACGCGAAAAAGGGGTTGTCAATCCCTTCACGGTCACGAACAAGAGTGGGATCTAATAGAGATAGGTATAAAATATAAATCAAAGAGCAAACTAAAGTAAATATAAATAAAGTGCAGCAAGGTATTTTTGTATTTTTGGTTTTATAGGTCTGAAAATATATGATGGAAAATAGACCCGGGGGCCTTAGGTTTCACTAGAGGCTTCTCTCTTGAAGAAAGCATACGGTGGGTAAACAAATTACTGTTGAGCAATTGATAGAAAAGCGCAAAATTATGATGATATCACGTCCGTGACAAGTAAACTGAAACGATTATGCATCTACTACTATTACTCCACACATCGACTGACTCATGCCTGCATCTAGAGTATTACGTTCATAAGAACAGAGCAACGCTTTAAGTAAGATGACAGGATGTAGTGGGATAAACTCAAACAATATGATATAAACCCCATCTTTTTATCCTTAATGGCAACAATACAATACGTGCCTCGCTACCCCTTCTGTCACTGGGTGAGGACACCGCAAGATTGAACCCATCACAAAGCACCTCTCTCATTGCAAGAAAAACCAATCTAGTTGGCCAAACCAAACCGATAATTCGAAGAGAAATACAAAACTATCTCAATCATGCATAAAAGAGTTCAGAGAAGACTCAAATAATATTCATAGATAATCTGATCATAAATCCACAATTCATCGGATTTCAACAAATGCACCGCAAAAGAAGATTACATCGAATAGATCTCCAAGAACATCGAGGAGAACATTGTATTGAAGATCAAAGAGAGAGAAGAAGCCATCTAGCTACTAGCTATGGACCCGTAGGTCTGTGGTAAACTACTCACACATCAGCGGAAGGGCAGCAAGGTTGGTGTAGAGACCCTCCGTGATCGAATCCCCCTCCAGTGGAGTGCCGAAAAAGGCCCCAAGATGGGATCTCACGAGAACAGAAGCTTGAGGCGGCGGAAAAGTATTTTTGTGGATGCTTCTGGTGTAGAGGGAATATTTGGGTATTTATAGAACAAAGATTAGGGTTGGAAGGTCTACGGGGGGGGGGGGGGGGGGGGGCACAAGCCCTTGTGGCGCGCCCCTACGGCTTGTGGCCTCCCCGTAGGGCTTCTGGCCTCCTCTCCAAGTCTCGTGGGTTTCTTCTAGCCCAAGAAAAATTATCGTAAAGTTTTATTCCGTTTGGACTCCGTTTGATATTCCTTTTCTATAAAAGTCAAAAACAAGGAAAAAACAGAAACTGGCACTGGGCACTAGGTTAATAAGTTAGTCCAAAAAATAATGTAAAATAGCATATTAATGCATATAAAACATCCAAAATAGATAATATAATAGCATGGAACAATCAAAATTATAGATACGTTGGAGACGTATCAAGCATCCCCAAGCTTAATTCCTGCTCGTCCTCGAGTAGGTAAATGATAAAAACATAATTTTTGATGTGGAATGCTACCTAACATATTTATCAATATAATTTTCTTTATTGTGGCATGAACATTCAGATCCATAAGATTCAAAACAAAAGTTTAATACTTCAAGCATACTAAATAAAGCAATCATGTCTTGCAAAAGAAAGTTATCCCTACAAAATCATATAGTCTGGCTATGCTCTATCTTCATCACAAAAAATATTTCATCATGCACAACCCCGATGACAAGCCAAGCAATTGTTTCATACTTTTAATGTTCTCAAACTTTTTCAACTCTCACGCAATACATGAGCTTGAGCCATGGATATAGCACTATAGGTGGAAAAGAATATGATGGAGGTTGTGAGGAGAAGACAAAATGGAGAAAGTCTCACATCAACTAGGAAAATGAACGGGCTATGAAGGTGCCCATCAATTGATATCGATGCAAGTGAGTAGGGGTTGGCATGCAACAGATGTACTAGAGCTATAAGTGTATGAAAGCTCAAAAGAAAACTAAGTGGGTGTGCATCCAACTTGCTTGCTCACGAAGACCTAGGGCAATTTGAGGAAGCCCATCATTGGAATATACAAGCCAAGTTCTATAATGAAAAATTCCCACTAGTAATATATGAAAGTGACAAAATAGGAGACTCTCTATATGAAGAACATGGTGGTACTTTGAAGCACAAGTGTGGAAAAAGGATAGTAACATTGTCCCTTCTCTCTTTTCTCTTATTTTTTTTGTTTGGGCTCTTTTTTTTGTCCGGAGTCTCATCCCGACTTGTGGGGGAATCATAGCCTCCATTATCCTTTCCTCACATGGGACAATGCTCTAATAATGATGATCATCACACTTTTATTTACTTGCAACTCAAGAATTACAGCTCGATACTAGAACAAGATATGACTCTATATGAATGCCTCCGGCAGTGTACCGGGATGTGCAATGATCAAGAGTGACACGTATAAAAAATATGAATGGTGGCCTTGCCACAAATACTATGTCTACTACATGATCATGCAAAGCAATATGACAATGATGGTACGTGTCATAATAAACGGAACGGTGGAAGTTGCATGGCAACATATCTCGGAATGGCTATGGAAATGCCATAATAGGTAGGTATGGTGGCTGTTTTGAGGAAGGGTATATAGTGGGTTTAACGCACCGGTGAAAATTGCACGGTACTAGAGAGGCTAGCAATGGTGGAAGGGTGAGAGTGCGTATAATCCATGGACTCAACATTATTCATAAAGAACTCACATACTTATTGCAAAAGTTTATTAGCCATCAAAGCAAAGTACTAATACGCATGCTCCTAGGGGGATAGATTGGTAGGAAAAGACCATCGCTCGTCCCCGGCCGCCACTCATAAGGAAGACAATCAAAAAATAAATCATGCTCCGACTTCATCACATAACGGTTCACCATTGGTGCATGCTTCGGGAATCACAAACTTTAACACAAGTATTTCTACCAATCCACAATTACTCACTAGCATGACTCTAATATCACCATATTTATATCTCAAAACAATTGCAAGGAATCAAACTTCTCATATATTCAATGCTCTTTATGAAAGTTTTTATTATATCCCTCTTGGATGCCCATCATATTAGGACTAAATTCATAACTTAAGCCCTTGCTGTTTTAATACTCTCAAAATAATATAAGTGAAGCATGAGAGTTCATTAATTTCTATAAAATAAAACCACCGCCGTGCTCTAAAAAGATATAAGTGAAGCACTAGAGCAACTGCCTAGCTCAAAAGATATAAGTGAAGCACATAGAGTATTCTAATAAATTCACGATTAATGTGTGTCCCTCTCAAATGGTGTGTACAACAAGGTTGATTGTGGCAAACTAAAAAGCAAAGACTCATATCATACAAGATGCTCCAAACAAAACACATATCATGTGGTGAATAAAAATATAGCCTCAAGTAAATTTACCGATGGTTTGAAGACAAAAGAGGGGATGCCATCCGGGGAATCCCCAAGCTTAGATGATTGGTTGTCCTTGAAGATTGCCTTGGGGTGCCTTGGGCATCCACAATCTTAGGCTCTTGCCACTTCTTATTCCGTTGTCCATCAAACTTTACCCAAAACTTGAAAACTTCACAACACAAAACTCAACAGAAAACTCATATGATCTGTTAGTATAATAAAATAAATCAGCAATTTTGGTACTGTTGTGAACTCATTCTAAATTTATATTGGTGTTATATCTACTGTATTCCAACTTCTCCATGGTTCATACCCCCCGATACTACCTGTAGATTCATCAAAATAAGCAAACAACACATAGAAAACAGAATCCGGCAAAAACAGAATCCGGCAAAAACAGAACAGTCTGTAGTAATCTGGAAATTTCGTATACTTTTGTGTGTATAAACTTGTGTAAAAAATTCATATCAAAATCATGCTTCTGTGATTTTCTAAAATTCTGGCAATGCGCGCAAAAGTTTCTGTTTTTCAGCAAGATCAAATCAACTATCACCATAGACCATCCCAAAGGTCTTACTTGGCTCAAACACTAATTAAAACACTAAATACCAATTACTACAGAAGTAATAATGTGTATTTATTGAAAAATAGAATAAAAAAAACACAAAAAATTCGGGATGCCTCCCAACAAGCGCTATTGTTTAACGCCCCTAGCTAGGCATATTGCAATAGATCTAGGTATTGTCATCTTTGGTATGTAATCCATAAGTAGCCCTCATAATAGATTCATGTGGCAACTTAATTTTCTTTCTTGGAAAGTGTTCCATGCCCTTCCTTAATGGAAATTGAAATCTAATGTTTCCTTCTTTCATATCAATAATTGCACCAATCGTTCTAAGGAAATGTCTACCAAGAATAATAGGGCATGTAGGATTGCAATCTATATAAAGCACAATGAAATCTATCGGCAGATAATTCCTATTTGCAACAATAAGAACATCATTAATCCTTCCAATGGGTTTCTTAATAGAGGAATCCGCTAGATGCAAATTTAAAGAACAATCATCAAATTCATGGAAACCTAACACATCACACAAAGTTTTTGGGATTGTTGAAACACTAGCACCCAAATCACATAAAGCATCGCACTCATAATCTTTAATCTTAATTTTTATAGTAGGTTCCCACTCATCATAAAGCTTTCTAGGGATAGGAACTTCCAACTCAAGTTTTTCTTCAAAAGATTTCATCATAGCATCAACGATATGTTTAGTAAAAGCTTTATTTTGACTATAAGCATGAGGTGAATTAAGCATGGATTACAACAAGGAAATGCAATCAATCAAAGAATAATTATCATAATTAAAGTCCTTGAAATCCAAAAGAGTGGGTTCATCGCTACTTAAATTCTTGACCTCTCCAATCCCACTTTTATCAATTTTTTCATTAAGATCTTTAAACTCCAAATTATTGGAACGCCTGTAGCTAAAGTTGACTCATCTCCAGTCCCATCTTTATCAAGACTTATATTAGAAAACAAAGATTTAATAGGAGTCACACCAATCACTTTAAGATCGTCATCATTATTTGCACAAAAACTAGAAGAACACGCTTTTACAAACCAATCTCTCTTAGCACGCATCCTAGCGGTTCTTTCTTTACTTTCATTCAAAGAAATTCTTATAGCTTTTAGAGATTCATTAATATCATGCTTGGGTGGCATACATCTCATCTTCAAGGAATCAATCTCAAGAGAAATCTTATCAATGTTTCTAGCCAAATCATCAACCTTAAGCAATTTTTCTTCTACCATAGCATTGAAAATCTTTTGGGATTTATAAAATATTTAATGTTCCTCTCAAGATCAGAAGGTATCTTATTATAATTTCAATAAGAATTGTTGTAGGAATTACCATAATTATTAGAGGAATTACTAGGAAACGGCCTAGGGTTGAAATTGCCGCTATACGTGTTATTACCAAAATTGTTCCTACCAACAAAATTCACATCCATAGATTCATTATTATTCTCAATCAAAGAAGACAAAGGCATATCATTAGGATCAATAGGAGCACTCTGACTAGCAATCAATTTCATAAGCTCATCCATCTTTCCACTCAAAGTATTAGTTTTTTCAATCGCATGCACTTTTTTACTAGTGGAAGATCTTTCGGTATGCCATTGAGAGTAATTTGCCATAATATTATCTAGGAGTTTGGTAGCCTCTCCTAATGTGATTTCCATAAAAGTACCTCCCGCGGCGGAATCTAAAAGATTTCTAGATGCAAAATTCAATCCGGCATAAATTTTTTGTATGATCATCCATAAACTTAAACCATGAGTAGGGCAATTTCTTATCATCAATTTCATCCTCTCCCAAGATTGTGCAACATGTACATGATCAAGTTGCTTAGAATTCATTATATCGTTCCTAAGGGAGACGATCTTAGCGGGAGGAAATACTTGGAAATAAAAGCATCTTTACACTTGTTCCATGAATCAATACTATTTTTAGGCAAAGATGAAAACCAAGTTTTAGCACGATCTCGAAGTGAGAACGGAAATAGCTTCAATTTAACAATATCATTATCCACATCTTTTTTCTTTTGCATATCCCACAATTCAATGAAAGTATTTAGATGGGATGCAGCATCTTCATTAGGACTACCAGAAAATTGTTCTTTCATAACAAGATTCAACAAAGCGGCATTAATTTCATAAGATTTCGCACTAGTGGCGGGAGCAACCGGAGTACTAATAAAATCATTACTATTAGTATTGGAAAAGTCACACAACTTGGTATTTTCTTGAGACATCGTGACAAAGCAAGCTATCTAGCACACAAGCAAACAAAGAGCAAACAAAGAGACGAACGAAAGAAGGCGAATATTTTTGTATTTTTCTGAAAACGTTTTAGAAGTGGGGGAGAGGAAAACGAGAGGTAAATGGCAAATAATGCAATGCAAGAGATGAGAGTTTATGACAGGTACTTGGTAGGCTTGATGTAGAACCTCCCCGGCAACGGCGCCAGAAATTCTTCCTGCTACTTCTTGAGCTTGCGTTGATTTTTTCCTTGAAGAGGAAAGGGTGATGCAGCAAAGTAGAGATAAGTATTTCCCTCAGTTAAGAAACAAGGTATCAATCCAGTAGGAGGCACAAGCAAGTCTCCAATATATGCACCTATACAAACTAACAAACACTTGCACACAACGCGAAAAAGGGGTTGTCAATCCCTTCACGGTCACGAACAAGAGTGGGATCTAATAGAGATTGGTATCAAATATAAATAAAAGAGCAAACTAAAGTAAATATAAATAAAGTGCAGCAAGGTATTTTTGTATTTTTTGTTTTATAGATATGAAAATATATGATGGAAAATAGACCCGGGGGCCATAGGTTTCACTAGAGGCTTCTCTTTTGAAGAATACATACGGTGGGTAAACAAATTACTGTTGAGTAATTGATAGAAAAGCGCAAAGTTATGATGATATCTAAGGCAATGATCATGAATATAGGCATCACGTCCGTGACAAGTAGACCGAAACGATTCTGCATCTACTACCATTGCTCCACACATCGACCGACTCCTGCCTGCATCTAGAGTATTAAGTTCATAAAAACAGAGCAACGCTTTAAGTAAGATGACATGATGTAGAGGGATAAACTCAAGCAATATGATATGAACCCCATCTTTTTATCCTTAATGGCAACAATACAATACGTGCCTCGCTACCCCTTCTGTCACTGGGTGAGGACACTGCAAGATTGAACCCATCACAAAGCACCTCTCCCATTGCAAGAAAAACCAATCCAGTTGGCCAAACCAAACCGATAATTAGAAGAGAAATACAAAGCTATCTCAATCATTCATAAAAGAGTTCAGAGAACACTCAAATAATATTCATAGATAATCTGATCATAAATCCACAATTCATTGGATCTCAACAAACGCACCGCAAAAGAAGATTACATCGAATAGATCTCCAAGAACATCGAGGCGAGCATTGTATTGAGGATCAAAGAGAGAGAAGAAGCCATCTAGCTACTAGCTATGGACCCGTAGGTCTGTGGTAAACTGCTCACACATCATCGGAAGGGCAGCAAGGTTGGTGTAGATGCCCTCCGTGATCGAACCCCCCTCCGGCGGAGTGCCGAAAAGGCCCCAAGATGTTATCTCACGAGAACAGAAGCTTGAGGCGGCGGAAAAAGTATTCTTGTGGATGCTTCTGGTGTAGAGGGAATATTTGGGTATTTATAGAACGAATATTAGGGTTGGAAGGTCTAGGGGGGCCACAAGCCCTGGGGGCGCCCCCCCCTAGGGCGCGTCCCTATGGCTTGTGGCCTTCCCATAGGGCTTCAGGCCTCCTCTCCAAGTCTCGTGGGTTTCTTCTGGTCCAAGAAAAATTAGTGTACCATTTTATTCCATTTGGACTCTGTTTGATATTCCTTTTCTATAAAAGTCGAAAACAAGGAAAAAAACAGAAACTGGCACTGGGCACTAGGTTAATCAGTTAGTCCCAAAAATAATATAAAATAGCATATTAATGCATATAAAACATCCAAAATAGATAATATAATAGCATGGAACAATAAAAAATTATAGATACCTTGGAGACGTATCAAGCATCGCCCACCATTTCCCCCCGCCGCATCGTCTCCCTATCGTCTCCCACCGTGTCGTCTCCCTCTACCCCACCGCATCGTCTCCCTCTCCCCCACCATGTCGTCTAGGTCTCCCATCCGCATCCTCTCCCTCACCTCCATCGCCATGGAGCATGGTCATGGCGATGTGGCCGCTGCGAGCGCAGATCTATTGGAGCTGCAGGGCGCGGTGACCGCAGCGCTGCAGGACGATGCTGGCGTCCACGGTGGTGCAGCAGATGCTGCAGATTTGGAGAAGGTGGAGGCAGGCTCGAGCGGCATAGTCCAGCAAGATGCGCATGCTCTGGCGAGCTCCGGCGAGGAGCAGGTGGCGCAGAAAGTGGAGAAGGTGGAGGCAGGCTCTGGCGAGGCGCAGAAGGTGGAGAAGGTGGAGGCGGGCTCTGGCGAGGAGCAGGTGGCGTAGAAGATAATTCCATTTCCCTTTAGTTATAATTTTTAGATTGTCGGGTTAGTTCCATTGGTTTGGCTAGAAGATTCGTGGGTTAGAGTAATTGGTTTGAGGGTTTTCTCTGCATTAGGGTTTTTTCTATTTGATTCATGCAAAAATGGTAGACAGATATTAATTAGAGATAGGTTAGAGTAGTTGGTTTGAGGGATGGGTTTTTTTCATATGCTTATTAGATTAGTGGTTGAAAATTTGCTTATTAGATTTTAATTAGTATGAGGTCTAACACCTTATTAATGAGGGATTTTAAGGACAGATAGACCATATATGATTATTAGATCTATGGTTCAATGCTGCAGACATGTATGATTATTAGATTTGATTATGAATGCTACACAGATTGGTGTTTTGTATGTCATATGCCCAAATGGAAGATGTGCCTATGAATTGACTAAGATGTTACTTGATTCATCTATAGAATAAAATTTTGTTGTTTAGGTAACTAATGAAATTTAAGATGTTAGTTGGAGATGTATGCATTTATAGTAGAAGATGTACCTATGTAAGTACTGCATTATGTTAATATCGGTAGGCGCTTTTTGCATTATCCCAAAAAAATGCTTAGGTAACTTTAAATTGTTCTTTTGTGTAGGTTCCTGTAATTAGAAAGTTGTCCATAGTATGTAGTTATATTAGCTATGCTGTTCAAAGTGTGTGCATGACAATGGAAAATGCAAGTAGGATCATAGTATGCATAATATGATCAATGTGTCATGTGTGCATATTAAAAATTTCAGTTGGCTTCTCTAATTAGTAGTAATGGATGTAATTTTATATTTAGGTGGATGATTCTGTGGACAAGAAGAGGAAGCTGGACCTTACTGACTTCAAAGACCCGTATGATCCAGGCTATGGTGACGATGAAGTCTATGAGGGAAGCCCAAGCTGAAATTTTGATTGTTCATTTAGTTCATTTGACATGTTGTTATATACAGTGGCGAATCTAGGACGAAAATAGAGGGTGGGCTCAAAACTTAGACACTAATGTAAATTAAGATTTTTATTTGAAGTATAGGTTCATTAACTTTAAATTTCAAATCATGGATGAAATATATTTTATTTTCAAGGTGGCGACATCCTGCTGAGGGGATGTCGATACGCCGTGTTTCTGTTGTCTAGTTTTATCGGGGAACCTGTGAGGTTTGTGTCTTCTCTGTCTTGCCAGAGTTGGTATTATCTTGAGGCCCTCCTCGGTGCCGGCTACAGTAGGACAGTGGTATATCCAGTTTTTTGCTTTGTCTGCGTCTTTTGGTTTATATCGACAATTATTTTTAAAGAAGTTGCTTGGATAGAAAGGTCTCGCTCATATTGGTTTCAGACGCCGCTCGTGTCATTTGCATCATGCTGCATGAGACTGGACGATGCGAGAGAAAGCAAAGGATTGAGACCAGCTAGCTAGTTGGGTCACATGCGCTAATTAAGGCCACATGATGTTTGCTTCATCCAGAACTGTGGCATGTATATGAGCATGATTTCTTAAGTGATTGCATGGCTGAAGGCCTATACATATATACTAATCTATTTCTAGCAGAATTGGAGTGTAGGCTTGATCCTATTGAAGCCTATATAGTAGAATCGCCACTGGTTTTATATATGTATTAATGTAATTCAATCATGTCTGCAGTATGACTCTGGAGATGATGTGGACGACGGCAACGTCGAGTCATTCATAGTGAAGGAAGTGCAGAAGATCAAGGACAAGGGAAAAGCTGTGTACTACAAGTGGAAGAAGTTCCAATGCTCCTACTGCACCAAGCCAAAGCCCAAGGATGGGCTCTTTAAGCACCTTCTGTCTCATGCAAGGGATGCATCGACGAGCGGGGAGGACCAGAAGATCAGGGCGCAGCATGGTGCCCTCCTGAAGGCCCTGTATCCCATGTAGTTGCCCTACATCATGCTGATCATCAGAAGAAGCTGGAAGCCCTAATCATCATCACTAGATGTGATGATGTTATACTTTTAGTAAACTTCATCTGGGTGTGAACTGTTGGAAACCTGGTCTAGTTATCTAGTTAGTATATTAATTTAACGTAGTATGTCTCTGAACTGGATGGTATCTATGGTAGTAATCTAGAATGCTATTTATATTTGTGTGTCATTAAATTTATTTGTGGTGTATGGTACCTTCTGTTTAGATGTTGTTCAGTGTATATTTGATGAGTTTAGGTGCTGCAATGGTCACACATGCTGCTTCAGTGTTGCTTCACCGATCAGACATGCTGCAACACTTTCCCATGTTGTGGCCAAGTGCAACATGTTGTGCCCATGTGCAAATCCTACCAAATATAAAATGTGGAAATGTTCCAAAATAGTTGTGTCCTGAATTATGGTACATGGGGTTCAGTTAATGTGGTTTAGTCAAGTTAGTGATAATTGTTCATCCACACATATTTCATCATTCCATTATTTGAATATGCAAAAAAGAGCAAATATTCCATCATTTCAACAAATATTCCAATAATAGAGCAAATATTCCATCATTTCATCAAATGCGTGAAGGAAATAAAATATAAATATGGAAGTGTAATAAAATAGTAGTTAAAAATGGTGTGTGCAAAAAACCTCTTTTGAAATAATATGTAATGAATTTTTGTTGTAAAGGAATATTATCCAACTTATTTGAATTTTTAAACTATAATTTATTTATAAGAAAATGAAAGAGAAAATTTTAAAAAAAGGTGTGTGTGTGTGCGAGAAATAACATTTGAATTAACAGGGAATTAGAAAAATGCAGGTAATTTATAGGAAATTTAACAGAATATGTAAAAAAAGGGAAAGGTTGGGCTAGCCTAACCATCTAGACGGACGCGTGGTCCACAACATCGATTTTGGCCCATCGAATTTGTCCCACCGCATCGGCGCACCGGGCTGAGCAGACGGTGGTGGTAGTTTAGTCCCACCTTGCCAAGCAAGAGGCGCCCGCACTGACTTATACACCCGGCTGCGACAGGGTGGGCATGAGCCTCTCTCAACCAAACATCATCTGATCGATACCTCCCTGCCCTGTGGGGCCTACTAGCAGGAGAATTTCATGCTCCATGGGCCTGCATCCTGGCCCATATATGCTGGGCTTCTAGTCGTATGCAGGCCGTGTGTGTGAAATCTGCTATTAGTTGGCGGGCTTTTTTTTCATCTATCACATGATTATTCATTCCAAGTAAATTACAAGCCTTTTGTTACAAAGTACACATGTCTTATTTACATAGGTTACAACCTAAATTACATAGAGTTGAGGTTTCATAAATTTGCATCATTGAATTTTCTATTTTAAATAAATTTGAAAATTTTGAAATTTGACAAAATCTGAAATATTGCAATTAATTTGTAGACCTTCTCCAGATCAGACAAATTTGTTTTACATGGTCACATACATTTGACAAACATGGTTATGAAACAAATTTAAAAAAAAATAAAGTTTAGAATGTCCCCTTAAGGTAAAGTCCGATGTTTTGAACCGACATTCTACAGGGCACTATAAATTCAAGAAAATTAAAAAATGTAAAACCTTCACAACCTATCTATGTTTGTGTAAGAGATTATGTGTGCAAAATTTGAGGTGATTTAGAGGAGGTTGAAAAATCACTTCATTACAAACGGACCGTTTGGTCTCACTTAAGCCAGTTTTCCTAAGAAGGTGATTTTTCCCACCACCTCCAAATGACCTCCAATTTTGTAGGCATGATATCTTTCACAAACATAGACAGAATATTAAAGTTTTTCATTTATTTGAATTTTATACAATTTATAGTGGTTCGGTGAAACTCAGGTACATACCTCCGACTTGACCTTAAGGGGAAAGTGTAAAATCCATTTTTCTAAATTCCTTTGATAATCATGTGTATTACATGTAAGTGACCATGTACAAAAATTTGGAGGTGATTTAGAGAAGGTCAAAAAATTTACATGTAACATATAAAAAAATATAAAGATAAAAAGATAAAAAAGCTCGCCTACTACTAACAGGAGAATTTACAACTCCACGGCCTGCATACGACTAGAAACCCAATTATATGGGCCAGGATGCAGGCCCGTGGGTCATATTATTTCTGCTAGTAGTAGGCCCATAGGACAGAGAGGGGATGGGTTAGACGGTGAGTTGTCTGCGTTGAGAGGAACTTGCCAACACACCCGCAGCCGGGTTTATAAACCGGTGCGAGCCCCTCTCGCTTGGCGAGGTGGGACTAAACTCCCACCACCGTCAGCTGTGCCTGACGCGGCTCTGCGTTGGGCCCAATTCAGGTGGGCAGTCCCATGCCAGCCTCACCCGCGCGCTGACCACTGTCCGTGGACATAAATTTCTTTTCTGTTTTATATTTAAATTATTTTTAAATCAAATATATTTTTTCTCTTTTATTTCTTCTCACAGTTTTAAAATTCAAAAGTGTACGCGAATATGTTGTCTTTTATTTCAGTTCTTAATTTTAGTATTTCTTTTCTATTTTCTATTTGAAATATTTTAAAATCAAATCTATTTTTTCTCTTTTGTTTCTTCTGACACCTTTAGAATTTAAAAAATACACGATAATATGTTGTCTTTTATTTCACTTCTTAATTCTAATATTTTTTTATATTTCAAATATTTTAAAATAAATGATTATATGTTGTCTTTTATTTTACTTATTATTTCTAATATTTATTTTATATTTTATATTTCAAATATTTTTAAATCAAATATATTTTCTCCTTTTTCAGGTGCACATTAGCCATGCCCACATAGTGCCAAATTTTGGGGTCATTTCATGCATGCCTCCACATCCACCATGTACAAGCAGGACCCTCTGGGTTTGCCGGAGGGCAAGTGCCCAACAGGCTGGTCCCACCAAATGAGGCCAAACTTTTTGCACACCCTAGGATGACCATGTCAAGCATGCATGACAAGTTTCCTTGATTTCTGGTCCTCGATGCATTTTGTAGGGTTTTCCCAGTGAAAAAACCCAAAAGACTGCCCGGACATGACGCAACGTGTGTTTTGTGTTCGAATTCGTCCAAACCGTGCCTGAGAGAGCACATTGTCCATGCCCACATGGTACCAAATTTTGGGGTCATTTCATGCATGCCTCCACATCCACCATGTACAAGCAGGACCCTCTGGGTCTGTCGAAGGGCAAGTGTGCAACAGGTTATTTTTCTAGTCCCACCAAATGAGGCCAAACTTTTTGCACACCCTAGGATGACCATGTCAAGCATGCATGACAAGTTTCCTTGATTTCTGATACTCGATGCATTTTCTAGGGTTTTCCCGGTGAAAATACCAAAAAAGACTGCCCGTACGTGACGCAACATGTGTTTTGTGTCCGAATTCGACCAAACCGTGCCTGGGAAAGCACATTGGCCATGCCCACATGGGGCCAAATTTTGGGGTCATTTCATGCATGCCTCCACATCCACCATGTACAAGCAGACCCTCCGGGTCTGTCGGAGGGCAAGTGTGCAACAGGTTATTTTCCTGGTCCCACTAAATGAGGCCAAACTTGGGGTCATTTCATGCATGCTTCCAAAATTGGGGTCATTTAATGCATGCATCCACATCAACCATGTACAAGCATTTGAAATTTAAAACTGTACCTAATCTATTAGAAATGAAAGAGAAAATATAAAAACAGAAATGAAGTGCAAAAAACAACATTTGAATAATGATTAAAATTAGAAAATGAAAAAGGGACAAACATGAAAAAACAGGAAAACTGTACCTAATTTATTAGAAAATGTAAAAAAATAGAAATAATATGGCAAACATGAAAAAACAGGAAAACTGAAAAAGGGAAGAGAAAAAATATATTTGATTTAAAAATATTTCTGCACATAAAATAGAAAAATATTAAAATTAAGAAGTGAAAAATAAGACAACATTTTATCATACATATTTGAATTTGAAAACTGTAAGAAGAAATGAAAGAGAAAATGTAAAAAAAGAAAAAAGAAATATGCATAGAAGATGGGCCAGCCCAACCATGTACATGGAAGCGAGGTCAGCGCGCGGGTGAGGCTGGCCTGCGACAGCCCATCTGAATTGGGCCCAACGCATAGCCGACAGCTGACGGGTGGTGGGAGTTTAGTCCCACTTCGCCAAGCGAGAGGCGGTCGCACCGGCTTATAAACACGGCTCCGGGTGACTTGGCAAGTTCCTCTCAACGCATACAGCACATCGTCCAACTTGTCCCCTCTCTGCCCTGTGGGGCCTACTGACAGCAGAAATACATGTCCACGGGCCTGCATCCTGGCCCATATGGTTGGGCTTCTAGTCGTATGCAGGCCGTGGAGTGTAAATTCTCGTGTTAAAGTAGGCGGGCTTTTTTTTGCATATGTTACATGTAATTTTTTTGGACCTTCTCCAAATCACCTCTAAATTTTTGTACACGCTCACTTACATGTAATTCACATGTAAATCAAAGGAATTTCAAAAAAATGAATTTGACACTGTATGATATAGGTAAAGTCGGAGGTATGTACCTGAGTTTGACCGAGGCACTATAAATTATATAAAATTCAAATAAATGAAAATTTTCATATTCTGTCTATGTTTATGAAATAGGTCATGCGTACAAAATTGGAGGTGATTTGGAGGTGGTGGGAAAAATCACCTTCTTTGGAAAAATGGCTTAAGTGAGACCAAACGGTCCGTTTGTAAAGAAGTGATTTTTTGGACCATCTCGAAATCACCCCAAATTTGTTGTACATGCTGCCATACATGTAACTAAGAGGAATATGAATGAAAAAATAAAATAAAAATTAAGTTTACACTGTCTCCTTATGGTAAATTGTGTTCTAAGGAAAATGAGGTGGCTCATGACCATAGCCATGGCATACGTTGATCAAATGGCCTCAAATTTGGCACATGGGTGCATCATGACAAGGCAATGAATCTTCACATTGGGTCTTCCTATATATGTTGAGAAAATAATGGGTTATTTTGCTATTTGTACGTACTACAGGTTTTTTTAAAGGATGTAGCAATAATACTTGACAATTCTTGGAAAAGCATATGTGCTGACAAAGTACACCACATGAGCATCCCAAATTAGTTGCTGGTTCAGTGCAAAAGCTTTTTAGCTATCCCACATATTATGCGGCAATGTGCGTTGACCAAAGTTTGACCAAGCCATTGTAAATTCAAAATAAATTAAAAAATTGTAAAACTCGGGACACTTCCTTTGTTTCACACCCAGTACCCATGAAAATTATGAAACTTGAGATACAGTTACTGATTCAAATAGCTCTTCACAAATTTTAGCTATAAGGTGGAAGGTTCATGGCTACCAAGGCAAATGAGGTGGCTCGTGACCATTGCCAAGGCATACATTGCTCAAATGGCCTCAAATTTGGCACATGGGTGCATCATGGCAAGGCAATGAATCTTCACATTGGGTCTTGTTATATATGTTGAGGAAATAATGGTTATTTTGCTATTTGTACTTATTGCAGGTTTTTTTTGCAAAGGTGTAGCAACAATACTTTACCATTCATGGACAAGCATATGTGTTGAGAAAGTACACCACATGAGCATCCCAAATCAGTTGCTGGTTCAGTGCAAAAGCTTTGTACATAGCCCACATATTACGCGTGAATCTGCGTTGACCAAAGTTTGACCAAGGCACTATAAATTCAAAATAAATTAAAAAATTGTAAAAAATTAGGACACTTCCTTTGTTTCACACATAGTACCCATGAAAATTATGATACTTGGCATAATTGAAATGACAGGGGTTTGAAATAATTTGAAATATGTAAAAACTTTGCCTTTGTTTCACACCAGGTACCCATGAAAAAGTATAAATGAACCATGAGGTACAATAAAATAAAAATGACAGGGAATTATGAAAGATAAAAGAAAAATTAGGAATAAGAAGGAGAAACATAAAAAAATAGGAGAACTAAAAAAGGAAATAGAAAAATAGATTTAATTTTAAAATAATTCAAATATAAAACAGAAAAGAAAGGAACAATGAAAAAGGAAAGAGGAAAATAGATTTGATTTTAAAATATTGCAGATATGAATGAAAGAGTATATATATTTTTAAACATAAAAAAACTAATATGAAACAAATATAAAAATAACAAATATGAAACAAAGATTATATGAGTACGGATGTAGGTAGGTGGGCCGGCCCAGACCGCAAAAACCAGTTGGATCCATTGTGCGGGAGCCCACAGCGGTGCGCTTTTCATGCACGTCGATCACATGCATGTCGATCACGGGAGGTGTCCCACGTCGATCACGGCAGGAGTTGCCGTTTTGTTACACAATTCCTGGATCATGGTAATCCATATCTTCCTAATCCCTAGGATTCAGGAGCACGTAGTGCCTCACGTCAAAAAAGGAAAAGAAAGATTAGGAGTTATGCTCCGAGGAAGTTACGACGACCTAGGAGATCGACCTCGTATATAATCTCCACCTTCTCGTACATGTCATCTAGATCGCCTTCTACCGGCGAGTCGACGACAGCTCCGTCCGTCGCATCCGCTCAAACCCTGCAAAACCCCCAAGAACATTAAGGTCGTTCGCACATGGTGGCCGTCGTGGACGAACTACATCGAAACCGCATCGCCGACTACTTTCATCTTCAGCGACCGATCAAGTATGTTTTCCTCCATACCGCCTTCATAGCAAAATAGTTTGCTCGTGTCCTAGCTTTGATTGACATAGGATTAGCAGACATGTTCAAATTAGATCAACTCGACAAGATGCGTTTTGAGCACAAGGCATAGATGAACTATATCTTCTGTTCTTTGATAGCATGGTCGAATAGTTATCTTTTAGGTCAGATTCGTTTTTTATGCTTCCCACGTTATTTGTCGACCAACATGATCCAATTATAGTTTTGTTACATGATCCAACTATTTGGTTTGCTACACGGCTAAATCAACAAGATATGCGAATCAGTGTTAGTATAGATAGGTTATTTGTATGGTTCATGATACGTCTCCGTCGTATCTATAATTTTTGATTGTTTCATGCCAATATTATATAACTTTCACATATTTTTGGCAACATTTTATATGATTTATTGGACTAACCTATTAATCCAGTGCCCAGTGCTAGTTCTTGATTTTTTGCATGTTTTTGTTTCGCAGAATACCATATCAAACAAAGTCCAAATGCAATAAAATTTTACGGAGAATTATTTTGGAATATATGTGATTTTTGGGACTTGGAATCAACGCAAACGGGGGCCCACAGTGCCCACAAGACACCAGGGCGCGCCCCAGGGGCCAGGCGCGTGGTGGTGGGTTGTGCTCACCTCGTACGTCGGTTGGGGCTCTACTTCGGGCGCAAGGAAGATTATATCCAAAAAAAATTGTGTTAAAATCTCAGCGCAATCAGAGTTACAGATCTCCGGGAATATAAGAAATGGTTTTCGGCCAGATCTGAGGAACGCGAAACAGAAGAGAACAGAGAGGGAGATCCAATCTCGGAGGGGCTCCTGCCCCTCCGCTGCCATGGAGGCCATGGACCAGAGGGGGCACTCTCCTTCCATCTAGGGGGGAGGCTAAGGAAGAAGAAGAAGGAGGGGGGCTCTCTCCCCCTCTCTCCCGGTGGCGCCGGAGTGCCGCCGGGGCAAGGATCGTGACGACGATCTACATCAACAATCTTACTACCGTCAACACCAACTCTCTCCCCCGCTATGCAGCGGTGTAACACCCCTTCTCCCCGCTGTAATCTCTATTTAAACATGATGCTCAACTCCATATATTATTTCCCAATGATCTATGGCTATCTTATGATGTTTGAGTAGATCCGTTTTGTCCTATGGGTTAATCATGATCTTGGTTGGTATGATTGTATATTTTATTTATGGTGTTGTCCTATGGTGCCCTCCATCTTGCGCAAACGTGAGGACTCCGCTGTAGGGTGTTGCAATATGTTCATGGTTTGCTTATTGTCGGTGTTGCGGGGGTGACAGCAGCCTAAACACGGATAAGTGGGTTATGGCGTATGGGAGTAAAGAGGACTTGATACTTGATGCTATGATTGGGTTTCACGACCTTAATGGTCTTTAGTAGTTGCGGATGCTTGCTAGGGGTCCAATCATAAGTGCATATGATCCAAGTAGAGAAAGTATGTTAGCTCATGCCTCTCCCTCATATAAAATTACAAGAATGCTTACCGGTACTTGTTATCGATTACCTAGGGACAAATGACTTTCTTGTTGACAAAAGCTATCCACTTTTATTACCTTGCAATTTATTCGTAGTTTTTTTCTCGCAAAGTACTCGTAGTTTTATTCTTGCAAAATAGTTTCATACTTGTTCTAGGTAAAGCAAACATCAAGTGTGCGTAGAGTTGTATCGGTGGTCGATAGAACTTGATGGAATATTTGTTCTACCTTTAGCTCCTTGTTGGGTTTAACACTCTTATTTATCAAAGAAGGCTACAAACGATGGCCTATACTTGTGGGTTATCAAGACCTTTTTCTGGTGCCGTTGCCGGGGAGCAATAGCGTGGGGTGAATATTCTCGTGTGTGCTTGTTTGCTTTATCACTAAGTAGATTTTATTTTCTGTTCTAAGCTGTTCTCTATCTTTAGTTATGGATATGGAACACGAAACACCAAAAAAATTAGTTGTACTTGCTAGTCATGGAAATGGGGAACCTCCTAAAACCCTCGATGCTCGTTATGTGAAAAATATTATGCACTACTTTGATAATCCTGAGAAAACCCCATTCAACTTGATAATGGGAGACACGTTGGATCAACGTGAATATTTAGGGATTATCGCTTGACACAAAAAGGGAAACTATTATGGGATCAAATTGATATGTTGCATTGGTATGCTTGGAATTTATGCCAGAGATATGATTTTACTTGTTGATCTAGGATGAATGCTCCACACCTTCCCTCTTCATGCAAATTTAATGATAATGAAACCTTAGCTTCTTATGCCAATGGTAGATATGATTATTATGATGTGGAACGAATAGAAGAATTTGTTGCTTTTATGGGTGCTTGTGAAATTGAATCTTTGTTTTTAAAGTATGAAGCTTTTGATGATGATGTTTATAGACCTGAAATTTTTACCATCCTTAAATATTGCTATGAAAATTATAATTACAATTCCAATATTGATATATTTATTGAGAAAGTCTCCGCTGTCCAAGAAGAGACTAATATTTTCCAGGAGTCTATGGAAGAAGAAATTGATGAAACTGTGAGCTCATTGGATGAAAAATATGATGAGTAGAGCGAAGAACAAAAGGAGGAAGAGCGGATTAGCTACCCGTTCCCACCTTCTAATGAGAGTAACTCTTCAACTCATACATTGTTTAATTTCCCTTCGTGCTTACCGAAGGATGAATGCTATGAAAATTGCTATGATCCCATAGATTCATTTGAAATATCCCTTTTTGATGAACTTAATGCTTGCTATGCTTGTGGCCAAGATGCCAATATGAATTATGATTATGGAGATGAACTTTCTATAGTTCCTTATGTTAAGAATGAAATTGTTGCTATTGCACCCACACATGATAGTCCTATTATATTTTTTAATTCTCCAAACTACACTATATGGGAGAAGTTTGCTCTTATTAAGGATTATATTGATGGGTTACGTTTTGCTACTACACATGATGATTTTGATGAATATAATATGCATGTGCTTGCTGCTCCTACTTGCAATTATTATGAGAGAGGAACTATATCTCCACCTCTCTATGTTTCCAACACGATAAAATTGCAAGAAACTGCTTATGCTATGTATTGGCCTTTACTTGATGTGCATGGATTGTTCTTGTATGACATGCCGGTGCATAGGAAGAGAGTTAGACTTCATCATTGCATGATATATGTTGCTTTGTGCTCACTACTAAATCCCAAATCATTGTTAATTAAAATTGGCTTTGATATACCTTGGGATCCTGGTGGATCCATTACTTGAGCACTTTATGCCTAGCTTAATGGCTTTAAAGAAAGCACTGCCAGGGAGACAACCCGTAAGTTTTAGAGAGTCATTTTATTCTGTTGAGTGATTTTATAAAGTTTAAAAACAAAAAAAATGTAGAGGGGAACTTAAAACTTCACAAAAATAAAAGTGAAAGTGAGAAAGACGAGCACTGTGGAAGCGGGAGCATGCCTTGAACTTTGTTCATGCCCATGGAAACTTTGTGAATCTTGAATTAAAGAAACTTTTCAACAAAAATAATTATCCCCTTGTACAAATCCATTGTATTGTAAAATTATTGTGCCAAGATTTGCCTTTAGGATGATTAGATTGCGTGTTGGTATGTGCGGTGCAAAAACAGAAACTTTGGCTGTAGTGCATGATTTCACATTTTTTACTGGAACGTCGAAAGTTTCTGAAACTTATTGCACGGCATGGATATACAATTTTTTTATTTTGTCCTAATTTTTCAGAATTTTTGGGGTAACAGAAGTATGGTAGATGTTCAGATTGCTACAGACTGTCCTGTTTAAGACATATTCTGTTTTTGATGCATTGTTTTGCTTGTTTTGATGAAACTATCGATTTTTATCGGTGGTATTAGCCATGGAAAAGTTATAATACAGTAGCTAAAATGCAAAAAAAATGAATTGGTTTTCAACAGTACTTAGAGTAGTGATTTGCATTATTATACTAACGGATCTCACGAGGTTTCTTTTGAGTTTTGTGTGGATGAAGTGATCAAAGATCGAGGAGGTCTCGATCTGAGAAGAAGGAGGAGAGGCAAGAGCTCAAGCTTGGGGATGCCCAAGGCACCCCAAGTAAATATTCAGGAAGACTCAAGCGTCTAAGCTTGGGGATGCCCCGGAAGGCATCCCATCTTTCTTCAACAAGTATCGGTATGTTTTCGTCTTCGTTTCGTTCATGTGATATGTGCAAATCTTGGAGCGTCTTTTGTGTTTATTTTTCATTTTTCTTTTATGCACCATGCTGGTATGAGATAGTCCATGGTTGATTTATAGAATGCTCATTGCACTTCACTTATATCTTTTGAGTGTGGCTTTATAGAGTGCTTCATGTGCTTCACTTATATCATTTGAAGTTTGGATTGCCTGTTTCTCTTCACTTAGAAAACCGTTATTTGAGAATGCTCTTTTGATTCACTTATATTTATTAGAGCATGGTATTTTGTAGAAATAATTAAACTCTCATTCTTCACTTATACCTATTTAGAGAGTCATCAGGAATTGGTCAATTGCATGGTTCTTCATAAAATTCTACATAAAACTTGTGGATCACTGAATATGATATGTTTGATTCCTTGCAATAGTTTTGCGATATAGAGATGGAATATGTGGGAGGTACTAGTAAACGGTTGTGGTTAGTAAGAATATTGTTGTTAAGGTTTGTGATTCCCGAAGCATGCACGTATAGTCTCTCGTTATGCTATGAAGTTGGAGCATGATTTATTATTGATTGTCTTCCTTATGAGTGGCGGTCGGGGACGAGCGATGGTCTTTTCCTACCAATCTATCCCCCTAGGGGCATGCGTAGTAGTAGTTTGCTTCGAGGGCTAATAAACTTTTGCAATAATTATATGAGTTCTTTATGACTAATGTGAGTCCATGGATTATACGCACTCTGACCTTTCCGCAATTTGCTAGCCTCTACGGTTCCGTGCATTGCCCTTTCTCACCTCGAGATGTGGTGCAAACTTCACAGGTGCATCCAAACCCCGTGATATGATACGCTCTATCACACATAAGCCTTATTATATCTTCCTCAAAACAGCCACCATACCTACCTATTATGGCCCTTCCATAGCCATTCTGAGATATATTGCCATGCAACTTCCACCGCTTCCATTTTGATGACTTGAGCATTCATTGTCATATTGCTTTGCATGATCGTAACATAGCTAGTATGATATTTCCATGTCTTGTCCATTTTTTAATATTATTGTTATGCTTGATCATTGCACATCCTGGTACACTGCCAGAGGCATTCATATAGAGTCATACTTTGTTCTAGGTATCGAGTTGTAATTTTTATTTCTTTTGAGTTATAAGTAAATAGAAGTGTGATGATCATCATTATTCATTTTTAGAGCATTGCTCCAGTGAGGAAAGGATGATGGAGACTACGATTCCCCCACAAGTCGGGATGAGACTCCGGACAATGCAAGAAAACAAAGAAAAAAAGAAAAAAAAGAGAAAAAAGAAAAGAAAAAAAGAAAAAGGAAAAGAAAAAAAGAAAAGAAAAAGAGAGAAGGGGCATGCTAGTTCCACACTTGTGCTTCAAAGTAGCACCATGTTTTTCATATAGAGAGTCTCCTATGTTGTCACTTTCATATACTAGTGGGAATTTTTCATTATAGGATTAGATGCACACCCACTTAGTTTTCATATTGAGCTTTCATACACTTATAGCTCTGAGTGCATTCGTTGCATGGCAATCCGTACTCCTCGCATTGATATCGATTGATGGGCATCTCCATAGCCCGCTGGTTAGCCACGTCGATGTGAGACTTTCTTACTTTTTTGTCTTCTCAATATTTACCCCTATCATCATACTCCATTCCACCCATAGTGCTATATCCATGGCTTGCGCTCATGTATTGCGTGAGGGTTGAAAAAGCTGAAGTGCGTTAAAAAGTATGAATTAATTGCTCGGCTTGTCATCGGGGTTGTGCATGATAAATACTTTGTGTTAAGAAGACAGAGCATGACAAGACTATATGATCTTGTAGGGATAGCTTTCTTTAGCGTTGATATTTTGAAAGATATGATTGTTTATTGGGATGCCCGAGTATTGATGTATTTATGTCAAATTATAGACTATTGCTTTGAATCACTTATGTCTTAATATTCATGCCATGATTAGATATATGATCAAGTTTATGCTAGGTGGCATTCCACATCAAAAATTATCTTTTTTATCATTTACCTACTCGAGGACGAGCATGAATTAAGCTTGGGGATGCTGATACGTCTCCGTCGTATCTATAATTTTTGATTGTTTCATGCCAATATTATACAACTTTCACATATTTTTGGCAACATTTTATATGATTTATTGGACTAACCTATTGATCTAGTGCCCAATGTCAGTTCCTATTTTTTTGCATGTTTTTGTTTCGCAGAATATCCATATCAAACAAAGTCCAAATGCAAAAAAATTTTACGGAGAATTATTTTGGAATATATGTGATTTTTGGGACTTGGAATCAACGCAAACAGGGGCCCACAGTGCCCACAAGACACGTGGGCGTGCCCCAGGGGCCAGGCGCGCGGTGGTGGGTTGTGCTCACCTCGTACGTCGGTTGGGGCTCTACTTCGGGCGCAAGGAAGCTTATATCCGAAAAAAAATCATATTAAAATCTCAGCGCAATCGGAGTTATGGATCTCCGGGAATATAAGAAACGGTTTTCAGCCAGATCTGAGGAACGCGAAACAGAAGAGAACAGAGAGGGAGATCCAATCTCAGAGGGGCTCCCGCCCTTCCGCCGCCATGGAGGACATGGACCAGAGGGGGACTCTCCTCCCATCTAGGGGGAGGCCAATGAAGAAGAAGGAGGGGGGCTCTCTCCCCGTCTCTCCCGGTGGTGCTGAAGTGCCGCCGGGGCAAGGATCATGACGGCGATCTACATCAACAATCTTGCTACCATCAACACCAACTCTCTCCCCCTCTATGCAGTGGTGTAACACCCCTTCTCCCCGCTGTAATCTCTACTTAAACATTAGCTCAACTCCATATATCATTTCCCAATGATCTATGGCTATCTTATGATGTTTGAGTAGATCCGTTTTGTCCCATGGGTTAATTGTGATCTTGGTTGGTATGATTGTATATTTTTTTTATGGTTTTGTCCTATGATGCCCTTCGTCTCACACAAACGTGAGGGGCCTCCACTGTAGAGTGTTGCAATATGTTCATGGTTTGCTTATTGTCGGTGTTTCGGGGGTGACAACAGCCTAAACGCGGATAAGTGGGTTATGGCGTATGGGAGTAAAGACGACTTGAGACTTAATGCTATGGTTGGGTTTCACGACCTTAATGATCTTTAGTAGTTGTGGATGCTTGCTAGGGGTCCAATCATAAGTGCATATGATCCAAGTAGAGAAAGTATGTTAACTCATGCCTCTCCCTCATATAAAATTACAAGAATGATTACCGGTACTTGTTATCGATTGCCTAGGGACAAATGACTTTCTTGTTGACAAAAGCTATCCACTTTTATTACCTTGCAATTTATTCATAGTTTTATTCTCGCAAAGTACTCATAGTTTTATTCTTGCAAAATAGTTTCATACTTGTTCTAGGTAAAGCAAACGTCAAGTGTGCGTAGAGTTGTATCGGTGGTCGATAGAACTTGATGGAATATTTGTTCTACCTTTAGCTCCTCGTTGGGCTCTACACTCTTATTTATCGAAGAAGGCTACAAACGATCCCCTATACTTGTGGGTTATCAGTTTACTCGTTGTTAGGAATTATCTTGTGCAAATACAACATTAATGAATTATGCATTAGTTGTTGATGAACCTCAAATAGGTACCATTGCTATAGACTACATTTATTTTGAAAAGCAGATCAATTTGTCACCCTACAAATTTACACCCTTAATAAGACAATTAAAGGAACTTGTAACACGTTACCATATGAAATTAATTGATTATATAATTTATTTGATAGTGAAAGCAATTGATCGGATGCTTGCAAATTAAATTAAATTAGCGATGGTAGTTTTCATTTGTTAGCCTCATATAAACACACTTTTCTGCATGTGGCAGTATGCATGATTATTCTAGTGTTATTTTTGCATTACTGTTAGATACCGTGATGAAGTTCTATATTTTTTCAAAAGGATGGACGAACTCAATGGAGAAATTGTGTGCGCCGTTGAAAAATGGTGCAAACTTATTGCCGCTCTATCTGGCGGTCAACGCGCTAAACTCGCTGAAACAACATTGCGCACCATGCTTCAGATACCATCGCTTAAGATGCGTACACTATTGATAAGGTACATGGATGAGATTTTTTAGCCCAGCACGGGAAGATTCATTGTCCAAGACCTAGTTGGGGAGGTGTCTCTCGGTGCCGTGGATGTCGAGTGCATGTTCAACTTGGAGAACCTGTCGGCTGCAGACATTCTCATTGAAGAAGGTGAGGATACTAAAGACCGGGTGCCGCCACAATTTCTCAGTAAGACAACAGGTAATATAGTGATTGATGATCTCATTGCGGACATCATTAAAAATAAATCCGCCGACGACAATTTCCTTCGGAAAGTAGTCCTTGTCCTGCTAGGAACAGTCCTTGCTCCCATGTCGAGCAAAATTGTCCCAAAATAGTATTACGCGTTGGTGCATGATGTCAAACGTATTTCCAAGATTAACTAGAATGCGTTCACCCTCCGTGTTCTCCTTGATTGCCTTCGCATTGTTAGGAAAGGCAAACACCTCCGCCAATGGCTGAAAGGCAATTTAGCTCTCTTGCAGGTACACATATGAGCCCTATTGCATTTGTAAATTATTCTATCATTGCAAATTTATGTGATTTATTGTACTAGCTACAAATCTCTATATTTATGCAGTACTTGTACTGGGAGAAGGTGCAACCTGTGGAAGGTGATTGCGCTTTCAATCCCAACTTGTCCATACAACCTCTGACGAGGAATTGGACCGAAGCTGCTGCCACTAGGAGAGATCGATTTGACTATGACAATGGCCATGGCCGTGGTAACGTCAAGCTAAGTCATTGTGTTCTGTCTTCTTAAATGTTTTCTAACTAAATAATATTAATTTTTTATTCATCATATGTACTTGTATATCGCATGCAGATCGAAGATAATATAACCCAAGAATATAGGGCGCAGGAGCCCAAAGTCCCAGATCATGTGCCTACATAGAAGCCAAAACCCAAGCCCGCCAGTGCAACCGCAAGGAAGTCGAAGACAGCCCCAAACTCGGATGAGAGGATGGAGGTTATAATGAAGCGGTGTATGGACTACATACACAACTAGATGAGGCAAATCCCTGATCAAGTTGCTGAGGTGTCATGCCCTAACTTTTAACTTTACAGTATGTTTGCTATTTGAAAACCATGCACGCATTACTAAATTTATATTTGTATTGTAGAGATTGTTGGAGAAGTTGAACAAAGAAGGTGTCATGTACAAGTCGGCTGCTGCCGTGCCATCCGCGAAAAATGATGCAAATGAAGAAGTGGCTTCGTTTGAGAATGGTCCGCATGAAAAAAAGGAATTCATGTACAAGGAAGACAATGACTCTGACGGAGAGCCGGTCATTGATCTGACGCAGCCTGATGAAGTGGTTGCCAACCAGAAAACCGAAGCTGAGGAAGTATGTATTGATATTTTTGTCTTCAATTTTCTCGTTAAACTTTTTTTATTTTGGTAATATGAAATTTTCACATGGTTCTTTTGCCAAACATAAAACCCCATCTAAGATCAATGGCCACAAGGGTGCTTCACCTAATAAGCCTAATGATGAATTTGGTGCAACACCGAAAAACCCTTGGATCATTGGTAATTCTACTCAAGCACCTTCATCGGACATAGATATTTGTCCATCTTCTGTCAGCAAGTTGATGGCTAAGGCGAATAGAAGAAAGGGTGCAATAATCGATAAGGATGAGGAAGTTATGTCCGGGAAGCGGGCGGACCATTCCCAAGAAATTTGAATCCCCCTATGCACTTGAGAAGCCCAGCAGGCATCCCAGCCGTGGTCACAGACCCTCCGATACTACTACCGCTAGTAGAGGTACCATAACTAACTTTCTTACTTTGTTATTTACTACTAATGCATGTAATCACCATTGTTGACGTTCATATTATTTCATGCAGCTCTGTTTTTTGACAATGACGTGCCGGAGGTGGAGGCAGATGAGTTGGCGCCGGAACTAATTGATGTAGCTGTTACATTTGTGGAGATAGCTTCTTGGTCCAAGAAGAATAAGGGGGAAAGAGTTTACTACAGTGATGGGCGTGGCATCTCTCTGACTTCGGAAAGGCTTCGATCGGTACTAAATCATACATGGCTGTCGGACGATGTAAGTACTACTTGCATGTCCTGTTATTAAATTGCTGAATAATCTATGTGTCAACTTTCAACATGTAATGCCCTTATATTGTATAAAGGTTATTGATGCTTATCTGGGACATTTGGAGCTGCGTGTTGGTCATGATCGGTACCTCTGTCTAGCATGGAGGTCCAAATACCTTGTAGATCGTGCTATCGCACGAGACGATCCATTGTCGTCGAGCTGCAACATGGATAGTGCTCTGGCCAAATCTAGAGCAGTTAGTAGGGTCAGGGAAGAGTATACTGTGCTTGATAAGGTACGTTATGTTCTTACTTGTTCACTACATGACATTTTAGGACGTATTTTGTTTGATCCATAATGTTTTGTTGCACTGTAGACGTATATCCCATTGAATATCGGCAATACCCACTGGATGACCATGGTAATGCACATGGTGAAGCAAGAATTCCAAGTTCTGGACCCTCTATTCTCTGGAGCTGACTTTGAAGACTGTTAAAGCACCGGAAATCTCACCAACATTTATAGCATTGTTATTACTTATTGTTGTATGGTTCTTCGTTAACACTTCCCTCTTTAGAGCGATTGGCTATAGCACACGATATGAGAGAGGCAAATCTTATTACACCAGGGAAATATCCAGACGTCAGTAAGTGTCCTATCAATGAGTATGACATGCCACAATAAGAGGATGGGTGAGTTAATACTACATCATATTCAAACAACGACACACATGTTCGTATTGCCCACGACTAATGTTTGCATGTATACCAGGAACTCTTGTGGTCTTTTTTTGACAGAATGTCTAGAACATTGGGATGGGGACCGAATGACCCGCGATTTTACCCAGGTAGACTGTTATTTATGTTTGTACACTTGATAGTATGGTCGTGTAGCAAATTCTGTTAATGTAACCTTTATGTCAAAATTTGTAGGACTCCGTTAATGCTAGGAGAAGACGTTTCATAGCCGAGTTGATTTTGTCACCTTCCAACACGCTGGAGTGTGTGAAAAACAAAATTCGCGAAATTGCAAAGAAAAGGCGCACGTGAAGACTTCATGCATCATGCAAGATTGAAGTTTTAGTGGTTTGGATTTAGTCCGGAAGCTGGTTTCCATGTCATGAATATCTTAGGGTTTCTATCATTTATGTAATAAACAGGGCATCTCGAATATTGTGACTTTTGGATGCTTACACATACATGTGTATGTGTAATGCTGTCAACAATTCGCTCGCATTAATAATTTTTTTGCTTCACTTATCAATTGTTCTTGCTTAATATTTTTCACATTCTATTTTTCACGTTCTCCAATTTTTTTTACATTCTGTTTTTCACATTAATATTTTTCACATTCTATTTTTCACTTCAAGGGCTGTCCTAGGTTTCATATTCTATTTTTCACATTCTACAATTTTTTTAATCTCTATGAAGCTTAGCCTTCTCTTGCTGGCCTTGAGCCAGAGCTATCTGTATATCATCATCTTGATAATTCTCCCTCATCACACGATTAATAACACATTTTCACCTTCTCAATATCATGGCAGCGAAGAAAATAGATCGAGTCAAAACGTAATCTTTCACAGATTATAAAAACAAAGCGCTCGTTGGCTCTATCGCGTGATCCCTGGCTTTTGTTTTTCTTTTTTTTTTGAGAATCCCCTGCCTTTTGTTTAGTTTTTTGAGACAATTTTGTTTAGTCATCATGATGATGGCTTCCTGCATCCCGTGCAACATGCCAGGCACGACCCATCTAACCATGTGATGGACCCGGCACGCGACCTATCGTGCCGGCACGGCTAAACCGGCCCATTTGGCCAGGTTGACATCTATCTTTCCCCTTTTCTCGGTTCCGTTTCCAAATCCCTACCTCTCTCTTTCCCTTTGCCCCCTCCAAATCTCGATGGTGAAAGCATGACAGTGAGGTGGGCGTCCAACGGCGGCGGCGGCGAGAGGAGCGGTTGCGACCGCAAGTTTGATGGAACCCTGCGTGCCAGAAGCAGGGGCGGCGGATTTAGTGGCACAGGAGGCAGCGGCGACGGATCCAATGGAAACAGGGGACGAGGGTTTCCTGGGCTGCGGCGGGCCAGGAGAACCTGAAGGAAATATGCCCTAGAGGTAATAATAAAGTTGTTATTTTATATTTCCTTATTCATGATAAAGGTTTATTGTTCGTGCTAGAATTGTATTGATCGGAAACTTAAATACATGTGTGAATACATAAACAAATACCGTGTCCCTAGTAAGCCTCTACTAGACTAGCTCGTTGATCAAAGATGGTTAAGGTTTCCTAACCATAGACATGTATTGTCATTTGATAACGGGATCACATCATTAGGAGAATGATGTTATGGACAAGACCCATCCGTTAGCTTAGCATAATGATCGTTCAGTTTATTCCTATTGCTTTCTTCATGTCAAATACATATTCCTTCGACTATGAGATTATGCAACTCCTGGATACCGGAGGAATGCCTTGTGTGCTATCAAACGTCACAACGTAACTGGGTGATCATAAAGATGCTCTATAGGTATCTCCGAAGGTGTTTGTTGAGTTGGCATAGATCGAGATTAAGATTTGTCACTCCGAGTATCGGAGAGGCACTACTGCAGGATGCTGCTAATGTGACACTGCGATCAGAGACCCTTTGACTAAACTGTGTGCGATGCATTAATTGCAAACGGTGATGTAAAAAAATGTCAAAAAAGGTACAAAACATTTGCGATGAAGGATACATCAAAAACGGTTCAGATTTTAGTTGCGTGTGCGGTCAGGGGCATACGGTTCAGTTCAATGAACTGTTTGCGATGAGGCAGAAGAACAGAAATGGGCAGCCAGATAAAGGTGTGTGCGATATACGACATACGGTTCACTCGGATGAATTGTTTGTGATTAGGCAGAACAAAATAAACGGTCAGCCAGATCACGGTGTGTGCGATAAAGGGCAAACAGTTCACTCGAATGAACTATTTGCGTTGAGCCAAGATAACAGAAACGGTTCAATTTAACAAGATGTGTGTGATACACGGCAAACAGGTCTGTAATCAGAAATGTGTGCGAAGACCGATAATAACACATATGATTGCTGCTAATAAGACGTGTGTGTTGTGCGTTGGGATTGCATACAGAACAACAACATATATATATACACACTTATAAGGACATGGTTGCATAACCAAATTAAACATCCAATTACATAGGTGGCTACTACACACATGACATTTGCACACACCAAAGTAAACTATTACATGCATAATTACATAGGTGGCTACTACACACATGACATTTCCACACACCAAAGTCAACTATATATTACATGCATAATTAACTAGGATAAATGATCATCTGATCATCATCTACTTCTTGTGATGCTTGCCGCTACTGCTCTGCTTGTGGCTCGATCCGGCCTCGTCGATTTGGGTAACAAGGCACTTCCTCATGTCAACGATCCAACTGTGCATCTCGTAGCATGTGTACACGCTCTTATCCGCGAACCTGAGGTGAGGTTCATCCAGTTGCCGCATCTAGGCCCCGTGCCAGGATACGGGACGTGTTCTGTTGGCATCCTGCTTCATCTTTTTGTAGTATGGGTCAATGATGGCCGAGGCGAGTTCAACCAGGGAGTCCTTCTTCGTGCTGCCCCAGACCCTGTAGTGCTCATGGATTTCGACAAGGTTCTTGCAGGCCAAGCCCATAACCCTGAGCACTTTTACATTGTCGGTGGTTTCCATCATAGCGAACTTGTAGTCGGTGTTGTTGACAAACCTGGCGAAACGGTCGCAAGGCTCTGTGGCCATGCAGTAGTGGTAGATGAGGACATGATGGCGCACGCACAACTGGGCGACGGTAACCTTCTGATCTTTGCCGGGAAGACCGGCGGTGTACTGGAGGTCGATGCCGACCACCTTGTACTTGTCTCCAGCAGGCAACTGCTCCACGGTGTTGATGTAGTCCTCCACCATGGCCGGGTTGATGGTGTACAACACCGTGAGATCCATCTCCCTCACATGGGGCTCAACTTTATGCTCGTCGAACTCCATTGGAGCGCCGCTAGATATCCTCTATGTATGTGTCGTCGTGGGTGTGCTTGTTATGTTGTGGGGCAAGATCGAAAGGTTGAAGAAACTAAGGTTATAATGGCCACGGGAATTAATGGGGAAGCCGCACGGACTAGAATATCCGCACGCTTGGATGGCAGTTCTAATTTGCAGCGCGTAACTCCATCGTGCCGCACGTAATTGCATCGTGGCGATGCGCGCAGCGCAATCGCATGCATATGGGCCCCAATGTGATCGTGCGCAGGCCCCAACCGCTGGCAGAGCGCGCGCGTAGGGACGCGAGCAGAGCGCTCCACGGCGCCTCAACGGAGAGCAACCATATATATGCATATAGCAGTTGAACACGCAAGGAAAAGCTGTCAACAAGCCGAGCGCATGGAGGTACTCGAGTAGAGCGCGCCGACGGACAGTAGAGCGCGCCGCGGCATCTAACAGCGAGCACAGCGCGTTGCGGCGCCTAACGGCGAGCAGAGAGCACCAAGGGACGCGAGCAGAGGCTGGCACAGTGATACGTGGCACATAAGATGAACTGTGCGAGCGATGGTGGAGACATCAAGCACGAATCAGATTAAAGTTGAGTGTGCGATACATGGCATACAGTTGATCCATCCGAGCTGTTTGTGATGGAATAAGCCGTGTGTGTTGTGGGCAAACGCTTGCTGGTATATAACCATTTGCGATTGATGAATTCATCACCGACGGGTTATCTAGTGTGGTCCGTGTGTGATGTGATATGCTTTGTCTGCAGAACATCTATGCTCTATGTATAGAAGAACAACATATATATACTTGTAACAGGACATGATTGCAAGACCAAATTAAACATCAAATTACATTATATAACAAATACCATAAATATTGCAAGGTTCAAATTCCAGCATTACAAGGCCCAAATTCAAAGATTACAAGGTTCAAACTATTCAGACACATTACTCTTTAGAATCTTCTTTAGAATCTTTTTCATGCATTATTTCTGCGAAAGGATCAGCCACCGAGAAGTCATATAGCGGCTCGATACAGTGACTTCCGAATAATCTGTCATATGAAGTTACAAACTGAAATTCAGCTTGTGCAGAGCCTTTTTCATTCAGCTGTAGACGCCTGCCCTCTTTAGCAATCCATTCACTTCTGCGCAGTAAATATAGGGCAAACCTCATTACCTTGAGCAACCTTGCTTTCTCAACCAAGAACCTGGTGAATTTAATTTCTGGGTGGTGCCTCGGTACTCGTTAAAAGTAATTTCTATGAGATGAAGATCAAGGCATTCAATGGGATTGTTATATTCCCCAACATTTTCTACTATCGGGCCTGCTAGTATCTGCAAACGAAGACAACATATTAGTGCATAGCTGCAGATTTGAACACTTCGGGCCTCTTTGATTTCCAGGATTTCTAAAATACACGAAAAGAGTGAAATGCCACCTTCAATCTTTCATGATAAACTTTTATCACGAAAGCATGTCGGGCGAAGGAATAAAATGCGTACAACACTAGCATCTCAAAAAATATATGTATTGAAATCCTCCAAATTTCCTTTAGAAATCATTCTACATTTGTCCTTGTAATCATGGGTAAAAGTAACAAAAATTGAGCTCCGTTGTGGTTAACAATTAACAGGAAAGGAGCATCACCTCGATGTATAGCTTCTCCGTGCAAGGAAAGCATCTAAGGAATCTAACAACTTCATCCAGATCGAGGCCAGCATAATGTAGTGCCAAGATCTTCACTGTGCGCAGAGGCCGGGTCAAGCTTGTGGGAATTATTTTCTGGATGACAGGCGAACATATAGATCAACAACAATTAGATAAAATGTGTTGTCCGATAATATATAAGAAGGAGAAGAAGAAGACTGTTGTACCTGAACGGATAATGATCCAGTAACAAGTTCGTTGAATTCAGCACACGAATAGCCCAACACTGTCAATTTAGGTGCGTGAATGACCCTGATTCTTGCTGGACCTAATTTATCATGTACATACAATCTCTCGAGGAAAGGCGCATTCTCAATGACAATATCGTGAAACACCTCAACTGACAGCCTTGGGCGGCGCCAGCAATGCACATAAATCGCACGGACATTCGTCAAGGTGATGTGGAGGCTACTAAACCCATCCATCGCATGAAGACGAAGGTACTCGAGCGCTATATAGCCGACGAGCAGGCGCTCCAAATCCTCCTTCGAGATGCAGACGACAATGAGCTTGAGGTGCTTAAGTTTAGGGAGGTGAAGAGCGCGCGCAGCATCGATCTGGGGGAAATGCACCGCCTGAATGTAGCGCGGCACAGCATGGGCGCGAGGCGGAACACAGATGGCGGCAGTGAGCAAGGACGTCTAGCATGAAGGCTGAGCTCCTCGAGCGGATCCAGGGCTGGGGATAGGAACTAGTAGTGCAACCTGGGTTCTGTCTTGTTGTGGGGATTGAGCCTGCTGATAGCAAAGCGTCGGACCGGCCCAGGGTGCGTGTCGAGGATGTGGGACAATGCGTCCAGGCTTTGCTGCGCGCCGCTGCAGAACTCATGGTCGACGATGATGTCCAGGGGGGTGGTGTGCCAGAGGGGGCACCACCGCCTGAGAGGACAGTGGTCCGCACGCCATATTTGATGGGGAGGTGGGATATGATGGTTACGAACATCTCGTCGGGGAGGCTGCTGATGAAGTCCACGTTCGCCGAAGGCTCTTGCAGTTCTGGCTCGACCCACCTCCGCTTGTTGGCCGGCTCGTCCTCCATCTCGCAGCACGCGGCAATCCTCGGTGGCGGTGCTTGTAGATGAGAACGGAGGACTGTTCTGCGTACCTTCCCGAGGCGGCCGAAACAAAAGTCCAAAACCAGCAATAAATTGCAGCGCTCGCGGCGGACTGCTCATAGTCGTCCCGTCTAATCAAACAACTGCCCGCAGTAGTAAATGGTTACTTGAACGCCCACAGTTGGACTAATACGACCGTTTGCGATAATAACATGGTGGCTATTTGTTAAAAATGCCTAGGAAAATCAATGTATAAAAGGCGAAACGAACCCTGAATAATTTCATATGTTTAGCACAGTTGCATGTTGCCTCTGTAAAATAAATCAAGGCGGGAAGATACATCGTATGTCGTTTCGCACACAGATCATGTGACCAAGTTCCCTCTCGGAACCATGAGGCTTCTTGATAGAAGCTCCGGTTTGTATGAAAGAAACTATGGGTCAAAGCCTAGTTGAAAAGGGCAGCAATATCTAACCCCAGCTTATAGAAGGTACAAAAGCACAATGATTAATTGTTCATCAGGTTTACACACAATCCAGATTGAACAGGACAATAACAACTAACTCAACCAAAGTTTTCGGCAGTCACAATCAAATGGATCGGTTTGATCCATAAAATCAAGATCCTGGACCAGAAAATCTACTGGTACATGAAGACAAGTTGTTGTAAATAGAAGCCGAGCACATTCAGAAGCCCTTTTGTCCACCTGAAACTTCTTTTTATGCTATTCAATGTGTCCATCCGTGAGAAAGTTTTTGTTAAAAACTTAATCCTCATGGACAATAGTACTCTCGCATTAAACAGAAAGAGTGTGACAAAGCTAGTGTTTGCATGGTTGGATGCATATCCTTCCAGCGTTATTGTCCTCAAACGAATGTCATGAGAACTGAGAAAATCCCGGTGCTTCTTATGCCACCGATTAGTCCTTTTTGTCCATGTGACACCATGACAAGTTTCATGAATTTCAACTTAGTTTTGGATTTATTGGATTTTAAAATCAAGATTCTAGATGTTAGAAATTTCTTGGATGGGGACTAAACATACACCCAGGGACACGTACACATATGATTTTGCAATCCATTTTCGTGCACTATCACGGGTCTCATGTAGATCAAATTTGATTTTTGCACATTTAAATCCCTGGGAAATCAACCAATGTATAAAAAACGGACAAATGTTATCTATTTTTTTCAATTTTCAACACTAAAATCCTTTGGTCGCATGTTCGCTGCAGAAAAAGTTTGACATGCATCTTTGGGCCACATGCACGCGGTGGTCCTAGGACACTCACTCGCGTGGGCCCGCGAGGTCACCGTCCAGCACTATGACATGCGATGAGAGAGGTTAATTTGACCAACAAGGATGGTCATTTTTTGGTTTTTGTTATACGTACGATAGGAGTATATATATAGTACGCGTTGAAGAGGGTGGCTGCGGGCAATACTACGCGTCATATAGGACACTCACTCGCGTGCGATGCTTCCATCTGTGGGCCCGCGAGGTTGTCCTCCATCACTTTGACCCAGCAAGGAGGTTTCTTTTTGGTTTGTGTTGCGGTAGGAGTATATAGTACGCGTCGAAGAGGGGAGAAGGGGGCTGGGGCAGCGAATATATACTACACACACGTCATGAATCGATATCACTCCGTGTGGGGACTTTTCGGTTTCCGAGGCAGGTGCCTCAAAGAAGTTGTGCATATTGGGTATTAAAAACATCACCAACACATTGGGCCACGTGCAGACGATGGTTGTCACTCATTCGCTTGCGACTCTTCCCTCCATGGGCCCGTGAGGTCGTCATCCATCTAATATATGACACAACGAGAAAGGTAATTTGACGAACAAGGAGGATTATTTTCGGGTTGTGTTACGGTACGTAGGATTATATATTACGCGTCGAAGAGGGGAGGGGGGCAGCATATATATACTATGTGTCATGAACCTCAGTTCGTGTGGGGGACTTAAAGGTTTTCGAGGCAGGTGCCACATCAAAGTTCTGCATATATATTAGGTATTCAAACATCACAACCACACATCTCCATACATGTGTTTAGCCCACAAGCAAGCGATGGCGGTTGTCCTCTAGCACTCACTCACGGGGTTATCGGCGAGATGCTTCGTCCATCTCTGTGTGCCCGCTTGGTCAATCACTTTGACCGACAGCGATAGAGGTTAATTTGACTTATAATTAGGAGGGGATTAAATTTTGGTTCGTCTTATACGGTTCAGTACATGCAACTATACTTCACGCGCATGTGTACGCACGAATCCCTCCCACCGGGTCAAAGTGGGTGGGGGGGGGGGGGGCGAGCACGCGATGCATCATGAACCAGATCTGTGTGGGGACTATGCATTTTTCGACGCATGCATGCGCCACATCAAAATGTTGTGCTTTTGGTATTCAAACATATATGCATGCATCACGCATGTCGATACATATGTTTGGGGCACATACATGCAGTGGTTGTCTTTGGACACTCTCCCTCGCTTGGTTATCATCGAAGGCCTATATATTCGTGGGCATGCCTGGACGTCCATCACTTCGACCAACAACGCGAGAGAGGTTACCAGGGTGGATTCTTCTTCTCTCTTGGTTTGCGTTACCGTATAGTTGTATGTCGATCATGGTGAGATTCGAGACCTAAGTTCGAGGGCTTGTATACACATGAATCCCTATATATATAGTATACTATGCGTCGTGAACCCTCGCTCCGTGTGGGGACTTTCCGGTTCCAAAAGCACGTGGCCACATCAAAGTTGTGCATTGGGTATATTCAACCACCACATGACACTTCATACATATGTTTGGGCCACATGCACGCAGTGGTTGTCTTCAGGCACTCCCTCGCGTGGTTATCGGCGACAAGCTAGCCTATTTTGTGGGGCCGCTTGTGGAACGTCAATGCATGACTTTGACCGAACAAACAAGAGAGGTTATATGACCAAGGTGGTGATTCTTCTTGGTCAGTCTTACAATACGCCTTGGTGAGATGCCCCCTCCCATCGACTCAAAGTGTGTGTGTGTGTGTGGTTTTTTTTGTGGGGGGGGGGGGGACAGTACTACTTCGTACTAGATGAACCTCCGTGGGGTCGGCGATGCCCGGTTAATTTGCGATGCACATGTGCCACATCAAATTTGTGATTTGGTTATTTAAATATCATAGCACATCATTTTCACACACACACACACACATCGGGCCACCCGCAGGTGTGGTTGGTAAGTGGTCTCACCCATCTAACGCCAGAAGAACACATCTGTGGGCCTGCACACGGTCCACATTTGATCGGAAGCAAAGGGGGGAGGGGGGTTGATGTACTCCTTTCGGTTTTGTGTTACGGTACAATGAGATGTCAGACCTAGCTATTTGGGGGCATGCGTTCATAGTTGGAATTCCCCTCCCGGCAACCCGAAGTGTGTGTGTGTGTGTGTGTGTGTGTGTGTTCGGGGGGGCTAGCAATAATAACATGTGCTTTGTGCGACAGGTGCCACATCAAAGTTGTGCATTGGGTATTTGAACATCAAACCACCCTTTTCATACATATATTTTGTCCACATGCAAGTGTGTTCGTGTTTTGACCCTTTCCCATGTTTTTTTCTCCAAATTTATAAACAGCAGACGAGTCGGACGCAGCAACCGTCTGCGATCGGGTACGAAACAGACACGATTCCCTAGGACTACCCATGTGCCGCGCCCCTGCCCCTGTCACCCACATGATCACAGTAGATTGGGCTCCATGAGGCTTCCCTCCCCCTCTCGAAAATATCTACTCCCTCGCAATCTCGAAAATATCTACCCGCGTAGATGGTTTTTCTATTTGATAGCACACGATTAGTATGTCTGGACCGTGTGAGATGTCTGTTACTCCCGCTCTACTTCAATCAGTAGATCCAAATTTTCAGTAGCCCCGGCATTTTACTCCCTCTTCCATCCCTCGCAATCTCAAAAATATCTGCTCGGCTGGAGTGTTTTTCTGTTTGATAGTAGACGATTATTATGTTTTTACCGTGTGTGATGTTCATTACTCCTGCCCCGTTCTGCTTCAATCCCTTGATCCAAATTTTTGGTAGCCCCACCATTTTACTCCCGCCAAGTAAAATTTTCAGTACCCGCGACATTTCCTCAAACACCACCTTGGACCCCCTCCACACACACCCCCCAAATCCTTCGCTCACCCCAAATCCCCCGCTCACACAAATACACACCACCCCTCCCTCGCTCCAAACCTAGCTAGGTCGCCGCCGCCATGCCGCCTCCATCGTCAACCTCTGTCGGTCTGCCCGTGCAGTTTACCCACCGATATACATACCCTCGTCGCCCTGAGTTTCTTAGATGATGCCTGCGAAACACGCCCTTTCCCCGAGATCCCCATCCCCACCCCCTCCCCACTCCAGAGCATCGCAGCCTAAGCCCGGCTACGCTTCCCGGGGAACTCGAGGAGCGAATGGCCCAAAAGAGCTTTACCGCGAGCTCTTCGCCCGACGTCGGTGAGGTGACCGCCGAGGAAGCTGACGACAATGACTGGACCTGGATTGAGCCTTTCAATTAGCGGGCTAGAGTATTCTGGCATGTCGCGGACGCCGGCTACGACATCGAGGTCGTCGACACCGACGGCTTGACGTGGGTTATGCCATAGGTTAAGTTGCCCACCCCCAACCCTTCTGGTTCGACAGCCGTCGATCTCATCGATGGCCCTGCCGCTGATCTCCTGCGGCTCGTTATGAACAATTTGCTATCCTTCATCGCCATGGAGCCCCTTTTGTCATTTCTAAAGGACACTTCTGCGATGCTGGCTTGGGATCCTCAGCTGGCAAGTCAGACCTCATCGACGGTGACCACGAGGAGGAGCCAATCTGTGACAAGTGAGGAGACCCATGATTTGTTTTCTTGAACCCCTCTTTTGTAGTGAGAACCTGTCCAGTATTTATTGCTATATTTAGTTGTTTGCATTACGCCTTGTTTATTTCTATGGTTTATGGTTGTTCGGTTGTTTGTAGTTAGCATATGTCCAGTTTCAATTGCCATCTTTGGTTGTTCGTAGTATGCCTTGTTTATTTCAGCTATTAACAGTGTGATGTTCTATATGTGCTAGTATGAACTGTGCAGTTCAATTTCATCAATACCAAATTTAACAATAGCTCTACGAATGACTATATTTGGTTGCTGTTAAGCATGTTCTACTCCCTCCGAATCTTTTTAGTTCGCATATATGATTTGTCTAAAGTCAAGCCTCGTAAAGTTTGACCAACTTTATAGAACAAAATACCAACATTCACAATATGAAATAAATATCAGTACATGTGTCATGACATAAATTTTCATACTGTATAACTTTAGCATGGTAGATGTTGATATTTTTTCATATAAATAAGGTCAAACTTTATGAAGTTTGACTTCAGACAATTCTTATATGCAGAGTAAAAAGGACCGGAGGGAGTATTGAACACGCCTTTCCATTTGATTTAACAATGGCACTATTTGGATACTCTAACTTAGCTAGAGGTTAGAGTTAGTTTCTAGCTCATGACAGTCAAAAGGGAGAGAGAGAGAGATTGGTGGAATAGTTGATTGTATTGCTTGAGCCTCGTGGGCATATATATAGGAGTACATGGTCATCTTGGAGTACAAGTCAAGGTAGAATAAATCCTACCCTATCCTACATTTCCTAAATAACAATGATAGTAAACAATGACTAACCCTGAACTAACTCTAGCCAAAGAGGTGTTTGGATGACAGTGTTAGATTGACAATAAATGCACTAGGAGAACTAGCCCCAATTAGCACCTCTTGGGTGGGATAGTTGTTTTGGGTGGGTTTGACGCAACTAGCTCAAACTAGCCCTCATGTTTGGATACTGATACGTCTCCGTCGTATCTACTTTTCCTAACGCTTTTCCTCTTGTTTTGGACTCCAATTCACATGATTTGAATGAAACTAACCCGGACTGACGCTGTTTTCAACAGAACTACCATGGTGTTGTTTTTTTGCAGAAATAAAAGTTCTTGAAATGGAATGAAACTTTGCGAGGAATTTTTATACAATAAAAGAAAAATAATGGAGCCAAGAACCACCGGCGGGGGGCACCTGGGTGGGCACAACCTACCAGGGCGCGCCCCCCTCCGGGCGCGCCCAGGTGGGTTGTCCCCACCTGGTAGCCCCGCAGACCCTGAAACCGACACTATAAAATCCTATTTTTTCAGAAAAAAATCATGGAGAAAGAATTATCGCCTTCCGCGAGACGGAGCCACCGCCACCTCCTGTTCTTCATCGGGAGGCTAGATCTGGAGTCCGTTTGGGGCTCCGGAGAGGGGGATCTTCAGTATTCATCATCACCAACCCTTCTCCATCGCCAATTCCTTGATGCTCCCCACTGAGAGTGAGTAATTCCTTCGTAGGCTCGCTGGTCGGTGAGGAGTTGGATGAGATTCATCATGTAATCGAGTTAGTTTTGTTAGGGCTTGATCCCTAGTATCCATTATGTTCTGAGATTGATGTTGCTATGACTTTGCTATGCTTAATGCTTGACACTTTGGGCCCGGGTGCCATGAATTCAGATCTGAACCATTTATGTTATCACCATTATATCCATGTTCTAGATCCGATCTTGCAAGTTATAGTCACCTACTACGTGTTATGATCCGGCAACGCCGGAGTGACAATAGTCGGGTCACTTCCCGGTGATGACCGTAGTTTGAGGAGTTCATGTATTCACCGTGTGTTAATGCTTTGTTCCGGTTCTCTATTAAAAGGAGGCCTTAATATCCCTTAGTTTCCAATATGGACCCCGCTGCCACGGGAGGGTAGGACAAAAGATGTCATGCAAGTTCTTTCCATAAGCACGTATGACTATTTACGGAATACATGCCTACATTATATTTATGAACTGGAGCTAGTGCCGCATCGCCCTAGGTTATGACTGTCACATGATGAATATCATCCAACAAATTGCCAATCCAATGCCTACGATTTTCCTACATATAAATCTTGCTAAGTTACTATCACTACTGTTACTATTGCACTTGCTACAGAACTATTGCTATCACTGTTACCGTTACTGTTGCTGCTACTGCTACTATCAAAACTACCATATTGCTTTGCTACTGATCACTTTGCTGTAGATAATTAATCTCTAGGTGTGGTTGAATTGAAAACTCAGCTGCTAATACTTGCAAATATTCTTTGGCTCCCCTTGTGTCGAATCAATAAATTTGGGTTGAATACTCTGCCCTCGAAAACTATTGCGATCCCCTATACTTGTGGGTTATCAAGACCTTTTTCTGGCGCCGTTGCTGGGGAGCATAGCTATATTTGGTGAGTCACTTGGGATTATTATCAAATTATCACTATGAAGAATCTGAAGGATGCTAAGACTAAGATTTTTCCCTCTAAGACGAGGGGAGGTAAGGAACTGCCATCCAGCTCCGCTTTAGATTCACCTTCTATTATAAGTAGACTTGCAACACTACCACATGCTATCAATTCGGATATGTCGCAAGTTATTGATGATGCTACTTCTACTATGAATGCTACTCATGATGATGCTAGTACCTTGCTTGATGATAATGTGCCACTAGGTGAATTTCTTGATGAACAAATTGCTAGAGTAAGACAACATGAGATTGTTGAAACTAAAAATCTTGATTCACCTATTAGTCCTAGTTCTCCTAGATATGAATTGCCTAAAGTACCTGAAGGTTATGTTATGGATGAGGAGACAACTAGAGATATTCTTGCTTGTAAGGATAGAGACAATCTGAAAAAATTATTATGCAAGTATAAAGAAAAGACTTTGAATGCTAGAATGAAATGTGATCCTCAGTTTGCTACTTCACCTATCTGTGTTGATGATAAGGATTATGAATTCTCTGTCGGCCCAGAGTTAATTACTCTGGTTGAATCTGATCCTTTCCATGGTTATGAAACTGAAACTGTAGTGGCACACCTTACTAAGTTGAATGATATAGCCACCCTATTTTCTCATGATGAGAATATTCGTTACTATTATATCCTCAAATTATTTTCGTTCTCATTAAAGGGTGATGCTAAAGCTTGGTACAATACTCTTGCTCCTGGTTGTGTGCGTAGTCCCCAGGATATGATTTATTACTTCTCTAAAAAATATTTTCCTGCTCATAAGAAACAAGCTGCTTTACAGGAAATATTTAACTTTGCGCAAATTGAAGAAGAGAGTCTCCCACAAGCTTGGGGGAGGCTTCTCCAATTGCTTAATGCTTTGCCTGATCATCCTCTTAAGAAAAATGAAATACTTGATATCTTCTATAATGGAATAACCGATGCTTCTAGGGATTTCCTAGATAGTTGTGCTGGTTGTGTTTTCAGGGAACGGACTATTGGGCAAGCTGAAGAATTATTGAATAACATATTGAAAAATTATGATGATTGGACTCTTCCCGAACCACCACTTAAACCTACTCCAAAGAAGAGGGGTATCTTATATCTCAGTCCTGAACATATGCAAGAGGCAAAGAAATCCATGAAGGAAAAAGGTATTAAAGCAGAGGATGTTAAAAATTAACCACCTATCGAAGAAATACATGGGCTTGAAACACCACCACCACCTAAGGTGGTAGAGGTAAATTCTTTACTAAAGTTCGATGAAGGTGATATTCCTTATAATAAACATCCTAGTCAATGCCTTTATGAGTTTGATAATTACATTAGAAAGCAAGATCACTTCAATGCAAATGTTATGAAACAATTGAAATACAATTCTGATATGATTGCTCGTTTGAGTGACTTGTTATTTAGAATCTCAAATGATGTTAGAGGTGTAGGAAAGCATGCTTCTATGGTTCAAACTCAATTAGAACAAGTTGCTAAATCTCAAAGAGAGTTGCTTGATGAAATGAATAATAATATAAATGATCATGCTGTTAGAGTAATGACTAGAGGAGGTAGAATGACTCAGGAACCACTTTATCCTGAGGGACACCCAAAAAGAATTGAACAAGACTCTCAAGGAGTTGACACTGATGTACCTTGTCCTTCTAAAAATAAAAAGAAGAAGAAAAATGATAGGACTTTGCATGCCTCTAGTGAGCCTGAAGTAGAAAAACCTCCTGATAATGATAATGAAGTTTCTATCTCTGATGCTGAAACTCTATCTGGTAGTGAACACTCACCTTTTGATAATGAAAAAGATAATGATGAGGTTCATGAAGATACTCAAACAAATAGTAAAGAACCAGACAATGATATTTAGATAGAACCAGCAGTTGATCTTGATAACCCACAACCCAAGAATAAAAGATATGATAAAAGAGACTTTGTTGCTACAAAACATGGCAAGGAAAGAGAACCATGGGTTCAAAAACCTATGCCCTTTCCACCTAAGTCAACTAAGAAGAAAGATGATGAAGAATTTGAACGCTTTGCTGAAATGTTGAGGCCAGTCTTTTTGCGTACTCGCTTGACTGATATCTTAAAAATGCCTCCTTATGCAAAGTACATGAAAGACATCATCACCAATAAGAGAAAAATACCAGAAGTTGAAATCTCCACCATGCTTGCTAATTATACTTTTAAGGGTGGAGTACCTAACAAACTTGGAGATCCGGGAATACCAACTATACCTTGCTCCATCAAAAGAAATTATGTGAAAACTGCTTTGTGTGATTTGGGAGCTGGTGTTAGTGTTATGCCTTTCTCTTTATATAAAAGACTTGATTTGAATAAACTCACACCTACTAAAGTATCTTTGCAAATGGCTGACAAATCAACTGCCATACCTATCGGTATTTGTGAGGATGTGCCCGTTGTTGTTGCTAATGTTACTATTTTGACTGACTTTGTTATACTTGAGATGCCCGAGGACGACAACATGTGAATTATCCTTGGTAGACCATTATTGAATACTACAGGGGCTGTTATTGATTGCAATAAAAGCAAGGTCACTTTTCATATCAATGGTAATGAGCATACGGTGCACTTTCCGAAGAAACAATTCAAAGTGAATGGTATTAATGTTATTGAAAAATCTCCGACAATCACTATTGGAAATTTCTGACTACCTCTACCTACTGTTAAAAAGAAATATGAAATGCTTATTGTTGGGACATTCATATCCCCGTTGAGGTAACTTAGTGATTTACGAAAGTTCTTCGGTTTCATGCTAATCGAAAGTGGTTGTTTTTTAGAGGTATGAAGTTGATGAATTTAGTAAGCACTATCTTCTGTCCCTACCTTTTGTTTTCTATTTTTATTATTAAAATAAACAAAATGCCATGTTTTGTCTGTTTTCTGAATTTTCCGTGCAATAAAAAATGACCCAAAAATAAAAGTTCTCAGAATGCCATGAAATTTTAATACGATTTTTTTCTGAATATTTAAGAATTTTTGGTGCAAATAACATCAGAGGGAGGTGCTCCAGGTGGGCACAACCCACCTGGGCGCTCCAGGACCCCCAGGCGCGCCCTGGTGGGTTGTGGTCCCCACGTGGGCTCCCTCACTTATCTCTTCATCCCACATCATCACCTACCTCCAGAAAAAAATCACCATTGCTCTCTCTCTCTCTCTCTCGTGTTCTTGCTCCCGAACCCGCGGATTTTGATCTCTTTGCTCGAAGCTCTGTTTTCGAAACTGTTTCGGGGGATTGTTGCTTGGTATGTGACTCCTCCGTTGGTCCAATTAGTTATTGCTTTAGTGGTTTATATTTTGAATAATTAGTTACTCTTGGTGCTGCTGTAGATGAGCTTGCATGTTGAATTCTTAGAGTTCTAAGTAGTTTGAATGCTTGCTATGGCCTCTATGCACCCCTATGAGTAGTTGCTACCAATCTTGTAAAGTTTTGTTGACAAAAAATTGTGACACAAAATTTTTCAGAAAATTGTACGCGAATATGATGAACCACTTTCAAGGAGTTCTTCGCGGAGGAGATCCTTGGAGGCATCTTCTAGTAGCAGCTCCGCTCGTCGGTCTTATGTTGAACCAAGTGAAAGTTCCATACGAGATGCCGCCACCAAAACATGCTTATGGCCATGCGATGATTATATGGTGCGCGTGGGCATTAAGGAAGAATTTGAGCAATATGTTCACAATGCCGAGCTCGGTCCCTACATTTCAGATAAGTGCAACCAACACCTCACTCTCACTGAATCATTTACCAAAGGATTTAAATTCCATCCCCGTGAGTCTAGGGTGTCATTTAAACTGTATGAAAATCCATTTACTATATCTCTAGAGAGATTTGCCCACTGTTGCAAAATCCCATTCTGGGGTTCGCTTGACGAACCACCAAGATCTGAGTTTGAGATATTCTTGACTAGTCTTTGCTATGGCGAAACTAGGGGAGTGACGCAGGGTAGAATAAAGAGCATTCATTTTCCTGCAGTTCAGTACCTTGCATTGTTCAATGGAAAATTTATTGTAGGTAAGCAAGATTGCAGTACACTTTGTGCTCCAGACTTGAGCCTCATACGCACCGCTCTCACTGGTGATAAAAGTTATAACCTTGGAGCGATAGTGGCACGTAGATTACAACACAACGCTGGCAGTGGATATTTTTATGGAGGAATTTATGCCACACTCTTGGCAAGAGAGCTGGGTGTTTCACCTTGGCCTTATGACCCGATTTTACCCACGCAGTACTTGGACTTCGATGCTATGAAACGTCATAAGATCCTTAGTGGTGATCACCATAATTTCTCTTATAACCTTTTGTTTAATAAAAGTTTCGTTGTGGACACATATTTGCCTGTACCTGCTCTCTTTGATGTTCATAGTAAGGGGAGATATTATGTTCTTGAGAGCGAGGCCTGAGCACATAACGTCGCGGTTGTGGCTGCACGGCGAGCTGAGGCATCTGCAGCAAGAGCTTCCGTAAGCTATCATTCCGACCATTATGCAGGCTACTAATGGTGATTACCAAGTTAGGCCAAAAGCCTAAGCTTGGGGGAGTACGTATTTCCACCGACATTACATTCATGTTCACACATTTCATTCCAGTTGTCGGTGTCACACTTTTTCATTGTATTATCCATGTTAGATTTATTTTCTCGCATTCTTTTTGTGTGTTTGAAAAACTTTGAGAAAATCCAAAAACATATTTCCTGCTTCTTTTTTATTTTTCTTTCTAGTGTAATTTGTTGTAGTATTTAAAAAGAAAACCCAAAAATATTCCCTTTTTCTTCTTTCACTTGTTGGGAGCTTTCCCGTGTAAATAGTTTTTCTCATTTTTGCTTTTCCCTTTTCTTTTATTTTGCTTGTTCAAGAAAAAACCAAAAACTCCAAAAATATTTCAGTGTGTTTCTCTGAATTTCTTCTCTTTTTATTGAGCATACCAAGGAGGAGACCACGATGAAAATGTTGAGTGGCTCTCATATGCATTATTGTTGATCTAACAAAGAGCCCATGTTACCTTGTCTTCTCCTTTTGGATAAAATGTTTGCAGATTCTAGCTTAGTCCACGGCTCTCTTGCACTATTATTATTTTCATATCGTTCGGTCGTGCAAGTGAAAAGCAATAATGATGATATTCGATGAACTGGCCGTGGCAGAGAGAAACGTGTATGAACTCGACTTGTTCTGTTTTTGTAAATATGCTTAACCTAGTATCCATGATTCAGCTCATTATGATCAAACATGTTTGCAATGACAATTAGAGATTATAGTTTCTCATGCCATGCATAAGTAGCTAGGAGTGGATAATGATTTATCTTGGATGTCAACATTGAGTTAAAATGATTGTGATGTAGTATGATGATATGGTATCCTCCTCTGAATGTTCGAGTGGCTTGACTTGGCACATGTTCATGCATGTAGTTGAATCAAAACCAACATAGCCTCTATGATATTTATGTTCATGGTGTTCATATCCTACTCATGCTAGTATCCAATGTTACTTATGCATAACGCATGTTCATGACCATTGTTGCTCTCTAGCTGGCCGCTTCTCAACCTATTTGCTAGCCTTCGCCTGTACTAAGTGGGAATTCTACTTGTGCATCATAAACCTGAAACCCAAGTTATTCCAGATGAGTCCACCATACCTACCTATATACGGTATTACCCAGTCGTCCTAAGTAAATTTGCATGTGCCACCTCTAGAAACTTCAAATAATTATCCTTTTTATGTGCTTGGATTGTTCATAGAGCGACATGAGGTAGTCAGTATCTTCCATGCTAAGCGGGTTATTCTCATGATGAGTGTTTATTCACTCGTCCTTGCACGGGAGGGGCGGTAATAGGGATTCCCAGTCCCAAACTCAAAATGCAAATAATTAAACAAAACTCCCCCGGGACTGTTGTTGGTATGGATGGCACCCGTTGTTTCAGACAAGCCGTGGAGTGTGACTGTTGGTGGAGGGGGAGTAAACCTTTACTTTTATCGCTTGGGAACCGCCACTAATGTGTTTAGCATGGAAGATACCGATAACTGATGGTCGTGAAGTAAACAAGAAGGGTGCATCTCTCAAAATTTAATTTACCTCTGTTTAAAATTTGAGCTCTGGCACCTCTGCAAATCCCTGCTTCCCTCTGCGAAGGGACCATCTATTTACTTTTATGTTGTGTCATCACCTTCTCAAATAAGCGCCAGAATCTGAGAGCACTATTGTCATGCTCATGCATTGTGTATAGCTAATGTTGGGTGCATCATGACTGGATCTTTTCTATCATGAATTATAATGTTTAGTCGCTGCTCGGACTTTGGAGGTGCTCTACATTTATGTTTTGCGGTCTCAGAAATGGCTAGCGAGATACCACTATTGTCATATTATATCATGGTTGTTTTGATATCGTGTTGTTGTTTGAGATATCTTATTATTGCTCGATAGCTGATTATGTCATTGATATGAGTTAATATAATCTTTAAGAGTTATTGTCGACATGGTTAGTTATAATCTTTGCTGAAAACCTGGGTGCTACTTAAGCTTATTTATGCAAACAAGAGCAAAAGAGTTCGTAAAAGTTTTTCTTTTTCACTTTCAGTTTATCAACTGAATTGCTTGAGGACAAGCAAAGGTTTAAGCTTGGGGGAGTTGATACGTCTCCATCGTATCTACTTTTCCTAACATTTTTCCTCTTGTTTTGGACTCCAATTTGCATGATTTGAATGAAACTAACCCGGACTGATGTTGTTTCAGCAGAACTACCTTGGTGTTGTTTTTGTGCAGAAATAAAAGTTCTCGGAATGGAACGAAACTTTGCGAGGAATTTTTATACAATAAAAGAAAAATACTGGAGCCAAGAACCACCGGAGGCGGGCACCTGGGTGGGCACAACCCACCAGGGCGCGCCCCCCCTCCAGGCGAGCCCAGGTGGGTTGTCCCCACCTGGTGGCCCCGCAGACCCTGAAACCGACGCTATAAAATCCTATTTTTCCAGAAAAAATCAGGGAGAAAGAATTATCGCGTTCCGCGAGACGGAGCCGCCGCCACCTCCTGTTCTTCATCGGGAGGCCAGATCTGGAGTCTGTTTGGGGCTCCGGAGAGGGGGATCTTCGGTGTTCGTCATCACCAACCCTTCTCCATCGCCAATTCCATGATGCTCCCCACCGGGAGTGAGTAATTCCTTCGTAGGCTCGCTGGTCGGTGAGGAGTTGGATGAGATTCATCATGTAATCGAGTTAGTTTTGTTAGGGCTTGATCCCTAGTTTCCATTATGTTCTGAGATTGATGTTGCTATGAGTTTGCTATGCTTAATGCTTGACACTTTGGGCCCGGGTGCCATAAATTCAGATCCGAACCATTTATGTTATCACCATTATATCCATGTTCTAGATCCGATCTTGCAAGTTATAGTCACCTACTACGTGTTATGATCCGGCAACCCTGGAGTGACAATAGTCGGGACACTTCCCGGTGATGACCGTAGTTTGAGGAGTTCATGTATTCACCGTGTGTTAATGCTTTGTTCCGGTTCTCTATTAAAAGGAGGCCTTAATATCCCTTAGTTTCCAATATGGACCCCGCTGCCACGGGAGGGTAGGACAAAAGATGTCATGCAAGTTCTTTCCATAAGCATGTATGACTATTTACGGAATACATGCCTACATTATATTTATGAACTGGAGCTAGTGCCGCATCACCCTAGGTTATGATTGTCACATGATGAATATCATCCAACAAATTGCCGATCCAATGCCTATGATTTTCCTACATATTGATCTTGCTAAGTTACTATCACTACTGTTACTATTGCACTTGCTACAAATCTATTGCTATCACTGTTACCGTTACTGTTACTGCTACTGCTACTATCAAAACTACCATATTGCTTTGCTACTGATCACTTCGCTGCAGATAATTAATCTCCTAGTGTGGTTGAATTGACAACTCAGCTGCTAATACTTGCAAATATTCTTTGGCTCCCCTTGTGTCGAATCAATAAATTTGGGTTGAATACTCTGCCCTCGAAAACTGTTGCGATCCCCTATACTTGTGGGTTATCAGATACTTTAGGGCTATTTGAGCCCAAACTAGCTCAAACTAACTCTAACCCATAGATCCAAACAGAGCCAATAACTAGTGTACTTAGACCTGCACAATACAAGTTTGAATGACTATGGTTGCTTGTTTTTAAATATTAGGCATGTTGCAGTTAATAACACACCTTTCCACTTCTTGTTTTTAAATATTAGGTTTTTAACAATTTGGTCTTGCACATGTAGGTCCTGCTGTCAGAGGTTTTGACCCACTGTTTGACCCTTTTTGCATATGTGGAAATGAGTTGTCCATGAATATAAGTCAAGTCAAGAAACTGAGAAAGATTGTTACGATAAAGAAATTAGCGACAAAAAACAACAAGATCTTTGTCTGCACAATGAAGAAGACATCAGTTCACTACGGGATGGTACTAACTGTTATACCTTGTCTTTTTAATTCCTTTGCGCCATTTCAAATCTAGAGAAGATATTTATGCATATCCTTGTTTTCAGGCCTTTCCAAAGCAGTTCACTGATGATTACCTCTCAAACCACCTGTATGGTCAGGAGACAAGGAAGGTTTTCATACAACACCCACGGTTCAATATTGAAGTGTTCCTGAAGAGGACGAAGGATGGACGGTCAATCATCCACAGGCACTGGCCTAAAGTTGCAAAGACCTTCAACATCAATGAAGGCTCAATATTCGCCTTCTGCTTCAGCAGTTTTCTAGATGAGATTCATCTATCTATGTACCGTATATGATGATAATTTCGAAAGGTTATAGATGTTGCATGTGAAACTTGGTGCTGGTGCAGTTGTGTAATAGGGTACCTGAGTGCTGAAGCTATATGATGTTGTACTCTAATGTATTTCAATTATGAAATCCTGCTTCCTTAATATGGAAATGAAATATATTGTGTGCTTAATATGAAATGTCAATTAGATTAATAAATGGATTATTAATAATAGGGTAATTAGCCTGCTAATTGGGTTTTTCTATTGCAAACGGTTATTGAGAAAACACCGTGGGCGATGACCTCAGGCAACGCACACAGTTTCTAGGAATAAACCGTGTTGGACCAATGAATAATCACACACGACATCCTCTTGAAAACTGTTTGCGTTAGGCCACCTTGCGCAAATGTTTACCACATAAAAATTGTGTGTGATGGACAGCCTTTGCCACACAGTTTCTTCTACGCACCGTGTGTGATGCATTCAATAACGCAAACGATAAAATTGTTAATATCATGTGCAATGGCAACGCTATCACAAATGATTTAATGGGAAAAATTGTGTGTGATGTACCTGCGAATGGAAACGTTTTCCTTGGAGTGACTGTGTGGGATGTATATACGAACAGAAACATACTTCTTGAATTAACTGTGTGGGATGTACATACTAACGGAAAAGTATTCCTTGGATTGACTGTGTGGAATGTACATACGAACGGAAACATTTAGCGGGGGTGGGATGTACTTACGACCGGAAACGATTTGGCCTGTATAATTGTATTTTTTTAGCACAACTGTACATATAACCGTATTTGATCGCTCGCCGGTCGCACACGACCTCATTTTGCCGAGCGTGTGTGCCAGGCGGGCATATCCTCGACGTTTTCTGGGTCGTGTGGGAAGGACCCCCCTATCGCAGTCACTCACTAGGCGACGGTTCAGAACGCCGTCGCGGAAAGAGGTTAAAAAACGTTTGTATATAGCACCTCGCTGTACCAGTGAGGTATCTCTGGGCCCTCTCGGTAATACACATCATAAGAGGCCTTGCAAGCAAAGTTACTAATGAGTTAGTTATAGGATGATGTATTACGGAATGAGTAAAGAGACTCGCCGGTAACGATATTGAACTAGGTATGAAGATACCGACGATCGAATCTCAGGCAAGTAACATACCGATGGACAAAGGGAATTACGTATGTTGTCATAACGGTTCGACCGATAAAGATCTTCGTAGAATATGTAGGATCCAATATGGGCATCTAGGTACCGCTATTGGTTATTGACCGGAGAGGTGTCTCGGTCATGTCTACATAGTTCTCAAACCCGTAGGGTCCGCACGCTTAACGTTTGTTGACGATATAGTGTTATATGAGTTATATGATTTGGTGACCGAATGTTGTTCGAAGTCCTGGATGAGATCATAGACATGACAAGGAGTCTAAAAATGGTCTGGAGGTAAATATTGATATATAGGATGATGGTATTCGGACACCGGAAGGGTTTCGGGATGCACCGGGTAGCCATCGGGTCACCAAAAGGGGTTCCGGACACCCCCGGTAGGTGTTATGGGCTTAATGGGCCAAGGGAGGGATAGACCAGCCCACAGGGGGCTGGTGCACCCCTCTCCCTGGCCGGCCAGCCCTAGGGAAGGAAAGGGGGAGGGCTAGCCCATCCTGCCTTTCCCTCTCACAAGAGAAAGGAAGGGGGGGGGGGGCGCCACCCTCCCCTACCTTTCCCCCGCACCTATACAAGGCAGGGGGCGCGGCTTGGGAGAGACCCCAAGTAGGATTACTCCTACTTGGGTGCCCCCTTTGGCTACTCCTCCCTCCCTCCCACCTATATATATGTGGGCGGGGGGCGCCTAGCACTCTACAGACAATTGCCTAGCCGTGTGCGGCGCCCCCCTCCACCGTTTACAACCCCGGTCATATTTTCATAGTGCTTAGGCGAAGCCCTGCGGATATAGCTTCACCATCACCGTCACCACACCGTCGTGCTGCTGGAACTCATCCACTACCTTGCCGTCTTGCTGCATCAAGAAGGCGGAGGACGTCATCGAGCTGAACGTGTGCTGAACGCGGAGGTGCCGTACGTTCGGTGCTCGTTCGGTTGGAGCGCGAAGAAGTTCGACTACATCAACCGCGTTGTCAAATGCTTGCACTTATGGTCTACGAGGGTACGTAGACACACTCTCCCCCTCTCGTTGCTATGAATCTCCTTGATAGATCTTGTGTGTGTGTATAATTTTTTTTGTTTTCCATGCAACATTTCCCAACAGTGGCATTAGAGCCAGGTCTATGCGTAGATGATATGCACGAGTAGAACACAAAGAGTTGTGGGCGGTGATAGTCATACTGCTTACCACCAACGTCTTATTTTGATTCAGCGGTATTGTGGGATGAAGCGGCTTGGACCAACCTTACATGTCCACGCACATGAGACCGGTTCCACCGACAGACATGCAACTAGTTTTGCATAAAGGTGGCTGGCGGGTGTCTGTTTCTTCTACTTTAGTTGAATCGAATTTGACTATGGCCGATCCTTGAAGAAGGTTAAAACAGCAAACTTGATGAAACACCATAGTGGTTTTTGCCGTAGGTAAGAACGGTTCTTGCTAGAAGCCCGTAGCAGCCACGTAGAACTTGCAACAACAAAGTAGAGGACGTCTAACTTGTTTTTGCAGGGCATGTTGTGATGTGATATGGTCAAGACATGATGTGATATACGTTATTGTATGAGATGATCATGTTTTGTAAATTATCAGCAACCGGCAGGAGCCTTATGGTTGTCTCTTTATTGTATGAAATGCAAACACCGTGTAATTGCTTTACTTTATCGCTATGCGTTAGCAATAGTTGTAGAAGCAATAGTTGGCGAGACGACCACGATGCAACTGGAGATCAAGGTGTCGAGTCGGTGACGTTGGAGATCATGATGATGCTTTGGAGATGTAGATCAAAAGCACAAGATGATGATGGCCATATCGTGTCACATATTTTGATTACATGTGATATTTATCTTTTATGCATCTTATTTTGCTTAGAACGGCAGTAGCATTATAAGATGAACCCTTCACTAAATTTCAAGATAAAAGTGTTCTCCCTGAGTATGCACCGTTGCCAAAGTTCGTCGTTTCAAAGTTCCACATGATAATCGGGTGTGATAGACCCTACGTTCACATACAACGGGTGTAAGACAGTTTTGCACATGCAGAATACTTGGGTTAAACTTGACGAGCCTAGCATGTATAGACATGGTCTCGGAACACTGGAGACCGAAAAATCGTGGTAGAAGCGAGGGCGAGGAAAATTTCGGGGAGTTCCCTGTTACGGTGGGTGGTTGGGGCCGAGCGATGCACGGAGGTTTGCACGTTTCTCTCGTACACGTACGCGCGTGTGTGCGAGGTGTTGCGCTCTAACTGAACCCGAGCGAGGCGTTGGGCTCTAACTGAACCCGAGCGATTGCACTAGCTACATTATTGAACCCCGATCGATCCCTTGCTGTTAACTAAACCCGAGTGATTCCTCCGCTACTGCTGCTAACTGAAGCCGATCGAAGCTGCCTCTTGATGAATAGTTCCTGGTGGGGGTTGGATGAACAGTTCTCGGTGGGGGTTGAATGAACAGGATCTCGTGGTAGTAGAGGCCGTTGCCGCTGGATGAACAGGACCCCGATCGAGGAGGTGGGGGTGGATGAACAGTAGCCGGTGGAGGGACCCCGTGGAGGGTTGGTTGAACAGGACCCCGTGGAGGGGCTGGTTGAACAGGACCCCGTGGAGGGCTGGTTGAACAGTAGCCGGTGGAGGCTGGATGAACAGGACCCCGTGGAGGGCTGGATGAACAGTAGCTGGTGGAGGCTGGATGAACAGGACCCCCGTGGATGAACAGTAGTGGTGGAGGCTGGAGGAGGTCGACAGTGGATGAACAGTAGCCCTTGGAGGCTGGAGCGAGGCAGTAGACGGTGGATGAACAGTAGCCCGTGGAGTCCCATTTTGCGGTACGCCACACCCCTCCCGATGAACAGGACCCCGTTTCGACCGCAGGCACTCCAACACAAGTCCGTTTCCTCCGTTTTGCGGTACGCCACACCCCTCCCGATCAACATGACCCCGTATCGACCGTACGCGGTCGAACAGAAGGCCGTTTCCTCTATTCTGCGGTACGCCAGACCTCGTTTTGGCTGTTCCGTCCAAGCCGGTTGGCTCCCGATGAACACACGACCCTGTTTACTCCGTTCTGACCCAGCCGGTTGGCTGCCGATGAACAGGATTAGTCGCTGTATGCGTTAGAGACCCCACCCGTATGTACGTATGTAGCCGTATTTACTATCTTGCAGCGTGGCCGTACGTACGTGTACACGATATAGACGGGACTGCGTGACATGCTACGTCGGCGCCTCTACTTCAACACGTGCCACTCCTTACTCGGCCATGGTACGTCGCTGCTGAGAGACCGATCGACCGCTATGTACGTACACGTTCGCGGTCGGACAGATAACGCTACCTTCGCTTCAACCTGGTGGGTCCCAGCTGTCAGGGGGTAAGAAGGTAGTTCCTTCTGTGCGAAGATAAAGCCGGTGGGTCCCAGCTGTCAGTGGGGAACGTTTTTTTTGTGAAGTACAGAGGCCCTTCCGGTAGGTCCGAGCTGTCGGGTGGAGGAATCATTATTTTGCGCGTAATAAGGAGGCACTTCCTTGAATGCGGCCATGGACCCAGCTGTCAGCCTCTCCACTTATAGTCCTCTTCTGATGGCTGTCGTTCGTTGACCATGTTGACAACGCCGTACCGTCCGAGAGCACCAAGGTGGTGGACGACGGCGCGACCTAGGAAGGGAACGACCCGGAGCCAGGGAATACGCAGCAGTGGATGCCCACGCGGAGGGGAGTATGACGGTTGACTGCTTCGGCTGCGGTTTGAGGCTGCCGTCTCGAGAGAATAACAGGGGGTGTGGGTGAGTAGAGGGAAGGCCTGGCCAGCGGTGGGAGTAGGGTGGGGCGGTGAGGCCGGCCACGGGAGGCAGGAGCATAGCCGGCGCTGGTTTGAGCGGCAGGAGCAAGAAGACCAGAGGTTGAAGAAGCACGACGACCATTGGATGGACATCATACGATCACTCCAGCTAGAATCGTTTATATTGACTAAGTTGACAAAGCCCTGCGTCCGCGTCAACTTAGTAGGCCCACAAGTCAGCCTCCAAATATGGTGGGACCGACCTAGCAGCGGGCTATTCATTATTTTTGTGCGTAATAGCTGGTTGATCCGAGTTGTCAGTGGGGGGAATGTTTTTTTTCGCGAAATAAAGAGGACCTTCCGGTGGGTCCCAGCTGTCAGAAGGAGGAATCATTATTTTGCGCGTAATAAGGAGGCACTTCCTACACGCAAAAAAAGGAGGCACTTCCTTGCGTGCGGCCGTGGACCCAGCTGTCAGCCTCTCAATGTACAGTCCTCTTTCGATGGATGTCGTTCGTTGACCACGCCGTGCCGAGAGCACCAAGGCGGTGGACAACGGCGAGGCCAAGTAAGGGAACGTCGCAGAGCCGAGGAAGACTCGGTAGTTGTTTCCCACGCGGAGTGGGTACGAGGGTTTACTTGTTCGGCCGCAGTGTGCGGCTGCCGTTGCCGGATAATAGCAGGAGGTGTGGGTGAGTAGAGGGATAGCCAGGCCAGGGATGCGAGTATGGTGGGGCCGTGAGGCCTGCCTGGCAGCACAGCCGGCCACGGGAGGCGGGAGCAGGCGGTTCCGCCGGCGCTGGATTGGGCGGCTGGAGCAGGAAGATCAGAGACTGAAGAAGCACGATTGCCATTAGATTGACATCTAACGGTCTGACGCTGGTAGAGTCGATTGTTGACTAAGTTTCTATTTTTGAGAAACCTTGTGTACGCATGAACTTAGTGGGCCCACAAGTCATCCTCCAAATCTATGGCAGACAACATAGAGCCCATTTGCTATTTTTTTAATAATTCGCAGCCCATTTGCTAATTCTTAAGGAATTTATTACAGCCCATTTTCTGCCCAGGACCACGGTCAAAAAGTTCAACCTTATTTTGCATATTTTGGTGGAGTCCGAACTATTTTAATCCAGAAATGATAAACATTTATTTTTTAAGAACTTATTGATTTGCCAAAAAAATATCGTTTTGTTTTTGTAAGCTAATAAGACGTGGGACAATTGAGTTGGTTTAAGGGAAAACCAGTGGTAAAAAAATCAGTGCTGGGAGGGAAAACAAAAAAAAAATAAGAATGTAAAGATGAAAAGGGAACTTTATGTATTTTCAATATAATAATACATGTATATGAACTAGTAAAACTATAGGTAGAGATTAGAAAACAGAAGTAGGACATGGCGTTTCAAGAGGAAAATAGAACTGGGCTGTGTGTTTGATTCAGTAAAACTGCCTGCGGATGTTCTAAGACAAAATATAACTAAGGCTGGCGGGCCAGAGGCCAGTAGATACCTACTGGATCTTTGTGCCCCGTTGTCTTCATGGGCTGGGCCTGGTAAAAACAAAACCAAGCCTGGGCAGTCTACAGCCCAGTTGAAACTTGCTTGACCTGAAAAAACAATATACCTGCTGGATCCCAGTTATCAGTCTGTACTTGCAGAATTCTCTCGTTTATTGACTACGTTGAAGACTTCATGGGTTTCACCGTCTCAGACGTCAGCATTATTTTTCCATCGTGATAATGTCAGGCCCATTTCTGAGATTAAATCCAAGAATAGCCCTAAGTCACACCAGCCCCAAGATCAACATAACTGGTGGACTTCCTTGATACAGATAACCAGTATAAGATAATATTACACATGGTTGAGTCTGAGGGCTCAACAAAGTTTATTACAAACTGGCTAATAGATGGCCGTGGCGGACTATGACAGTGGTGTGGTGGTGGTACAATACTAGTAAAATAACATAGAACCAAGCATCAATGTGAGTCTTGACTATTTTATTTTTGTAGCGGAAGCTCAGCGGATGATACAAGTGGTAGACTCCTATCTCACAGGTTGACTGACTGGGACTCCTCTAAGCGTCGGGCTCGCTAGCGCAATCCTCCTCCACAAGCTCTTCCTCCTCCAAGTCTGGCCAAGTAAATAGCCAGGGACAAGCCAGTGAGTACGTTGGAATGTACTCGCAAACATTATGAACAAAAGATATAATGGATGCGTATGCTTGTGCTAACTGAAAGTTAAATCATGACAAATAAATGATATGAACATGAACAAAGCATGTTAGTCATGAACAAACTTATTAGAACTTAAACAAATGAATTCCACGGGTAGTCTAGCCAGCCCAAGTGACACTCAGCAAAATAAAAGGAATGCCAGTCGGGTGTCAAGTGACGCCACGGTCGGACTTGAAGAGAAGTGCCAGTCGGGTGTCAAGTGACGCCACGGTCGGACTTGAAGAGAAATGCCAGTCGGGTGTCAAGTGACGCCACGGTCGGGCTTGAAGAGAAATGCCAATCGGGTGTCCACAAGAGTAGTGGCGGAACCGCCTGTTAACTCGAGAAACGCCACGAGAGGTCTTAAAAATAAAATTGAGTGCCCGGGGTAGTCTGGCCAGCCCCTGAGACACTCAGGAAATATAAAAATAAGAGAAACGGGTTAGTCCTCAATAATATTCATGACCATAATAATATTAACATGCATAAGAATATTCATGGTAACATGAGGGTGTCAAAAATTATCCTGCAAAATATTTCAGGCATATTAAAATTATTTCCACCGGAGACCGACACCGGGACTGACACTTGACCCACCCAGCTAACGCCCTGTACCATGGACAACGGCTATTCGAATAGGTTTAAACTCTGCAGAGGGTGTACTCTTTACCCACAAGTAAAGGATTTCTTTAGTCAGCACCGTGACACTGACTAATTCCCATTACGGTCTTTGGGTTGAAAACACACCTGACCAGCACACACCAGATTAACTTTCCAGATGCCAGGAATCACCCAAAGCATCGGTCAAGAAAAACTCTAAGACGGTGAGACCAACGTCCTGCATGGTATCACTATTAATACACGCGGATTCCAAGGGGTGCCCCCCTCTCGTTTACAACCGGAAACACCCATGCCCCCTGACCCGATGACAGGATTTAGTCCAAGGCCCTGGAAACCCTCATCGTGGCCCTCTGTATGTTGTGTACCTGGACAGGGGTTAACAACTTACTCAGCCGTACCTTCCTTGTGGAAGGACTTGTGGCAGCACGGGATCCAGCTAGGTGTAACGGAACAAGACTCGATCTAGGCCGACTCAGGAGGTGTTAATTATCTTCACCGGTATATTCCACATACATCACGTGACACCACCGTGTCAAAAATAATGGCCCGTGCCGCCGGCACGTCCAAGGCAGGAGACACTCTCCTGAATATCTCACAGCTATACAAAGTCAGTAAGTTACCTAGTTTGAGTGAAATGCAAGACAAGCATAAGAAGTGATATGACCAAACATGCATGCACTTGTGATATATGTGGTGCAACACCAACCGATGCAAACATGCAAATGCAAATGCAATCACCATATCCCAAGTTCAATAATGCTTGCCTTGTCCAAAGTAGTCGGGTGAAAACCCTTCGAAATTCTCGGCAAAGTTTCCCTCTTCTTTTTCTGAAAAATATTCAAAGTCGACTCAATTAAAAATTTGTCAACAGTGCAAAAAGTTGTCTCAAAACATTTTTAAATAAATACTAAAAAAAACTAGAGAGAAAAATAAGAATTTCAAAAAAAAGGTTCAACTCAATCAGAGTTATGGTTTAAAAGTTATTAAACTTTCAAAACCAGGGGCTTTTCTATAAAACAGCAGTGCCTGCACAGTTTAATCAGAAAACGCTTCGGGCCGAAGTACGCTTCTCAGCGCGGAAGGCGTAAACAGAAGAATACGCCTTCAATTTAAACAGAGAAAAAGAAAAAAAAAGTGCACGGGGTGGGGTCCACCCGTCAGGTTCAAATTGAACCCGATTGCGCGCGAGACAGAGAGGTGACGGCGGTCGCCGGCGACGATCGCCGGGGTTCCAGCAGCTGGCAATGGTAGGGACGTGTCCGGGATGATGTACCGTGTCGGGGGTTGGTGGTGGTGATCGCCGGAGAGTAGCAGAACGGCGGCGAGGTTAACGGCGGCGGACGGCGGTTCGGTGGTGTTGGGATTTCACCAGAGAGAGCTCGGGGAATGGAATTGGAGCGCGGGATCGATTGTTTGGTGGATGAGATGGCTACTGGTGAAGTTTGAGCTGTGGTGGTGGCGTAACGGCGTCAAGCCGATCGGGAACAGAGGTGGCGGAGCGGTGACCGAAGAGGAGGGAGGAGACCTCCTCGAGGTCAGGGAAGTGGCATAGGGGAGATTGGGAGGTGGTGGAGGCGATGGGTGGTGCGAATGGAGCTCGGGAGCCACTATTTATAGGCTGCCGAGGTGGTCAGTGGCTTGCGGGTGACGCCGGAGTAACTCCGGCCGGTGGGGTGGTTTTGGGCGGTGGTCAGGGACGGTGAGAATTGATGGAGGACGGTGGAGCACTCTGGAAGCCTCAGCGCGGACGAACTTGAGCCCGTAGCCTTATCCACGGGGTGGCTCTGGTACGGCCATGGCGGACGCCGCCCAGCTTCGGCGACTGGCAGGAGGGGTCCAGCGGCTTGGGCGGTGTGGCGATGGCGTAGAGAGGGGCGACGCGTGGAGCTGGTAGGTGGAGAAGGCATTGATGGCAGTGAAGACAGTTGGTGCCCGAGGCGGCTCTGCTCGGCCCGCCGTGGATGAGCTCGGTGGTTGTTACACCGGCCTGCCGAGAGCTCACCGGCGAGGAGAGGCTGGGGAGTGGGCTAGGGCATCGATGCATTGATGAGGAACGGCGACGCCATGGAGGAGAAGGAAGGAGAAGTGTGCACGACATCGATCGCCACTGCCTCTGAAGCTAAATTCAGTTAACTGAATTTCTTCAGGGATGAACAGTGCATAGACATCCATATGTTCCCATGGCAGAGTGCGCTAGGGATTTTTAGAATTTGTGGTAATTTTTGTGGTGAGGTGTTGATGCATATGAGAGGGCCTGGCAAAGTTTGGGAATTTTTGGAGCATTTAAAAATATGTTTGGATCAGAAATATTGAATCTGGTCCAAATTTGGATTGAGTGGAATTTGAAATTTTTGAACTGTGGCACCCCATGTTTTTGGAGAAATGGGTTGTGGGTACCATATGTTTGTTGAGATAATTTTGGTGGAGGTGGAATCCTTGTAGAAATGGTGGTTCCTTTGTAAACCAAGGAATGATGAAAAATACAAATTCCAACTTGGGAATTTATTTGAATTGTGAAAAATATTTTTTTGAGGGGTGGGAGAGATTTGGATACTGCCCTAGAATAATAGAATGACTTGAGGGATAAATGGGAGTGGCAGAAAAATTATTTGGATGATTTTGGAAGGCTAGAAAGAAGTGAAGAGGGCCATTTTCTTTGAAAATTTAATTTATTTCAAAAACGTTCTCATATGAAATTGTTTGAAAACCCCCAAATAATTTTAAATCTTTCAAACAGAATCATTAAAGAAAAATTTCAAAGGGTTTTCAAATGGTAGAAAAGTAATATGATCCAAATATGGTTTTCAAAGCATTTATTTTTAAAGGAAATATTTCAATAATTAAGAAAACATTTTTGGGGTGTTACAACACCTACCCCCCTTAAGAAAAATCTCATCCCCGAGATTTCAGCTGTCCCTCAAACATGTACAGATATTCAGTCCTCAGATGATCCTCTCTTTCCCATGTTGCTTCTTCCTCGGTGTGATTACTCCTCTGAACTTTGTAAAATTTTATCACATTTTGCCGGGTTCTCCGTTCAGACTCCTCCAAAATCTTTATAGGACGTTCCCTATAGGTAAGATCTGGTTGGATATCCTGGTCCTGATGCTAGACTTGCTTTTCTAGGTTACTGACACATCTCCTTAGCTGTGACACATGAAACACATCATGAACCTCTGGTAACTTTGCCGGTAGCTCTAGTTGATAAGCAACCTTGCCTCTTCTTGCAATCACTCTAAATGGTCCAATAAACCTCAGTGCCAATTTTCCTTTGACTTTAAATCTCTGTAGTCCTCTTGTTGGAGATACTCTGAGATACACATATTCATCGGGCTCAAAACTGTTTTGGCGGTGCTTTTGATCATAGTAACTCTTTTGACGGCTCTGAGCTGCTCTCAGTCTGTCCTTAATAAGCTTCACTTTTGTTTCTGCCTCCTTCAGAATTTCGGGACCAAAAATTCGACTGTCTCCGGTCTCAGACCAATTGAGTGGGGTACGACACCTTCGTCCGTACAGCGCTTCAAAAGGTGACATTTTCAAACTGGCTTGATAACTGTTGTTATAAGAGAACTCCGCGTATGGTAAACTGTCTTCCCAGCTAATTCCGTAAGTGAGCACACATGCTCTTAGCATGTCCTCTAATATTTGATTTACCCGCTCAGTTTGTCCTCCGGTCTATGGGTGGTATGCTGTGCTGAACGTCAGTTGAGTCCCTAGGGCTTGCTGTAGGTGCTCCCAAAATCTAGAGACAAATTGGGTGCCTCTATCAGAGACTATGGTCTTGGGTACTCCGTGTAGGCAAACAATCCGGGAGAGGTATAATCTGGCAAGCCTCTGTGTGGAGTATCTGGTTTTTACCGGAATGAAATGTGCCACCTTGGTTAAATAATCTGTTATAACCCAGATATCATCATTTCCGTGTCGTGACCTTGGCAATCCAACGATAAAATCCATTCCTATTACATCCCATTTCCATTCAGGTACTCTGAGTGGCTGCAGTAGTCCTGCTAGCCTCTGGTGTTCTGCTTTTACACGCTGGCATGAATCACAACGTGCGACATATACGGCTATATCTCTTTTCATCCCGTGCCACCAATAATTTTCTTGTAGATCCTTGTACATTTTTGTCCCTCCTGGATGAATAGAATATAGAGTGGTATGGTCTTCTGCCAAAATTTGTTGCTTTAAATCTTCCTTATTAGGCATGCACAATCTTCTTCCGAACCATAAAATTCCCTGACTGTCTATGGTAAATTCAGTCGCCTTGCCCAATTTTATTTTCCTCTTAATCCCTTCAATACTTGGGTGTCCTTTTTGGGCTTCTTTGATCTGATCCTCTAATGTTGGCTTTATTTCCAGTTGGGCAACGGTTCCTTCTGTGACTAGGACCATATTGAGTTTGGCAAATTCCTGATTAAACTCATGCTGTAAGAATTGCGCACTACTATTGTTGGTGCAGGGATTTCGGCTGAGGGCGTCTGCCACAACATTTGCTTTACCCGGATGATAATGAATTCCGATGTCGTAATCCTTTATTAACTCAAGCTAGCGACGTTGTCTCAAGTTTAATTCTGGCTGGGTGAAAATATACTTAAGACTTTTGTGGTCTGTGTATATTTCACATCGTTTACCGAGAAGAAAGTGTCGCCTTTCTTTGAGTGCATGTATTACTGCAGCTAGTTCCAAATCATGAGTAGGATAAATCTCCTCGTGTTGTCGTAGCTGTCTTGATGTATATGCCACGACTTTTCCTTCTTGCATCAATACACATCCTAGGCCTTTCCTGGACGCGTCACAGTATATCTCAAAAAATTTGTGCACATCGGGCACGACCAGAACGGGTGCCGTTGTTAGCCTCTTTTTCAATTCTTGGAAACTTTTCTCACAGGCTTCAGTCCAATCAAACTTCTTATCCTTCTTAAGTAATTGGGTCATGGGTTTAGCTATGATGGAGAATCCTTCTATAAATCTCCGGTAGTAGCCAGCCAGACCAAGAAAACTCCTGACCTCTGTCATGTTTGTGGGTTACTTCCATTCTTGGACAACCTTTGCTTTACTTGGGTCCACTGCTATCCCATCTTATGTCAGTACGTGTCCCAGAAAACCAGCTTCTCGCAACCAAAATTCACATTTACTGAATTTGGCATATAGTTGATTTTTCCTCAATTCCTCCAGGACTATTCGTAGGTGTTGCTCGTGTTCCTCGGGTGTCTTGGAATAAATAAGTATATCATCGATAAATACGACCACGAACTTGTCCAAATATTTCATGAAGACCTTGTTCATGAGATGCACAAAATAAGCAGGAGCGTTGGTTAAGCCAAAAGGCATCACTGTGAACTCGTATAATCCATATCTGGTAGTAAAGGCAGTCTTGGGTATATCTGCCGATCGGATTTTTAATTGATGGTAGCCTAACCTCAAATCTATTTTTGAGAAAACCTTGGCTTCTGCTAGCTGTTCAAACAAGTCATTTATCCTGAGCAGCGGATATTTATTTTTAATGGTGACCATATTGAGTGCCCTGTAATCAATACATAGCCTTAGGGTACCATCCTTTTTCTTAGCAAATAAAACTGGCGATCCCCATGGTGATGAGCTGGGTCGAACATAACCCTTTTCCATCAGTTCCTTAATCTGTTTCTTCAACTCAACCAATTCCGTTGGAGCCATTCGGTACGGCTTCTTATAAATGGGTGTCGTTCCAGGTGCCAATTCAATAACAAATTCAATTTCACGGTCCGGGGGCATTCCTGGTAGCTCTTCAGGAAATACATCGGGGTATTCGCAGACTACAAGAACCTTACTTAATTCTGCCGCATCCACTTGATTTAATTTTCCTTGTGATGCGGAAATTCTCCTTGTGCCAAATTTTATTATCTCTCCTTGGCAGCTTGTAAGAGTCACTGTGCGGTTGTAGCAGTCTATGAAACCTTTATTTTTGGTTAACCAATCCATTCCCAGAATAACATCCAGTTTGACTACTTCCAGAACAATAAGGTTGGCTAAAAATACCATTCCTATGATCTCAATATTCACATCCTTGCAGTACCATTGTGTGCTTGCTTCGATCCCGGGGACTGAATAACCATGGAATTTTGCAAAGGCGAAAAAGAAAATCGATTCTTCGAAGCGAATCTTTTTGAGATACACGAATGGGAAGCTCCGGAATCAAATAAGACTGTAGCATTAATTGAGTTGACAAGAAACGTACCAAACACAATATCTGGTGCATTTTGTGCCTCCTCAAAGGTCATGTGGTTGACCTGTCCCTTCCTCTGGTTGTTATTGGGGTTGAAGTTGTTGCGTTTGGGGGCTGTGTTTGTACCACAGCCATTGTTGTTGGACTTGGGGGCATTATTTCCCTGCTTTGGGCATTGCCTGAAGTAATGCCCTTCTCCTCCACAGGCATAACAGGTGATGCCTGGATAGAATGTCGTATCTTTGGTCCTGTTGTTGAAAGCACTGCGGTTCTGTTGTGGTGCTACCGCTGCTGGTCAGGGTAGCGGAGTTGCTGGTCGGGGTGTTGTAGGCTTCTGAAATTCATTCTTGTGCCTGTTGTTGCGAACCTGAGATGACTGGTTCATACGGCGCTTGCGTATTTCATTCATGTTGCGGTGCTTGTTCTCCAATATAATGGCCTTGTCCACCAGTGTTTTGAAATCAGGAAAGGTGTGGACTACCAGTTGGCACTTTAAAGATGGGATAAGTCCGTCGAGAAAATTTTCCATCTTTTTGTCTTCTGTCATGTATTCGTCGTTGGCGTACCGGGCCAGCTGAGTAAATTGATCCAGATACTGGGCTACCGTGGTGCCTCGCTGCTTGAGATCCTCAAATTCCCTTTTCTTCAATTTCATGATACTGTTAGGAATGTGTGCTCCCCGAAAGTTTTCCTTGAATTGTTCCCATGTCATATTGGCTCCGTTGGGATGGGTGTGGCATAAGTTTTCCCACCATGATGCTGCTGTACCAGAAAAATAGTATGGGGTATAAAGCACTTTTTCCTGGTCCTTACACTGGGCAATAACCAATTTTCTTTCAATATCACGTAGCCAATCATCTGCCTCCAATGGTTTGTCGGTGTGAGAAAACACAGTAGGATTGGTCTTCTGGAGCTCAGATAATTTTGACCTGTTCTGATTTTGTCCTTGGTGATTTCCCATATTGATTAAATGCTGCATCATCTCTTGGTGCTATTGCTGGCTTTGTTCGTACAGACGGCACACTTGTGAAGATGCTGAGTCACTGCCCTGTTGACTAGTCTGTCCTTGTGTAAAATTATTTCCCATTTGTCCATGGTTGCTCTCTGGTGGACTTGGCATAGAACGGGTCCAGGGGCGATGCATTTTCTTTCTGGGGGTATTTGTGTAACACCGATGAGAAAAGAAATTATAACGGCAGCAAATAATTTTTTTAAGAGACTGAAAATAAATCTCCCCCCAGGATGCAAGTACAACAGGTTATATCATACATGCAGGATTTAATTATACAAGCATGACTTAATTATACAAGATGCTTGCAGAAACTGTATACTACATGACCACTTATTCAACTAACGTACTACCTCGTCCCCTCAACGTGCTGTGGTCCGAGTCTGTTACTCGCCATCTTACAAAAAGAAGAAGATACAGAAAATAAATATCTTACAACCATGTCTCATAAAAGACTATTGCGGTGCTGACGCTCGATCTGTCCTCACGGGGTGTCCGAGACATTGTAGGCTCCGCTGAGGGTAAGTCCCAGCTGAGGTGCTGGAGACTCAACCTCCTCCTCCTCCTCTGGAATGGTTTGCAGTCAGGTAGAGGTCGATGCTACGCCTGTCTGAGGTGGCACCATGCGCGTCGACAGTGGAGCTCTGGTCAGAATAGGAGCAGCCAAGCACCTAGCCTTATCACTCGGGGATGAGCGCTGAACCGCGGGCTGAGTAGGAGAATAATGTGGTGGAGTCGGAATACGAGGGGCACGTGGTGAAGGTGAACGGAACTCACTCTTGCGAGTGATCCTCGCATGAGCCAAGTCCATTCTTGCAGCAAGATGGCCGTCCACCAGTGCAGTGAAGACCGACTCTAGTGCCATGATATACTGGACAAGGGGCTCGATCGCCTCATCCCTTTCTCCTGCGGTGCAGGAAAAAGCATAACGGTTGGTAAAAGGAACATGGCATGGAAGGTAGTGATAGGGACGGGTCTGCATAACAGGCAGGATGTCCCTGAGACGAGCAATAGCCTCACAGGCGGCCATCTGGATATCATGCCTCTCAGAGCGCATGACTCTCCCCATAAAATGGTAGTTGCGGAAAGACAAGGTACTTCCACCCCGAATATATACCGAAGCCTGGTACATAGTCAGAGTGTCTGTGATCCTGTCAGAAAAAACGGTGTACTCTGGACGGCTCGAAGATCTCATCGCATCTCTAGCGACGACGGTAAGAAGACGGGAAAATCCCGCAGGCTCGTTGGCGAAAATCTAGGATGGGCAGTTGCCGCTAGACATCTACATCAGTAGACAAAAATCCAAATAGTCATATCATGTGCATATGATGACCATGGGAAAAATGCTACAACGCATGAGATGCATGCTAAAAATGTTAGTACTGACTCGAGTGCTAGCGATCGTGCCTAGGGCTTCCTACAGTCAGCCTGGCTCTGGTACCAAGTCCTGTCGGGTCCATTTTTGAGATTAAATCCCAGAATAGCCCTAAGTCACACCAGCCCCAAGATCAACATAACTGGTGGACTTCCTTGATATAGATAACAAGTATAAGATAATATTACACAGGGTTGAGTCTGAGGGCTCAACAAAGTTTATTACAAACTCGCCAATAGATGGCAGTGGCAGAATATGACAGTGGTGTGGTGGTGGTACAATACTAGTACAATAACATAGAACCAAGCGTCAGTGTGAGGCTTGACTATTTTATTTGTGTAGCGGAAGCTCAGCGGATGATACAAGTGGTAGACTCCTATCTCACAGGTTGACTGACTGGGACTCCTCTAAGCGTCGGGCTCGCTAGCGCAATCCTCCTCCACAAGCTCGTCCTCCTCCAAGTCTAGCCAAGTAAATAGCCAGGGACAAGCCAGTGAGTACGTTGGAATGTACTCGCAAACATTATGAACAAAAGATATAATGGATGCATATGCTCGTGCTAACTGAAAGTTAAATCATGACAAATAAATGATATGAACGTGAACAAAGCATGTTAGTCATGATCAAACTTATTAGAACTTAAACAAATGAATGCCACGGGTAGTCTAGCCAGCCCAAGTGACCCTCAGCAAAATAAAAGGAATGCCAGTCGGGTGTCAAGTGACGCCACGGTCGGACTTGAAGAGAAGTGCCAATCGGGTGTCAAGTGACGCCACAGTCGGACTTGAAGAGAAATGCCAGTCGGGTGTCAAGTGACGCCACGGTCGGACTTGAAGAGAAATGCCAATCGGGTGTCCACAAGAGTAGTGGCGGAACCGCCTATTAACTCGAGAGACGCCATGAGAGGTCTTGAAAATAAAATTGAGTGCCCGGGGTAGTCTGGCCAGCCCCTGAGACACTCAGGAAATATAAAAATAAGAGAAACGGGTTAGTCCTCAATAATATTCATAACCATAATAATATTAACATGCATAAGATTATTCATGGTAACATGAGGGTGTCAAAAATTATCCTGCAAAATATTTCAGGCATATTAAAATTATTTCCTCCGGAGACCGACACCGGGATCGACACTTGACCCACCCAGCTAACGCCCTTGACCGTGGACAACGGCTATTCGAATAGGTTTAAACTCTGCAGAGGGTGTACTCTTTACCCACAAGTAAAGGATTTCTTTAGTCAGCATCGTGACACTGACTAATTCCAATTACGGTCTTTGGGTTGAAAACACACCTGACCAGCACACACCAGATTAACTTTCCGGATGCCAGGAATCACCCGAAGCATCGTTCAAGAAAAACTTTAAGATGGAGAGACCAACGTCCTGCATGGGATCACTATTAATACGTGCGGATTCCAAGGGGTGCCCCCCTCTCGTTTACAACCGGAAAAAAACCATGCCCCCTGACCCGATGACAGGATTTAGTCCAAGGCCCTGGAAACCCTCATCGTGGCCCTCTGTCTGGTGTCCACCTGGACAGGGGTTAACAACTTACTCAGCCGTACCTTCCTTGCGGAAGGACTCGTGGCAGCACGGGATCCAGCTAGGTGTAACGGAACAAGACTCGATCTAGGCCGACTCAGGAGGTGTTAATTATCTTCACCGGTATATTCCACATACATCACGTGACACCACCGTGTCAAAAATAATGGCCCGTGCCACCGGCACGTCCAAGGCAGGAGACACTCTCCTGAATATCTCACAGCTATACCAAGTCAGTAAGTTACCTAGTTTGAGTGAAATGCAAGACAAGCATAAGAAGTGATATGACCAAACATGCATGCACTTGTGATATATGTGGTGCAACACCAACCGATGCAAACATGCAAATGCAAATGCAATCACCATATCCCAAGTTCAATAATGCTTGCCTTGTCCAAAGTAGTCGGGTGAAAACCCTTCGAAATTCTCGGCAAAGTTTCCCTCTTCTTTTTCTGAAAGATATTCAAATTCGACTCAATTAAAAATTTGTCAACAGTGCAAAAAGTTGTCTCAAAACATTTTTAAATAAATAATAAAAAAACTAGAGAGAAAAATAAGAATTTCAAAAAAAAGTTCAACTCAATCAGAGTTGTGGTTTAAAAGTTATTAAACTTTTAAAACCAGGGGCTTTTCAATAAAACAGCAGTCCCTGCATAGTTTAAACAGAAAACACTTCGGGCCGAAGTACGCTTCTCAGCGCAGAAGGCGTAAACAGAAGAATACACCTTCGATTTAAACAGAGAAAAAGAAAAAAAAAGTGCGCGGGGTGGGGTCCACCCGTCAGGTTCAAATTGAACCCGATCACGCGTGAGACAGAGAGGTGACGGCGTTCGCCAGCGACGATCGCCGGGGTTCCAGCAGCTGGCGATGGTAGGGACGTGTCCGGGATGATGTACCGCGTCGGGGGTTGGTGGTGGTGATCGCCAGAGAGTAGCAGAACGGCGGCGAGGTTGACGGCGGCGGACGGCGGTTCGGTGGTGTTTGGATTTCGCCGGAGAAAGCTCGGGGAATGGAATTGGAGCGCGGGATCGATTGTTTGGTGGATGAGATGGCTACTGGTGAAGTTTGAGCTGTGGTGGTGGCGTAACGGCGTCGAGCCGATAGGGAACAGAGGTGGCGGAGCGGTGGCCGGAGAGGAGGGAGGAGACCTCCTCGAGGTCAGGGAAGTGGCATAGGGGCGATTGGGAGGTGGTGGAGGCGATGGGTGGTGCGAATGGAGCTCGGGAGCCACTATTTATAGGCTGCCGAGGTGGTCAGTGGCTTGCGGGCGACGCCGGAGTAACTCCGGCCGGTGGGGTGGTTTTGGGCGGTGGTCAGGGACGGTGAGAATTGATGGAGGACGGTGGAGCACTCTGGAAGCCTCAGCGCGGACGAACTTGAGCCCGGAGCCTTATCCACGGGGTGGCTCTGGTACGGCCATGGCGGACGCCGCCCAGCTTCGGCGACTGGCAGGAGGGGTCCAGCGGCTTGGGCGGTGTGGCGATGGCGTAGAGAGGGGCGACGCGTGGAGCTGGTAGGTGGAGAAGGCATTGATGGCAGTGAAGACAGTTGGTGCCCGAGGCGGCTCTGCTCGGCCCGCCGTGGATGAGCTCGGTGGTTGTTACACCGGCCTGCCAAGAGCTCACCGGCGAGGAGAGGCTGGGGAGTGGGCCAGGGCATCGATGCATTGATGAGGAACGGCGACGCCGTGGAGGAGAAGGAAGGAGAAGTGTGCACGGCATCGATCGCCACCGCCTGTGAAGCTAAATTCAGTTAACTGAATTTCTTCAGGGATGAACAGTGCACAGACATCCATATGTTCCCATGGCAGAGTGCGCTAGGGATTTTTAGAATTTGTGCCAATTTTTGTGTTGAGGTGTTGATGCATATGAGAGGGCCTGGCAAAGTTTGGGAATTTTTGGAGCATTTAAAATTATGTTTGGATCAGAAATATTGAATCTGGTCCAAATTTGGATTGAGTGGAATTTGAAATTTTTGAACTGTGGCACCCCATGTTTTTGGAGAAATGGGTTGTGGGTACCATATGTTTGTTGAGATAATTTTGGTGGAGGTGGAATCCTTGTAGAAATGGTGGTTCCTTTGTAAACCAAGGAATGATGAAAAATACAAATTCCAACTTGGGAATTTATTTGAATTGTGAAAAATATTTTTTTGAGGGGTGGGAGAGATTTGGATACTACCCTAGAATAATAGAATGACTTGAGGGATAAATGGGAGTGGCAGAAAAATTATTTGGATGATTTTGGAAGGCTAGAAAGAAGTGAAGAGGGCCATTTTCTTTGAAAATTTAATTTATTTCAAAAACTTTCCCATATGAAATAGTTTGAAAACCCCCAAATTAATTACCCAAATAATTTTAAATCTTTCAAACAGAATCATTAAAGAAAAATTTGAAACCCAATTAAAATTTGAAAGGGTTTTCAAATGGTAGAAAAGTAATATGATCCAAATATCGTTTTCAAAGCATTTATTTTTAAAGGAAATATTTCAATAATTCAAAAAACATTTTTGGGGTGTTATAGATAATAAGTGCATGCACTTGCTTGCGTACGGCCATGGACCTGCTGGTTCTGTACGGTTAGGCTCAGTATGGACAGCCGTCTTGTGGTTCCACGGACGAATTTCATGCAAATCGGATGGTTTTCAGTGAAAGCAGACTAAATTCATTGCATTTTACATATTTATTTCATTATGGAATATTTTACATATTTCAACTAATAATAACGGACTTGGCTTTTTTTTAGTCCATGGGAGGCGCTTCACGATCGAGGTCGTGACACTTAACTATTCTGGAAGGCCCAAATCCATCGCTCCTCTCTTTAAACAATTTGCAGCTGGGCTTGGCCCACATCCCAGTTCCGACGTGTTGCGTCCAACTATCAGCCTGTGAAACCGGATGGATCCCCTGCGTACTTCGAAGATGTAAAAAAATTGGAGAACTGGGAATTCGAACGGCAGGTGCTTATGCTACCCATCAAATAAAAATCAGGTGCCTAAAAATTTGTTTCGAAACAAATGATTCCGCTTTATATCCATGTCGACCCTCGACATGATGGTTGGAAGCAAATGCCAAGTTCATACCGAAAGATCATTAACAACAATACCAACTTGCGGACGACCAGGTAGTACAAGTACCAATACCAAACTAACTTATAATCTTTTTAGTCCTGGCCCTAGTGTTCGTCTGGTAGAAAATCTTGCAGAGGACCAGCTCCCGCTGCATCTCTTGCTCCAGGTCCCCGAGGTGGTACTGGTGCATCACCCAGTTGGTCCTCTGCTGGTCGAAGTTCTTGTTGGTGTGCAGCACCAGAACCTTTTTGCTGCCCGTCTGCCGGCCGTTGACCATCACCGGCAAGGTATTGCCGGTCTTGTACCACATCGCGTGCATGCCGCACTCTGACTGTATCTTGCGACACGTCCACGTGCCCCTTTTGAACGCCCTGGAGTTGCGCTGGAAGAAATGCTTGCTTAGGCCACTCAGTGTGATACCTGCAGTATTGTCGAATACAGGTTTTAGTGTACGTAGTTGGCATTTTCGTAACATCTTTGGCATGTTGCAGTCACTTGTTTCACTTTTTATTAACTGTCAAATTGTAATTGCTTCACTAGGTCTGCGTCTAAAAAGGAAAATAGAGCTATAAACAAAGGAATATGTTTGTGCAAGCAGACGGCCGATCGGTGTCTCACCTAGAAGTTTCTCAGGATGGGTGTAGCATATGCCGTGCTCGCTGTCGATGGTTGGTATGAACAAATCGATGAGAGGGTGAGATTTCGCACTGTCAGCACTCACTTTGGCCTCAAGGTGCTCGATCAGCTCCTGATCCGTGGGATCGAACTTGACGGCAGCCGGCAACACCGCCCAATCCTTCTTGGACTTGCATCGGTTAATTCCAGCTATATGGTACTCAATGTATGATCAATCGACTGTTTTAAGTGAATGATAAAAGATTGACAAATAAGTGGTACTCCAAATCTGAAGTCCACAATACCCGAACACGCCGCCGGGACTCTTGTGTCACCTCACGCGCAGCGTGTTGTCTGGTCAATTCAATGTGAGGACATGATGAATAATTTGACCGACGTATACTAGTACTACTACTGTACTACTTACTAGTCGTATTTAGTGTCACATTTTAACCATAGGTTTAACTAACAAAATGTCAATGCATGTCACCGAAAATTATACCATTGGAAACTATGTTCAAATACGAATCAAAGGATATAATTTTTTGTGACATGCATTAACATTTAGTTAGTTAAATTTATGGTCAAAATTTGACACAAATTACAAAGGGGACCAATAAACCAGGAGGGAGGTAGTAGTACGAGTAGCGCAATATATGGTATAGAGGACTAGTACAAATTTAGAAATGGAGTAAGAAGTTACAAGGTTGTGCGACAGACTTTGTAGGCTACATGAGTAATACAAAATATAATTCCCATTGGACAACACTTTCAGCAACAAGTACGGACTTGAAGCCTAATTGATATATATATATATATATATGGCTTCTGCACAACATCTCCATCATCATTATCAGTACATCCTACGCAGGTGTGTTAGGATGCACTTGATCCCAGAAAGGTATCTATCCTTCAAACTAACAACAGTACATAATATCCAGCAAAAGAGGGCCAGCAGCAGGATCAAGTTGTGCATATTTGCTATTGGCATGAACCACATCGCCGCATGTCGGTTTTGCAAAAGCCATTCGTCGCATGGAAGCTTGATGCCTTTCACACACTGAAGATTATCTGGCAACAAGCTGTGTCGACGAATCTCTGGATATGGTGATTCATGAAACCCATGGTACGATGTGTAAACACAGTTCCCCCTGGCGAATGGAAGTTGCATAGCACGGTAATCATTATCGGTGATATGATCGATGATTGGTTGGATGATCGGATAATTGAGCCTGAGGAACATGGAGTGGTTGCCGAGGCTATCAACCCGCCTCCAGTTGAATACGCCTGGCCCAACGGAGCTGGGATCTTTCTCGAACATGAAGCAGCCATAGCCATCACAGTCACGAACGCCCCAGGCATTGTACTGCATGTGGTTTGATGAAATGGTTTGGTCAATTTGGTACGTGCGAATGAGCATCAAATGACTGCCATCAGTTGAACGAGTGATAAACCACCACCCATTGACTGGTATGATTCCAGGTCCTGGAATCATGAAGGCCAGCGCATTTGCGTCTGCTGCAACAAATCAAATTGGAGACCAAAAAGACAAAAATATACAATCATGTTCAGAGTATGTGTGGAATTAAGATTATTATAACAGTGACACATATCATAGATAGAGAATTGCAATGCCGTGGTCATAATCATACCCCAAGTTAAAAAAAAATAAGCCAATGGCTTTCATATTCTAGCAATATGTCATGGTTCAAACATCATGTAACAATGAGAGGAAAACAACTATGACAGGGCCTACTCATATTCTACCATAGCATTTACTACTGTTCTCATATCAACTCTAAACAATAACATGCGTGGTTATAAAAATCTTGGAAATGAGAGTAACATATAGCAATCATGAGGTTATACTCATAATATCTATTCTAACAATCATTAGATGCCAATTGTTCTCATATCAACTCTAACAACAACATGTGTGGTCATAAAATTCTAGGAAATGAGAGGAACATATAGCAATGATGTGGTTATAGACATACTATCTATTCTAAATTTGTAACAATCAACAGGCAGTCGTATTCATAAGGTACAGATGAGATGAGATAGAAAAATTACACGATGATAGATTCCACCAGTATAGGCAGCCAATCTGTGCGTCGACCGCGTAAACAATGCCATCGTGCACTATAGCATCAGACAGTAATGGAGGCTCAACAGGATTGACGATGAGCCATAACCATGTATGGCGACCGGATTCCAGATAGACTAATCCCATGTCGAACAAGGCAATGAGCTTGTAATCCATGCAGTCTTCTGATGGTGTGGTCACTTCGCAGATTACAACCTTCAGCAAACGAAGGTCGCACCAAAAGCTCGACGCGTCTCGTGCATAGTAGGCAGGAGTGTCCGGCGGGCCGCGAGGCTCGATGGCGGCGGTATCCAACGATGGAAGGGTGATCTCTCGCTGGGTGTAGATATCCACGAGACGCCACGGACTACCGGATTGGTGGATGAGGACAATCCAGTTGGCCTTCAGGCCCGCCCAGTAGTGGCCACGCATGAAGGACAGGTGGACGGGTAGTGGTAGCATCTCGAGGGGCACCACGGCAACCTCCATGGGATCGTCAAGTCGGTGTCTGTGCCACCTGCGAGGATCGGGCATCAGCAAGCAGGGTGTCTTGAAAAGGGCCGGCCGGTTGCAGACGAGTAGACGGTACAAATACACCGAGCATGCGGCCAGATGGACGGTGCTGAGCAGGTCCATACGATTACAGATCTGCTCCAAGAGAACATTGGGGAGGGAATTCCAATTGCGGCTCTGCGTGTCAGTCGGTTCTGCCATAGGGTTTTTAGGGCGCTGAGTGATTGGGGTTTTTGGTGCCTGCGAGCGAGCGGGGAAGTGGATTCGGGCGGGCGAGCGAAGAAGATGGCGTGTGTGGCCGAGCAGTGAGCGGGGGGATATGGTACGCGCGAGCTACCAAGGAAGATGGCACGGGCGGGCGAGCAGTGAGCGGGGGGAAATGGTGTGCGGCCGACGATGGGGAAGAGATGAGGAGGAAGAAGAGAGGAGGAAGAAGAGGGAAAGACAGGGAAGAAAGTGCATTAAATCTCAATTCTACTAGTACTACTACCAGGATATACCGTCCTTCGGAGTGTAAATAGTTAAGCCGATGACATGTGGGTCTACCTCAAGAGGGCCCATATGTCAGTTAATGGAAGAGAGAGGTGCGTAGGCGTATTTACGGAAGCGTGCTCCACTGGCAAACATGATGGCAGTACTGGTTAAGGCTGATTTAGTAACACCAACACGCTGGTTCAGCTTATTAATTAAGTGTCCCATCTGCTGCATCGTGTATTGTCACTTCACTGTGAAGACTAGTTGAATAGTTCTCTCTGACCGAGATGGGGAATAATGGATCGCCAATACTTCCTATCTACAGTATCCCTATGCCTCTACTCTCATCCTGTCCAACAAGATGAAACATTGGCCAAGGCACTCGGCGCCAATAATGTAGGAGTACTAGTAGTATTTTGTGTCAAACTTTGACCATATATTTAATTAATAAAATGTTAATGCATTTTACCAAAAATCATATCACTGGATTCGTATTTGAACATAGTTTTTAATGGTATAGTTTTTTATGACATGCATTGATACTTTGTTAGTTAAATTTTTGGTCAAAATTTTACACTAAGTATGAAGGGGACCATTAAACCAGGGCGGAGGTTTATATACAGGTCAATAAAAAATTTATCAACCAAGGTAGTAGTAAATGATGAGTGCCCGAAGATTTTTTTTCCGAAAGTACTCAATAATGGGCTCGTTTTCCTCAAGAAAATTGTGTTTACGAACGTATTAATTGGAATGCATGCGTGAGGAACAAATGACCAGAACTTTTAGAGTAGTCACAATGGGTAGTAACTTAGAGTAGTAACATGCATATATTACTAGTCTATGTTACTACCTCTATAGTGGAGAGTAACATATGTGTGGTGTCATGCAACACTTCATTTATTAGTTTGTAGACTCATCTTGTCTTGGTATGTGTGATGTTACAATAACTAGCTATGTTACCACATGCCTCTCTTACCTCAGTAATTACTCGCCACATCATCTGTTTTGCCTAGAGATGTGTGATGTTACCACCTATGTTACTCCCACTGTGGGTAGTCTTACACGCATCGGTGAGTTTTCTCTTAATTCTTGCATGCAATGTTTTAATGAAGCTTGAAATATGAACATGTCAATGGGAGGGAGTAAAAGCCTCATGCATGCATGCACGCACGCAACACTCACGCATCCATGCGGCACACAGCACACGACGCAACACACACGCTCACGCTCAAGTGCTCAACCTACTCCCTCTGTCCGTGGAAGACTGTACATATAGAGATTTACGCATTAACCAAGAGGAACCGGAACTTCATGGCATAATTAACGCCCAAAAGTAGCAGACTTATGTGTGCATGCGACCATTGAGAGAAGAAGATTAAATGAAGGTTGTTGCATGCTGTAATTAAGGATAGACATGTAGCCTATAGCTAGAGCACAAGTTGGTGCATTAGTCAATCAATATCGATTAGATTAAAGGCTAAGTGCATTGGAAGTGTAGATGTACACTCTTTGTTGGAAGACCAAGGGAGTACATGTGCATGCACTCACATACACAGCCAGGGTGGTTCGCGCGCATGGGTTGGACTCTTGTCGCGCCTGCGTAAAGTTTTATTTAACTGATTTCTTTGCTCTGCCAACTGACAGGTGGGACCCAGAAACCAGGTGTCAATTTAACCAGTCAACAAAGTGCCACGTCGAGTATGTGGACGATCAGTAGGGTACAATATGGTGCTCTACGGTGAGCTAGTGACCGTATAATCACCGCAAAACTATATAGTGACCGTAATGAGCGTATTGTTACATACGTTGACCACCAGTGTATTTTTGTCGTTTCAAATTAAGCCATATTAACCGGACAGGACGCAGTATGGACTAGTACTGCTTTGATGTGTCTCATCAACTCGCCGAACGAGGAGAAGCTTCCTTACTATGCCCTCTCCCTCGCCCACGCGCGATGGCTCACAGGACGAGGAGAAGCTTGCTTACTACGTATGCCTACGCCCTCTCCCTCGCCCACGCGCGCGGTGGCTCGCAGGACAAGGAGAGGGTTTTGACTACAGCGCCCTCTCCCTCGCCCTCGCCCTCGCCCTCGCGGTGGACGTGCAGCAGTTCATTCGGTGTCAGATTGCCAGAAGCATATTGTACTGTAGTATTATCATTGTTGGACCTTCCGAAGAGGCGAAGAGCCAAGTGCAAGGTTCACATGAGTACGAACTGTTGAACCTCCCGAAGAGGCAAAGAGCCAAGCGCAAGGTTTTATAGGAGTTGTCGTCCTAGTAGGAGTACTACAACTATAGCAAACGATGCTACGATGCCACCACGTCACCTATATCCAAAGCTGTGCCACCTTTTTTTCTCAAAGAGCGTGTTGGAGCCCGTACAACAACCACACAAGTTGCACGTACACATAACACATTTACTAGTAATAAATTCTAAAGGACAAATGCCAGTATGCCACACAAGTTCATCTCCACTTCATGTGATAAATTTGTGCACGACTAGTCTACATATATTCAGAGCGCTACCATTCACAATTTACCATACTCCACTTACACATTATAGACGGGCTCCATGTCCTCCTCCAGGTTCCAGTCCCAGGTGTTCTTCATGGATGGCACGATCCATAGCGATGGGCAACGGGAATCATTGTCGCAGCTTTCTAGTATGGTTCCACACGATGGAGACTCATCCAAGCTGAAGCGGCATAAATCAGGGATAGCGTGTCCCAGCATGTCGTTCATCCGGCGGTGCGCACTGAAGACACAACCATGCTTCATGAACGGCAGGCCTTCGGTGTCGTGCACGGAAGGTGGCATCCGCTTCACAATGGGGTAGCTGTCCCCAATGAAAAGCGAGTACTCTCCAAGAGTGTTCCTCAGCACCCACATAGCACCACGGGGGTCGAACTCGGCGCCGTTCATCTGGTACATGCGGCTGATACGTCTCCAATGTATCTATAATTTTTTATTGTTCCATGCTGTTATATTATCATTCTTGGATGTTTTACAATCATTTTATAGTCATTTTATATCATTTTTTTGGTACTAATCTATTAACATAGTGCCAAGTGCCAGTTGCTGTTTTCTGCATGTTTTTTACATCACAGGAAATCAATACCAAATGGAGTCCAAACGCAGCGAAACTTTTTATGGATTTTTTTGGACCAGAAGACATCTAGTGGGCCGGAGAAGCGCCTGGGGGTGCTCCGAGGGGAGCACAACCCACCATGGCACGCCTGGAGGCCCAGGCGCGCCCTGGTGGGTTGTGCCCAGCTCGGGTGCCCCCCGAACCGCCTCTTTGCTCCATAAATACCCCAATATTCCAGAAACCCTAGGGGAGTCGACGAAAATCAATTCCAGCCACCGCAGAGTCCAGAACCACCAGATCCAATCTAGACACCATCACGGAGGGGTTCACCACTTCCATTGGTGCCTCTCCGATGATGCGTGAGTAGTTCTTTGTAGACCTACGGGTCCGTAGTTAGTAGCTAGATGGCTTCCTCTCTCTCTCTTGATCCTCAATATAATGGTCTCTTGGAGATCCATATGATGTAACTCTTTTTGCGGTGTGTTTGTTGGGATCCGATGAACTTTGAGTTTATGAGCAGATCTATCTTTTTATCCATGAAAGTTATTTGAGTCTTCTTTAATCTCTTATATGCATGATTGCTTATAGCCTCGTATTTCTTCTCCGATATTTGGGTTTTGTTTGGCCAACTTGATCTATTTATCTTGCAATGGGAAGAGGTGCTTTGTAGTGGGTTCGATCTTACGGTGCTTGATCCCAGTGACAGAAGGGGAACCGACACGTATGTATCGTTGCTACTAAGGATAAAACGATGGGGTCTATTTCTACATAAATAGATCTCGTCTACATCATGTCATCGTTCTTATTGCATTACTCCGTTTCTCCATGAACTTAATACACTAGATGCATGCTGGATAGCGGTCGATATGTGGAGTAATAGTAGTAGATGCAGGCAGGAGTCGGTCTACTAATCTTGGACGTGATGCCTATATAATGATCATTGCCTGGATGTCGTCATGATTATTTGAAGTTTTATCAATTGCCCAACAGTAATTTGTTCACCCACTGTTTGCTATTTTTCTCAAGAGAAGCCACTAATGAAACCTACGGCCCTCGGGTCTCTTCTTTAATATATTTGCCTTTGCGATCTATTTTCCTTTGCTTTTATTTTTAGATATATTAAACCAAAAATACAAAAATACCTTGCTGCACTTTATTTTATTTGGCGTTCGATCTATCAATATTTACTACTCTCTCACGTCCGTTTGCCAATTTCTGGCGCCGTTGCCCGAAAGGGATTGACAACCCCTTTTACACGTCGGGTTGCGAGTATTTGTTATTTGTGTGCAGGTGCTGTTTACATAGTGTTGCTTTGTTCTCCTACTGGTTCGGTAACCTTGGTTTCATCACTGAGGGAAATACCTACCGCCGCTGTGCTGCATCATCCCTTCCTCTTTGGGGAAATACCGACGTAGCTTCAAGCCGCATCAAAAGGAATTTCTGGGGCCGTTACCGGGGAGGATCTTCAACATATACTAGGTTCCTAATCACAAATCTCATCTCCTTGCAATTTACATTACTTGCCATTTACCTCTCGTTTTCCTCTCCCCCACTTCACAAAAATTTGCCGTTTTATTCGCCCTCTTTTTCGTTCGCCGTTTTCTTGCCGGATCTGTTTTTGAGTGCAATCTTGTTGCGTAGTCACAATGACTCAAGAGAACACCAAGTTGTGTGATTTCTCAAATACCAACAACAATGATTTTCTTAGCACTCCGATTGCTCCTCCAGCCACTAGTGCGGAGACTTGTGATATTAATACTGCTTTGCTGAATCTTGTTATGAAATATCAATTTTCCGGTACTCCTAATGAGGATGCCGCGTCCCATCTTAACACATTCGTGGAATTATGCGATATGTGGACAATGATGTTGTGAAGTTAAAATTATTTCCGTTTTCTTCGCGAGATCATGCAAAAATTTAGTTTTCTTCTTTGCCTCGTAATAGTATCGATTCTTGGAATAAGTGCAAAGATGCTTTTATCACTAAGTATTTTCCGCCCGCAAAAATTATTTCCCCTAGAACCCAGATCATGAATTTCAAGCAACTTGAACATGAGCATGTAGCACAATCTTGGGAAAGGATGAAAATGATGCTAAGGAATTGCCCAACTCATGGGTTAAATCTTTAGATGATCATACAAAAATTTTATGCGGGGTTGAATTTTGTTTCTCGTAATCTTTTAGATTCTGCCGCGGGTGGTACTTTTATGGAAATTACTTTGGGTGAAGTGACCAAATTGCTTGATAATATCATGGCAAATTATTCACAATGGCATACCGAAAGAGCTCCTACTAGTAAAAAGTTAATTCGGTTGAAGAAATTTCTTCTTTGAGTGAAAAAGTTGATGCTCTTATGAAATTGGTTGCTAGTAAAAGTGCTCCTATTGATTTTAATGATGTGCCTTTGTCTACTTTGATTGAGCAAAATAGTGATGCCGTAGATGTGAATTTTATCTCGTGAAACAATTTCAATAACAATGCTTATAGAGGTAATTTTAATCCTAGGCCTTTTCCTAGTAATTCCTCTAATAATTATGGTAATTCCTATGGTAATCCTTCTTATAATAATAATAGGAACACCTCTGATCTTGAGAATAATATTAAAGAATTTATCAATACTCAAAAAGTTTTCAATGCTTCGATGGGAGAAAAGTTGAATAAGATTAATGATTTGTCTAGAAGTGTTGATAGAATTTCTCATGATGTGGAAAATCTCAAGATGAAAATTTTTGTGCCTAAAGTTGAGTAATCAATTAAAGCTCTTTATGTTTCTATGGATGAAAGTAAGAAAAGAACCGCTATGCTTAGAGCTAGAAGAGAATTTTTAGAAAAGGCGTTTTCTAGTGATTGCTTTCATAAAAGTGATGAAGATCTTAAAATGATTGGTGTTTCTTCTATTGATTCCTTGTTTAGTAAAATTAAGATTGATGAAAAAGGGACTGGAGAAGAGTCAACTTTAGTTAGAAGGCATCCCGATAATTTGGAGGGTGAAAATCTTGTTGAAAAATTTGATAAAAGTGGGTTTGAAGAGGTCAAGACTTTAACTAGTGATGTGCCCACTATTTTGGATTACAAAGACTTTAATTATGATAGCTGCTCTTTGATTGATTGTATTTCTTTATTGCAATCCATGATAAATTCACCCCATGCTTATGAACAAAATAAAGCTTTTACTAAACATATTGTTGATGCTATGATGAAAGCTTTGGAAGAAAAGTTGGAATTAGAAGTTTCAATTCCTAGAAAATTACATGATGAGTGGGAACCTACTATCAGTCAAGATTAAAAATTATGAGTGTTTTGCTTTATGTGACTTGGATGCTAGTGTTTCTACAATTCCGAAATCTTTATGTGATGTGCTTGGTCTTACCGATATTGAAGAATGCTGTTTAAATTTGCACTTGGCGGATTCTACTATTAAAAAGCCTATGGGAAGGATTAATGATATTGTTATTCTTGCAAATAGGAATTATGTGCCCATAGATTTTATTGTTCTTGATATTGATTGTAATCCTTCTTGTCCAATTATTCTTGGTAGACCATTTTTACGCACAATTGGTGCTGTGATTGATATGAAAGAAGGCAATATTAAATTTAAATTTCCACTAAGGAAGGGTATGGAAAACTTCCCTAGAACAATAATTAGGCCTCCATATGAATCAATCATGAGGGCATCTTATGGATCTCGAAACAAAGATGACAAAACTTAGATCCTTGATTTATGCCTAGCTAGGCGCGTGAAACAATAGCGCTTGTTGGGAGGCAACCCAATGAATAAAATTTATTTTTACTTTTTGCTTTTCTGTTCTTGAGTGTTTGCACAATTATGCTACTGTTATAATTGTGTTTTTTGTCTTTTATTTAGTGTTTGTGCCAAGTAAAGCCTTTAGGATTATGTTGGGTGATAGTTGATTTGATCTTGTTGGAAAACAGAAACTTTTGCGTCCAGTAAAACAATTTTAAAATTCACGTCAGAGACTAAAAATTCTGATTTTTTTACACACGATTAATATACAAATTTATCACGTGGTACTAATTTTTCAGAATTTTTGGAGTTTCACAAGTATTCGAAATATCCAGATTGCTACGGACTGTTCTGTTTTTGACAGATTCTGTTTTCTTTGTGTTGTGTGCTTGTTTTGATGATTCTATGGTTTTCTTTGAAGATTTTTTTGCCATAGAAAGTTGGAATACAGTAGATATAATGCAAGAATAAAATTTGAATTGGTTTTATATAGTACTTATAGTAGTGATTTGTTTTCTTATACTAACGGATCTCACGAAAGTTTTGTTGGAGTTTTGTGTGATTGAAGTTTTCAAGTTTTGGGTTATCTTACGATGGATGAAGGAATAAGGAGTAAGAAGAGCCTAAGCTTGGGGATGACCATGGCATCCCAAGCTATTATTCAAAGAGAAGCAAGCAACTAAGCTTGGGGATGCCCCGAGTGGCATCCCCTCTTTCTTCTAACGACCATCGGTTTTTTACTCGAAGCTATATTTTTATTCGTCACATACTATGAGTTTTGCTTGGAGCGTCTTTTATGATATGAGTCTTTGCTTGTTTTTCTTTGTGTTCTAAGTCATTAATCCTTGCTGGACACACCTATTTGAGAGAGCCAAAATTATGCCATGACTTGTTAGAATTGCTCTCTATGCTTCACTTAAATTTTTATGAGCTATGGATTTGCTCTAGTGCTTCACTTATATCTTTTTGAGCACGGCATGCTTTAGTATTTTTGAAGAAATTCTCTCATGCTTCACTTAGATTTATTTGGGAGTTAGTAATTTTTTTTAAGAAATTCTCTCTTGCTTCACTTAAATTAATTTGAGAGAAAGAAGTATTATGCTCATGATCTTCACTTATATTTGTTTGAGCTTATCAAAAGCAACACATGAAAATTAGATCCAAAGTGATAGATATCCAAGAAGGATATAATAAAAAATTTCATGAAGATCATTGGACAAAATAAAATTGATTCCTTGTAATAGTTTTTGAGATATGATGATGTGATATGTGAGTTATGTTGACGAGTAATTGTGCTTTAGTAAGAATATTGATGTTAAGGTTTGTGATTCCCTATGCAAGCACAAAAGTCAATAGTCATGCAATGAAATTATATCCTACTTGTGGTGCATTATTTGGTGTTAATTATGCTTAATGCTCACTTACGAGATTATTCGTTTTTTGGTTGGTCGCTTCTCAATCTTTTGCTAGCCTTCATTTTGCACTAAGTATGATCACTACTTGTGCATCCAAAACCCTTTAAACCAGTTTTGCCACATGAGTCCACTATATCTACCTATATGCGGTATTCTTTTGCCGTTCTAAGCAAATTTGTATGTGCCATCTCTAATTTTCAAAATAAACTTCTCTTTTGTGTGTCCGTACCGCTCGCGAGGCGGTGAGGGGTGGCTAATATTTTCCATGCTAGATGTGTTATTCTCACGATGAGTGTTTATTCACTTGTCATTGCACGAGAGTAAGGCAAAGGTATTAGGGATGCCCAGTCCCGAAATGAAAATTGAATTTACTTTATGTTGTCAAATAATAAATTCCTTGGAAAGTGTTGGTATGGAGGGCACCCGTGGATACGGCTAGCCATGGAAATTAAAAGAAATGGTGGAAAAAGGAATAAACTTTATTTTCTGTTTGGGAACCGCCTATGATATATCTAGCATGGAAAGTGTTGGGAACTCTAAGTCGTTTTCATTGGTGGGAAAAGCACACCTCCCAAAATGTTTTTATCTCTAATTTTTTCGCTTTGAGCTCTGGCACCTCTACAAATCCCTACTTCCCTCTACAAAGGGCCTTTCTTTACTTTATGCAATTTTTATTTTTAATTTGAGTCTCCATTTTCTCTTATAAAGCACCAACTAGGAGGAACTATGATCGTACTTGAGCATTGGGTGTAGTTAATATGCGAGTGTGTTTCATGAATGGATCAATGGTTGAGCATGATGGGCTAGGGATAACTTATTTTAGCGTTGATATTTTGAAAGACATAGTTGCTTGTTGATATGCTTGAGTATTTAAGTCATCATGTCAAAACTAGACTATTGCTTTGAATCATATAAAAGTCCAAATGTCCATGCTATAAAGGAAAGAATATGAGATGACATGTTAGGCAGCATTCCACATCAAAAATTCTGTTTTTATCATTTACCTGCTCGAGGACGAGCAGGAATTAAGCTTGGGGATGCTGATATGTCTCCAATGTATCTATAATTTTTGATTGTTCCATGCTGTTATGTTATCATTCTTGGATGTTTTACAATCATTTTATAGTCATTTTATATCATTTTTTTGGTACTAACCTATTGACATAGTGCCAAGTGCCAGTTGCTATTTTCTGCATGTTTTTTACATCACAGGAAATCAATACCAAATGGAGTCCAAACGCAGCGAAACTTTTTGTGGATTTTTTTGGGACCAAAAGACATCCAGTGGGCTGGAGAAGCGCCTGGGGGTGCTCCGAGGGGTTGGCGCGCCCTGGTGGGTTTTGCCCACCTCGGGTACCCCCCGAACTGCCTCTTTGCTCTATAAATACCCCAATATTCCAGAAACCCAAGGGGAGTCGATGAAAATCAATTCCAGCCGCCGCAGAGTCCAGAACCACCAGATCCAATCTAGACACCATCACGGAGGGGTTCACCACTTCCATTGGTGCCTCTCTGATGATGCGTGAGTAGTTCTTTGTAGACCTATGGGTCCGTAGTTAGTAGCTAGATGGCTTCCTCTCTCTCTCTCTTGATCCTCAATACAATGGTCTCTTGGAAATCCATATGATGTAACTCTTTTTGCGGTGTGTTTGTTGGGATCCGATGAACTTTGAGTTTATGATCAGATCTATCTTTTTATCCATGAAAGTTATTTGAGTCTTCTTTGATATCTTATATGCATGATTGCTTATAACCTCGTATTTTTTCTCCGTTATTTGGGTTTGGTTAGGCCAACTTGATCTATTTATCTTGCAATGGGAAGAGGTGCTTTGTAGTGGGTTCGATCTTACGGTGCTTGATCCCAGTGACAGAAGGGGAACCGACACGTATGTATCGTTGCTACTAAGGATAAAACGATGGGGTCTATTTCTACATAAATAGATCTTGTCTACATCATGTCATCGTTCTTATTGCATTACTCCGTTTCTCCATGAACTTAATACACTAGATGCATGCTGGATAGCGGTCGATGTGTGGAGTAATAATAGTAGATGCAGGCAGGAGTCGGTCTACTAGTCTTGGACGTGATGCCTATATAATGATCATTGCCTGGATATCGTCATGATTATTTGAAGTTTTATCAATTGCCCAACAGTAATTTGTTCACCCACCGTTTGCTATTTTTCTCAAGAGAAGCCACTAGTGAAACCTACGGCCCTTGGGTCTCTTCTTTAATATATTTGCCTTTGCAATCTATTTTCCTTTGCTTTTATTTTCAGATCTATTAAACCAAAAATACAAAAATACCTTGCTGCACTTTATTTTATTTGGTGTTCGATCTATCAATATTTACTACTCTGTCATGTCCATTTGCCAATTTCTGGCGCCGTTGCCCGAAAGGGATTGACAACACCTTTTACACGTCGGGTTGCGAGTATTTGTTTTTTGTGTGCAGGTGTTGTTTACGTAGTGTTGCTTGGTTCTCCTACTGGTTCAATAACCTTGGTTTCATCACTGAGGGAAATACCTACCGCCGCTATGCTGCATCATCCCTTCCTCTTTGGGGAAATACCGACGTAGCTTCAAGCCACATCAGCGGCATCTCAGATCTGGACACATGGTGACGTACATAGTCAAGGTCCATGAATAATAATGTTGTGCTCAAATATGGCGGTCAGTAATATTGTGTAGCAAATAGTACTACTCCGGTATAGAGGAAGTAAAAAAACCGGATATTATATATAACCACTCTTGGCTACATGGATGAGATAGTAAGACATGGAAAAACCAAAATGGTGGGAGCTAGTGGGTTCAAGTCTTCAAGGGCCTAGCTAGCTATACACGTCCTCCAAGGTAAAAAGTACTCCTACTAGTACTAGTAAGTAGTACAACAATGAAAGAGAAGGCGAGAGGGTTAAAAAAATATAATACTAAATTGTACTACTAGTACAGTAAACATGTCCCAGTCAAGAAAAGAAAATAACTAACAAGTACTACTCTACTACTCTAACACACAGCAATGAGAAAATGGAATACCTGGGTAGATGGTGACGGTCTGATCGTGGTAGATTGTGTGACCATGTTGCACATCAGTGGTACCATGGGTAACAATTGCTAAGATAGTTGATCCCAATATGCCAAAGTCAGCTACACGGCTCCAGGTTAGACCGAATCGTGGATGCAAATGTACATCCAGGATCGGCGATCTTATTTTGATCGGGGGATGACTGGTCCCTGCAAAATAATGGAGTACCGTTAGGGATGCAAATGATGGTTTGTGCATTCTGTTTGTAATCTCCCGTACCGTAGGATGGCAACCAGATGAAACAAGCCCCCTGCCTTGTCACCGCGAAGATGCGGCCTACATGGCGCACGGCGTCTTCAAACATGTAGGGGTACAAATCTGCCGCGGCCAACATGTGCCAGCCTCTGCCGTTACTTCCTCTTGTATTGACGGCAATCCTTATGTCGAACACCGCGATGAGATAGTAATCGTCGTAGCCACGTCGCTTTGTCGGCAGGTCCGCAATTGCTATCTTCTTTCATCTCATGTAGGCATCATCATACGTATTCAAGCCCAGCCAGTCCGGAAGGCCGATCCCAATTGTGGAGAAGGGGTCTACGGGAACGGCCGCACTGCTGTGGATGTTGTGCAAAATGATGGTGGTATCCGGCCGGAGGTATGCATGCCAATCTTTGTTGGCACCAACCCAGACCTATATATAAGACGGTGGGCAGCGGAGAAATTACGGGATGGAATAACTAAGTACTACATGATCAAACTCCATGACTGACCTGCTCATCGGACATAATCCGACTACCTCTCAACATCGGCAACTCTAGCGGAGTCAATGTGCAACCATGGCCAGGGAGCGGTGGACTGTTCGAAGGATTGTCCCATAGAATAACCTTCTCCTCGAGGACGCATGGAAGACCAACAAGCATGGCCTTTTCCCAAGCCTGTTTAAGCACCGTCTTAAAAAAGTTGGTGCAGGAAGCACCGAGTCTTGCGGCGGTGAGGACGTCGGAGCGGCGTGCGATTTCTCCCAGAGGATCGTCGTCCAAGGTCTCCCAGCCCCGATGAGGAGGAGAACCGCCTGGCGAATCCATGGGAGCAGCGATGAACTGCCTTGGTCTCTTCGGGGGGAGGGGAACTGGCGCGGAGGAGATAAGAGCGTAACCGCAGGGCCTCGTATGCGGGCACGCATAGTGGCAGTGCCTCGTGCCCCATGATGGTGAGGCTATTATTTACTATGTACTCGTTCTGTAGCAGTAGTAGTACTACTTTCTCAACTAGTAGTGCGATGTATACTGTACTTCTATAGTGCACCAGTTTTGAACTCTTGAATCTCAAGGCCAAGGAGCTACAGTTGCAAGTGGAGGGTACTACTATTATCTAGAACCATCATTGTACTATCAATGCAGGGAAAGTACACCTGCGTAGTGCGTACTCTTCGTGCTCTATTCAAGCGCGTAGCTGGCCTACTCAGCCGCTCCTCTCACGCACACACTAGCAGCCTGTTTATCAGCGACGGTTACTGCGGGGGCAGAACATTTGAGTTCTTTGATACAGCGAGACTAGGCTTTTCGCTTCCATTTGTGGAGGTGTAATGGATCTCGTCGAACTTTGTTAGTAGTTCCTTCTTTATGAATGAGATGAGGCAAAGCTTTTGCCTCCGTTTCAAAACAAAAAAAAATCACGTCAAGAGGAATTTCTTTTATAGAGCCGATAATGGAGCGAAGTCCATGCGTGCAACGCCACAAGCTACAGAGTAGTAGAGTACTAGTAGCACTTTACGTACAGAGCCATATTGCACAGTTCCCAATGCCGTGCCAGGCTTTTCTGGCTCCTCGGGCTTAATTGGGAGGTGCTAGTTTAAATATGCTAGCTGATGAGGAGGCTGCAAGCGAGGTGCGGCTAGGGCGAGCACGCAGGCGAGAAACTTTGCATGGTGTGAATTGATATATAGGAGTACTACACGTCCGTTCGACTTCAAAAGTCAAACTACCAGTGTACAATATTGGCTCGCAGCGAGGTTACTATTTAAAAAAAAGGCCGCAGTGCGTTCGGCCTGGATCGAACCCACAAAACGAGCTATACACTCCCGCGACCACTAGTACTACTCGTTGGAGTACAACGCAACCTAGAATCGCCTTTTGTTACTAGTACATTATTCCTTACAAGAAACTACTAGTACCACTTACCAACCAGCCCTACCAAGAAACGACTACTCTACAAAGTGCCGTTATAGGCATGTTTTAACCCATGTCGCCCCTTAAGTCAACGCCTTCCATTCGACCGGCAAGTTAGGCGTTATGACTTGTGGGACCTACATATCAGTCTGGACAAAAATCCTCGAGTGACCCCCTACCTCTGGCCCGTCCACCTAGTCATCCGCGACCATGGGACGCAGCTACCACCGCCGGCAGAAGGCGAGGTCAAAACCGCCAGCTGTGCGGAGCCCATCTTGCGGCAGCCCGGATGCCAGCTCCGTCCGGCACTCGTGGCTGCTAGCTAGCCAAGATAGCACACACCCTGCTGGATGCATCCAGCTGCTTGTCTGCAAGGTTTGCTAGCTAGGTTGGCACGGCGGTGCGGCGGCTTGCTCGCGCACGCCGCGCTAAGGCCAGCCATCTGGCTCGAGCGAAGGCCAGCGCGGCGTCCAGCCCGTCCAGCGGAGCGGCGGCCAACTCGCTCATCACCGGCGCCACCGACGAACACGCATCAGTACTGTTTGAAGTTTAGGAAAAATAATGATTGGAGGAGGAAGAACAGGATAGAAGGTCAGATGAGGGTCCCTCGTGTCAACGGTCAAACAAAATGTGTTGGTTTAAGCTGCCTCGTCAGCACGGACGTGTGGGCCAACCCTGTCATAAACGGGTTTAAATGAGCCTAATCGGCACTAGGTAGTAGTTTTTTGGCGCGGATTAAGAAAATTTTGGGTATGTTTTTGCTATTTTTTGTACAACAGTTTCTTCCTAGGGCTGGTTGAAAGTGGTAGTTTTTTGTTAAATACTCTACATACTGTAAGTAGGAGTGAAAGTAAAGCTTTGGAAGCCAATAAGCACGGCTAGTTACATAGTGCCTATGTGTACGTAATTCAAACTAAATATCAACCATGAGTGACTAATATCTTGATGGAAAACTCGAAACTATGGAAATACTAGCAATGTTCACGTGTGTTGTAACGAATCATAATTAGAATAATACTTATTCACAAACTTGATAGAAGACACTCTAATTTTGATATACATATATCACTAGAGATATATTATGTTTCAATCAGAATATATTCCTTGGGCTGTTTTGGTGAGGTGAGGGAGGGATGTGGTTGGTTTAAGATACTAATTAAGGGTTTTTTCTGCAAATTGGTAGAGAAGTGGGATGTTGTTGAGAAAAGGCAACAACTTACCTCACAGTCGTTAGATGTAGATCTAATGGTCAGAAATGACGGATGGCAGACACACCATCATCACCAACTAAGTCTTCTGTAGGAGTACTAGCAAGATGTCCGTGCATTGCACGGAACATCAAGATGCATTTTTTTATAAAACACCTGTTGTGATTGACCCATGCGGGAGTAATCCCATGTGTAAAACTAATGATATCTCAAGAAAGAGGAGAGATAAGGTGAGGAGGAGTGGGGCGTGGTGGTGATTGGTGGTCGGACTGAGCGGAGGCATGGGGATGGACGACGCCGGCAGCGACCACCATGCCAGTTTGTTCCAGAGGCTTCCTTTTTTAATTGCTCAACAATGAGGTTGTGAGAGATAATTAAGGATGAACGAGGGAAGGCCTTGTCTGCAAATGTGGAGAGAGGTGCAGGTATCTTTTAGTTTAATTTCTATTCGTCAGATATAGATCGGACGGTCTATATTGCAAGATGGCAGGCGTACCATCATCACCAACTCGGTTTTTTATAAGAGAGAAGAGATATAAGTATGGAGATACAAACGTATTATCGATACTTGTTTCCATAAACTTGGATCTACATTCTATTCAACGGCTGAGCATGTGGGGCCTTAGCACGATGACTTCTCAGCTGTGTAAAACAAAGGTTTTCCCGTCGCCGATAAGGAGGGGGTGACGACGGCGCACTTTCGGCTTGCTCTAGTCCTAGTAGTCATACTAGGTGGTCTACGCACGTGTAGATTTATTCTTTTTCACGTCTCGTGTTCGCCGTACTGCCACGACTATTGATGAATAGACGGTAAGTTATTCACGGGAAAACCTTTGTTGAGCGTGTGTGCGAGAGAGAGACAGCGTGCGTGTGTGATATGTGTAGAGACTGAGGCAATGATAAGAGATTCTTTGTGTCTCTGTGTGTGGAGGATAGAGAGAGACATGTGCATGGGGCTTTGTGTTGTGTAACGTGGAGACAAATAGACATAATCAAAGAGTGAGTGTGTGAGATACACATGCGGACATGGGGAGAGATGTGTGAGTTAGAGAGATGGAGAATTTTGGTGTGCATCTGAGCTAGAGAGGGGGGGGGGATATATACATATATACCTAGAGCTGGAGAGAATATGCAAGGGTGTGTGTCTTAAAAGAAGGATCCGGATAGATGGGTGTTTGTGCGTGTCTGTGTGTGTTTGTGCGCGCGTGTGTGTGAGAGGGAGTGTGTGTATGCGGAGAAGAGAGACCACCAATGATGTAAACCTAGTATAGGGAAGGGGGAATGGTGTGACATGTGTGTCAAAGAGAGACAAAGGCATGTGTAGTAGCGGGATAGCATGGGTGCAGGTGGGGAGCAGACTATTTGGAAGAGACATCGAGTGTGTGTGTAAGAGGGGTGTGAGAGCAAGAGAGAGAGCTAGCGAGGGAGAGAGAGAGAGGAAGAGAGGGGGAGAGAGAGGGGTCATTTGAGTGCAAAAGTGGCGTATAGATAGGGAGACAATGTTGATGTTGTTCGAAAGTGGCCTATGTACGGAGACGCAAGGGAAGCGAGTCATCGTGTGTGTGATAGGGACTTAATGAGAGATCTAGAATAGATGGTGTAGAGAACAATGTGCGAGATTGAGAACGATGATACATTAGGGAGCTATGGAAAGAGTTACGACATATATGTATATAGGGAAGGAGCTGGGGCGGGTCCGCATGTGGGAGAGATAGAAAGAGCAGAGTGGTGCACAAGGAGACAAAGTGTGCTTGTTTGTAGTGGGGGTGGTGTGTGAGGTGAGTGTGCGAGAACCACATAACTAGGGAGATAGACGTTTGGGGGCGATGTTTTGTGTGTATGGAAAAGATACACTCTATATAGTGCGTGTGCTTGGGAAAGAGAGATGCCGGGAGACCTAGAGAGTGGGGGAAGACATGTGTGCATGCCCGAGAGACAAAGTGATAGAGACCTAGTTATATTGGGGTCCGGACTTTAGAAGAGAGGGGGGGTGTTAATGTGCTCCTGTGTTCGTGTCCGGGGGAGAGAACGACTTGTGTGTGTGGGGGGGGGGAGGATGGGGGGTGGCTTCAGATAAAGAGAGAGGTGTCTATATTTGAGAGACTTTAGCGTAATTGAGATATATATGGTCAATAGTGTGTGCACTCATGGTTGATCAATTTGTTTCACAGTTTGGACTATGAGATAATGATACTTTTGAACATGCGTGATATACTTTGAAGTACCAGAATTACAAACCTAAGATTGGAATTTTGGAATTCGAGTCCATCATTAGCTTTTGCAATTCATTTAAATGGAGGTACATTTTTTAAGCCGGGATTTCGTGAGTTCAAATTCATATATCAAACCTAGAGATATACACATACGGGCATGTTCAAACTTTATAATCATCCACTTTATTCATACACATACACATTTTTTCTTTTGTCATCATATTTAGGATAAACACATTTGGAATTTCATTTGAATTGGACCATATGATGGTATTTGCTTGCACTAGCTCAATGATCCATATTTGAATTGAATGGACAATCTAAGTTTCGAGTTGGAGACATTGATTTTTGAAACTTGCACTTTTTTTGCGTGCAAAGCAAATAAATTCTCGGCCATGATATCATAGTCGGTCGTACAAGAGCAGAACACTTAATTTCAGGCGCCAAAAGCTTTCAAACTTGCCGCTCACATCGAAATATCTCGTGCCCGAAAGTTTAGCCCTGCGATATTCCTGTTTTACCCCTGCCACATGAACGGAAAAGGGCTGCTTTGGTAACTCCATTGTTTTCCCCTCTTTGCCCCCAACATTCTTCCCCAGAGCCCCTCCTCTTCCCCTCCCCGACCCCCCCCAACCACGCCAAGCCGCCAAATCTAGTCCTCCGCCGCAGCGGTGGACCTCACACCCCGCCGGATCTACCTTCCGCACCTTGGAACCCCCAACTGCCAACTCACCACTTCACCGGAGCCGCTTCAGCGACTGGCTTGTCCACCGCTCCATATCTCCTTGACCGCCATCATGGTTCACCGCACCGGATTTGCTTCACTGGCGCCCTCGTCCACCACAGTGTAGGCCCTTCACTGACTCCCTCGTCCGCCCCATCGCTGGCCCTTCATACAAGCCCTCGTCCGCTGCAACAGATCCGCCTCACCGAAAGCACTGTACACCACGCCAGATGTGCTTCGTCGATGCCTTCGTCCACTGCACCGGACCCGCTCCACGGATGCCATATTCAACTCCACCGGCCCTGCTTTACTGACACCGCAGCCTCATTAGGTTATTTCGATTTGTACTCCTTCGGTTTTTCTCTTCTTTATCGTGGAACTATTCACTTACCACAAATGAGCTTTCTTGTATGTCGACAGGCGCCACAACCGAAGCACCGGAGCCGCTTCAGCAACGGCGACAGCCGGCCCAAACTCAACCGCAACACTAGCACCATCGACGATCCTTAGCTATCAAGTATGACAACGATACCCATACGCCGCCGAGAATCAGGTAGTATTATCCAACGGCCGGCGCCTATGTTCACTTTCTTAGCATAAGCACCGCACCTTTGAATTTCTTCAGAGCATCATTCAATTTTTCATGAGACGCGTTATTCTGCTTGCACCTGTAGGGCCATACTTCTGGCAGTGAACATGCTACATGTGCTAAATTACAAACCAGTGCACATATAGTTATAATGCTTTAGTTTTGTCCTAAGTATTACTGTACTTCCTAGATATCACTGCCTACTATTTTACTTCTTGCATGCTATATTTATGATAACGGTGTTGTTCTGATGCCACCTATTGGTTCCATCAGACTACTTCATGTTCTCTATGCTTAATTACACATCAGCAAACTAGCATGTGGTTCCGCTGCTTTTTGTTCGTTTTACCCTACATTTTCTGATGCTAGCTATTACATCACTGCTCCGAGCCTCTGTTCATTACGGGGCTGTTTGGTTCCCAGCCACAGTTTGCCAAGCCAAAGTTTGGCAGCCACAGTTTAGTTGGCATGTGTTTGGTTTTTGCCACACTTTATTGCCCCTATGGCCCACTTGTCATAGAGACAAATTTTTTTGCCAACTTTTGCCAAAGTTTGGCGCCCAATTTCTCAGCCACACTTGTGTGGCTTGCCATACTTGTGTGGCTGGCCACACTTTGGCTTGGCCACGCTAGTCTCCAACCAAACAGACCCTACTTTTTTGTGCGTTCTTGATCTTCCCAAGTTGCATGACTAATTTGATGCTTCTATTAATTATGGAGCTGCCAACCCCATCAAGCAAAAAAATTGTTCTTTTGGGGCTGGCACCTCGAACAAGCATAAAAATAGAGTGAAGCACATATATTGTCATGTAAGCACAGACCCTTCTTTCATTAGTTTAGATGAACCATTGATGATCAATTCGAACCAGTGCATGCGATTAAAATTAATTTTACCTAAATAGAGGGTGCAGAATAAACTACAACAACTAGATTTGCAACCACGGGATGCTGACGATATCTTCAAAGAACATTGCAACAGCAGCGAGGCTTCACAGCAACATATGGTAAGCCAGTGTGTTTTAGTACATGTGAAATGTAATGCATGTGGGCTGCTTTCTTGGCTTATGCCCTCAACCTGTAATCCTACAGAATTACAAATAGTTCAGTTGTCTGCTTTGCTTTATTGCTTGATTCGAATGCTTGTTTGTTACTTGTTAGGCTATACCTGAGTTGGCCAATATGTCAGCAGTGCCTGTTGTACTATCGTAAAGAAATGCATGCCTAGTTCATTTGACTCCTTAACTTTTCCTATGAACTTCATCACAAGACTGTCTTCGTAGTTTATATGAGGCCACACTGTTCAGTGCTTTCTCAGATTATTTCAACTGCTTAGATGCCTTGGCAACTTAAATATAGCGGTGGTACACTCCCTTTCAACTAGGGATGTCAACTGGATCCCATTTAATCCTGATTAAAGTCCACTAGTGGTATGATAGTTTAAAAGAGTTTTTGTTTTTTGAGGAAAATGAACTAGGGAGCTAGCAAAAACTAACTAGATGGGACTGGCGAATGCCATTTATTTGCCACTTACATCCCTAGTTTCATCTTACCATTTTAATTTCTTTTCGGCTGATGCTGCTTCGAACCATTTAAATATAGCTTGCCATGCTCGGCAATAATTCGTATGTCATTTACCATGTAAGCTTACTGCCTGGATCATGCGATAATTATTTCTTACTTATGTCCAGCGGAAGCCTTTCAGGATGCCGTTCACACTAGGACACAATGTACAAACCCAAAATCTATTTGTGGAAGCAGTGCGCCATCCAAGTTACCAGATGGTAGCAGTTCAGAGGGAACACCGCCGGAGAGCAGTCTGAGCACAGATATTATAGTTCTTGAGGCTCTACTAGAGGTAGAAAGAGATGGTGTGGCTGCCATGAATGAGGTAATCTCGATCTTGAGGCTGGAAATTATGCAATTAGCTGCACGCATTATGCAAGCAACCCAAGAATTGGAGGAAGTAAGAATGTTGCATTCCAAGACGAAGGAGGTCCTGCTGCTTTTGCTATCTGAAGCCCAGGGTAATCCCAGTTCTTCTTTAGATAACAGTTGAAATTGTCATTAGATTATTATACTTGCATGTTGTGTCATGTCTCTGAATGGATTATGTTGTAAGACCCCCTATGTTGTCCATGTGTTGTAATGATCTAAATTTTTTAGGCGAGGTAATCCTCAGTACTTGTATGATTGACATAAGGTGAACTGATTTTCGTGTGAGCATATTGTATTGGATGAAATAATTGTTTGACTCAAAGTGTATCCAACCTACTGAATTTGAAGATCACGGCATTTCTAAATCATAATCATATATAAAGGTGGAATAAATCTTTGTCGTGGTTTTGAAGAAATAAATAACAAAACGTAGAATGATGTATGGATATTCGTAATCGAATACAAATTGGATTTGAATTTAGTTGCAAGGGCCTAGGGTAAACGTGAATGCAAATTCTCCCAAATTTTGAACGAAGCGGCAAAACACCCACTATCATTTGTCGGCTGCCCGAAGCAAGTGTTTGCGAGATGGAAATTACTGTCTACCCCTGACACTTCACATCCTAATCGACCAGATTTCCACTGCTGTCAATAGGGGTAGACTAGTAACTTCAATCAGACATGACATGCCCGCCTCTGAGCCCATTCAGACACGGTGGGTGCCAAACGTGGGTGGCAAAACACATTTGATTCAAGCTCGTCCGAAATACATGTGTCTCTCCCTCCATTTCCCCATTCATACCCGGTGGGCGGCAAAACAAACTCTCCTCATCGGAAATCGATGTAGGCAAATATTTTAAATAGGGGCAGATGTGTAACTTCCCTCAGACGTGACACAACCGCCCTACCTATCAGCCCCGTTCATACACCGTGGGCGCCAACCGTGGGCGGCAAAACACCCTCTCCTCGCCCGAAATCGCTACCGGCAAATATTGGGGAGATGCAAGATTACCGTCCTATCCCTAACCAACGTGATGTCTGAAATTTTAAACGGGGGGTAAGTTCGTAACTTTCCCACATTTCAGACAAGCGCGTCCCAAAGTTTGAGATCTCCCCTCCCCCTCCATTTCCCCATTCATACATTGTCGGTGGCACAACAACCTCCCCACTGCGGCCAGCCTCCTCCGTCCGCCACCCCATCCTCCACCTTGTCGGAGCCGCTACCCCTACCCCGTCATCCACTGCAAGAGATGGACGTCTCTCATCCACGGCGTCGGACCAGGATCCTTTCATCGCGTCCTCTCGCATCATCGGCACCGTCGTTGTGACGCCCCCGGTTCAATTGTACACTAATCATACACGCAAACGTGTACGATCAAACCCAGGGACTCACGGGAAGATATCACAACACAACTCTAAACACAAATAAACGGAGGTCCACAATATTACAGACCAGGGATCCGAAGATCCGAATACATAAGTCAGTCATACAAATAATATCTGGGTACAGACATAGTTAGACAAATTATGCCTTAAGAAGGCTAGCACAAACAGCGACACTAGATCGAAAGGCGTTGGCCTCCTGCCTGGGAGCCTCCGATCCTACTCCTGGTCAGATGGCTCGATCCAGTAGTACGTGCCCTCTGGACCCGCCTGGTAGTAGGCTCCGGTGGTGGCGTCTGGCTCCTGGACTCCATCGTCTGGTGTATCATCAAGGTGGGGTATATGGGGGAAAAGAGAAAATAAAGCAACCGTGAGTACTCATCCGAAGTACTCAGCAAGCAAGGATCTATACTACATATGCAACATTATCAATGGAGAAAAAGGCTGTATATGTGGACTGGGCTGCAGAAATGCCAGAATAGAGAGAAAGGCCTAGTCCTATCGAAGACTAGCATCTTCAAACATCTTCTCAAAGCCATCATCTTGCAGCAGTAGAAGAGAGTAGAATAGCATTTTATTTAACAAACATGTTGAAGTACAGCTCAAAGATCCTTCCTCGACTCCCAGCGAGAAAGTAATCCTGAAGCTTCAATTAAGTAACAAGTATCCAGTTTAAGTAGTAGATCGGGATACACAAACTGAGCGTCCTTTACCGTAGGACCGGCTATCGATAGAAGATTCATCCCTGCAGGGGTGCACTACTGTTACCCAACACGCTCGATCAACTCTGGCCGGACATACTTGCTGGGTAATGCCCGTCCTCGGAAGATCAACACGAAGCAGCGCTCTACCTAGGCTCAGCAGAGAGGTCAGCACACCGGACTAACCTATGCACCCAGGGGTCTCGGGCCATCGCCCTGGGCACCCTGCGCGTTGCGTGGCTGGCCGGGGTGCAGGCGCGACACTGAACTCGCCAGTGAAGTATCCAGCCCAATCCCGACGATCAGCCCGCACGGTGAATCGTGACGTCTGATAAGCTTTCGGCGAAACGTACATCGCAGAGGGCCCCATAACCATTATCCCGCGTGGTGGCAGTGCGTATAGGGCACGTCGACCCACTCAGATCACACACCCAAATCCAATAGGCCCAATTAGTATCAAGCGGAGACAATCAGAGTCTCTGATGCTCCGCCACAATGTCACACTCGAGTGCCCTTCCGGCACACCCGAAATCATAGATCCCCAGCGGGTACCCACCAGGGTGGACCCGCCTGTGAAAAAGGTCAAGTAACCGTGTGGTCATAATCATCAGGGTGAACGTAAGAGGTATCACCCTCGAGGTTCACACTGAGGGGTTGCACGACAGAGTCGTATCGGACATGGAGAAGGAGGAATCACCCTCGATGACCACGACCGTACAGCTATGCTGCAGAGTATTCATCAGGAGTGCGTTACGAGGTATCACCCTCGGCACTCGATAGTTACTACGCAGAGTCGTACAACTAAGGGGGGGGTGTGAAGTGAGGCGTCTGTCTCTGATCGACGATCACGTTGATCGAGTCGTCGATGAACAAGCAGGGGCGACAAAGTAAGGTGGTGGGGTCACAGATGGGTCATACCAACCTATACTAAACAGTTTATCATAGGCAGGTAAGATAGCAATGAACAGGTTACAACAGCAGGCTATGCATCAGAATAGGAGCATACATTAACAGTAGCGAAATCTAATGCAAGCAGGAGAATAGAATGGGCGATATCTGGAATGCTCAAGGGGGGGGCTTGCCTGGTTGCTCTGGCAAGAGAGGGAGGTCGTCAACGGGCTGCTCGTCGGTAGAGTAGTCGTATCCTGGTGCAGCGTCGTCGGTCTCGGCGTCTATCGAGAGAGAAGGAGGGGGAGAGAAACAATAAATTCACGGCAATAATGCAAACAATATGTATGACATGCCTAAATGATATGCCGGGGTGTTCTACTGCCTAACTAAATGATTTAGTTAATTTAGGAATTTATTTGGATTTATTTAATTAAAGTTGGACACTATTCATTTATCGAAATCGGTCTAATTGTTCAACGTTCTTATAGCTGCGGGCGTCTGACGGAGATACCGAGGGCGTATCCGGGTTCGTATCGTCGTTCTGAGCAAGTTTCATGTACAAAGTATTTTCATCGGAGTTACGGTTTAAAAGATATGATTTTCTAAAGTTTTTATTAATTTCTGAAATTTAATTAATTATTTAATTCAACATTATCCGAAACAGTGATTGATGACGTCAGCATGACATCATGCTGACGTCAGCAGCCACCTGACAGGGTGGGTCCCACCTGTCATAGGCTGTTAGGTTAATTAGGTTTAATTAATTTAATTACTGATTAATTAACACTAATTAGTTAATTAGATTAACCTAATCAGGATTAATTAACTAATTAATTAACTAATTAATTAATTAATTATTTTAATTATTTATTTTTATTTAATCTTAATCCTTTTTTTTAAACGTTTTCGGGGCGGGGCCCCACTGCCAGCGGGCCAGGGGGGGTCGGCCCCATGTGTCTGTGGCCCAGAGGGGGCAGGGCCCACCGGGCAGTGGCCCATACGGCCACACGGGGCGGGCGTGGGCGCAGCTCGAGCGGGCGCGTCCAGGGTGCGCCCGGGCGCTGGCCACGGGCGCCGGCGAGGCGCGACTGGACGGGGCGGTGGTGAGCGCGGGGCCACGGCGCGGGGAGGAGGCCACGGGCGGCGCGGGCTGTGCAAGGGCGGCACGCAGCGGGCGGCGGGAGTGGCAGGGGCGCGGCTGCGGGAGGACGAGGCCGCGGCGCTGGGCGAACGCGGGCAGCGAGCAGGGGAGACGCGGCGGGCGCGCGCGACGCCACGCGAGCGCGTGCTCGGGCGCGGGGTGGCACCGGCGAGCACGGGCGAGCGGCAGCCGGGCGCGGTGCGGCGTCGGGACCGGAGGCGCGCGGGCGGCGGTGGCGCGCGCGGCGGGCGAGCGGGGCCGGAACGGGCGCGGCCGAAGCGCGCGGTCGCGCGTGGGCGAGCGGGCGGCGGGGCGCGGCCGGAGCACGCGCGGGCCGGGCGGCGGCCGGAGGCGGGGAGGCGAAGGAAGAGAGGGGATGAGGTGGCCCTCACAGCGAGGCGCAGGGACGGGCAGCGTGCTCGGGGAGGGTGGCCGGAGGAGGCGGCGCCGACGGCGGGGTCCGGGCGGCGGCGGGCGGCGTCGGGCGGCGCGGGGAGGCGCGGGGCAGCGCGGGATCGGGCTTCTCCCGATCCAGACGAGGGGGGAGGAGAGGAGCGAGGGGAGTGGGGGTGGGGATTAGGGTTTGGCCGGCTGGGGGCCATATAGGCCAGGGGGGGGCACAAGTGGGCCGGCCGGCTGGGCTTCGGCCCAGTTGGGCCGGAGGGGGGGGTCCTTCTTCTTCTTTTCTGTTTCATTTTTCTTTTATCTTTTTCTTTATTCTCCTTTCTCAGTTTAGTAAATAGTCAGGCCTCAAAATGGTTTTTGTAAAACATGAGACCTAGTTCATAAATACCAGTGCATTATTCCCTAACACCTAAAATTAGTTTGGACAAAACATAATCCCATATTTATTTCAGATTCAATAAATGGTTATTAAATATTATCTTTATCCACTGTTTGAGGTTGTTCGAGTCACTTATCCAATTCCAATGATGTTGGTTTCAATTTTAGAATAGCCTCTGGAATATTTGCTATATATCTGACATTTTAGCTCCTATGTTGGACAACTTTCATATTCCACTTTCATTTAAATTTTGAATTTGACTTAGGAGTTGAAATGCAATGTGATGCTAATGATGATTATGCACTGTTGATCATGCTAACATGTCATTATCAAAAGTGATTACTGTTGCTAATCACCGGGGGTGTTACAGTCGTCCACCTTGTCGTTGCCGCTCCTATGACCGCCTCGTCCAGGGCAACAGGACTTATCCCCCGACCCGGTCGTCTGCCGTCTAAAGTATTCTTCCTCGCCGCCGATAGCCATCGCACCCGCAGCACCCTCAATGTATCAGCAGGGGCCTACACGGCGTCGCAAGAGAGGTGGTACTCTTTCATATCTGCTTAAGTTATTGATCTCACCCGGAAAATAGATCTAACTTGTTTACTGTACTTTTCTTGTCCGTACCAAATCGTAGTGGCTAGTTGAAAGCAAACATTGGTTGCGAAGTAGCCTTTGTTCGGTTTGCACCTTCAGATCCGCCATGGCACGGTCACTATACTCGTAAAGCTTATGGTTTCCCCCCTTTATATTCACTACCATCATCGTAGGTGCTTCGTGTCGTGCTAGCACTGCTCCTCAAGACCTCAACCCATCAAGCGAAACAACATGCCACTCATAATTCCAAAGCTTAGTTGTTGAAATACGAATATGATATGATGCTCATATTACTAAAACAGAGAACATTTAATTGGTCACCTAATGTTCCTATAATTGTTTCGAGAAGCATGTGCGCCACACATTGGCGGAGCTACAGTTAAAATATTGGGTGGGCCAGATGGCTTAGGCTACAGGGGATCCCAAATTTTGGTACAAATTTACCTTCACTCCTTTGTATATTGGACTAGGGCTGGGCGGGCCATGGCATTGTTTTGTTCTTATGTAGCTCCGCCAATGGCGCCACATATAGAGAGACATCAGGGATTTGCATTTCTCTATGCGCTCTGGTTCATCATGGGTGGGCAACACACATTGTATTATCTAACTAGCAAGATGCCCATGCGTTGCACGAAACATCAAGATGCATTTGTATGAGTAGTTTATCTTGTGGGAGAAAAGGATGAATGAGGGAAGGCCTTATCTGCAAATGTGGAGAGGAGTGTGGGTAAATTGTCATAGTTTCTTTCCTATCCATTAGATATAGATCGGACGGTCTATATTGCAGGATGGCAGGCACACCATCATCACCAACTCTGCTTTTTATAAGAGTAGAGAGTAGAGATATAGAGATAGAGATAAGAGTATAGGAGTAGAGAAAAAAGTAGAGAAATATGCTTGCTCTTTGTTATCATGTTCCTCTTCTGTTCTTTTTAATAAGTATATTACTTCCTCCGTTCCTAAACTGCATTGGGTGCGTGCGTGTGTTGTGGTGGCATGCGTTTGTACCGGGTGTTGTTCATCGTTGCTTTATTTATAAAGCGGGGCGAAAGACTTTTTCGGTAAAATATAAGTCCTTTTAGATATTCCAATAAGAACTACATACGGATGTATATGGACATATTTTAGAGTATACATTCACTCATTTTGCTCCATATGTAGTCCGCATTCGAATCTCTAAGAGATTTATATTTAACAACGGAGGGAGTAGTACAGTATGTTCCTTGTTAGGAAGTGGAGCAGGGACATTTGCAGTCGATAGGTCTATTGGGTAGCTTCAGATGGATGCTTTCAACGATTCTAGATGGTCTGCCATAATATCCGGGAAATGCTGGGAGATATGTTGTCTTTGATAGTCTAGACTGATAGTAACAGTATTGTGCCTTCAGTTGAATAGAGCTGCCCCTTTTGGGGCCGAAGCCTTTCCGAACCCTTTCTTGCCGTACCGGCAATACAAACCCATATGGTCCTGCTAGTTCCACTTTCCTGATTTTACTCTTGATGCTTAGGGTTTTCCCCTTTTATCTACTCTACTATGATCTGCGTAGGTGCTTTCTGTCGTACTAGCAGTAGTCCACCCTTGAAGCTAAACAACACAGCACTCATAATTCCAAAGCTTAGTTGTTCAAATATGATTGTGATATGATACTGATATTAGTTAACAGACACATTTAATTGGTTAGCTAAAGGTCCCACTTGAGTTTCCAAATGCATGTCGCGACATATAGAGAGACAGCAGAATTGCATTTCTTTGTCACTTGTTGACTGTACTTTCTTGTCCATACCAAATCTTAGTTGTTATTTCAAAACAAACATCGGTTGCTAACTACCCTTTGTGCAGTTTGCAGCTTCAGATCTACCATCCCACTGCCACGGTCAACACTATACTCATCATGCTTACGGTTTCCCCATTTTATGATGACCACAATCAGCCTACGTGGTTCATGTCGTAATAGCACTGCTCCACCCATCGAGCTAAACAATCTTAGTTGTACAAATTCAAATCTGATATTATGCTGATATTAGTAAAACTGAGACATGTTTAATTGGTCAGCTAAATGTTCCTACTTCAGTTTCGAAATGCATGTGATCCACATATGGAGAGACCGGAAGGAATAGTATTTCTCTGTGCGCTCCGGTTCATCATGGGTGGGCAACAGACATTGTATAGAAAGACTTGTAATATCTTCAATCTGCCTTCTCTTCTTCTCTTCTTTAACATGATCCTCTTCTCTTCTTTGATAAGTATGTTCCTTGTTGGGAAGAGTAGCAGAGACATTTGCGGTCGACAGGTCAGGTCGAGTTGTTCTCCCTTAGTATGTTTTGAATCTGTCAGGTCAGGTCGACTTGTTCTTCCTTACTATATGTTGAAGCTGTCATCTGTGAAGTATCATCACTTCTGGAGCTCTCATATTTTGAGTAGTAGGCCACATTATATTAATGCACACACCAAATTACAACATGCATGGCATCTCTCAGAAGAATTGCAGAGATAGCACAAAGGGGTTTACAGGGAGGCAGTATTGGATTAGAATCACTTCTGCCTTACAAAGATAATCTCACTTGTTTTTATGTTTTCATGCATGCCAGGTATTGAACATGATCAAAATGAATATGAGAATGGGCGCACGAGAGGAATATTGCAGAATAATCCACTGGCTAACAAACTTGTCATGGTGGATGATGGCCTATCTTATTCACCCATCAAGGTGCTTGCACTAACTTGGCAAGGTTGTATTGGTCGCACATATTTTGCATATGACCTCTTGCATTACTTCTACTTTGTTACACCACCATCTGCTTAGTTTAAGCATCATATATGAGTATATGCCATACCTATCCATTTTTCGTACCTATTCCATGTGTCATCATACTATGTTTTTCCAGTCAAATGTTGTTCTTTCGTAATAGATGTCCAAAAGGAAGAGGGTGAGTGCAGATCCTCAAGGAGTACAAACTAGGTATTTGGAAAAGGTAGTGATACTTGTTAAATCAGATAGATCAGCAGCCACAGAAAACACAGGCCCAACTGTACCACACTTTACCCCTACTCCACTAGCCAAACCCCTATTAGAACTGCAGAGAGCCCAGCGTCAGGTATTGTCTATGATATCAATTCAAAATTTGAACTCCTAAATTTCTGCATGTGCCTTACCTTCTCTCTTGTATGAAAACTAATTTCAGATGAATCTCCTTGCTGAAAGGATCATAGGATCTCACAATAATACTGGGCACTGCATTGCTCTTGTCAGTACCTCTTGCCCTTTGTCAGCATACTTACACTCATTGCTATTTGATTATGTAGCATCACTGTAAATGTTCGCTTCTTTATCCTTCCTTTGCTCAAAATTATAAGATCTATATTTAGTCTTAGATAAATGTAGAATTAACACAATGGTTATGAAGTTTTGGATTGCTCATGTAAGTACCTGTTGTCATGTACTCCCTCTGTATCGAATTAATTGTTGATCAATTGGATGTATTTAGAACTTAATAGTGCTAGATACATCCATTTGAGCGACAAGTAATAACGGACGGTGGTGGTATTACTGTACTTGCATTGCGAGATAGTTGATTGTCTAGCATTACTCTGCATCTTATCTGCCCTGCCCTCCACTTTCTCCAAATTATCAGATCTACATTTACTCTTACCAAAATGTTGAATAAAGCCAATGCCACTGCGCATGTTGATGTCTACATTCCTCTTGTCAATACCTTTTGCCTTGTAACGCTGTACTTAATTAATTGCTATTTGATTATGTATCATCACTCTGCACCTGAGCTTCATTATCCTATATTTCTTCCAATATTATTTGATCTATATTTACTCTTTGCAAAATGTAGATAATGGCAACGCTTATAAAGAAATTTCTTTGGGGAATTTATTGAATTATCCTTCCATCGACATGGAGAAGGGCTTTGTCTAGCCCGTGTTAACATGTAATGTAAGTTCATCCTTCTCAAGCCTTCAAACTTTGTTCTAGTATAGATTTGGATAGGCATCATTTCCTCCATTGCTGTTTACTTTGGTGTTTACATCTGATTGGATGTTTGCAACAACTACCAGTTTTAAATTGTAGTTGTAAAAACATGTTCCTTATGCAGAACAGATCCATTTATTTGCTTATATAATTGTGAAACCTATTACGTGTCTCCTTGTTTCTCTTTCAGAGTCATATCTCTTATGCCAAGCAGAACTTTAGGGAAGACACTGAGCCAAACCATCTTGAAGAGAGCGAGATGACCCCAAGGTCCTGTCTTGATGAAGACAGTGAGTTGAAGCTACTCACCAGCAGCTGTGAGACAACCTCTGTGCAGTCGCTGCCTCAATCAGTTCGACTTCTTCAGTCTCAACTTAAAGCGGAAAGGCTTGCTTCAGCTCAGCTCTGACTTGATGTCAAAGATGCAATGAAGATCTCAGAGGACTGCCTTGTGCGCTATGGTGCTATAAAGATAGGGATGGAGCATCTATCGTTGACACAACTGAGGTCTCATCATCTTGTTCGGCTGCTTGCGGTGCCCGTCCCGGCCAGGCCTAATGCCTTCTAAAGTGCTCTCAGTTTTGTATATTCTTTTGTCGGCACATTTATATGCACTGGTGGCGACCTTTGATGCCCAGTGTATGTAATCCGCGGTCACGTTGCGCTTTATTATCACCGGCGGCGAACTTTGATTCCCAGTGGATGTAATATGTCGTAATTTCTTTATTGTATAGTCTAGGTTTATTCTTGGCCGGTATGCTGTAATTTAGGCCGGAAGGTTCAATGGATCTCAATGTTGTCGGTCTTCAGGCCGGCCCGTTAATCATATGGGCCAAAACGTGGGCCTATAATCATCTTGGGCCATTAGCAGGACTAAACGTATAGTAGTTTTCCGCCTTTAATAGGCCAAGTAAAGTTCTGGCCAGCTAAGCCAGAGAATACCATGGGCTTTTAACAGGCTAAAACCTAGATTGGGCTAGCGTTGAGCCGAAAAATTCACGGGCCAATACAGGCCGAAACTGCCTAAGGCCCATGTTTGGCCCAAATAGGACGAGCCGTTAACAGGTCAAAATATATCTCAGGCTCTGTTTGGCCCAATAAAATTATGGGCTTTAAGTAGGCCGGTATCCACGCGGGCCGTAGGCCCAAAAGTGTCACGGGCCATTATCAGATGGGCTGTAAGCAGGCCAGATTCAACGCGGGTTGTAATTAGGCCCAACTGTTACACGGGCCATTAACAGGCCGATAGGCCAGTTGGGCTGAAATTTATCCACGAAGACTACAGGCCGTTAAGAGGCCTAAAGTTACTTCGGACAAGAAATAGCCCAGTTTCTGCATGGGCCGTTAAGTGGCCTAAAGTTAAACCGGGCCGACAATGTCCCAGATGCACCACGGGCCGCTAACAGGCCGAAACTATTATCGGGCCGAACTGGTAAACGGGCATTTAATAGGCTGAAATACAAACCTGGCTTAGAATGGGCCCAAAAGAACAGTGGCCTGTTAACGGGCCTGATCCGATATGGGCCGTAATTTGGCCCAAAACACGACAGGCTGTGAACGGGCCTGATCTGATATGGGCCTCAATTTGACCCAAAACATGGCAGGCTGTTAACGGGCCAGCCCACTAGTGTCTGAAAAAATATGCTGGGCCTTTAGCTGGGCCGGCCTTTTTACCTTAAATGGGCCACCGTTGGGCTGTGCCATGTATCGACATATCATAGGCGTCTTCCATCCATTGTAGGGATGACATCTGTCCCAACGATGAGCTGACACGTGCATTATCCGGCGAATGAGAATTTTACACGTGGAAAATCCCCATTGGTCGGGGCTGTTAACGGGTTATCGGATCCGAACCGGAACCTGATAGCTTAACGGCGACCCGTTACGGTGGATGCCATGTGTCGGTCACCCTTGACGAAAGCACTTCTATGACGCGTGATTTATCGTCATGGAAGTGGACACTTCCGTGATGATAATTTTGGGAATGTCATGGAACACTTCTACGACAGCACATGTATGACTATCTTGATTCTGTCATAAAATCGTCATGGATGTACATGCATGACAAAAAACGTGACCTACTATGACAAACACATATCATCACGGAAGTGTATTTTTTTTGTAGTGTTGGTCCCTCAGAACGACACCAAATCGAGCTACCGGGCAGACTCCCTTCTCCCTAGTCTATGGGGCAGAAGCAGTTATCCCCACAGAACTCATTTACGGGTCGCCTCGAGTGCTTACCTACGATGAAGTAGCGCAGGATCAGCACCGGCGTGACGACGTTGTGCTTCTTGAGGAGAACCGTCTCCGGGCTGCTACGCGTGTTGCACGCTATCAGCAAGCCCTGCGCCGCTATCACAGCCGCAGGGTTCATGCCCGGTGTTTTGAGGAAGGCGACCTTGTCCTTAGGCGTGTTCAGTCCGCCAAGGGTACAAACAAGTTGACGCCGAAGTGGGAAGGCCCTTACCGGGTAGTATGAGTCACCAGACCTGGCGCAGTCCGTCTGGAGACCGGAGATGGCATTCAATTGCAAAACTCATGGAACATTCAGCATCTCCGCAAGTTCTACCCGTAAGGCGCGGCTGTCAGGCCCTACTCGGCAGCCACCCTTTTGTACAGGCCTTGCCTCAGTTGCATGTAACCCCTTGTACAAAGCCAGGCGCAGACCCTGAGCAGCAGAGAAATAAATGAAGCGTTGGGGGCCCTCGACAAGTTGCATGCATGCATAAGCATATCATGAGCATCGCATGTTCATGTAGGCAAGGTCGCATCTGGCATCATTTTCATCTGCATAAACTGCAGGCTCCTATCGTGGATTCAGCCCAAGAGGAGATAAGAAGATGAGCCTACACTGCAATCTCCGGCAAGCCAAACAGATAAGTTCTTCCTTGTATCCATACATGTTCTGTAAGTAAAGACTTGTGCATGAGAAAACCCTGCTACCCTTAGAAACTTAGGTGCTCCCGCCCTTTGACTCGAACGTTGCTTCGGTCAGGGTGGTCATAGTGGCCTTTATTGAAAAAGGACTGGTGGGGGGGGGGGCTGGTCCCTCTTCATGATTTGTGCCCGGTAGGCCTAACCCCCCGGCAACAAAACAGAGGGTACCGGCAGGATAGCCTGCCGGGGGAAAGTCATTTACTTATAAATATAGAGGCATCCCACCTCTGCATGGACATATACATGCACGAGTCCCCAGCAAGGTTTATCTTTTTCATTAATATGCTTCAAACAAGTATAGACCTTACATGACACAAACATGGATTCAAGAGATTACATTATTTGAATTAAAATTTGGCAAGTTCCTGCAGATTTAAGATTAAAAAAAGATAAGTGCCCCGTAATGCTCTTTCTTGTCCCTGTCCTCCTAGGCACTGCGGCAGGAGGGGAAGAGGGCAAAAGGAGTGCCTGGGCAGAAGCCCAGCCTGACCCTGTCGGGCTCCAGGAGAGGTAGCCTAGCGGGGGCGGGAGGGCACCGACGAAGGCGACGATGGAGAGCATGGCAGAGACGACCCATCAACTGCCACCACCAGGGCCAGCAGGACGTGGCAGGGCTGACGGAGCTGCAGCCCGCGAGGAAGCCTACTGGGGTCCAGCTGGAAGGCTGCTGGAGGAGCCGGAGGCACCACCTCCACCCCTGCTCCCAACTCCCAGGCAAATCACCTTGCCGGAGAGGGGATGCAGGTGCAGATGGTGCTGCCACCGCCTGACGATGACGGTCCGGCTGATGCTCAGCCGGAGTCAGAGTCGTCGCCCTCCCGGTCGGTGTCGTCGTCATCGCCGTCACTGTCCTCCTTGTCGATGTCGCTCGAGGAGGAGCTTTCGTCATCGGTCGAGCTCTCCGCGCAGCACCCTAAGCGAGCACCCGAGCTCCCAAAAACCTTGACGAAAAGGAAACCGTCCTCCATTAACTTAAAGTGGAGGACGTGCCCTTCCGACAAGCTATGGGCACGAGCAAAAGTCTTCCAACCTCGACGGAAGTACATGACGTGAGGGGCGGGGAAATCTACATCCACCCGTATGCTGCCATTCCCGCAGCCCCTCATGTGCAGCCTCAACGCTCGTGGGTTTTCGAGCTCCATCGCCCTTGCGAATGGAGTAGGGAGGCGGAGGCGGCCATGCGGAGGCTTATATAGCCTAATGACGAGCTCCAGAGGCTGGTCTCTGACATGGCCCTCCAACGGAGGAGGAACGTCTGGTAGGCACGCGATCAGGGCACCGCCCCGGCCCCCTACTCCGCGAGCGCCACGACAACCACGGCCTCGTCCTCTTCCTCCTCCTCTCACAGCGGGCTCCGATCCCGTGGTTTCAGGAGGAGGAGGGAGACGCTGTCGAGCAGAAGCTCTCGTCGCCACCACTGGAGTACCACTGCGCCCTTGTCCTCTCACCATGGCGAGCAGAGAACAATTGAGGAAGGGGAGAAGGAAAGGGTGCGAACAAACACACCGCTCCTGCCCCTTTTTATAGAGAAATAGGGCAGGGGGTTGGCTTCTCATTCAGAAGGTAACCGCCCTGCTCCTCCAATGTGGCTTCCATGTGCCTTCAACGGCTCAGGGAATCCAGGCCGACCTTCTGCGCCAATCTGCGACGCCTGGCTTTCTGCCATGGCGCCCGCCCCCGCGCCCTACGCTTCCGCCACCTACCCTACGCAATGCATGTGATACATGTGGTGGATGCACCTGAAGCGGGAGGCAAGTGGGCGGCAGTTTCTGCCCTGTGATCGTGGGACACGGGCGATCCACAGATCGTGGTCTGGTTTCTCCCATAACGTTGCGCATGATGCGCAGGAAAATCGGAAACTGACCCAAGCTCGGGTTAGTGAAGAAGCAAAGAAGATCTCAAAGGGCGAAGCCACCCTTGCACTCCTGCCTGTGCACTGGTTAGGGCTTACCCCGACAATGCCCAACAGCGCGTTCATGCCAGGCCCGGGCACTCCTGTCGGTGCAACAAACCCTGGGTCCATTGCCCAGACTGTGCACAGGCCCAAGGACAAGATTACAACACCAAGGTTAGATCAAAGCACGAGGGGTCAATTCTTTGGCAGGGCCAAAGTGCAGATCAAGAAGACCAAGATGAGCTAGAGAAGCAAGATATCGCTAAGGAAAGAACCTCCCTTGCCGGATAGGCGAGCCTGGCAAGGTTGGGTTTGCCCCAGAAGCAAGTTTCCAGATCGTCCCGGCAGGCCTACCGGGGCTTACGGAGGCAAACCACTCCACCGCACCACCTTATCACGACTCACGTCGTCGATCAGTGCGGTGTCAAGCTCCAAAGTGACTAAGTGGCTGCTGTTTGCCACATGGCAGCCACTTCCTACAGAAAATACCCCCAGGCGACACCCGTCCTGAGACGTGTCAAGCAAGCAGGCGGGAAGCTGGCAAAACAGCCCGGCAGGGCCTGCCGGGCAAGCTGAGATGTGACGTTGAGCAGCGCATTTAATGCGCTCTGTCAGCCTGCAGAGTTAGGTATGATAGCACTGTTTGCTACCTAATCAGTATGTAATGACTAATTTGCCACTGTGGTGACCCCTTGATCTATAAAAGGAGGCCCATGGCAACCGTAGAAAGGGTTGGCTGATCCGGACCCTTGCACACTCATACGCGCGTAGCTGCTCTCACCCCGAGGCAACCTTGCCGAGCAAGAGCGCTGCGTTCCTCCACCATTTTTCCACCATCAATCCACCAAAGCAGGAGTAGGGTTTTACGCCTCACGGCGGCCTGAACCTGGGTAAAAATTGCCCGTGTGATCTCTGCCGCGCTGTGTGACGCTTCTCCACTCTTTGTGCAACATGCCCATCCCCCTGCCGAACCAAAAGGGGCTCATGGCCCCATAGGTGGCCGTGGTTTCCCACGACACAGGAGTTGAAGTTAATATTTCAAGCAAATACCCGGGTTGAGAGATATGAAGTCTCCAACAAGTTCTATAGCTGCAAGATGGAGGAGAACAGTTCTATCAGTGAGCACATACTCAAAATGTTTGGGTATTATAATCACTTGACTCAGCTGGTAGTTGATCTTCCAGTTGATTGTGTTATTGACAGAGTTCTTCAATCACTGCCACCAAGCTACAAAGGCTTCGTGATGAACTATAATATGCAAGGGATGAAAAAAACAATTCCCGAGCTCTTCGCAATGCTCAAGGCTGCGGAGGTAGAAATCAAGAAGGAGCATCAAGTGTTGATGGTTAACAAGACCACTAGTTTCAAGAAAAAGGGCAAGGGAAAGAAAGGGAACTTCAAGAAGAATGGCAAGCAAGTTGGCACTCTCGGGAAGAAGCCCAAAGCTAGACCCAAACCTGAAACTAAGTGCTTCTACTACAAAGGGACTGGTCACTGGAAGCGGAACTGCCCCAAATACTTGGCAGATAAGAAGCATGGCAAAGTGAACAAAGGTATATTTGATATACATGTTATTGATGTGTACCTTAATAATGCTCGTAGCAGCGCCTGGGTATTTGATACTGGTTTGGTTGCTCATATTTGTAACTCGAAATAGGAGCTGCGGAATAAACGAAGATTGGCTAAGGACGAGGTGATGATGCGCGTCAGAAATGGTTCCAAGGTCGATGTGATCGCCGTCGGCACGCTACCTCTACATCTACCTTCGGGATTAGTTTTAGACCTCAATAATTGTTATTTGGTGCCCGCGTTGAGCATGAACATTATATCTGGATCTTGTTTATTGCGAGACGGTTATTCATTTAAGTCAGAGAATAATGGTTGTTCTATTTATATGAATAATATCTTTTATGGTCATGCACCCTTGAAGAGTGGTCTATTCTTGTTGAATCTTGATTGTAGTGATACCCATATTCATAATATTGATGCCAAAAGATGCAAAGTTGATAATGATAGTGCAACATACTTGTGGCACCGCCATTTGGGTCATATTGGTGTAAAGCGCATGAAGAAACTCCATGCAGATGGACTTTTGGAATCACTTGATTATGAATGATTTGATACTTGCTAACCATGCCTCATGGGCAAGATGACTAAAACTCCGTTCTCCGGAACAATGGAGCGAGCCAATGACTTATTGGAAATAATACATACCGATGTATGCGGTCCGATGAGTGTTGAGGCACGCGGCGGGTATCGTTATTTTCTAACCTTCACAGATGATTTGAGTAGATATCACTAGTGGAAAAAGTGCTAGCCACAACATTCGTTGGTGGGGCGCCATTTTGAAAGAACGCCAGCACTATTTTTTTAAATAGTAGTGGCGTCGGTCTATTTCGTACGACATAGGTATGCAGTTATTGCTGGCGTACTAATAATAGGGAACGCCACCTGTAAGTGGGTCCCAACATTCTGCCATGTCCCAACTTAGAGCTGGCGTATCAAAAGTTCATGATGTCAGTACTAATCAGAATATCTATGGCGTAGCCTGGTAAGTGACGCCAGCAGTAGTTTTTGCGGGCCAATCTAATTTTTAGCCAACATAACACCGGCGTGGGCATTTCTTGAACGCCAGGGATATAAAAGTTTCTAATGGCTTTCCGTAGTATGTCAACGCTAGTAATTACGTCGCAGCACATATAGATATTTTCTTGTTCTTCCTCCCTCTCTCTTTCCTCTTCCTCCTCCTCTCTCTCTCTTCTCTTCTTATTGAGAAAATGACCAAATATTTTCTCTTGATTTCTTAAGTAGGTAGCTAATTAGCTAGATCTAAGCTAGTTCACACACTCTCACTCGCTAATTAAGCTAGCTACTTCTCTTCTCCACCCACTCAAACACACACCTTGCATTAAAATTTTCACCACACTCCATTAATGGCGCCTCGAACGGTCGGCCACCCCCCTCGGCCCCCTCTCCCGCATATTTGATGAGGTAAAAAAGACCGAACTTCTCATTAAATTTATGTGCATATATCCGAGGAATTAGCATATGGATGGATATGTGTGATGGATGAGTACGTGTGTGTGTCATTAGTTGCTAGCTATAGAAATTGCACAATGCTCGTGAATTATTGTTGTTTCGTGTGATATCGATATGTTTCATTTTGCATGAATGTCTACAGCTAGAGTTGCCAATGTTTTGGAGAAGCGTTGATTCATTTCCGTTTCATCAAATTTCTGGCACTCATAATGTCCCTTTTTTAGCAAAGGTCATGCCAAAAAAATTTATGCCATGTCATTGCAAATATATCTAATTATTTTAGTACTTTTACCTTTGCAGCGCTAGTTGATCGCCGCCTATCAAAAGATTCAATATGGACCGGAGTGTGAAGGCCTTTCTCAATTTTGCGGTGCCAAATATGATACAAAAGGGTGAAGTGCAGATATTATGTCCATGTTCGACATGCGAAAATGGAGTTTTGCACAACCCGTTCGATGGCAGCGTGATGGCGCACTTGCTCCGTCGAAAGTTATACATGGTGGACAAAGCATGCTGAGGAGGATGTTAGCGATGATGAAGGAGGAAACAATGATGCAGAAAACTTTGGCGATGAAGAGCCGCCAGAAGGAGGAAACAATGAACATGCGCATGGAGGAGGAAATGATGAAATGCCACCCGAAAATGAAGAGTGTCGGTGCAACAAACCCTGGGTCCGTTGCCCAGACTATGCACAGGCCCAAGGACAAGATTACAACACCAAGATCAGATCAAGGCATGAGAGACCTGTTCTTTGAAGGACCAAAGTGCAGATCAAGAAGACCAAGATGAGCCAGAGAAGCAAGATATCGCTATGGGAAGAACCTCCCTTGCCGGACAGGCGAGCCTGGCAAGGTTGGGTTTGCCCCGGAATCAAGTTTTCAGATCGTCCTGGCAGGCCTGCTGGGGCTTACGGAGGCAAACCACTCCACCGCACCACCTCATCATGACGCACGTCGTTGATCAGTGCGGTGTCAAGCTCCAAAGTGACTAAGTGGCTGCTATTTGCCACATGGCAGCCGCTTCCTACGGAAAATACCCCCAGGCGACACCCATCCTGAGACGTGTCAAGCAAGCAGGCGCGAAGCTGGCAAAACAGCCCGGCAGGGCCTGACGGGCAAGCTGAGATGTGACGTTGAGCAGCGCATTTAATGCGCTCTGTCAGCCTGCAGAGTTAGGTATGATAGCACTGTTTGCTATCTAATCAGTATGTAATGACTGATTTGCCACTATGGTGACCCCTTGATCTATAAAAGGAGGCCCATGGCAACCGTAGAAGGGGTTGGCTGATCCGGACCCTTGCACACTCATACACGCGTAGCTGCTCTCGCCCCGAGGCGACCTTGCCGGGCAAGAGCGCTGCGTTCCTCCACCATCAATCCACCAAAGCAGGAGTAGGGTTTTACGCCTTACGACGGCCCGAACCTGGGTAAAAACTGTCCGTGTGATCTCTGCCGCGCTGTGTGACGCTTCTCCGCTCTTTGTGCAACGTGCCCATCCCCCTGCCGAACCAAAAGGGGCTCATGGCCCCATAGGTGGCCATGGTTTCCCACGACATCTTTGGCGCGCCAGGTAGGGGGATCACTTGCGCGAACCCGAGAGCGTCAATAGCGCGTCATCTTCATCGCCATTCTTGTCATTGACGGCGTCATCAACTATGGAGCCCAAGAAGAAGTCCAAAGCTGCAAATCACCCGTCCACCTCGAAGTCTCCGCCACCCGTGACCGCCGACGTCGCGGGGAATGTGGGGACGCGCAAGGATGTGGACGTTACGGGGGATGTGGTCGGCGCAGGCGGCGTTGTTACCACCTCCCCCACGGCCAAAGCAGGAACGGGAGGCACCGGGGAAGGACAGCATCAGCAACATCCCGGCGCCATGCTCCACGAGGTACGAGTGGAGGGCTTATTCCACCTGCACATCTTCTCCTCGCCGAAGGGCACAGCCGCAGTGGTGGTGCTCGTTCTGGGGCAAATCGCAACCCTCCGGCCGCCCCCGCCGCGGGCGCGACCGCAGGGCGTGCGCCGCCTCCAGAACGAGCTGACCCAGTTACTGTGCCCAATAGAGCCGCTGGTCTTCAAGTGCCTCCACCACGTCACCATGCCATCCAAACGGCTGGTTCGCAACAACGAGGGCGCGGCGCAGTCGCTACCGGCACCTATGCTGAGCACTGCCTCAGAGGGCATGGCATGGGCTCAACCACTGTTGAGATTCCCGCCGGCAGCCGATCAGATGGATGAGTGGCGAGCCACCATCCAAAGCCTGATTGGCTTCGCCGAGGCGGGAGGATCACAGCAAGCTGGCCCACCACGGCCTCCCCAAGCAGCGACGACGGCCCATGCTGCTGGCCGTACGGAAGGGGCCACCGCCACGGTGCAATCCCCACCACGGCAGCCAGCGCGGGAGCCGCGAAACCAAGAACCAGATGACGTCTCGATGGCCTCGTCTGACCCTCGAGCACGTCTGGGCCAACGACGAGCTTCAGAGGACAGGCGGAGGGAAGGCACACGCATCGTCGTCGAGCGACGCCTCGACAACCACCGCCGGTCCAATGGGTGCGATGGCCTCGATGTCGATGAACCCGCACTCGCAGACGGCGGGTGCCTGCCTTTCAAGGTTGGGTGCCCTGCTTTCACCCGTGAGCTGCGGAAAGTCCGTTGGCCATCCGCTCGCACGTTCAAGCCAGAGATTCCAGAGAAGTATGATGGGAGGCTGAACCCAGCAGAGTTCTTGAGCATCTACACCATCACTATGCAAGCTGCCGGGGGAAGAGATGAGAAGGTATTCGCCAATTACTTCCCTTTGGCACTCAAGTCAAATGTGAGGTCTTGGCTGATGCACCTGCCGGAGAACTCCATTTCGACCTGGGCTGACCTGTGCCATGAGTTCATTGGCGCCTTCACGGGTGGCCATCAAGAACTAGGGCGGCCCAGCGATTTGCAGCTTCTCCAGCAGAAAGAAGGAGAGACTCTGTGAAAGTACTTGCAGAAATTCAGCCGAGTACATAGAAATATCCTAGATATCCACCTGGCAACTGTGATAGCCGCTTTCCAATCCAACATGCGCAACCGCAGGATATGTTCCAAGATGAACGTTCAGCTGCCCAAGACTGTGTAGGAGCTTTACACCTTGGTGGACAAATGTGCTCGGGTGGAGGAAGGGAGGAAACTCCCTGGAGAGGAATATAGCGTCGACATCGACTCAGAGGATGATGACGAGTCCACCAGTCAAAAGAGGAAGAACAAGAAGCACAACAAGAAGCACAAGGATAAGGCAGTGATGACCGTTGAGGGATCGGGCGTGCCTAGTACCGGCAAGAAGGCTAAGACTGAAGCCTCCGACAAGGAAGTTGCCGCGTGCACTGACTGCCGGGAGGCTGCGACTGCCAAGAAGGCTGGGAAAGGCAATGGGCCGTATTGCAAGATTCATCGGACCAAGGGCCATGATCTCCAAGAGTGTCACCAGGTTGAGAAGCTCGTCAAGAAGCAGAGGGCTGAGTATGAGAAGCGTGATAAGGAAAAAGGTCAAAATGATACTGGCGGGAAGGGCCGGGGTGGTGAAGCAAATCGCCCCGGCAAGGCTCCTCGGAACCAAGGAAAACCCGCCAGGGGCCGAGAGAAGGAGGATTGCAATGCTGAGAGTGATGGAGGGGATGAAGAGGAAACCAGCGAGCAGGAATTCCAGAAGGCCACTAACGCCCTGTGTATTGACGAGGGTGCATCTTTGTACTCCTCTCACCGCCAACTTAAACAGTGGGCGCGTGAGGTCAATGCCGTGGAGCCAGTGGCAGATTCTCGGAAGCCGCTCAAGTGGTCAGGCATGCCCATTATCTTTGATGAAGAGGACCATCCTGACCGCACCACTGCGGTAGGGTGCTTGCCGTTGTTGGTCTCACCAACGATTCGCAACCTCAAAGTCACAAAGATGTTGGTCGACGGTGGGGCCGGGTTGAATCTAATTTCCCCAAAGGTTATCAGCAAACTCCAGATAGCAGAGGAAGAGCTTAAGGTTACTGGCACATTTCAAGGAGTCAATCCCGGCAGGAGTCATCCTAAGGGAAAGATTACGTTGCCAGTGACATTTGGAGGGCAGTTGAACTACCGGACTGGGAAGGTTGTGTTTGATGTGGTCGACCTCCCCCTGCCATATAATGGAATCCTTGGACGCCCAGCTTTGGAAAAATCCATGGCAGCATCCCACTATGCCTACAACACTTTGAAGATGCCAGGGCCAGTGGGTGTCATTTCCATCCCATCAGACAAGAAGGATGCGATTATTTGCGTGGATAAGATGTAACGGGATGCAGTCGCGGCAGAGGCTGCGGAAGCCGCAGTTCCCGCCAAGGAAATCAAAGGAAAGAAGAAGGCTAGCAGAGACACCAGCAAAGAGTCCGGGAAGCATACCTCTTCGGGGTATGCTATGCCTGTGGATGACGTGCCGGAAAGTTCCAACAGCAAGAAGTCCAAGGCTGCTGCACCTCATGTGAAAAAGGTCCCGGCAGGGCTGGCTAGCGCTGATGGTACTTTTACTATCAGTGCCACCCTTGACGACAAATAGGAAAGCGCGCTCATTGCCTTCCTGTGGGCGAATATCGATGTGTTTGCCTGGCAACCATCTGATATCCTCGGTGTTCCCAGGGAGGTAATCGAGCACCACCTTGCTATCTGCCCACATGCCCGACCCGTCAAGCAAAAGGTCCGGAAGCAGGCCTTGGAGCGGCAGCAGTTCATTGCCGAGGAAATCAAGAAACTTGAGGCAGCTGGTCTGGTCAGAGGAGTACTACATCCAACATGGTTAGCAAACCCAGTGGTTGTGCGCAAGGCTAATGGGAAATGGAGGCTTTGCATAGATTTCATGGATCTGAACAAGGCATGCCCGAAGGACCCATTCCCCTTGCCGCACATCGACCAAATTGTGGATTCCACTTCCGGGTGTGATTTGATATCCTTTCTGGATGCATACTCTAGGTATCATCAGATCTTTATGTCCAAGGAAGATGAAGAAAAGACCTCATTCATCACCCCATGCGGCACATACTGCTTTGTGCGCCGGGTCCACTTTTGCAAGAGCAGTCCAGGTTGGTTTTGAACCACAATTGCACAGGAACATTGAAGCTTATATGGATGATATTGTGGTCAAGACCAAGGACAGATCAACCCTCATCCAAGATTTGGAAGAGACATTTGCTAATCTGCACAAGATCAACTTGAAGCTGAACCCGGAGAAGTGTGTGTTTGGTGTTCCCTCTGGCAAGCTACTTGGTTTCTTTGTGTCCCACCGCGGGATCGAAGCCAACCCAGATAAGATCAAGGCTATCGAGCAGATTCAAGCACCCAGGACAGTTAAGGATGTGAGGCGTTTGACGGGGTGCGTTGCCGCGCTTAGCAGATTCATCTCCAAGTCTGCCAAACGCGCCTTGCCTTTCTTAAAAGTTTTGAAGAAGGCAGGACCCATGAAGTGGACCCCGGAAGCAGACGCAGCACTGCGAGATTTGAAGGCCTACTTGTCCTCTGTGCCCACTTTGGTTGCTCCCAGACCACAAGAGCCATTGCTGCTATATCTGGTAGCCACCAATCAAGTGGTTAGTGCAGCACTAGTGGCGCAGCGGGAAGTAGAGGAAGCAGCAACCTCATCTAGTGTCCCATCCAGGAAAGAGAGAGAGAGAGAACAGCCCAGCAAGGTCAGATATGGATCAGGATAAATAAGAGCACGACAGCGAAGGCAACCCCAAGGACGCGGCAAGGAAGAAAGTAGTGCAGCACCCAGTGTACTTCGTCAGCTCCCTATTACAGGGGGCTAGATCAAGGTACTCTGGTGTGCAAAAGTTGATTTTTAGCCTTATCATGGCCTCAAGGAAACTACGCCACTACTTCCAAGCCCATGAGATCACGGTTGTCACTCGCTTCCCGTTGCAAAGGATACTCCGAAACCCAGAGGCTACCAGCAGAATAGTGGAATGGGCATTGGAGTTATCCAGCTTTGGCCTGAAGTTTGAAAGCACATCAACAATTCAGAGCAGGGCATTGGCAGAGTTTATTACAGAATGGACGCCAACCCCAGATGAAGAAGTGCTTGAAACAGTTATCCCCAGCAAGGAAGCGCCCCAAGAATGGATCATGTATTTCGATGGTGCCTTCTCCCTACAAGGTGCAGGGGCTGGTGTGCTTCTCGTTGCTCCCACTGGAGAGCACTTGAAGTATGTCGTCCAGATGCATTTTCCCCGGGAGGAGGCGACCAACAATACAATAGAGTATGAAGGGCTCCTTGCCGGGCTCAGGATTGCCACTGAATTGGGAATCAAGAAGCTGATCATTCGAGGAGACTCGCAACTTGTGGTGAGACAAGTCAACAAGGATTACCAAAGCCCATTGATGGAGGCATACGTTGAGGAAGTGAGAAGATTAGAGGAGCACTTTGACGGATTGCAAACAGAGCACGTACCCCGTGCGGAAAATAGCATCGCTTATCATCTGTCAAAGTGTGCTGCGCAAAAGCTTCCTGTGGAACTAGGAACTTTTGTTCTCCATCGTACTCAGCCCTCCATATCCCCTACAACAATGGCCCGAAAGAGGAGGAAATTAGACTCCGGTAAGCCTCTCCCGGTAGAGCCCCTCGGGGCTCCTGGCAGGGACCCTGCCGGAAACAACTCCCCTTCGATTGCCGGGTTGCGCCCTCCTGCCGGGCCACTGGTCCCCACGGTCGAGGAACGCGCTCCTGCAGATGAGGAGGTGCCGCTAGTCCTTGTTGCCGAGCCCCAGGCTCCAACTTGGGCAAGGCACATAGTCCATTTCCTCCAAACCGGAGAACTTCCTGAAGAGCAAGAAGAGCTGAAAGAGTAGCCCAGAGGGCCAGTATGTATCAGTTTGTCAATGACACACTACACAGAAGAAGGCCCAACGGTGTGAAATTGAAGTGCATTTGTCGGGAAGGAGGAAAGGAACTGCTGGCGAAAATACACAAAGGCATCTGCGGCTCCCACATTGGATCAAGGGCTTTAGTTGGGAAAGCATTCCGGCAAGGATTCTATTGGCCCACAGCCCTCCAAGATGCGGTCGAGCTAGTCACCAAGTGTGAAGCCTGTCAGTTCCATTCCAAGAACATCCATCTGCCTGCCCAAGATCTTCAGACAATCCCTTTGTCATGGCCGTTTTTGGTCTGGGGGCTCGATATCCTCGGCCCTTTCCCCTGAGCTGTCGGGGGCTTTGAATTCTTGTTTGTTGCAATCGACAAGTTTACAAAGTGGCCGGAAGTAGATGCCATGAGAAAGGTGACTGCTCAGTCAGCTATCAAGTTCTTGAAAGGATTGGTGTGCCGCTTCGGGGTCCCTGCCCGGATCATCACCAACAACGGCACCCAGTTCACGAGCCATGCCTTCATGCAATATGTTCATGCCCTCGGCAGCAAGATCTCATTTGCCTCTGTTGCACATCCCAGAAGCAATGGACAAGCTGAGAGGGCGAATGCTGAAGTGTTGCGAGGACTCAAGACAAGAACATTTGATAAGCTGTAGAAGTGCGGCAGGCGATGGATCGACGAGCTGCCGGTGGTTCTTTGGTCCCTCAGAACGACACCAAACCGAGCTACCGGGCAGACTCCCTTCTCCCTAGTCTATGGGGCAGAAGCAGTTATCCCCACGGAACTCATTTACGGGTCGGCTCGAGTGCTTGCCTACGATGAAGTACCACAGGATCAGCACCGGCGTGACGACACTATGCTTCTCGAGGAGAACCGTCTCCGGGCTGCTATGTGTGCTGCACGCTATCAGCAAGCCCTGCACCGCTATCACAACCGCAGGGTTCGTGCCTGGTGTTTTGAGGAAGGCGGCCTTGTCCTTAGGCGTGTTCAGTCCGCCAAGGGTACAAACAAGTTGACGCCGAAGTGGGAAGGCCCTTACCGGGTACTACGAGTCACCAGACCTGGCGTAGTCCATCTGGAGACCGGAGATGGCATTCAATTGCAAAACTCATGGAACATTGAGCATCTCCGCAAGTTCTACCCGTAAGGCGCGGCTGTCGGGCCCTGCCCGGCAGCCACCCTTTTGTACATGCCTTCCCTCAGTTGCATGTAACCCCTTGTACAAAGCCAGGCACAGACCCTGAGCAACAGAGAAATAAATGAAGCACTGGGGGCCCCCGACAAGTTGCATGCATGCATAAGCATATCATGAGCATCGCATGTTCATGTAGATAAGATCGCATCTGGCATCATTTTCATCTGCATAAACTACAGGCTCCTATCGTGGATTCAACCCAAGAAGAGATAAGAGGATGAGCCTACACTGCGATCTCCGGCAAGCCAAACAGATAAGTTCTTCCTTGTATCCATACATGTTCTGTAAGTAAAGACTTGTGCATGAGAAAACCTTGCTACCCTTTGAAACTTAGGTGCTCCCTCCCTTCGACTCGAACGTTGCTTCGGTCAGGGTGGTCGTAGTGGCCTTTGTTGAAAAAGGACTGGCGGGGGGCTGGTGATACGTCTCCAACGTATCTATAATTTTTTATTGTTCCGTGCTATTATATTATCTGTTTTGGATGTTTTATATGCATTAATATGCTATTTTATATTATTTTTGGGACTAACCTATTAACCTAGAGCCCAGTGCCAGTTTCTGTTTTTTCCTTGTTTTTGAGTTTCGCAGAAAAGGAATACCAAACGGAGTCCAAACGAAATAAAACTTTCGCGATGATTTTTCTTGGACCAGAAGGAAACCAGGAGACTTGGAGATGAAGTCGGAGGAGCCACAAGGACGGAGGGCGCGCCCAGGGGGGTAGGGCGCCCCCCACCCTTGTGGGCCCCTCGTGCACCTCCTGACCTAATTCTTTCGCCTATATATTCCCAAATATCCCCAAACCAACAGAGGCATCCACGAAAAGACTTTTCCACTGCCACAACCTTCTGTACCCGTGAGATCCCATCTAGGGACCTTTTCCGGCACCCTGCCGGAGGGGGATTCGATCATGGAGGGCTTCTACATCAACACCATTACCCTTCCGATGAAGCGTGAGTAGTTTACCGCAGACCTATGGGTCCATAGCTAGTAGCTAGAGGGCTTCTTCTCTCTCTTTGATTCTCAATACCATGTTCTCCTCGATATTCTTGGAGATCTATTCGATGTAATACTTTTTTGCGGTGTGTTTGTCAAGATCTGATGAATTGTGGATTTATGATCAGCTTATCTATGAATAGTATTTGAATCTTCTCTGAATTCTTGTATGCATGATTTGATATCTTTGTAATTCTCTTCTAACTATCGGTTTGGTTTGGCCAACTAGATTACTTTTTCTTGCAATGGGAGAAGTGCTTAGCTTTGGGTTCAATCTTGCGGTGTCCTTTCCCAGTGACAGTAGGGGCAGCAAGGCACGTACTATATTGTTGCCATCGAGGATAAAAAGATGGGGTTTTCATCATATTGCTTGAGTTAATTCCTCTACATCATGTCATCTTACTTAATGCAATACTCCGTTCTTTATGAACTTAATACTCTAGATGCATGCTGGATAGCGGTCGATGTGTGGAGTAATAGTAGTAGATGCAGAATCATTTCGGTCTACTTGACACGGACGTGATGCCTATATTCATGATCATTGCCTTAGATATCGTCATAACTTTGTGCTTTTCTATCAACTTCTCATACCAGACCAACCCACTGAAATGCAAATAGGGATCAGAAATGTGGTCAATATCACGAAGAATAATGAAAGACCGTCTATACCCATATACAAATGGATGTTTTCATAAGGAAGCCATCGAAGGCTTTCCACAAATTGAGATTTGGCCGTAGAAGGATCGAATTGTATCCGAGGAACAGGGGGATACAAAAAAGTAATAAGAGAAACGCACAGACCAATCAATCGTATCGGTCTTATTGAAGAATTTGGAATGAAAAGAGGAGTAATGCAATTGCTCGGCAGTAATTTGTTCACCCACTGTATTATTTTCTATCTTGAGAGAAGCCTCTAGTGAAACCTATGGCCCCCGGGTCTATTTTCCATCATATAATCTTCTATTTTCCATCATACAAGTTTCCGATCTACTATTTTGCAATCTTTTACTTTCCGATCTATAAAACAAAAATACCAAAAATATTTACTTTATCGTTCATCTATCTCTATCAGATCTCACTTTTGCAAATAACCATGAAGGGATTGACAACCCCTTTATCGCGTTGGGTGCAAGTTGTTTGATTGTTTGTGCAGGTATTCGGTGATTTGTGCGTTGTCTCCTACTGGATTGATACCTTGGTTCTCAAACTGAGGGAAATACTTATCTCTATTTTGCTGCATCACCCTTTCCTCTTCAAGGGAAAAACCAACGCAAGCTCAAGAAGTAGCAGAAAGATTTCTGGCGCCGTTGTCGGGGAGATCTACGCCAAGTCAAGACATACCAAGTACCCATCATAAACTGTCATCTCTTGCATTACATTATTCGCCATTTGCCTCTTGTTTTCCTCTCCCCCACTTCTAAAACAATTTTCGAAAGATTTGCCTTTTTATTCGCCCTTCTTTCCGTTCGATCTTTTGTTTGCTTGTGTTACCATGTGCCTTCTTTTTGCTCGCATTTTCGCTTGCTAAAAGTTTATGGATCCTCATCCACTTGCTAATCTTTTTAAGAGATCCAATTATGATGAACCTATTGTTAGTGAGTTGAGTGCACTAGATTATCTTTATGAGGTTTTGCTTGAAATTCGTGAATCTGAAAATTGTGATGAAGTGCTAAAAGAAGAAATTTATGAAGTGATTCATGATAGCTCCTTCAATGAAAAGCATGATTGCAATGATGTTATTATAAATTCTATTAATGTCATTTGTATTAATAATATGCAAATCCCTCAGCTTGGGGATGCTAATTTTGCTATGTCCACTACTTGTTGCAATGATCATGATTGGGGTGATTTTTCTTATGATCTTGAAAATTTATTTAAGCCCCATGATGAATATGAGATTGATAATAATGTTTGCAATAATATTGAAAGTGGGTTTGGAAGAGTGTCAACTTTAGATCCCACATATTTGGAGAATGTTCAATCTTATGAATTTTTTGATAAAAGTGGGATTGGACAGGTCAAAACTTTAAGTAGCAATGAACCCACTCTTTTGGATTTCAAGGAATTTAATTATGATAATTGTTCTTTAATAGATTGTATTTCCTTGTTGCAACCCATGTTGAATTCTCCTCATGCTTATAATCAAAACAAAGCTTTTACTAAACATATCGTTCATGCTATGATGCAATCTTTTGAAGAAAAGCTTGAATTGGAAATTTCTATCCCTAGAAAACTTTATGATGAGTGGGAACCTACTATTAAAATTAAGATTAAATATTATGAGTGCTATGCTTTGTGTGATTTGGGTTCTAGTGTTTCCACGATTCCAAAAACTTTATGTGATGTGTTAGGTTTCCGTGAATTTGATGATTGTTCTTTAAATTTGCATCTCGCGGATTCCACTATTAAGAAACCTATGGGAGGGATTAATGATGTTCTTATTGTGGCTAATAGGAATTATGTGCCCGTAGATTTCATTGTTCTTGATATAGATTGCAATCCGACATGTCCTATTATTCTTGGTAGACCTTTCCTTAGAACGATTGGTGCTATTATTGATATGAAAGAAGGAAACATTAGATTTCAATTTCCATTAAGGAAGGGCATGGAGCACTTTCCTAGAAAGAAAATTAAATTGCCATATGAATCTATTATGAGAGCTACTTATGGATTGCATACCAAAGATGGCAATACCTAGATCTATTCGTGTTTTCATGCCTAGCTAAGGGCGTTAAACAATAGCGCTTGTTGGGAGGCAACCCAATTTTATTTTTGTTTTTGCTTTCTTGGTTCTGTTTTGCAATAAATAATTCATCTAGCCTTTGGTTAGATGTGGTTTTATGTTTTAATTAGTGTTTGTGCCAAGTAAGACCTTTGGGATGGCTTACGGTGATAGTTCATTTGATCTTGCTGAAAAACAGAAACTTTTGCGTCCAGTCTCAGAATTTTAATAATTCACTGGAGCATTGAAAAACCCTGAATTTCTTTTACAAGATTGCTATACAAATTGCCTCTTTGTCCAAATTTTCAGAATTTTTGGAGTTACAGAAGTATTAGAACAATTCGGATCTTCGCAGATGTAACATCCCAAAATTCTAAATTTTGGAATGTTATATTAATTAAATAAATTTGATTGTTTGTTTGATTGATTGACTGAAAGTGAGTGAAATTCGAAACTTTTGAAAGTCAAATGATAGGGAATAAAAGGACTTTCCCAAAAAAAATTCATTTGAATCTCTATTTATTTTTAAGTTTGAATCTTGTCAAAAATTCTCTGAAAAAAGAGAGGAGCAATATGACACTCCAAACCAGGGGCAATTTGAAATATATTTGAATGAGGAAAATCAGAAAAGATTTGAAATGGGCTTGAAATTCAACTTCAAATCCAATTTGGAGTTATTTGGTTTTATTCAAATTATTTTTTTCCAAAAATAAAATATATGGAAAATAGGGTAAAATGATTCCCTACAATATAAAATTTGGAGAAAATAAATTTGAAATAATTTTGGTATTTTAAAAATGATTTTTAATAGGTTTATTGCATCAGTAGCACTGTTTGAATTTTGTATTTTTGTGACAATTTTATCTTAGTTTGGAAAATAGTCTATGTTTTGGGATTTCTTTTTCAGAACATTTTGATATATTATATGCCTATATAATACTTGTATTTTGTTTGGTTTATGTTTTCTTTCCTTCTGTGTTAAAAAAAAACTCACACAAGCCCACGTGAGGCCCAGCCTCCTCCACGACCCAACAGGGTCGTCTTCCTCCTACGAACGTTCATGGCAGGAGCAGAAGGCACGCACGCCCGCACCCCACCCCGCGCCCCACCCCCTTCCCACCTTCCCCTTCCCCAAGAATCCTCTGAATGGATCCACCTCCTTCCCCTACACCTCCCTCTCCAAGTAAAGAGGCCATTAATGCCCCGGATTTTCTCGCCGGAGAATCCGAACTTGCCATTTTTGCTCACCATGGCTGCACGCAGCTGGACACCCCCTCGCCCTATAAATACCTGCCTCGTGTTTCCCTCTCTGCTCTCGTCTAAAGCCCTCTCCTATGGGAGCTTATACTCCTCCCTATCCCGCGTAATTACTCATCGGAGTTCATAAACTCCGGCGGCTTCTCCTTGCCGCCCGAGGCTCGGTTCGTCCTTACTCGGCCTCCCCTGAGGTAGCTGAGATCTCCTCTGCACCGTCCCGTTCTCTCCTTCCTCTAGGAGCCCCCACAACCTCGGATCCGATCTTCTTCCCCAACTCCGGCGACTACTCCGGTGAGATCAAAGAAATCCCGTAATTATTTTTTTCCAGCAAAGTAGCGATCTTAGAAAATTCATATCTATTAGTATACATATCCAAATTGAGTGATTCCAATTGCGTTAGATCGCAAATTTTGTAAAGTTTCTGAATAGGTAAAAAGTTTTTATGTTTGACTATCTAATTTTGAATTTGATCAAATTCTCTTAAATCCTTAGATTTGATCTAACTTGAGTTTAGAAAATGATGTTCGATTGATTCTTTTTGCTAATGTTTGTTACTGTTTTTTTATCCAGTAGCATATAGTTATTTATTTTTAGTTATTTTAATTAGGTTTATAGCAGAAACAGTACTGTTTTAGTTCTAGTTTTTGTTTTAGTCTTTTCTTTATAGTTTTAAGTTGTTTAAAATTATTTCTTTTTGTCACTTTTGAAAATTTTAGTTTTGTTTCTGTTAGTCAACAAAAGAAAATTTTATTTTTTATTTTAAAATTTATTTTATTAGTTTTGTATGAAAACTTGTATAGGTCATAGTTAGAGTTTCATAGAAGCTTTTTACTTGTTTCTTTTTGCAAATAAAATTTTATGGAAAATATTTTCTGTTAAGTTATTGGTTTTACATTTTCTTTTCTGTTAATTTATTAGTTTGGAGCTTTATTTTGCTGTTAAGTTTTTACTTAGGACAAAACTATTTTGTGTTATGTCTTAGAGTTTTCTTTAGTAGTTTTGTTGTGTAGTTTTCCTTTGTTTTTATTTGGTGTCCCTTGTTGATTAGCATTTTATTTGTTGGTTTTATTATGAGTGTTAGAATTGCTTGCTAGTATGTTTGCTCATATGAATGCTATGTTTGACTATATAGATTTTCTCGGAGTGACGAATAGTTTATCAAAGTTTCCAAGAGCGTTATTATCTTCATCAACTTACCAGGCAAGTTCACTTTGACCATGTTTTTCAACCTATGTTTTATTTGCATGTAGTAGCACCCTTTCAATAATCCCTTCAGTAGTGATATTGATTTCTTGTAGTTGAGTAGAATGCATGAGGTAGGAACCCATCTCCCTGTTATCAAGCCCGGGACGTTATATAGTTTTAATGCTACGCTAATGTAGACGGGGTTTGGTATGAGTGCTCGGGAGTGGTGTGAGAATGGAGGACTCTACGTCAATGACAACAACTTCATGATGGCATCTGCAAGGACTGCATCCTCAAGACCTCAAGACTCGAGACAAGAATTCAATACACACTACTGGGTGAAGGACGGTTGCGGGCACCCTGGAGCAACCAGTGGATGGCCGGGATGCATGGAGAAGCGCCATGACATCTTGCGGAAAGCTTCACCCAGACTCAAAGAGACGGAAGAATACTTCATGCCCGGAAGCTTACCTGTGCAACCGCAAGTCATTATGGGCTCTGGCTTGGTTGACCTTAGTGGTGACTCTGGCTGGGACGGTGCTAGCAGATGTAGAACTACGGTAGGATTGGATGAGCACCGGACAGTGGTCAGAGGAACTCTTCGAAAGACCATGTTTCGATCGTCCTGTTCTCAAACATCATGAAGTGCGAGGATGAAACAGGAGGGATCGAATCTTGCGGGTAAAGTGTACAAACCTCTGCAAAGGGTTTAAACCTAATCGATTAGCCGTGTCCTCGGTTACGGACAACTTGAGCCTCTGGACTTGGATCCATCTCGGAACTCTCAACACCGGATTGATAACTTAATTGTGGGCAACTTATGATGATTTGGGCTATGAGACATCGGTTGGCGGAACCATGTCATGATAGATAACTCCGTAGTGTACACTCTGGTTATTTCCTTTGATGTACGGAAAATAAAACTAGCTTTTACGCAAACAAAACTCAGATACAGAGCCACAAAGCCATATTGCATATAGTATAGTTTATCATCTGTTTTTCTTACAGTGATCTTGCCGGTACATTCAATGTACTGACCTACACGGCTGCAACGTCTCATGTTGTAGATATTTCTTCGACGAGTAAGAGTTACGATACAGGGTTATGGTCTACACTCAACTTGCCGATGGCGTTGATGGGACTCCACACCCTATTGTTTGTTTCCGCTGAGACTTACGAGGTATATATCTGTTTTATGTTATTTATACATGTGGTTGCACTTTGATATATACATTGATGTACTGTGTGTGCTAGCATACTGATCCAGGAATGGCACGGATACACAGAGGCTTGACCATTTGAGGTCGGGTCGCTACAGATATGGTATCAGAGCACATGTTGACTGTAGGACCTGACCCTAGAAATCGGAAAGCCCCTAGGACAGGATATCTCTAAAACTTTGTTTTCAAACCGATCCTTTACTTCTCGTCTTTTCTGATTTTATCACAAACTCCCTCTTACCTCAAATAGTTAGAATATACCCCTTTCCCCTTTGACCACACTGAATATCAACTGATGAGACCACTCCGAGAAGGACAAGATATCGGAGAACTGAGGACCACATCAGAGTAAAGGGGACTTCGCCATACAGTAAAAAAAACTGAAGCTACAACAGTTGAAGACTCCGAAGACTCGAAGAATTTGAAGACTCTGGAGATTTGCTTGACCTTTAGAAGACCAAACCCCTGTTATATACTTACGTTAGATGCGATGATTTGTGAGCTGTCATTGTTTGATGTTTTTCCGACAGCCGCAAATAAAACCTATTGTTCAAAACTATATTGTTTGTATTGTGTGTTTCTCTCTCTATCCCTCCCTCGTATCTCATCCCAAAACCCTTGGACCCAATAGATGATGAATGAAGGACTGGTATTCTCTGGACCGATGACTCAGCCGGAGGCAGAACTATGGATTCAGAACATGGAGGATCACTTCAGGAACAACTTGATTGGAAGCAACTATGAGGTTCAATATGCTCTTCAACACTTTACCGGAAGTGCTGCAACCTAGTGGAAAATGCATCAAGCCATACAAGGATGTAATGGAGCAAGAACTAGGGAGGAATTCAAGAAGACCCTGTTAAGATCACGTCTCATCCGGAAGCCCCGTGACCCTAAAGCGAAGAAACCTTGTGCCTGCAAGATTTGCGGAGAAATAGGACACATCCAGGAGGAACACAAGGCAGGATGCCCTCATTGTGAGGAAGATCACCCAGCCGAAGAATGCCCCACTAGGCAGGTGACCTGTTTCTTGTGTGAAGCGACTACACACTACCCTGCTCAGTGTCATATTTACCCCAAGGTACAAGAAGTTACGAAGCAGCAGAAAGAAGCCCGTAGGGAAAGTTTAGAAGAACCTATGATGAAGGAAGTTGTTGAAGACCCTGAAGAAGGCCTAATCAGATTTTACTCCAACGCTTGCTATTCATGTGGAGAAGAAGGACATTATTCCCAGTAGTGCACAAAGAAAAAAAGAAGAGTATCCCGGAGACTTCCCGACAGCAGAAGTGAAGTTTGACCCTCAGGAAATAGAAGCTCTGATCATTACGGAGAAATCTAGGGAGAGAAAACGAAGGCATCCCCAGAACAACCCAATTTCTGCAGAAAAGGACCTAAGTAATATCACCTGTTTCACGTGCAAGGATTTGGGTCATTACGCTAACAAATGTCCAAAAAAGAAGCTAAAAATCCAAGGAGCCTACATAATCACAAAGAAGCCCCCAGACATGTCAGAAGTCATTTGTTTTCGCTGCAAGCAAGCAGGACACTTTGCTAGGGAATGTTCAGATCAGATGAAAGCTGGAGCTGAGTAGTTGGAATTTTAATACTGGTAATAAGTGTAGTAGGAAGCAATTTTTATTTCATGAGTATGATGAGTTGCGTTATGTAATGGGTGCTCAGAGATTGTAATAAATTCATGAAATAAATAAAGTTAATGTGTCATGATTTCATACGTTGAATTATGAGTTGTTACCCTATGAACAAAGTTTTTGACCATTTTCGAGGAGATGAGAAATATGGTCTACGGATTGATTTGTGTATTGCATTTTAAGGGTGGTAGTACCCTGAGAGAACACCTGACTAATGGAAAGGAAAAATGTATTCCGCAGATTGGAGTTTGGATATTTTAATGTCCTGGTTACCCCGAGAGTATGAAGAAATGAAGTACTATTGGATTTAAAGGAAGTATAATGTTGGAATATGGAACAATATAACTCAAAAGGATAAGTTAAAGTTGTAGAAGTGTTGAAGTGGGCCATAACCCACAGGCCCAGGATTTGAAAAGGAATAGACATAACCTTGATGAAGGAAGAAATTTGGAAGAAGCTGTGATTCGATCAGCAGACGTTTCCTAGGAGGATACGCAAAACCCTAGAGTTGTGAATAAACGATAGATGTTTTGCTCAGCTTGCAAAACCATGGATTTACTCGAACCTAGTTTGAGGACAAGAGAAATTCTGCAGTGCTTGTGAGAATGCCCGAGTGTTAGAAATGCGAGATTTGCTAAACCTTATACAAGGTAATGATTTGGGTGCGGAATGGATTGATCACCATACCGACTTACTCTCGTCATTCGCTCTTGCTATTCGGAATGGTAAATCTAGAGTGACTTGCCCATAGTAGAGAGACGACGATATCGAGACCTTGTTTAAACCTTAGAATGGTAGGATGATTGATCCAAGTATAGGCAACCGTTGCCAACCGTAGGATATACGGTGAGATTCAACCCAGACCCTTTTCCTGCAGGAGAAACCTGTAATGGTTGACCACCATGAGATCTCGATAGTTGTTTAGTATTGGCGACAGACCTGTCAGATATGAAGATCCACTCTTCAGTAGAACCTCACCAGGATTGAGAGGACACAAGATTTTGACAAAAAGGTCATGCCCCGACCGGAAGAGCACCAGTGAAAGAGTTATTCCGGAGAATATGAGAAGACCGACACCGTCAACCCAAAGGATGGAGTACATGAATTTTGTTGGAACCAAAGCCTTGCTTTTAAGTGTGGTAGCACCCCAGACCTCTCCGGTCGATGGATTTGCTGGAAGACTCCCAAATCCTAACCTTTTCTTGCTAGCCTCTTCGAATCTCGAGGACAAGATTCATTTTTTAAGTGTGGTAGGTTTGTAACATCCCAAAATTCTAAATTTTGGAATGTTATATTAATTAAATAAATTTGATTGTTTGTTTGATTGATTGACTGAAAGTGAGTGAAATTTGAAACTTTTGAAAGTCAAATGAGAGGGAATAAAAGGACTTTCCCTAATTTTTTTCATTTGAATCTCTATTTAGTTTTAAGTTTGAATCTTGTCAAAAATTCTCTGAAAAAAAAGAGAGGAGCAATATGACACTCCAAACCAAGGGCAATTTGAAATATATTTGAATGAGGAAAATCAGAAAAGATTTGAAATGGGCTTGAAATTCAACTTCAAATCCAATTTGGAGTTATTTGGTTTTATTCAAATTATTTTTTTCCAAAAATAAAATATATGGAAAATAGGGTAAAATGATTCCCTACAATATAGAATTTGGATAAAATAAATTTGAAATAATTTTGGTATTTTAAAAATGATTTTTTGTAGGTTTTATTGCATCAGTAGCACTGTTTGAATTTTGTATTTTTGTGACAATTTTATCTTAGTTTGGAAAATAGTCCATGTTTTGGGATTTCTTTTTCAGAACATTTTGATATATTATATGCCTATATAATACTTGTATTTTGTTTGGTTTATGTTTTCTTCCTTCTGTGTTAAAAAAAACTCACACAAGCCCACGTGAGGCCCAGCCTCCTCCACGACCCAACAGGGTCGTCTTCCTCCTACGAACGTTCCTGGCAGGAGCAGAAGGCACGCACGCCCGCACCCCACCCCGCGCCCCATCCCCTTCCCTCCTTCCCCTTCCCCAAGAATCCTCTGAATGGATCCACCTCCTTCCCCTACACATCCTTCTCCAAGTAAAGAGGCCATTAATGCCCCGGATTTTCTCGTCGGAGAATCCGAACTTGCCGTTTTTGCTCGCCATGGCTGCACGCAGCTGGACACCCCCTCGCCCTATAAATACCTGCCTTGTGTTTCCCTCTCTGCTCTCGTCCAAAGCCCTCTCCTATGGGAGCTTATACTCCTCCCTATCCCGCATAATTACTCATCGGAGTTCATAAACTCCGGCGGCTTCTCCATTGCCACCCGAGGCTCGGTTCGTCCTTACTCGGGCTCCCCTGAGGTAGCTGAGATCTCCTCTACACCGTCCCGTTCTCTCCTTCCTCTAGGAGCCCCCACAACCTCGGATCCGATCTTATTCCCCAACTCCGGCGACTACTCCGGTGAGATCAAAGAAATCCCGTAATTCTTTTTTTTCAGAAAAGTAGCGATCTTAGAAAATTCATATCTATTAGTATACAGATCCAAATTCAGTGATTCTAATTGCGTTAGATCGCAAATTTTGTAAAGTTTCTGAATAGGTAAAAAAAATTATGTTTGACTATCTAATTTTGAATTTGATCAAATTCTCTTAAATCCTTAGATTTGATCTAACTTGAGTTTAGAAATAGATGTTTGATTGATTCTTTTTGCTACTGTTTTGTTTATCCAGTAGCATATAGTTATTTATTTTTAGTTTATTTTTAATTAGGTTTATAGCAGAAACAGTACTGTTTTAGTGCTAGTTTTGCTCTAGTCTTTTCTTTATAGTTTTAATTGTTTTTTAATTATTTCTTTTTGTCACTTTTGAAAAATTTAGTTTTGTTTCTGTTAGTCAACAAAAGAAAATTTTATTTTTATTTTAAAAATTTATTTATTTAGTTTTGTATGAAACTTGTATAGGTCATAGTTAGAGTTTCATAGAGCTTTTTACTTGTTTCTTTTTGCAAATAAAATTTTATGAAAAATATTTTCCGTTAAGTTAGTGGTTTACATTTTCTTTTCTGTTAGTTTATTAGTTTAGAGCTTATTTTGCTGTTAAGTTTTTACTTAGGACAAAACTATTTTGTGTTATGTCTTAGAGTTTTCTTAGTAGTTTTGTTGTGTAGTTTTCCTTTGTTGTATTTTGGTGTCCCTTGTTGATTAGCATTTTATTTGTTGGTTTTATTATGAGTGTTAGAATTGCTTGCTAGTATGTTTGCTCATATGAATGCTATGTTTGACTATATAGATTTTCTCGGAGTGACGAATAGTTTATCAAAGTTTCCAAGAGCGTTATTATCTTCATCAACTTACCAGGCAAGTTCACTTTGACCATGTTTTTCATACCTATGTTTTATTTGCATGTAGTAGCACCCTTTCAATAATCCCTTCAGTAGTGATATTGATTTCTTGTAGTTGAGTAGAATGCATGAGGTAGGAACCCATCTCCCTGTTATCAAGCCCGGGACGTTATATAGTTTTAATGCTACGCTAATGTAGACGGGGTTTGGTATGAGTGCTCGGGAGTGGTGTGAGAATGGAGGACTCTACGTCAATGACGACAACTTCATGATGGCATCTACAAGGACTGCATCCTCAAGACCTCAAGACTCGAGACAAGAATTCAATACACACTACTGGGTGAAGGACGGTTGACGGGCACCCTGGAGCAACCAGTGGATGGCCGGGATGCATGGAGAAGCGCCATGACATCTTGCAGAAAGCTTCACCCAGACTCAAAGAGACGGAAGAATACTTCATGCCCGGAAGCTTACCTGTGTAACCGCAAGTCATTATGGGCTCTGGCTTGGTTGACCTTAGTGGTGACTCTGGCTGGGACGGTGCTAGCAGATGTAGAACTACGGTAGGATTGGATGAGCACTGGACAGTGGTGCGAGGAACTCTTCGGAAGACCATGTTTCGATCGTCCTGTTCTCAAACATCATGAAGTGCGAGGACGAAACGGGAGGGATCGAATCTTGCGGGTAAAGTGTACAAACCTCTGCAGAGGGTTTAAACCTAATCGATTAGCCGTGTCCCCGGTTACGGACAACTTGAGCCTCTGGACTTGGATCTATCTCGGAACTCTCAACACCGGATTGATAACTTAATTGTGGGCAACTTATGATGATTTGGGCTATGAGACATTAGTTGGCGGAACCATGTCATGATAGATAACTCCGTAGTGTACACTCCGGTTATTTCCTTTGATGTAGGGAAAATAAAACCAGCTTTTACGCAAACAAAACTCAGATACAGAGCCACAAAGCCATATTGCATATAGTATAGTTTATCATCTGTTTTTCTTACAGTGATCTTGCCGGTACATTCAATGTACTTACCTACACGGCTGCAACGTCTCATGTTGCAGATATTTCTTCGATGAGTAAGAGTTACGATACAGGGTTACGGTCTACACTCAACTTGCCGATGGCGTTGATTGGACTCCACACCCTATTGTTTGTTTCCGCTGAGACTTACGAGGTATATATCTATTTTATGTTATTTATACATGTGGTTGCACTTTGATATATACATTGATGTACTGTGTGTGCCAGCATACTGATCCAGGGATGGCACGGATACACAGAGGCTTGACCGTTTGTGGTCGGGTCGCTACAGCAGACTGTTCTGTTTTTGACATATTCTATTTTCTTTTTGTTGTTTGCTAATTTTGATGAATCTATGGGTAGTATCGGGTTGTATGAACCATGGAAAAGTTGGAATACAGTAGATATTACACCAATATAAATAAAGAATGAGTTCACAACAGTACCAAAGTGGTGATCTATTTTCTTATACTAACGGAGCTTACGAGATTTTCTGTTGAGTTTTGTGTTGTGAAGTTTTCAAGTTTTTGGGTAAGGATTTGATGGACTATGGAATAAGGAGTGGCAAGAGCCTAAGCTTGGGGATGCCCAAGGCACCCCAAGGTAATATTCAAGGACAACCAAGAGCCTAAGCTTGGGAATGCCCTGGAGGGCATCCCTCTTTCGTCTTAGTCTATCGGTAACTTTACTTGAGGCTATATTTTTATTCACCACATGATATGTGTTTTGCTTGGAGCGTCTTGTATAATTTGAGTCTTTGCTTTTTAGTTTGCCACAATCATCCTTGCTGTACACACCTTTTGAGAGGGACACGCATGAATCGTGATTTATTCGAATACTCTATGTGCTTCACTTATATCTTTTGAGCTAGGCAATTTTGCTCTAGTGCTTCACTTATATCTTTTTAGAGCACGGCGGTGGCTTTATTTTATAGAAATTATTGAACTCTCATGCTTCACTTATATTATTTTGAGAGTCTTTAAACAGCATGATAATTTGCTTTGGTTATAAATTTAGTCCTAATATGATAGTCATTCAAGAGGGATATAATAAAAACTTTAATACAAAGTGCATTGAATACTATGAGAAGTTTGATTCCTTATGATTGTTTTGAGATGTAAAGATGGTGATATTAGAGTCATGCCAGTGATTAATTGTGAATTTGAGAAATACTTGTGTTAAGGTTTGTGAGTCCCGTAGCATGCACGTATGGTGAACCGTTATGTAACGAAGTTGGAGCATGAGATATTTTTTTGATTGTCTTCCTTATGAGTGGCGGTCGGGGACGAGCGATGGTCTTTCCCTACCAATCTATCCCCCTAGGAGCATGCATGTAGTACTTTGTTTCGATGACTAATAGATTTTTGCAATAAGTATGTGAGTTCTTTTTGACTAATGTTGAGTCCATGGATTATACGCACTCTCACCCTTCCACCATTGCTAGCCTCTCTTGTACCGCGCAACTTTCGCATGTACCATACACCCACCATATACCTTCCTCAAAACAGCCACCATACCTACCTATTATGGCATTTTCAGAGCCATTCCGAGATATATTGCCATGCAACTTTCCACCGTTCCGTTTATTATGACACGCATCATCATTGTCATATTGCTTTCCATGATCATGTAGTTGACATCGTATTTGTGGCAAAGCCACCGTTCATAATTCTTTCATACTTGTCACTCTTGATTCATTGCACATCCCGGTACACCGCCGGAGGCATTCATATAGAGTCATATTTTGTTCTAGTATCGAGTTGTAATTTTTTGAGTTGTAAGTAAATAGAAATATGATGATCTTCATTATTAGAGCATTGTCCCATATGAGGAAATAAAAAAAGAAAGAGGCCCAAGAAGCCAAAGAAAAAAAAGAAAAAAAGAGAAAAAAAAGAAAAATGAGAGAAAAAGAGAGAAGGGGCAATGTTACTATCCTTTTTCCATACTTGTGCTTCAAAGTAGCACCATGATCTTCATGATAGAGAGTCTCCTATGTTGTCACTTTCATATACTAGTGGGAATTTTTCATTATAGAACTTGGCTTGTATATTTCAATGATAGGCTTCCTCAAATTGCCCTAGGTCTTCATGAGCAAGCAAGTTGGATGCACACCCACTTAGTTTTCTTTTTGAGCTTTCATACACTTATAGCTCTAGTGCATCCGTTGCAAGGCAATCCCTACTCACTCACATTGATATCTATTGATGGGCATCTCCATAGCCCGTCGATACGCCTAGTTGATGTGAGACTATCTCCCTCTTTTTGTCTTCTCCACAACCACCATATTCTATTCCACCTATAGTGCTATGTCCATGGCTCACGCTCATGTATTGCGTGAAAGTTGAAAAGGTTTGAGAATGTCAGAAGTATAAAACAATTGCTTGGCTTGTCATCGGGGTTGTGCATGATTTGAGTATTTTGTGTGATGAAGATGGAGCATAGCCAGACTATATGATTTTGTAGGGATAAGCTTTCTTTGGCCATGTTATTTTGAGAAGACATAATTGCCTTGTTATTATGCTTGAAGTATTATTGTTTTTATGTCAATATTAAACTTTTGTTTTGAATCTTATGGATCTGAACATTCATGCCACAATAAAGAAAATTACATGGACAAATATGTTAGGTAGCATTCCACATCAAAAATTCTGTTTTTATCCTTTACCTACTCGAGGACGAGCAGGAATTAAGCTTGGGGATGCTTGATACGTCTCCAACGTATCTATAATTTTTTATTGTTCCATGCTATTATATTATCTGTTTTGGATGTTTTATATGCATTAATATGCTATTTTATATTATTTTTGGGACTACAACCTAGATCCTAGTGCCAGTTTCTGTTTTTTTCCTTGTTTTTGAGTTTCGCAAAAAAGGAATACCAAACGGAGTCCAAACGGAATAAAACTTTTGCGATGATTTTTCTTGGACCAGAAGGAAACCAGGAGACTTGGAGATGAAGTCAGAGGAGCCATGAGGCGGCCACAAGGACGGAGGGCGCGCCCCCACCCTTGTGGGCCCCTCGTGCACCTCCTGGCCTAATTCTTTCGCCTTTATATTCCCAAATATCCCCAAACCAACAGAGGCATCCACGAAAAGACTTTTCCACCGCCGCAACCTTCTGTACCCGTGAGATCCCATCTAGGGACCTTTTCCGGCACCCTGCCGGAGGGGGATTCGATCACGGAGGGCTTCTACATCAACACCATTGCCCTTCCGATGAAGCGTGAGTAGTTTACCACAGACCTACGAGTCCATAGCTAGTAGCTAGATGGCTTCTTCTCTCTCTTTGATTCTCAATACCATGTTCTCCTCGATGTTCTTGGAGATCTATTCGATGTAATACTTTTTTGCGGTGTGTTTGCCGAGATCCGATGAATTGTATATTTATGATCAGCTTATCTATGAATATTATTTGAATCTTCTCTGAATTCTTTTATGCATGATTTGATATCTTTGTAATTCTTTTTGAACTATCGGTTTGGTTTGGCCAACTAGATTGGTTTTTCTTGCAATGGGAGAAGTGCTTAGCTTTGGGTTCAATCTTGCGGTGTCCTTTCACAATGATAGTAGGGGCAGCAAGGCACGTACTGTATTGTTGCCATCGAGGATAAAAAGATGGGGTTTTCATCATATTGCTTGAGTTAATTCCTCTACATCATGTCATCTTACTTAACGCATTACTCCGTTCTTTATGAACTTAATACTCTAGATGCATGCTGGATAGCGGTCGATGTGTGGAGTAATAGTAGTAGATGCAGAATCGTTTCGGTCTACTTGACACGGACGTGATGCCTATATTCATGATCATTGCCTTAGATATCATCATAACTTTGCGCTTTTCTATCAATTGCTCGGCAATAATTTGTTCACCCACCGTATTATTTTCTATCTTGAGAGAAGCCTCTAGTGAAACCTATGGCCCCCAGGTCTATTTTCCATCATATAATCTTCTATTTTTCATCATACAAGTTTCCGATCTACTATTTTGCAATCTTTTACTTTCCGATCTATAAAACAAAAATACCAAAAATATTTACTTTATCGTTCATCTATCTCTATCAGATCTCACTTTTGCAAATAACCGTGAAGGGATTGACAACCCCTTTATCGCGTTGGTTGCAAGTAGTTTGATTGTTTGTGCAGGTATTCGGTGATTTGTGCGTTGTCTCCTACTGGATTGATACCTTGGTTCTCAAACTGAGCGAAATACTTATCTCTACTTTGCTGCATCACCCTTTCCTCTTCAAGGGAAAAACCAACGCAAGCTCAAGAAGTAGCAGCTGGTCCCTCTTCATGATTTGTGCCCGGTAGGCCTAACTCCCCGGCAACAAAATAGAGGGTACCGGCAGGGTAGCCTGCCGGGGGAAACTCGTTTATATATACATATAGAGGCATCCCGCCTCTGCATGGACATATACATGCACGAGTCCCCAGCAAGGTTTATCTTTTTCATTAATATGCTTCAAACAAGTGCAGACCTTACAAGACACAAACATGGATTCAAGAGATTACATTATTTGAACTAAAATTTGGCAAGTGCCTGCAGATTTAAGATTGAAAAAAGATAAGTGCCCCGTAATCTCCTCTTTTCGTTTTCCCTCCGCCAGGTATTGCGGTGGGAAGAGAAGAGGACTAAAAAGGGGTCACCAAAGTAGGAGCCCACCTCGATCCCGTTAGGGCCTGCTAGGCGCAGCCTGACAAGATCGAGAGTGGCGAGGCTGCGAAGAAGGGGCACATAGAGCAGCTCGGCGGTGCCCTGGTCACCACCTCCAGGACCAGCAAGAAGCCCCAGCTCGAGTACCGGTGGAGTCATCCACCAAAGCTCAGCTGGAAGACCGCTGGAGGGAGACGAAGGCACCTAGGGAACATCCCTCCCCGGCTATCACCCGAAGAGACTGGTGATGATGGTGCCGTGGAGGGAGGGGAAGAGCGGAAAGATGAGGCGGCAGGTTGCCAGAAGGAGACGAAGGCGTCGGTGCCATCGTACTCCGACCTGACGCCCTGCCACCAGCCTTCTCTGTCTTCCCTCCTTTTCCCTCCATCACCACCGCTCCAGAAAGACGCCATGCCACCAGCCCGACACCTTCTCCGGAGAAGCGGCTGAAGGCCAAGATGGCCAGGGGGTTCGGGGTGCGCCGCTCCCCACCTTGGCGGGCAGGAAGGCGCCCCTCTCTTCAGCACCGGCCCCGGTTCCTATTGGAAGAGGCAGTGCTGGGATTACCAACGGCCCCAGGCCCTGCATCCCGGACAGGCGTAGAAGGCTCCGAGGACCGGGTCGCCAGGACGACGGGCTGCAGTGGCTCACGGCAAGGCACCACGCTCCCCACCAGATGACCGGCCGAGACAGAGAAGGCAAGCATTCCACTACAATGGGAAAGCTTGATACCTCCCGCACCACGGATGGCTCGCCCACTGCGCCACCTCTGGACCTGGACCAGACTCACTCCCCAAGCATCAGCCCGAGCATTTAACATCACCAGCTCTAAGCTAGGGCCCGGGACCTGGCCCTGGGCTCTCCCTTTTGGCATAACCAGAAGAAATCAGGAATGGAGGAAGAAAGGAATGTGGATGAATGCCTCCACTCCTCCCCCGCTCTTCGTTTTATAGGCGAGCTGGGGCTGGAGGCTAATTCCCCGGCGGATAATCACCATCCTCCCCCACCAATCCAAGAAGACCGGGCCCATGCCTTGATGCTCTCTGCACCACGCGCCTCTGTTACCTACCCCACTTGATGCATGGAACATGCGTGGCTATGGATAAGGGCGTGGTGGGAAGAGTGAATTGGCAGTTACTCGCCCGTGCATTAAAGTCATTCACGGGCCATTACCAGAGTGGCCCCACCGCAATTGGCTTTACACGACACGCGGGAAAATCGGAAACTGACCCAAGCTCGGGTTAGTGAAGAAGCAAAGAAGATCTCAAAGGGCGAAGCCACCCTTGCGCTCCTGCCTGTGCACTGGTTAGGGCCTACCCTGACGATGCCCAGCAGTGAGTTCGTGCCAGGCTCGGGGGCTCCTGTCAGTGCAACAAACCCTGGGTCCGTTACCCAGACTATGCACAGGCCCAAGGACAAGAATACAACACCAAGGTCAGATCAAAGCACGAGGGACCTGTTCTTTGAAGGACCAAAGTGCATATCAAGAAGACCAAGATGAGCCAGAGAAGCAAGATATCGCTAAGGAAAGAACCTCCCTTGCCGGACAGGCGAGCCTGGCAAGGTTGGGTTTGCCCCGGAGGCAAGTTTCCAGATCATCCCAGCAGGCCTACCAGGGCTTACGGAGGCAAACCACTCCACCGCACCACCTCATAACGACGCACGTCGTCGATCAGTGCGGTGTCAAGCTCCAAAGTGACTAAGTGGCTGCTATTTGCCACATGGAAGCCACTTCCTACAGAAAATACCCCCAGGCGACACCCGTCCAGAGACGTGTCAAGCAAGCAGGCGCGAAGCTGGCAAAACAGCCCGGCAAGGCCTGCCGGGCAAGCTGAGATGTGACATTGAGCGGCGCATTTAATGCGCTCTGTCAGCCTGCAGAGTTAGGTATGATAGCACTGTTTGCTATCTAATCAGTATGTAATGACAGATTTGCCACTGTAGTGACCCCTTGATCTATAAAAGGAGGCCCATGGCAACCGTAGAAGGGGTTGGCTGATCCGGACCCTTGCACACTCATACGCGCGTAGCTGCTCTCGCCCCGAGGCGACCTTGCTGGGCAAGAGCACTGCGTTCCTCCACCATTTTTCCACCATCAATCCACCAAAGCAGGAGTAGGGTTTTACGCCTTACGGCGGCCCGAACCTGGGTAAAAACTGCCTGTGTGATCTTTGTCGCCCTGTGTGATGCTTCTCCACTCTTTGTGCAATGTGCCCATCCCCCCGCCGAACCAAAAGGGGCTCATGGCCCCATAGGTGGCCGTGGTTTCCCACGACAAAGAGGATCATGAGACTGTCACACAGGATATGTCATTGGCTACAATGCTACAAGATCCTCATGTCAAAGATCTACTTAAGAAGAAGATGAGAACCGAGAGAGCTGCTATTAAAGAGGCTCTAAAGTTGGCGCAACTGGAAACAGACGCGAAAACTCCACTGTATGAAGGTTACGATCCCGAGCACACCCGGCTGCACGTCACGCTCAAACTTCTGGACATCAAGGCAAGATTCAAGAGTACAGATGCAAGTCTGGATGCAACATTGGAATATTTACACAAAGTTTTGCCGAAGGGGAATTTGTTGCCTCGTAGTGTAGATGAGGCGAAGAAGATCGTGTGTCCGCTTGATTTGCCGCATGTAAGATATCACGCATGCATAAATGATTGCATCTTATATAGGAATGAGCATGAGAACAAAACTGAGTGTCCTACTTGCAACAAACACCGATACAAGCCTGGAAAGAAGGAACCTCGAAAGGTTGTATGGTACCTTTCGTTGATTCCTCGCTTGCAGCGATATTTCGCTGACCCGAAGGAAGCAAAGAACATGACTTGGCACAAGACAAGGAAGTCTAAAAATGATGGGATTCTGAGACATATCGCAGATGGTTGTCAGTGGAAAGCACTGGACAATTTAGAACCAGAATTCACAGCTGAAGCAAGAAACCCTAGGTTGGGTGTCAGTAGTGATGGACTAAATCCATTTGGCAACCAGAGTAGCACACATAGTACATGGCCCGTATTTGTATGGTTGTACAACCTCCCGCCTTGGCTCTGCATGAAACAAAAGTACATACACATGGTTATGCTAATTCAAGGGCCAACCCAACCTGGCAATGATATCAACACATATCTTGAGCTATTGAAGGAGGAGTTAGAAATATTATGGAAGCCCGAAGGGGTCAAAACCTGGGATGCTAGAAAAGGAAATTATATTCACATGAGAGCAGCATTCCTCACGACCCTTCATGACTATCTGGGTTACGGATATATTTCCGGACAGGCGTGCCATGGACACTGTGGTTGTGTTAAATGTATGGATGACACATCTTTTCGGCAGCTATCGAAAAAGGGCAGTAGCAAAACAGTGTTCAAGGGCCATAGAAGGTGGCTTCACAAAGATGATGAGTGGAGAACTCGTGGAGATCTGTTCGACAACACTGATGAGACTCGAGGGCCACCGTGTAAGAGGCCTGGAGCAGAAATCTTGCAAATGTTAATGAATTGGAAAGATTGCCCTAAGGCAGGAAAGAAAAGAAAGAAGACTGAGAAAATGCTGCTAAAAGTATGGAAAAGGAAGTCTGTTTTCTAGGGCTTAGAGTATTGGTAACTACTCAGTATGCCTCATTCTCTTGATATGATGCATATCACAAAAAATGTATGCGAGAGTTTGCTTGGCACACTGTTTGACAAGCCAGAAAAGAGTAAAGATGGTCCGAGGGCTAGATAAGACTTGAAAGATATCGGTATTAGGGAAGAGCTTCAACCCTCATCGTCCATTACAACCAAGGACAAGGTGAAGGGAAAAAAATCCAAAGCCAACAAGTCAGCTCAGGGCAAAACTGTGTCCCAAACAAAAGATGATTATTGCCCCCTGATGTTTGCTTGAACTACGTCGGTATTTCCCCAAAGAGGAAGGGATGACGCAGCACAGCAACGGTAGGTATTTCCCTCAGTGATGAGACCAAGGTTATCGAACCAGTAGGAGAACCAAGCAGCACTACGTAAACAGCACCTGCACACAAAGAACAAATACTTGCAACCCGACGTGTTAAAGGGGTTGTCAATCCCTTTCGGGTAATGGCGCCAGAAATTGGCAAGTGGACGGGAGATAAATTGTAGTAGTTGGATAAATAGATCGCGAATAAAATAAAGTGCAACAAAATATTTTTGGGTTTTTAGAAATATAGATCTGGAAAAAAAAGTGGCAAATAACAAAATAGATCTGAAAATATATGATGAGAAAATAGACCCGGGGGCCGTAGATTTCACTAGTGGCTTCTCTCGAGAAAAATAGCATACGGTGAGTAAACAAATTACTGTTGGGCAATTGATAGAACTTCAAATAATTATGATGATATCCAGGCAATGATCATTATATAGGCATCACGTCCAAGATTAGTAGACCGACTCCTGCCTGCATCTACTACTATTACTCCACACATCAACCGCTATCCAGCATGCATCTAGTGTATTAAGTTCATGGAGAAATGGAGTAATGCAATAAGAATGATGAAATAATGTAGATAAGATCTATTTATGTAGAAATAGACCCCATCTTGTTATCCTTAATAGCAACGATACATACGTGTTGGTTCCCATTCTGTCACTGGGATCAAGCACCGTAAGATCGAACCCATCACAAAGCACCTCTTCCCATGGCAAGAAGAATCAATCTAGTTGGCCTAACTAAACCAAAGATTCGAAGAAGAAATACGAGGCTATAAGTAATCATGCATATAAGAGATCAAAAGACTCAAATAACTTTCATGGATAAAAACATAGATCTGATCATAAACTCAAAGTTCATCGGATCCCAACAAACACACCGCAAAAAGAGTTACATCAAATAGATCTCCAACAGACCATTGTAGATCCCGTAGGTCTACAATGAACTACTCACGCATCATCGGAGAGGCACCAATGAGGATGATGAACCCCTCTGTGATGGTGTTTAGATTGGATCTGTTGTTTCTGGAACTTGCGGCTGCTGGAATTGATTTTCATCGACTACCCTAGGGTTTCTGGAATATTGGGGTATTTATAGAGCAAAGAGGCGATTCAGGAGGCGGCCGAGGTGGGCACACCCCACCTGGGCACGCCTGGGCCCCCAGGCGCGCCCTGGTGGGTTGTGCTCCCCTCGGAGCCCCCGTCAGGTACTTTCTTGGCCCAACTTGTGTCTTCTGGTCCAGAAAAAATCACCAAAAAGTTTCGCTGCGTTTGGAATCCGTTTGGTATTGATTTCCTGCGAAGTAAAAAACAAGCAAAAAACAGCAACTGGCACTGGGCACTATGTCAATAGGTTAGTCCCAAAAAATGATATAAAGTTGCTATAAAATGATTGTAAAACATCCAAGAATGATAATATAACAGTATGGAACAATCAAAAATTATAGATATGTTGCAGACGTATCAGCATCCCCAAGCTTAATTCCTGCTCGTCCTTGAGTAGGTAAATGATAAAAACAAAAATTTTGATGTGGAATGCTGCCTAACATGTTCATCACATATTCTTTTCTTTGTAGCATGGACATTTGGACTTTTATATGATTCAGAGCAATAGTCTAGTTTTGACATGAAGATTTCAATACTCAAGCATATCAACAAGCAACCATGTCTTTCAAAATATCAACACTAAAGCAAGTTATCCCTAGCCTATTATGCTCAATCATTGATCCATTCATGAAACACACTCGCATATTAGCTACACCCAATGCTCAAGTACGATCATAGTGCCCCTTAGTTGGTGCTTTATAAGAGAAGATGGAGACTCAAAAAAATTACATAAAGTAAAAGAAAGGCCCTTCGCAGAGGGAAGTAGGGATTTGTAGAGGTGCCAGAGCTCAAAGCGAAAAAGTAGAGATAAAACATTTTGGGTGGCATGCTTTTCCTGTCAACGAAAATGATCGAGTAGTTCCCAATACTTTCCATGCTAGATATATCATAGGCGGTTCCCAAACAGAAAATAAAGTTTATTCCTTTTTCAACCATACTTTCACTTTCCATGGCTAGCCGTATCCACGGGTGCCTTCCATACCAACACTTTCCAAGGAATTTATTATTTGACAACATAAATGTAGCGACCCGACCCGAATGGATCGAATCTCTGTGTTCAAGTGTCATCCCTGGATCGGTAATGCTGACACACACAGTACTCGAAGGATTTATAACAGAGTGCAATCACACACTTATTACATCGAATGTCTCAAAAGAGAACTGATTACAATAAATATGGCTTAAGGCCATCTAAATAAGATAACAGCGGAAGGCTTGGAAGATAAAGTGAGTCCATCAACTCCAACGGCATAGCTGAGTGCACGACAACGACCTAGCACACCTTACTCTTCGTCTGAAAAGTCTGCAACATGATACGTTGCAGCCCGAAACGGGTCAGCACATGGAATATGCTGGCAATATAACACAGTAGAGCAATGAACAGAATAATTGCTAATACTACATGCATATTTGGCTTGTGGAAAAGCTCTAGGGTTATACTGTTTTGCGAAAAGCCAATTTTTCCCTACAACAAAGGAATATATTTTATTTAACTATCATGGTGGTTGTTGAACATTGAGAAGGTAAATCCCCCTCTCAATCCCAATTAAAAGTAATCATTAATCCCAACAAATTAATTTAGAGTGATGGGATTCAATATGATGATCCAAGAACCAGATACTCAAGATGTCCATAACCGGGGACACGGCTAATCATGATCAGTTTGTACACTCTGCAGAGGTTTGTGCACTTTTCCCCACAAGACTCGATCTCCTCCGTTGGATTTCTCGCACTACATGGTGTTTGAGAAACGGATGACCGAGACACAGTCTTTCAGAAACATTTACTCTTTACTCTGGGTAGACAGTTACACCTACTTTCCCCTACATCTGCTAGCCTACCACTGAAAGAGGTCATGTAACATACTCAACTATGCTAGAGCCCATAATAGCTTGTGGCTGCACACGGGAGTTTCTAGCATGAACAATCTTATGATCCCTTTGAGCCTGGGTGGCGGACCGTAGGAGGATCACACGGTATATCCCCGGGATCTCCTAGGACAACACTGGTATATCCCCAGGTGCCCAAACAAGCAATCCACCCAGATGTGTATTAAAGTTGCCACCTTAAGTTGAACCATTAATTAAAATCTCACATCTGTCATGGATACACTCAAAACCCAATCCACGTCTACGAGCATAGCATGGCAACATAAGCATAGCGTGGAAGTAACTCCCAAGGGTTTTATAATAAAAGGGCAATAGGTTCTACCTCATCATCTACTTCCCAATACCCACAAGTTAATCACATCCTAGTCATGTAGTGTTTGAGGATAAAACTAATGCATAAAAACTGGGTATAGAAGAGTATGATCAAAGTGTTACTTGCCTTGCTGACGATCTGCAAATCCTAGGGACTCGTAGTAGCACGCTTCGCACTCCGGGAATTCTATCGCAAACAAACAATAGCATACATAAGCAATCAAGCGAAGATGCACGGGTAAAACCCAAATGAGAAGACCTAACCAGAAAGTTCAACTGAAGAACTCCGGTTTGCAAAAAGAATCAAATCAAACGGAGCAACGAAACTCAAACTGCAAAAGAAACAAGCTTTGATTGCTAATCTGGACTAAAGTCAAATTTTACAGTAGCAAAAACTTGTTTTAGTTGATTAAACAGAAAGAGGGCTGGGGCAGGGTGGCTTGGGGCAGGGGGCGACGAGGCGGCGGCGTCCCGGACTCCGGCGGAGTCCGGCTCGGGCACGGGGCGCGCGCGAGCGGAGGCGGCGGCGTTGCCGGGCCGGCTGGGCTTCGGCCCAGTTCGGTCCGGCGGAGTTTTTTTTTTAAATAATTCCGCGCAGAAAAACAAATAAAAGAAATACTAAACGGACTCCAAAATTCCCGAAATAAATTTTCCCCGTCCTCTAAAAATCTCCCGGACAAGGTAAACATTTATTTGGGACTCTAATGCAATTTTGAAAAATGCATATTTTTCTAAATTCAAATAAAATTGCAATAAAAATCCAAATAAAATATTTATTTGATTTTAATATTTTTCCTCCAATATTCCATTTATTTTGGAGAAGTCATATTATCTCCTCTCATATATTTTTAATATGAAATATTTTCGGAGAGAAAAATAGTTAAACCAAATTGATCCCTGTTTCAATATTTGAGAAAATTCAAATATGAAAACGGTGAAATCCCCAACTCTCTCCGTGGGTCCTTGAGTTGCTTAGAATTTTCAAGGATCGCAAAACGAAATGCAATAAAATATGATATGCAGTGAATGATCTATGTATAACATTCCATATTAAAAATTTGGGATGTTACAAACCTACCCCCCTTAAGATGAATCTCGCCCTCGAGATTCGGGTTGGCTAGAAAATAGGTGTGGGTGGTCCTTCCGGAGGTCTTCTTCGCGCTCCCAGGTAGCTTCCTCCTCGGCATGATGACTCCACTGAACTTTGCAAAACTTGATAACTTTGTTGCGTGTAACTCGGCTGGCAAACTCGAGAATCTTGACGGGTTTCTCCTCGTAGGTTAGATCACTATCCAATTGAATTGCTTCTAGGGGCACTGTATCTCTTAGAGAAATATCAGCCATCTCCGCATGGCACTTCTTCAACTGGGAAACGTGAAACACATCATGAACTTCTGACAGTCCTCCGGGCAATTCCAACTTGTAGGCAACTTCACCCATACGTTCCAATACTCGGTATGGTCCTACAAACCTCGGGGCTAACTTTCCTTTAACTCCAAAACGTTTCACTCCTCGTAAGGGTGATACTCGTAGATATGCTCTGTCTCCGACTTCATAGGTTACCTCCTTGCGTTTTGGGTCGGCATAACTCTTCTGTCTGGACTGGGCTACTTTCAGTCTATCTCGAATCAGCTTAACCTTCTCTTCGGATTCCTTAATCAAATCCGGTCCAAACAACTGACGGTCTCCAACTTCATCCCACATCAACGGTGTTCTGCACCTCCTTCCATACAAAGCCTCGAAAGGTGCCATCTTCAAACTGGCTTGGTAGCTGTTGTTGTATGAGAACTCCGCGTAGGGCAAATTGTCATCCCAACTAGATCCATAATCTAGCGCACAAGCTCTTAACATGTCCTCCAGAATCTGATTGACTCTCTCGGTCTGTCCATCTGTCTGTGGATGAAAAGCTGTACTAAACTCTAGCCTGGTTCCCAATGTCTGGTGTAGTTGGCGCCAAAACTTTGAAGTAAACTGGGTTCCTCTATCTGATACGATGGTCCTCGGAACTCCATGCAGACATACGATCCTAGTCATATATATCTTGGCCAACTTCGCACTCGTATATGTGGTTTTCACTGGAATAAAGTGAGCTACTTTGGTCAACCGATCCACTACTACCCAGATAGAATCATATCCTGATCGGGTCCTGGGTAATCCGGTGATGAAATCCATGCCAAGCTTATCCCACTTCCATTCGGGTATTGGCATAGGCTGTAGCAATCCTGCGGGCTTCTGATGCTCTGCCTTCACTCTCTGACATACATCACATACGGCTACATACTCAGCAATATCCCTCTTCATACCCGTCCACCAGAAACGCTCTTTTAAGTCCAAATACATCTTGGTGTTTCCGGGGTGTATCGAGTATGGCGAGTCATGAGCCTCCTGTAGTATCAACTTCCTGATCTCGGCATTATTGGGTACATACACACGGTCCTCAAACCATAAGGTGTCACGCTCATCTTCACGAAAACCTTTGGCTTTTCCTTTGCGCATTCTATCCTTTATCTCGGCAATTTCTTTGTCCTCTTTCTGAGCTTCTCGAATCCTTCCCAATAATGTTGACTGAACTTCCATAACTGCAACAAAACCTCTAGGGACTATCCCCAAACGAAACTCCCTGAGATCTTCGGATAACCCCTTTGGTAAACCTCCGCTTTTGAGGGTATTGACATAACTCTTCCGGCTCAAAGCGTCTGCTACGACATTGGCTTTTCCTGGATGATAATGCAACTTCATATCATAATCCTTTATAAGTTCCAACCATCTCCTCTGCCTGAGGTTCAGCTCCTTCTGAGTGAAAATATACTTCAAGCTCTTGTGATCCGTGTACACATCACAACGATTCCCAATAAGAAAATGTCTCCAAGTCTTAAGTGCATGAACTACAGCTGCTAACTCCAAGTCATGCGTGGCATAATTCAACTCATGCGGCCGAAGCTGACGTGAGGCATATGAAACAACTCTTCCTTCCTGCATAAGTACTCCTCCCAGTCCCAAGCGAGAAGCGTCGCAATACACTTGGAAATCCTTGCGTATATCTGGCAGAATCAGAACTGGGGCTGTAACCAAACGTTTCTTCAGTTCCTGAAAACTTGCCTCACATTCATCTGTCCATTTGAACTTAGTGTCCTTCTTCAGTAACTCCGTCATAGGCTTCGCAATCTTGGAAAAATTCTCGATAAATCTCCGATAATATCCTGCAAGTCCAAGAAAACTGCGGATCTCCCCTACTGAGGTGGGTGCCAACCACTCAGTGACAGACTGAACCTTAGTGGGGTCTACTGCTATACCTTCGCCCGATATAACATGTCCAAGAAATCCAACTTCCTTCAACCAAAACTCACATTTGCTGAACTTGGCATACAACTGATGTTCCCTGAGCTTCTCGAGAACTAAACGCAGATGCTCCTTGTGCTCCTCTTCATTCTTTGATTATACCAAGATATCATCAATGAACACCACGACAAACTTATCCAAGAACTCCATGAACACCTTGTTCATCATACTCATGAAATAGGCAGGGGCATTAGTCAATCCAAATGACATAACTGTGTACTCATATAGCCCATACCGGGTGGTGAAGGCTGTCTTAGGTATATCCTGTTCTCGGATCTTCAGCTGGTGATACCCTGATCTCAGATCGATCTTGGAGAACACTTTAGCTCCTTGCAACTGATCAAACAAATCATTAATCATTGGCAGTGGGTACTTGTTCTTAATCGTCACTTCATTCAATGCGCGATAATCAACAACCATTCTCAAGGATCCATCCTTCTTCTCAACTAAGAGCACTGGGGCTCCCCACGGTGATGAACTTCGTCGAATGTAACCTTTCTCCAATAATTCCTTGATCTGCTTCTTAATCTCCTCCAGATCATTTGCGGGCATCCGGTATGGTCTCTTTGATATTGGTCCGGTGCCTGGCAACAACTCTATCAAGAATTCAATGTCTCGATCCGGCGGCATGCCTGGTAACTCCCCTGGAAATACATCTGGGTAATCCTTCACAATAGGCACCTCCTCCTGAACAACTCCCGTGAGAGAATTTACTTGGCTCCTTCTAGGCACATGCCTAGATACATACTTGATCCTTTTTCCCTCCGGGGTGGTAAGCGAAATCGACTTACTCGCACAATCGATGCTTCCTCCATACATCGATAGCCAATCCATGCCTAGTATCACATCCAATCCTTGTGACTTCAAAACTATCAGGTCTGAGGGGAAAACATGACTTCCAATGATCAATGGCATCTGAAAACATCCTTGTCTTGCCATATACTCCGCACCGGGTGATCTTACTAACATGGGTGTCCTAAGTACCTTAGTGGGCAACTTATACTTATCCACGAATCCCCTTGATATGTATGAATGCGATGCACCAGTATCGAAAAGAACAATTGCAATAAAAGACTTAACCAAAAACTTACCGATAACTGCATCAGGCTGCTCCTCAACCTCCTCCACGTTCACGTGGTTCACTTGTCCTCGGTTGAATGGATGGGCTTCTTCCCAGCGCTTCCATTACCATTGCCGTTCTTCAATTCTGGACATTCGTTGGCATAATGTCCAGTCTTCCCGCACTTGAAACAGGTAACGTGGCTTTGATCCTTCTTGGCAGGTGTGGCTGGGTTAGAGCGGTTCTGATTACTGCCTGCTCCATGTCCATTTCCATTCTTGTGGCCATTATGGTTGTGTGAACTTCCTCCATTGTGGTTATGACCTCCATGGTTATGAACAAGCCCTCCCGAGTTCGGGGTGAACCGGGGCTTCTGCTGAGCTCCTGAGTTGAACTTCCCTTGTCCATACTTCCTCTTGCGGCTATCAATCTGCTGCTGCTTCCCTTCAATCATAAGAGCTTTGTCTACCAACTCCTGGTAGTTGTTGAATGTTGCTACCATCAACTGCATACTCAGCTCATGATTCAACCCTCCCATAAACTTCTCCTGCTTCGCGGCGTCAGTGGCCACATCATCCGGGGCATAGCGAGCTAATTTACTGAACTCATCCACGTACTGCCCCACGGTACGGTTTCCCTGGCGTAAGTTGCGAAACTCACGCTTCTTCATGCTCATAGCTCCTGCTGAGACATGTGCCGTGCGGAAAGCTTGCTGAAACTGATCCCAAGTGACATTGGCTATAGGGAATGTGGCTGTGTAATTCTCCCACCATGAGGCGGCGGGTCCATCCAATTGATGTGCGGCAAAACGCACCTTCTCAGCGTCTGTGCATCCTGCGGTGGTCAACTCCCTTCCAATCCTGCGTAGCCAGTCATCCGCAACTATTGGCTCGGTGCTACTGGAAAACACCGGCGGCTGCAACCTCAGAAAACGGGCTAAGTTGTCAACTGGTGGTGGTGGCGGTGGGTTGTTGTTGTTGTTGTTGTTGCCTTGGTTCTGAACTAGTAGCTGCATCAGGGTATTCTGCTGTTGAATCAACTGAGTGAGCTCCGGTGGGAAAACAAATCCGGTGTCGCGTCTCGGAGGCATCTGATGGGTTTAGAGGGAAGAGATTAGAATAGAGTAAGGTCTAGTGAGAAAGCACTACCCATATGCACATGAGACAAACACATTCATAACACACCACTCAATTCAAGCAAGAGCATACAATCGATCTAACTACCGTTACAAAAGTGCTCGGACTATTCCTATTTACATGGGGAAAATACTAATGATAATATGGTGGTCATCTAGAAATTTTGATCGGTGGAAGACTCCATGATATCCGCTCCAGCTTCGTCTTCATAATCATCATCACTACTGTCGGGGTCGGAGTTGGTGTCGTCGATGATGATGTAGTCTTCAGATCGAATTTCCTCAGGTTCGTCGTCTTCTTCTCCGGGCGCGGGGTCTCCCATGAATACTCCTAGTTTCCTTGTCAGGTCGTCATTCTTCTCCACTAGTATTGCGATTTCCTCCTCGTATCCATCGCGTGTAGACTTGAGTTCCTCTTCTAGCTCCATGTTCCTGGTCATCACCTTCTTCAAATCTATCATGCTTGCACACATCTGGTTCTCCTGTCGACGAATGTGCTGGTTTAACTCCTGGATGAAAGCTGCAATGGACCTGTCCCTCCGGGTGCTGATCATCTCCCATTGCTCATCTCGGCGCCCACATAACTGGTAGATTGTGTCCTTAAGATCCTTGTGATACACCTCGCCGATGCGTCCCATGGCGATGTGGGCTGCCATGCTCTTTCCTAGACTCCAGGTTGGTGCATCAAAGGAAAACTCTATGGGCTCCGTAACTGGCGTGAATGTCCTTCCTGGAATTTGAACTCGAATCATCCAACGCTCCTCTTCTGGTACAGTGACGGTGTAGGTCCCGGTGAAGCTTGGTATTCCGATGTTCAGGTACCTAGTGACTACCTTCAAGTGTCGTCCAAAAGGTGTGTCTTCATCCGGTTGTGTAAACTTGTTCCTTGAGTCTGCCATCCTAGAGAATAGAAGATGGAGAGAAGTCAGAAATGAGTAGAGAAGAGTGACCTATGGCTTTTCTTAGTGGTCGTGTCCTACAGTCAGCGTGTGCTCTGATACCATCTCTGTAGCGACCCGACCCGAATGGATCGAATCTCTGTGTTCAAGTGTCATCCCTGGATCGGTAATGCTGACACACACAGTACTCGAAGGATTTATAACAGAGTGCAATCACACACTTATTACATCGAATGTCTCAAAAGAGAACTGATTACAATAAATATGGCTTAAGGCCATCTAAATAAGATAACAGCGGAAGGCTTGGAAGATAAAGTGAGTCCATCAACTCCAACGGCATAGCTGAGTGCACGACAACGACCTAGCACACCTTACTCTTCGTCTGAAAAGTCTGCAACATGATACGTTGCAGCCCGAAACGGGTCAGCACATGGAATATGCTGGCAATTTAACACAGTAGAGCAATGAACAGAATAATTGCTAATACTACATGCATATTTGGCTGGTGGAAAAGCTCTAAGGTTATACTGTTTTGCGAAAAGCCAATTTTTCCCTACATCAAAGGAATATATTTTGTTTAACTACAAAGTTGGTTGAAAATATTGAGAAGGTAAAACCCCCTCTCAATCCCAATTAAAAGTAATCATTAATCCCAACAAATTAATTTAGAGTGATGGGATTCAATATGATGATCCAAGAACCAGATACTCAAGATGTCCATAACCGGGGACACGGCTAATCATGATTAGTTTGTACACTCTGCAGAGGTTTGTGCACTTTTCCCCACAAGACTCGATCTCCTCCGTTGGATTTCTCGCACTACATGGTGTTTGAGAAACGGATGACCGAGACACAGTCTTTCTGAAGCATTTACTCCTTACTCTGGGTAGACAGTTACACCTACTTTCCCCTACATCTGCTAGCCTACCACTGAAAGAGGTCATGTAACATACTCAACTATGCTAGAGCCCATAATAGCTTGTGGCTGCACACGGAAGTTTCTAGCATGAATAATCTTATGATCCCTTTGAGCCTGGGTGGCGGACCGTAGGAGGATCACACGGTATATCCCCGGGATCTCCTAGGACAACACTGGTATATCCCCAGGTGCCCAAACAAGCAATCCACCCAGATGTGTATTAAAGTTGCCACCTTAAGTTGAACCATTAATTAAAAATCTCACATCTGTCATGGATACACTCAAACCCAATCCACGTCTACGAGCATAGCATGGCAACATAAGCATAGCGTGGAAGTAACTCCCAAGGGTTTTATAATAAAAGGGCAATAGGTTCTACCTCATCATCTACTTCCCAATACCCACAAGTTAATCACATCCTAATCATGCAATATTTGAGGGTCGAAACTAATGCATAAAAACTGGGTAACGAAGAAGTATGATCAATGTGTTACTTGCCTTGCTGACGATCTGCAAATCCTAGGGACTCGTAGTAGCACGCTTCGCACTCCGGGAATTCTATCGCAAACAAACAATAGCATACATAAGCAATCAAGCGAAGATGCACGGGTAAAATCCAAATGAGAAAACCTAACCAGAAAGTTCAACTGAAGAACTCCGGTTTGCAAAAAGAATCAAATCAAACGGAGCAACGAAACTCAAACTGCGAAAGAAACAAGCTTCGATTACTAATCTGGACTAAAGTCAAATTTTACAGTACCAAAAACTTGTTTAAGTTGGTTAAACAGAAAGAGGGCTTCGAGACGAAGATCTAGGCGCTTGAATCGCCTGATTCCGACAAACGAGCGAAAAGTTATACTAAAACGAAAATCGGATCAGAAATCGCGATCGAAAATAATCGCGGAAAATCCGAGAAAAAGAAAACTAACGAACAGGCTAACGAACGAACGTTCGCTGTCTGCGGTTAAACGGTGAAAACCGTTCGTTAAAACGAACGTACGGACGAACGTCCGCTAAATAACTAAACCGACGGAAAACCGATCTAAAAAGAATAAACCGGTATTTAAAAAAAACCGAACCTAGATCTAGGGTTTAAACAAAAACCGATCGGTTTTCTCGCGAAAACCGAGGCGGCGGCGGGATTCCGGCGAGGCGACGGGGCGGGGCGCGGCGCGGCGGCGCGATGCGGCGGGCGGCGGCGGCGTGCGGCGGCTCGGCGGCGAGCGGCGGCGGCTGGCGCGGCGAGCGAGGCGGCGCGGCGGCTCGGCGGCGCGGCAGCAGCAGCGGTGAGGCGGCGCGGCGGCTCGGCGGCGCGGCGAGGGCAGGCGGCGGCGGCGGCTTGGGGCTCCAGGGGGGGGGGCGGCGGCTATTACGGGGGAGGGGGTGGCTTGGGCGAGGGGGCGACGGAGAGAGGCGCGGCGGCGGCGGACTCCGGGGGAGTCCCGGTCGGCCACGGGGAGGAAAGGCGGCGGTGGGCTGCTGGGCGGCTGGGGTTCGGCCCAGTTCGGTCCGGCGGAGTTTTTTTTTTTTTTGAAATATATTTCGCGTCAGAAGAGAAAAACAAATAAAAGAAATACTAAACGGACTCCAAAATTCCCGAAATAAATTTTCCCCGTCCTCTAAAAATCTCCCGGACAAGGTAAACATTTATTTGGGACTCTAATGCAATTTTGAAAAATGCATATTTTTCTAAATCCAAATAAAATTGCAATAAAAATCCAAATAAAATATTTATTTGATTTTAATATTTTTCCTTCAATATTCCATTTATTTTGGAGAAGTCATATTATCTCCTCTCATATATTTTTAATATGAAATATTTTCAGAGAGAAAAATAGTTAAACCAAATTGATCCCTGTTTCAATATTTGAGAAAATTCAAATATGAAAACAGTGAAATCCCCAACTCTCTCCGTGGGTCCTTGAGTTGCTTAGAATTTTCGAGGATCGCAAAACGAAATGCAATAAAATATGATATGCATGGATGACCTATGTATAACATTCCAAATTAAAAATTTGGGATGTTACAATAAAGTAAATTCATTTTTCATTTCGGGCCTGGGCATCCCTAATACCTTTGCCGTACTCTCGTGCAATGACAAGTGAATAAACACTCATCTTGAGAATAACACATCTAGCATGGAAATATATCAGCCACCCCCTACCGTTTCATGAGCGGTACGAGCACACAAAAGAAAAATTTATTTTGAAATTAGAGATGGCACATACAAATTTGCTTAGAACGGCACGAAAATACCGCATATAGGTTGGTATAGTGGACTCATATGGCAAAACTAGTTTAAGGATTTTGGATGCACAAGTAGTGATCATACTTAGTGCAAATGAAGGCTAGTAAAAGATTGAGAAGCATCCAACCAAGAAACGAAAAATCTCATAAGCGAGCATTAAGCATAACTAACACCGAATAATGCACCACAAGTAGGATGTAATTTCATTGCATAACTATTGACTTTCGTGCTTGCATAGGGAATCACAAACCTTAACACCAATATTCTTACTAAAGCATAATTACTCATCAACATGACTCACATATTATATCAACATATCGCAAAACTATTACAAGGAATCAAGTTTATTTTATCCAATGATCTTCATGAAAGTTTTTATTATATCCCTCTTGAATATCTATCACTTTGGGACTAATTTCATTTGTTGCTTTTGATAGCTCAAACAAATCTAAGTGAAGAACATGAGCATAAAATTTTCTTCTCTCAAAATAATTTAAGTGAAGCAATAGAGAATTTCTAAAAAAATTACTAACTCTCAAATAAATCTAAGTGAAGCATAAGAGCATTTCTTCAAAAATACTAAAGCACACCGTGCTCAAAAATATATAAGTGAAGCACTAGAGGAATTCCATAGCTCATAAAGATTTAAGTGAAGCATAGAGAACAATTCTAACAAGTCATAGCATAATTTTGGCTCTCTCAAATAGGTGTGTCCAGCAAGGATTCATGACTAAAAATAAAAAGTAAAACAAGCAAAGACTCATATCATACAAGACGCTCCAAGCAAAACTCATGATATGTGACGAATAAAAATATAGCTCCAAGTAAAATACTGATGGTCGTTAGAAGAAAGAGGGGATGCCACTCGGGCATCCCCAAGCTTAGTTGCTTGCTTCTCTTTGGATAATGGCTTGGGGTGCTGATAACCCACAAGTATAGGGGATCGCAACAGTTTTCGAGGGTAGAGTATTCAACCCAAATTTATAGATTCAACACAAGGGGAGCCAAAGAATATTTGTAAGTATTAGCAGCTGAGTTGTCAATTCAACCACACCTAGAGATTAATTATCTGCAGCAAAGTGATCAGTAGCCAAGTAGTATGATAGTTTTGATAGTAGTAGCAACAGCAATAGTAATGGTAACAGTGATAGCAGTGATTTTATAGCAAGTGCAATAGTAACAGTAGCAGTAGTAACTTAGCAAGAACAATATGTAGGAAAATTGTAGGCATTGGATCGGTAATTTGTTGGATGATATTCATCATGAGATAGTTATAACCTAGGGCGATACGGCACTAGCTCCAGTTCATAAATATAATGTAGGCATGTATTCCGTAAATAGTCATACGTGCTTATGGAAAAAACTTGCATGACATCTTTTGTCCTACCCTCCCGTGGCAGCGAGGTCCATATTGGAAACTAAGGGATATTAAGGCCTCTTTTAATAGAGAACCGGAACAAAGCATTAACACATGGTGAATACATGAACTCCTCAAACTACGGTCATCACCGGGAGTGGTCCCGACTATTGTCACTCCGGGGTTGCCGGATCATAACACGTAGTAGGTGACTATAACTTGCAAGATCGGATCTAGAACATAGATATAATGGTGATAACATAAACGGTTCAGATCTGAAATCATGGCACCTGGGCCCAAAGTGACAAGCATTAAGCATGGCAAAGTCATAGCAACATCAATCTCAGAACATAATGGATACTTGGGATCAAGCCCTAACAAAGCCAACTCGATTACATGATGAATCTCATCCAACTCCTCACCGCCCAGTGAGCCTATGAAGGAATTACTCACTCCCGGTGGGGAGCATCATGGAATTGGTGATGGAGAAGGGTTGATGATGACGAAGATCGAAGATCCCCCTCTCCGGAGCCCCAAACGGACTCCAGATCTGGCCTCCCGATGAAGAACAGGAGACGGCGGCAGCTCCATCTCGCGAAACACGATAATTCTCTCTCCCTGATTTTTTCTGGAAAAATAGGATTTTATAGCATCGGTTTCAGGGTCTGCGGGGCCACCAGGTGGGGACAACCCACCTGGGCGCGCCTGGGGGGGGGGGCAGGCGCGCCCTGGTGGGTTGTGCCCACCCAAGTGCCCCCCTCAGGTGGCTCTTGGCTCTAGAAATTCTCTTATTTTGTATAAAAATTCCTCACAAAGTTTCGTTCCATTCCGAGAACTTTTATTTCTGCACAAAAACAACACCATGGTAGTTCTGCTGAAAACAACGTCAGTCCGGGGTTAGTTTCATTCAAATCATGCAAATTAGAGTCCAAAACAAGAGGAAAAGCGTTAGGAAAAGTAGATACATTGGAGACGTATCAGGTGCCATGGGGCGTCCCCAAGCTTAGGCTCTTCTTACTCCTTATTCCTTCATCCATCGTAATCTCACCCAAAACTTGAAAACTTCAATCACACAAAACTCAGCAAAACCTTCGTGAGATCCGTTAGTATAAGAAAACCAATCTTTACTTTAAGTACTATAGAAAACCCATTCAAATTTTGTTCTTGCATTACATCTACTGTATTTTAACTTTACCATGGCTCATACCCCCGATACAAACCATAGATTCATCAAAATAAGCACACAATGCAAAGAAAATAGAATCTGTCAAAAACAGAACAGTCTGTAAAGATGCGAATTGTTCTCATACTTTTGTAACTCCAAAAATTATGAAAAATTAGGAAAACAGAGACAATTTGTATATAAATCTTGTGTAAACAATTCAGAATTTTTTGTAGCTTATGTGAATTTTCAAAATTGTTTTACTGGATGCAAAATTTTCTGTTTTCCAACAAGATCAAATCAACTATCACCAAAGCTATCCTAAAGGCTTTACTTGGCACAAACACTAATTAAAACACAAAAAACACAATCATAATAGTAGCATAATTGTGCAAACACTCAAGAATAGAAAGAAAAAGACAAAAATAAATTGTATTCATTGGGTTGCCTCCCAACAAGCGCTATCGTTTTACGCCCATAGCTAGGCATAATGCAAAGATCTAAGTGTTGTCATCTTTAATTTCATTTTCCTTAGAGGTGTTTTTGTCAGGAAGTTTTGCAAAAACAACATAAAACACCTTATCCATAGAGACTTTAGCACTATCAAGTTGCTTATCATCATATCCCCCTTGATTTCCGGCAACAATCCAAGAATAGTGCTGATTAACATCATTGAAAACTTGTTGGATTATATCAAAAACAGGGACGTCCTTTTTAAGGTTCTCATCAAAGATTTGATTATCCCCAAGCAAATGTCTTAGCACATAATCACTATTGTAAAGGATTTCATCTATCACCGGTGTTTCACGATTCATACCATAGAGATCAAAAATTTCCCTAGCTTCCCGTACTATGTGATCAAATTCATTCATAAGAACAAGGGTGGCAAACTTTTTAGCTTTGGGATTCTTTATAATGGGTACCTCAAAAAACAATCTTTGTAGGGTAGGATGGGTACGGATAAATTTATTTTCAAGTTTCAGAACTAGTGCTGATATAGCTTCCGCATAAGATTTAGTTCTTTTAAGTATAGGAACATCGTCAAGACTTAAGTTTCCAACACAATTGAAAAATTCTTGGATACATTCTTTTCCTATAACATTCCCTTGCCCCAAAAAAAAGTTTTAGCATCCAGATTGCCAGATCGTCCAATTTTAGGAGTTAGGCCATCATCTATTTCTGCCATACCAAAGTCACTCATGATGACAAGTTCAAGCAATTAAGAGATCTGACGAGAAAACGGCGAACGAAAAAGAGGGCAAATAAAACGGCAAATTTTTGTGAAGTGGGGGAGAGGAAAATGAGAGGCAAATGGCAAATAATGTAAATTGCAAGGAGATGAGATTTGTGATTAGGAACCTGGTAGATGTTGATGATGTTTCCCTGGCAACGACGCCAGAAATTGGCGCGTAGCAGGGAGACTATCTCGACTTGAACCTCCCCGGCAACGGTGCCAGAAATTCCTTTTGATCTTTGCTTGAACTACGTCGATATTTCCCCAAAGAGGAAGGGATGATGCAGCACATCAACGGTAGGTATTTCCCTCAGTGATGAGACCAAGGTTATCAAACCAGTAGGAGAACCAAGCAACACTACGTAAACAGCACTTGCACACAAAGAACAAATACTTGCAACCCGACGTGTTAAAGGGGTTGTCAATCCCTTTCGGGTAACGGCGCCAGAAATTGGCAAGTGGACGGGTGATACGTCTCCAATGTATCTATAATTTTTTATTGTTCCATGCTATTATATTATCCATCTTGGATGTTTTATATGCATTTATATGCTATTTTATATTATTTTTGGACTAACCTATTAACCTAGAGCCCAGTGCCAGTTTCTGTTTTTTCCTTGTTTTTGAGCTTCACAGAAAAGGAATATCAAACGGAGTCCAATTGACCTAAAAATCCACAGAGAATGTTTTTGGGAAATATAAAAAAGACTGGAACGAAAAGTTATCGGAGAGGAGTCCCGAGGCCACCACAAGGGTGGAGGGCGCCCCCCCCCTAGGGCGCGCCCTCCGTCCTTGTCGTCGCCTCGTGGGCCCCCTTGACTTGTCCCTGACGCCAACACCTCCTATAAATCCCAAAACCTCCAGAACATAACCTAGATCGGGAGTTCCGCCGCCGCAAGCCTCTGTAGCCACCAAAAACCAATCGGGACCCTGTTTTGGCACCCTGCCGGAGGGGGAAATCATCATCGGTGGCCATCTTCATCATCTTGGCGCTCTCCATGACGAGGAGGGAGTAGTTCACCCTCGGGGCTGAGGGTATGTACCAGTAGCTATGTGTTTGATCTCTCTCTCTCGTGTTCTTGATTTGGCACGATCTTGATGTACCGCGAGCTTTGCTATTATAGTTGGATCTTATGATGTTTCTCCCCCTCTATCTTCTTGTAATGAATTGAGTTTTCCCTTTGAAGTTATCTTATCGGATCGAGTCTTTAAGGATTTGAGAACACTTGATGTATGTCTTGCATGTGCTTATCTGTGGTGACAATGGGATATTCACGTGATCCACTTGATGTATGTTTTGGTGATCAACTTGCGGGTTCAGTGACCTTGTGAACTTATGCATAGGGGTTGGCACACATTTTCGTCTTGACTCTCCGGTAGAAACTTTGGGGCAATCTTTGAAGTACTTTGTGTTGGTTTGAATAGATGAAACTGAGATTGTGTGATGCATATCATATAATCAAACCCGCGGATACTTGTGGTGACATTGGAGTATCTAGGTGACATTAGGGTTTTGGTTGATGTGTGTCTTAAGGTGTTATTTTAGTACGAACTCTAGGGCTGTTTGTGACACTTATAGGAATAGCCCAATAGATCGATCAGAAAGAATAACTTTGAGGTGGTTTCGTACCCTACAATAATCTCTTCGTTTGTTCTCCGCTATTAGTGACTTTGGAGTGACTCTTTGTTGCATGTTGAGGGATTGTTATATGATCTAATTATGTTACCATTGTTGAGAGAACTTGCACTAGTGAAAGTATGAACGCTAGGCCTTGTTTCCAAGCATTGCAATACCGTTTTCGCTTACTTTTGTTACTTGCTACCTTGCTGTTTTTATATTTTCAGATTACAAAAACCTATATCTACTATCCATATTGCACTTGTATCACCATCTCTTCGCTGAACTAGTGCACCTATACAATTTACCATTGTATTGGGTGTGTTGGGGACACAAGAGACTCTTTGTTATTTGGTTGCAGGGTTGTTTGAGAGAGACCATCTTCATCCTATGCCTCCAACGGATTGATAAACCTTAGGTCATCCACTTGAGGAAAATTTGCTACTGTCCTACAAAACTCTACGCTTGGAGGCCCAACACGAGTCTACAAGAAGAAGGTTGCGTAGTAGACATCAAGCTCTTTTCTGGCGCCGTTGCCAGGGAGGTTAGTGCTTGAAGGTATATCTTTAGATCTTGCAATCAAATCTTTTAGTTTCTTGTTTTATCACTAGTTTAGTCTATAAAAGAAAACTACAAAAAATAGAATTGAGGTTGCCTCATATGCTTCATCTATTTAATGTCTTTCGTGAAAATGATGGAAAGGAAAATTGTGCCAAGTGTTAGAAGAAGAAGTCAATAAAATGTTTGGTACTAAATCTTTGAATGATGAGCATGATTGCAATGTTGTTAGTATGAATTCTTTGAATATCCATGATGCTAATGATATGCAAAGCCATAAGCTTGGGGATGCTATGTTTGATGAAGATGATATTTTTAGTCCCCCAAGTTTTGATGAGAATATTTATTATGATGATAGCATGCCTCCTATTTATGATGATTATATTGATGAAAGTGGGTTTGGAAGAGTGTCAACTTTAGGTAGTATTGATCCCACTATTTTTGAGGGTGTTGATTCTTATTTTAATAATGATGAAAGTGGATTTGGAGAGGTCATGACTTTATTTAGTGATGAATCCACTATTTCGGAAGAGGTTCCAGTTGATTATGACAACAAAGTTGCTATCTATGATGATTATTGTGATGACATGTATGCTATAAAGAATAATGATAACCATGAAACTTGTCATCATGATTTTCATTTTCAATTGGATTATGCCTCACATGATAGTTATTTTGTTGAGTTTGCTCCCACTACTATTCATGAGAAGAAATTTGCTTATGTGGAGAGTAGTAATATTTCTATGCTTGTGCATCATGAAAAGAATGCTTTATGTGATAGTTATATTGTTGAATTAATTCATGATGCTACTGAAAATTATTATGAGGGAGGAATATATGCTTTTAGGAGTTGCAATAATATCAAGTTTCCTCTCTATGTGTTGAAAATCTTGAAGTTATGCTTGTTTTGCCTTCCTATGCTAGTTGATTCTTGCTCCCATAAATTGTTTTCTCACAAAATTCCTATGCATAGGAAGTGGGTTAGATTTAAATGTGCTAGTCATATTCTTCATGATGCTCCCATTATGTTTCAATCCTTATTTTTTATGTGAGCATCATTGAGATCATCATGCCTAGCTTAAAAGGCATTAAAGAAAAGCGCTTGTTGGGAGACAACCCAATATTTACCCCTACTGTTTTTGTGTGTTCACATGATTAAGCTTCTGTAGTAATCATGTTTTATAGCTTTTGTTTCAATAAAGCTCCAAGTAAAGCCTTTGGGATAGTGTGGTTGATGGTTCACTTGATTCTGTGCAAAAACAGAAACTTTTGCGTCCAGTAACAGAATTTTTAAAATTCACTGGAACGTGAAAAAACTCTCAATTTGTTACAGAGGATTTATATACAAATTTTCTACGTTTTCCTAATTTTTAAGAATTTTTTGAGTTACATAAGTATGACCTTAATTCAGATCTTTATGTACTGTTCTGTTTTTGACAGATTCTGTTTTCGATGCATAGTTTGCTTGTTTTCTAGTTTCTATGGATTATATTTCTTAATATAAATTGTAGAAATGATAGGGTACATTAGGAATCATGTGAGAAAAGTTATGAATCTTATGTTTACAGTACCAAAGTGAATGATTTGTTTTATTATACTAACGGATCTCACGAAGGTTTTGTTAAGTTTTGTGTGATCGAAGTTTTCAAGTTTTGGGTGAGATATCGATATGAGGAGAATAAGGAGTGACAAGACCCTAAGCTTGGGGATGCCCAAGGCACCCGAAGGTAATATTCAAGGAAGATCCAAGCAACTAAGCTTGGGGATGCCCCGGAAGGCATCCCTTCATTCGTCTCCAACATTATCGGTAACCTTACTTGGAGCTATATTTTTATTCGTCACATGATATGAGTTTTGCTTGGAGCGTCATTTTATTTTATTAGGATTTTCTTGCTGTTATTTAGATTAATATTTTGTATCTTTTATTTCAATAAAAATGTCAAGTATAGCCTTTACCATGCTTATTTTGCAAGTCTATATGTTGCTGTTTAAAAACAGAACGTTTGCTGTTATGTTTTGAATATTGTTGAATAGTCAGAACATGATAAAATCTTGCAATTTTTACAAAATGAGTAACAACAAATTTTATACAGTGTGGTAATTTTTCAGAAGTTTTGGAGTTAGGGAAGTATGAGTACAATTGCACTCTTTACAGACTATCCTGTTTTGACAGATTGCTGTTATGTTTGCATATGTTTGCTTGATTAATGATTCTATTTGAGGATAGGAGTACTAAATATGCAGAGGCATTTAGTATGAAAAGTAAAATAATAATTTTAGTGATTTGCTACAGTAGAGAATGATAAGGTTTTGCATTTGATTTATACTAACTTTTCTCACGAGTTCTTGTTGAGTTTTGTGTGGATGAAGTGTTTAATAATTAGGGAAACCATCATATAAAAGGAATTAAGGAGACACAAAAGCTCAAGCTTGGGGATGCCCAAGGCATCCCAATATAATATTTCAAGAAGTCTCAAGCATCTAAGCTTGGGGATGCCCCGGTAGGCATCCCACCTTTCTTCATCATGAATTATCGGTTAGTATCGGTTGAGCCTAAGTTTTTGCTCCCCTCGGAGCCCCCCTCAGGTACTTTCTTGGCCCAACTTGTGTCTTCTGGTCCAGAAAAAATGACCAAAAAGTTTTGCTGCGTTTGGAGTCCATTTGGTATTGATTTCCTGCGAAGTAAAAAACAAGCAAAAAACAGCAACTGGCACTGGGCACTATGTCAATAGGTTAGTCCCAAAAAATGATATAAGGTTGCTATAAGTTGATTGTAAAACATCCAAGGATGATAATATAACAGCATGGAACAATCCAAAATTATAGATACGTTGGAGATGTATCACCCCCCAGCTTGCTTCACTCTCGACGAGGATGAGCTTTCTCAAGTTTTCAAATGCCTCGACGGCATGAAAGTTCCTTCCGGCTACTCGGGATTCATACGCAGGTATCTTGACTCAAAAAAGCAAAGGTTTAGCAACATGAAGTCGCATGACTGTCATGTGATGATGACACAATTACTTCCGGTAGCTCTCAAAGGGATAATGGGCGATCATGTCTGCAACACACTCATTGACTTATGCAACTTTTTTGACGCTATGTCTCAAAAGTCCATCAGTGTGCGGCATCTGACACGACTACAAGAGGAGATCATTTCAATACTATGTGAACTTGAGATATATTTCCCACCATCATTCTTTTATTTCATGGTCCATCTACTAGTTCATATTGTTGCGGAGGTGAAAGACCTTGGACCGACATTCTTGCATACCATGTTCCCGTTTGAACGGATGAATGGAACTGTGAAGGGATACGTTCGTAACAAAGCCCGTCCGGATGGAAGCATCGTCCAGGCCTATCTAATCGAGGAGTGTATATCATTCTGCAAGAATATCATAAATGATGATCAATCTCTTGGTTTGCCCTTGAAGAAACATGCTGATAGGCTCGAAGGAGTGGGTCACTCACAGTTGAAGCGTGATTTAAATGTGGATATAAAAAACCGCCGAGACGACTTCGAAAGAGCGCACACAGTAGTGTTACAACACACAAATATAATCAGTCCTTGGCTGCAAACTCACAAGGAGACCTTAAGGAGAGAGCACAGAATGGCAGGGAGGCAGAGGACCGAGGCCTAGATCATTAGAGAGCACAACTCCAAATTTTCTTCCTGGTTCAAAGAGCGAATTCGGGACAAACCACTGCTGACCGGTATAGCCAATGCAAATCTCATCTATGCATTAGCAGTAGGCCCCGCTTGCACTGTCGCCACATACCAATCATATGATATAAATGGATACACATTCTATACTGAGGCAAAGGACAAAAATTGTGATTACCAGAACTCAGGTGTGACGATGCTGCAGTTGACCGAGAATGAGAGTAATAGATACTATGGCAGGATCGAAGAGATATGGGAACTTGAGTACGGCGAAGATTACATGGTGCCATTGTTCAGGGTCAGATGGGCGAAGAACGTCAAGCTTGAAGAACGTGGTTTTATTACCATGTCTCTGCCCGAAGCACAACCTGCTAGTGAAAAAAGAGTGAAAGGAATCACTGCCAAATATGAGTGTCGGAGTAAATGACCACGGGTAGCCCCATCAGCTCCCTTTGGTATTTCAAGACATCGGGGCAGGCTGCGCCCCTCAAACATCAAGGACAAAGGGCCGCCTTCTTGAGGCCGGCTGGTCCAAGCAGCCGGTTGCTAGGAGGCGGCGGAGTCCACAAGACGGCCATGAAGTGGGCCGACTCCTAGCAGGCGGCCTCCTGGGAAGCAGAGTCTTAGCAGGTGGCCCCTCGCGCCCTCAAAGTCAGCGCCAACATAAACATGATGAGGCAGGGCATGGCTACAGTACAGGCCTGCCACCCTCGAATCTAGGGCAGAACGTGGCCACAGTACAGCGTACCAAGCAGGCATCCTGCGCCCAGCACAGGACTGTTGCCATGCCGCTCATGACATCATCCATGGCAGAGGAAGCCATGCTCCCGCGACGAGCGGCCAGTATGGCCTGTAGGCGGCGGGCCCTACCTATCCGTGACAAGCTAGAAGGCGGCGAGCCCAGACCAGTCGGCTCAGTGGGAAGTCGGCTCCTGGCAGGTGGCCCTCCCCATTCCTTGAAGTTTGTGCGCCATTAACCAGAAGAGACGAGGAGTGGCTACAGTGAAACGCCCGCCAGGCGGCGGAACTGTAGCCACGCTCTCCCCGACCAAGCATGCATCATCAGTGGCACGGCTACAGTGCTACACAGCCGACAGGACCCGCGAGCGGCGGGCCCAGCTTGTCGGCCGAGTACGAGGCCGCCGGGGGGACCCACCAGGCGGCGGGCCCCTGCAGTCGGCGGAGAAGCCGGCGACCAGAGACACTGACGGCCGGGTCCGACGCCCGGCTGGATTACCATTGTATCCCTGGGGGGTAGGCCTATATAAACCCTCCAGGTCACCCCATGCGGGCGGTGGGCGGTTGGCACCTTGGCAGACGCCTCGTCGAGCACCCACACACACACACACGCAGAGAGAGTGGAGTAGAGCTAGCCTTGCCTACAGCTCGAGGAGCAAGCTTGTAGCTACCTATGAAGTAGTGATCATGCGGAGACCCCGCAGAGCAGGACTAGGGGTGTTATCTCCTAGGAGAGCCCCGAACCTGGGTAAGATTCGCAAGCGTACGCGGTCTCGCTCACTCCCGCTTCTAGAGCCCAGCGACGTACTTTTGTCCCCATCCACGATAAGCCACCCCCTGGCATATGTCCCATGATATCCCCGACATTTGGCACCCACCGTGGGGCAGGGTGCATCGTCGTCCGGAAACATGTTCTGGACGGGAACCCTCTTCCTCCCTGGCGCGCGCAGCCAGCCCGGCACGCCCGACGGCGTTTGCGCCGACACGCTGCACGGCGTGGAAGTTGTTTGCACCACAAGCAGCCTCACTGATCTCATCGGCGGGATCCGCCTCTTCGACGAGCCCGCACTCGACGCGGGCACAGCTAGCTCCGAGAGCTGCCTCATCGATCTCCTCGGCAAGCTTCACATCGCCGACGAGCCGGTCTCCGACCCGGAGTCCGTTGGCTCCACCGACCTGCTTGTCGACACGGTCATCGACGCCGACGTCGCGCTTCCTGATGCCTTCCCCGGTGACGTGGTGATCTTCGACGACCCACTATTTGGCGGCCATGTCCGCTCCCGTAGCACCCGGTGCGAGCGGTGAAACGCTGGAAGCATGCCGTATCGCACTTCTTGACAGCGCCAACAAGTTGGCGGCCATGAGACGCCTCACCGAGGCTTACCACCGCGAGATCGACCGCGCCGTCTGCGGCATGCCGGCTGCTGGCGAACCCAGCCGCGTGGGCACGGTCCGGCAGCACGGCGCCGCCATCGCCAGCATGTTGGGCGCCGACTGCCCGGTCTACGCCACGCCCACGGAGAACTTGCGCGCCGCCTAGGCAGCGGCAGATGAGCTGGACCGCCTCGAGGGCGACGAGCGTCGCTGCATGACGGAGCGCGTCCAGCAGCTCATCGACGTGGCCGCCGCGCAGCAAGAAGCTGGCCGCCGCATGGTGGAACCCGGCCTACAGGCTGGGAACCTTCCCCCTCGCCGAGAGCACGGCGCGACCTCCCGGACACCGACAGCCGGCGCCCGCGTCCAAGAGCTGGTTGCTAGCCGCAGCCGCACCCGCATCTCCATCGAGCGTGACCAAGACGGCCGCCCACGAGCAGTGGAACGGCGGGACGGTCGTTCGCCTCTCCCACGTAGGGAGAGGCGTGCCTCCCCGCCGCCTGTTGAGCATCCGACTCTCGGAGGCCGGCTGGGCCCCCGCGAAGGAGTCGGAGAGAACGACGCCTGCAACCGGATCGACCGCTTGGCTCGGTCCCTGGCGTTGGAAGAAGAAGATGCAATCGGCCCGCCTTATTTCGGCCCCCGCATTCGCGACGAGCCCTTCCCCAAAGGGTTCTCGCTCCCTCGGGACACTCCTAAGTACAATGGCTCTGTGAAGCCGGAAGATTGGCTGGTCGACTACTCCACTGCCGTCAACATAGCGAACGGCAACAAGCGTGTCGCCGTGAAGTATGTTCCGCTCATGCTCCAGGGCATGGCCCAGACATGGCTGAACAGCCTCAAGCCCTACAGCGTCAACAGCTGGCTAGACTTCACCGAAGTTTTCATCTGCAACTTCACCAGCACCTACAAGCGGCCGCCCAAGCCTCGCCAGCTCTCCCTGTGCATCCAAGGCCCGATCGAGTCCACCCGCGAATACTTAACGCGGTGGGCCGAGCTGCGCAACTCCTGCGAAGGGGTGCATGAGGTGCAAGCCATAGAATACTTCACTGCTGGGTGCCGGGAGGGCACCCTACTTAAGCACCGACTCCTCTGCGACGAGCCGGCCACCCTCGACGAGCTGCTAATCATAGCAGACAAGTACGCCACTGCTGACTCCTCCATGAAGTCGGAGCTCCGAGTGGACGTATCAGGAAAGATCCTCCCTCCGGGCCCTCAGACACCGGCTGGTGATTCCAGTCGGCGCCAACAGTCAAACGACAATAAGCGCAAGACCCCGCAGCCGGCTACTACCAGCCGGCAGGTGGCGACAGTCGAAGACCAGCAGCCAGAGGAGCAGCCCGGCCCCAAACGCCAGAAGGGCGGCAAGCCTGCCTGGTTGCCCGCCTTCTCGTTTGAGCAAACCCTCGACACTCCCTGCAAGTTCCACAGCGACGCGAAGCCATCCAACCACACCACCCGGAAGTGCCACTGGCTCACCCGCATCGCCAGAGGCGAAGGACTGCCTCCGTCGCCTGCTAGCCCGCCACCTCCACCTCCCCAGCAGCCGGCGGTCCGACCAGTCGACGTGATCCAAGATGAGTTTCCTGAAGAACATGGAGCTTACGTCGTCTTCACCAGCGTGACTGACGACAGGCACAGCCGGCGTCAACAGCGCCGAGAAGTGAATACTGTCGCCTCTGAAGCCCCAGAGTTCATGCACTGGTCGGAGAAGCCGATCAGTTGGAGCTGAGCTGACCACCCAGAGGTGATGCCTTCTCCGGGTTCCTATGCCCTGGTGCTGGATGCCACCTTTGCAACAGAGAGGCGAGCTGCTCGTTTCTCCCGAATTCTGATAGACGGCGGAAGCAGCATCAACATCCTCTACCGCGACACCATGGAGAAGTTGTGCATCAAAGAGAAACAACTCCAGCCCAGCCGGACTGTCTTCCATGGCATTGTGCTTGGCCTATCCTGCTGACCAATCGGCAAGATCAAGATAGATGTCCTCTTCGGAGACAAGGATCACTTCCGCCGAGAGCCAATCTGGTTCGAGGTGGTTGACCTTGAGAGCCCCTACCACGCGTTGCTTGGCCGGCCTGCTCTGGCCAAGTTCATGGCGGTCCCCCACTACGCCTGCCTCAAGATGAAGATGCCGGGCACCAAGGGCATTATCACCATAGCCGGCGACTACCAGAAGTCTGCCACCTGTGCCACTGCCAGCAGTCGGCTGGCCGAGTCCCTTGTGATTGCTGCCGAGAGACGGCTCCTTGACCGGGTTGTGGCCATGGCCAACGAGCAGCCGGACCTGTCGCCAGATCCCAAGGGGTCAGAAGCTCAGGGCTCTTTCCAACCGGCCAAAGAAACCAAGAAGATACCCTTGGACCCGGAGCACCCGGAGAGGTTCGCTGTCATAGGAGCCCGCCTCGACAGCAAATAGGAAAGCGAGCTCGTCGACTTCCTCCGTGAGAATCGGGACATCTTTGCGTGGTCTCCAAAGGACATGCCGGGTGTACCGACGGATTTCGCCGAGCACAAGCTACATGTCAGAGCAGATGCAAAACCAGTCAGGCAACCCCTCCGCCGCCCGTCGGAGGAGAAGAGAGGAATTGTTGGTGAAGAGATAGCCAGGCTTCTAGCAGCCGGCTTCATTACGGAAGTATTCTTCCCAGAGTGGCTTGCCAACCCAGTCCTTGTACTAAAGAAGAACAACAAATGGCGCATGTGTATTGACTACACCAGCCTCAACAAAGCTTGCCCGAAAGATCCGTTCGCCTTGCCTCGGATTGACCAAGTGATAGACTCCACAGCCGGATGCGAGTTGTTGTGTTTTTTGGATGCCTACTCGGGGTACCACCAGATCAAGTTAAGCCCGGCCGACCGCCTGAAGACCGCCTTCATCACACCATTCGGAGCCTTCTGCTACCTGACCATGATGTTCGGCTTGAGAAACGCCGGCGCCACGTTTCAGCGTTGCATGCAGAAGTGCCTCCTCAAGCAACTCGACAGAAATGCCCATGTTTATGTGGACGATATTGTGGTGAAGACGGAGAAGCGCGGTACCCTCCTGGAAGATCTCAAGGAAACCTTTGATAACCTGCGCCGTTTTCAAATCAAGCTCAACCCAGAAAAGTGTGCCTTTGGAGTACCAGCCGGCCAGCTCCTCGGCTTCCTTGTCTCAGAGCGCGGCATAGAGTGCAACCCTGTCAAGATCAAGGCCATCGAGAGGATGGAGAGGCCCACCCGACTGCGAGACATTCAGAAGTTCACCGGCTGCTTGGCATCCATCAGCCGCTTCATCAGTCGGCTGGGCGAGAAGGCTCTTCCACTGTACCATTTGATGAAGAAAACCACTCATTTCGAGTGGAACGACAAGGTGGACGAGGCTTTCCTCCAACTCAAGAAGGTGTTGACCACGCCGCCCGTCCTGGCCGCTCCGGCTGCCAAGGAGCCCATGCTTCTTTACATCGCCGCCACCAGCCGGGTGGTCAGTACAGTTATGGTGGTAGAGCGCCGAGAGGATGGCAAGGCACAGCCAGTCCAGAGGCCCGTCTACTACTCGAGTGAGGTGCTGTCAGCTTCCAAGCAGAACTACCCCCACTACCAAAAGTTGTGCTATGGCATGCATTTTGCCGCCAAGAAGCTCAAGCCATACTTTCAAGAGCATCCCATCACGGTCATCTGCACTGCCCCGCTTGCGGAGATCATAGGCAGCAGAGACTCATCGGGCCGAGTGGCCAAGTGGGCCATCAAGCTGGCCCCCTACACCATCTTCTACCAGCCTCGCGCCACCATCAAGTCCCAATCACTGGCCGACTTCCTCGTCGACTGGGCCGAGACCCAGTACCTACCGCCAACTCCAGAATCCACTCATTGGCGGATGCACTTTGATGGCTCGAAGATGCGCACCGGTTTGGGAGTCGGCGTCGTCCTCGCCTCTCCCAAAGGCGACAAGCTCAGATACACGTTGCAAATCCACTTTGCTGCCTCCAACAACGTGGCCGAGTACGAGGCGCTAGTACAAGGACTCCGGCTGGCCAAGGAGATTGGCATCCGCTGGATTCTGTGCTACGGCGATTCGGACTTGGTGGTCCAACAGTCGTCTGGCGATTGGGACGCCAAGGATGCAAATATGGCGAGCTACCGCTTCCTCGTCCAGCAGATCAGCGGATATTTTGATGGGTGCGAGTTCCTTCATGTGCCACGGGCCGACAACGAGCAAGCAGACGCCCTGGCACGGATCGGCTCCACCAGGCAAGCCATACCAGCCGGCGTGTCCCTTCAGTGCCTCCGCAAGTCGTCTATCAAGCCTTCCCAGGAATCAGAATCCATCTTCGTGCCGGCTGCTCCCGAAGCAGTCGGATCCGACTCAAGGGCTGCAGCAGCCGGCCCAGGGACTTCGGCAAGCGGCACGGGGACTGCAGCAGTCGCACCCGGCCCAGGGACTTTGCAACCCGGCCCGGGGGCTGCGGCAGCCGGCCCGAGGACTTCACCAAGCGCCTCGGGGACTACGGCAGTCGCACCAAGCCCAGGGGTTCTTCAACCCGGCCCAGGGGCTACAGCGGCCATCCCAGGGACTCCAACAACGCAGCAAGACGCGGCCGACTCCCCCCCGCCACCTCCCAACCCAACCGCCCTAGTTTCAGTGGCCGTAATGACAGTGGATGAGGTCGAAGCACCATCATGGGCGCAGCCCATCCTCAACTTTCTGGTAAGCGGAGAGCTGCCAGTTGATGAGATCTCGGCCCGGCAGGTGCAACGCCGGGCAGGAGCTTACACGATAGTAAACAGAGAGCTTGTCAGGCGCAGCGTGACCGACGTTTTCCAACGCTGCGTCGAACCAGAGAAAGGCAAGGCAATCCTCAGAGATATACACCAAGGCGAGTGCGGCCACCACACGGCCTCCAGATCCCTTGTCGCCAAAGCTTTCCGCCATGGTTTCTTCTGGCCGACTGCTTTGGAGGACGCCAAGGATCTGGTCAAGAAATGCAAGGGGTGCCAAAAATTCAGCTCCAAGCAACATCTGCCGGCTTCTGCACTCAAGACCATCCCCCTTACCTGGCCCTTTGCCGTCTGGGGGTTGGACATGGTGGGCCCATTCAAGACAGCACGCGGTGGCATGACCCATCTGCTTGTCGCCGTGGACAAATTCACCAAGTGGATTGAAGCAAAACCAATCAAGAAACTAAATGGTCCGACCGCTGTGACCTTCATTGCAGATATCACCGTCCGGTACGGTGTACCACACAGCATCATCACCGACAATGGCACTAACTTTGCCAAAGGCGCCTTGGCCCGTTTCTGCGCAACGCAGGGCATCCGACTGGACTTAGCATCCGTTGCCCATCCGCAGTCAAACGGCCAAGTAGAACGAGCAAACGGCCTCATCTTATCCGGCATCAAACCCCGACTGGTCTAGCCACTGGAGCGCTCGGCCGGCTGCTGGATCGACGAGTTGCCGGCCGTCCTCTGGAGCCTCCGCACCACTCCGAACAGATCAACCGGTTTCACTCCCTTCTTCCTCGTATACGGGGCCGAGGCCGTCATCCCAACTGACATTGAGTTCGACTCGCCTCACATCACCATATACACGGAGGCGGAGGCGAAGGAAGCACGAGAAGATGGCATCGATCTGCTGGAAGAAGGCCGGCTGTTAGCACTCAGCCGGTCCACCATCTACCAGCAGAGCCTGCGCCGCTACTATAGTCGAAAGGTCAAGCCACGATCCTTCCAAGAGGGAGACCTTGTGCTCCGGCTGATCCAGCGAACAGCCGGCCAGCACAAGCTCTCGGCCCCTTGGGAAGGCCCCTTCATCATCAGCAAAGCCTTGGGCAACGACTCCTATTACCTCATCGACGCGCAGAAGCCTAGGGCGCGCAAAAGGGACGATTCCGGCAAGGAAACAGAGCGCCCATGGAACGCAAATCTCCTCCGAAGATTTTACAGTTAAATGCAGTATGTACCACGCTACCTTTTGTACTAAGGGCAAAGGCACCGGGTCCCTCGAGGAGCACTCGGGGGCTACCTTTCTTATCTGTATGATAAGTTTCATGCCTGTGAGTATGTTATTTCATTCCTCCGCCCGGCACCGGGTTCGACCAGTCGGCCCAGGGGCTTGCCGCCTTGTACTATGTTGGCTCTACCTGCAGTCGGACAAGTAGTGTGCCGGCATCTAAGCCCACCCTTGCCATAAGCCGCAGCTCACAGAGCGACTGTCTGGTAGGCAAGAGTCAAAGGCAGGAAATGGTGCTCACATGAAAAATGGCTAAGGACGAAAGCACCCACATAGGCCAAGTCGGCTCCTCGCCTAGCCGTCCGGTTGCTGAGCAGCCGGCCGGCCGGCTTCTCACTTAAATTGCTATGTTCTAAGCGGCCAAAGTACTTGTCTTCCCAAAATGGCCAAGTACTTGACCCGGCCAGCAGACAGAAGAATGGCTGTCTGGCCGGCAAGGCGGCAGCCAAGGGAAAGCGGCAAAGGAAAAAGGCAAAAGAACAGAAAGCAAGACAAGTCAGAGCTCGGCGAAGCACATCTTGTGCGAGAATTAAATCACATCGCAAGAGGCCCTTGGCCAGCATTCAACAAAGTTTGAATACACCCCCAGCGGGTGGAACTGCGCGAATTTAATGAAGTTTGTTCTAAAGATTACCAAAGCAGGAAAAGATAAGATAAGTTGGCAGCCTAGGCCAAAGGAGCAACAGGCGAGTCTGGCAGGTTGGGGGAGTCGGCGGCGCCAGCTGGTGGAGTGGCCGTCTGGCGAGTCTCGGCTTGGTCGCCTTCAGCAGCAGTTGGTGCACTCGCACGTGGCTCGTTGCTCGAGGCCCGATCAAGCTGAGGCTGGGCGTCTGCTCTGCCCTCCGATGCGTCGCCTTCACCATCCTCATCTTCCTCGTCCTCGCCTTCGTCGCTTGAGGCGATTTCTTCCGCCGAGTCCTCGCCGTCATCCGGGTTCAGCCCGAACCAGTTCATCGGCACCTCGGCACCCTCCTCGTCCAGCTCGGGGAAGAAGACGCTGGTGTCGGTGTACTCGGCGATCGCCACCGCACGATGGGTGAGCGCAGGCCCCGCTGCCACCAACTCTTCCATGGCCTCCTGCCGGAATATGGCCAACTGGGCTAGGTTCAGCCCAGGATACCACGCCTTGACGAACTCCAAGGCTCTTCGGGCGCCTGCCCGAGCGGAGGAGCCCTTCCAAGCCTCGAAGCGGCCGATTGCCACCTCCAACCAGTCGGCGGTCCGACTGGGGGTGCGTGGAGCTTGGCCGCCTGGCCAGAGGGCGGAAACCAGCTGAGACTCAGCACGCTGAAGGCGGCGGAGCAGACGGTGAATCGGCTGCAAACGTGTCCTGACGGCCAGGAGCTGCTCGTTCATGTTCCGAGGCGCGTCGGGCGGGATCTCCACTCCTTCCCTCCTACGCTGGTCGCGCCGCGCCTCGATGGCCTGGCTGATGGCGACGGCGTGGCCAGGAAAGAAGTCTACACAAAAGAAAAACAACGATCAGAAGCCGACTCCCGATATAGTTGGCAGCTATTCCAAAGAAAGAAGTTTACCGTCGATCATGTCCTCAATCTCGCCATAGCCAGCAGTGAGGATCGCCTCCTTCTCGGCCCACTTTGAGTGTTCGACCTCAAACTCGGCCTGAAGGGCGCCTTCCGCCTCCTTGAGCTCCTGGAGCTCTGCCTTGTGCTGGTCCGCCATGTCCGCCAACTTCTTGGCCAGACGGTCATGCTCCAGGGCCGCCTTACGCTGCTCCTCCTCCTTGACGCGCAGCTCGGTCTGGACTTCGCCCAGATGCTGCTGCAATGTGGCGTTGGCTCCTTCAAAAATGAGAAAGAGAGGACAATCAACAAAGATGACCAAAAAAGAAAAGTGGTTGCCAGAAGATCCGGCCCGACTGCTCAGCAGTCGGCCCGAATCTCGGGGGCTACACCCAGCGGGTGCGCTGACGCGCCCCCGCGAGGAAGTAGACAGAATGCTTACGCCGGCTTTCGGTGAGGTCGGCGGTCCGCTTAGCCAACTCCTGGACCTGGGAGTTGAAGGAGGCTGCGCGGATGTTGTGGTAGTCCTGCAACGAAGACAAAAGAAGAGAAAACAAGTTAGCACTCGGAACCTACCTTAGAGTTCCGAGCCACCTGCTCAGCAGCCGGCCCGGAACTCGGGGGCTACACCCAGTGGGTGCGCTGGCGCGCCCCCACGGAAGACTGCAAAAATCAAAAAACAAAGCAAAGAAGCATACCCGAACGGCCGTCTGCGTCGCCAAGAACGCCTTCGTACACTGCTGGAGGGCGGCAACTTGGGCCTGGAGCTGGGCCTGAATGTCCTGCGCGGCCTTGTTCAGCACGCCCGTCCCACCCCCAGGCGTCCATCCTGGTGGGGCGGCACTGGTGGCCTCTGCGTCTGGGGCCGACGAGCTCGCGGCCCCGATCTCCTACGCCCACGACGTCGAGGCCGCCTTCGTCGCACGCCGGCGCACCGTAGGGCGGACCACAGGAGTCGCCCCCACCACCAACTCGCCACTGACCGGTGGCGCCAGTGGCACGTCAGGCCGATTGCCTTGGGCCCCGGCAGTCGGCGCTTGCGGGGGCACCTCCGCCTCCGAGACGATGGCGTCGCCTCCTCTCCACGACCGGCTGGTCATCGCCGGCTCCTCCAGTCGGCACTGGGATCTCTGGCGCTGGCGGCGCCGCGCGCAACGGAATGACAAGTCGCGGGGTCCGGTCGCGCGCGGTTTCTTCTGCTTGCGCCCTAGCGATCGCGTCTGCCTGAGCCTTGGCGGCGGCGTCCGCTTGAGCCTTGGCCGCCGCGTCCACGTCCGCCCCCGTTGCCTCGGCTGCCTCCGCCTCCGGCCTTTCCGCCTCCTCCTGCTCCTCGCGCGCCTCCCGCGCATTCCTCTCCGTCACCGCCCGGAGGTCGGCGAGCAGGTCCACGTGGCGGGTATTCGCGGAGCCTTCCACCTCCCCGATCACGGAAGCAGCGGCAGACTGCTCAAGAGTGAGTGGGGCCCTGATTCAAGCAAGACAAGAGAAAACTCAGAAAAAGTTTGCAAGGAAGAAGAAAGGAAAACACAACCAAGCACTTACGCGGACACCATTAGGGGCTGCTTCGGGGCCCTCTGGAACTGAGCCACTCTTGCGGCGGCCTCTTGCCGCCTGGTCGTGGTGGCCGCGTTCTTGGACTTCTTCGGCCGGCTGCCGAACAGCAACGAGCCAGCTTGGCGCTTTTGCGGGCCGCCTGGTGCGGTCGGCGCGGCTGAGGAGCTCGCGCCCGCCCTGTCGGTGCCATGCGGGCGGCGCAGCTCGTTCTCCTCCTCATCGTCATCCGGCTAGTCCTCAAGGCCGCCTCCTCCCCCGGAGCCGCCTGCTCCACCGCCGCCACCTGTGGCGTCGTCCTCCTCCATGGCGGCCGCCCCCAAGTCGGGGTCTTCCACGTCGCTCCTCGTTCGGTCCGGCATATACTGCTGACCTGGATCCAGAGCACCGGCTGCCGACTGGGCCGGGAGGACCTGCACCATGGCCGACTGGTCAGGCGGCAGAACAAGAACTCGGACTAGCAAAGAGAAAAGAATTACAAGACTCACCACAGGCAGCGGATGTGCGCGGTCGTACGGCCGCATGCCGAACCGCCAGTCCGCCTTCGACAGCTTGCAGTTGGAAATATAGTTGACCAGCCGGACCACCTCCATGTCCGGCAGGTCCCATGTGCACATCCGGCACGGGTCCTGGTGCCCGCTCATGCAGCTGATGATGTGAGGCCGAGCTTGGAGGGGGAGCACCCGGCGCGTCACGAAGGCAGCCAGCAAGTCCGAGCCCTTCAGGCCCTCCGACTCCGTCATCGCCTGAAGTCGGGCAAGGGCGGCGGAGGAGGCGGCCGACAGGGAACTCGGCTTGTACTGCCAGTTGGCGCACGGCTCGGCTGGTGGACCGGCTGCGTAGACCGGCAAGTTGACGTAGTCGCTTGTCGGGTGGACGCTCTCGACGTAGAAATAGGATTTCTGCCACAGCTTGGCCGACTGCAGCAGGAAGATGGGCGGGAAGCGGTTCCCGGTGCCCGGGCGCCAGACCGCCACGCAGGCTCCGCATTGAGCCGTCTGGCCCTTGGCGGCGGTGCCAAGTTTGAGGTAGAAGCACTCCCCCCAGAGTTCGAGGGTGGGGAGAGTGCCGAGGTACCCTTCGCACATGGTGACGAAGGCGGCCAGCAGCACCACCGTGTTTGGCGTGAGTTGGTACGGTTGGACTCGGTAGAAGTCGAGGAAGGAGCGGAGGAAGCCGCTTGCCAGAAGGCCAAAGCCGCGAAGGAAATGGGACCGAAAGACGACGCGTTCATCGTCCTCCGGTGCCGGCGAGATTTCTGCTTCGGGGGGAACGCGCACCTGCACATTCGCCTCCCAGGGCAGCCGCCGTGTTTGACGGAGGAAGGAGAGGTGATCATCATGGACGTTGGAGCCGTCCCAGTCGCCGGCTCGTGAGCGCGCCATGGATGAAGGAGCTCATCTCAGGCACGGCGTGGTGGCGAGCGGGCGAGGCTGCGGCGGAGGAAGGAAGCCGCAGCGAGAGGACGCTCGACGACGGCGGGCTGCGGCAGCACTTCGATGGGAGGAAAGGGCATGGCGGCAGCAGAGAAGATGAAGAACAGCGAAGGGAGAGGAGGGCGTGCGTGCATCTGCCGCCCCCCTCCTCCCTCTACTTATAGCCCCAGGCAGCGAAGCTGAGGGGGCGGGGGCGTGGGGGATCGTGGGATTAACTACGCCCACTCCCCCACGTTCCCACGATTGCGGCGCCAGTAAAGGCGCGAATTAACTGCCGCAGGAGCCCAACCGTCCACCTCGGCCGCAGCGGATCCGTGCGCGTGCCGAGGCACTGTAGTGGCGCGCCCCGGCCTGCGGCGCCGTCCCGTCACGCGCGTGGGCTGGCAGGCCGGCTTGACCTGATGACGCCATGTGGCCGACATGCGCAGGAGGCACGCCTAACGTCTGGCTGGCATGCCACCTGGTCCCCACCACGACATTTCGAAATCGCCAGGCGGCCTGCCTGGTCATGGCCGACACCTACCAGTCGGCACCTCGGAAGACGGACGAAGTAGAACACCAGGCGACCCGGAATATGAAGCTGCTAAGGCTTCTCGCCCCTTCAGCCGCAGCGCCTCATCAGCTTCGGGGACTACTGTCGGAGTAAATGACCACGGGTAGCCCCATCAGCTCCCTTTGGTATTTCAAGACATCGGGGCAGGCTGCGCCCCTCAAACATCAAGGACAAAGGGCCGCCTTCTTGAGGCCGGTTGGTCCAAGCAGCCGGTTGCCGGGAGGCGGCGGAGTCCACAAGACGGCCATGAAGTGGGCCGACTCCTAGCAGGCGGCCTCCTGGGAAGCCGAGTCCTAGCAGGCGGCCCCTCGCGCCCTCAAAGTCAGCGCCAACATAAACATGATGAGGCAGGGCATGGCTACAGTACAGGCCTGCCACCCCTGAATCCAGGGCAGAACATGGCCACAGTACAGCGTACCAAGCAGGCATCCTGCGCCCAGCGCAGGACTGTTGCCATGCCGCTCATGACATCATCCATGGCAGAGGAAGCCATGCTCCCGCGACGGGCGGCTAGTACGGCCCGCAGGTGGCGGGCCCTACCTGTCCGTGACAAGCCAGAAGGCTGCGAGCCCAGACCAGTCGGCTCAGTGGGAGGTCGGCTCCTGGCAGGTGGCCCTCCCCCTTCCTTGAAGTTTGTGCGCCATTAACCAGAAGAGACGTGGAGTGGCTACAGTGAAACGCCCGCCAGGCGGCGGAACTGTAGCCACGCTCTCCCCGACCAAGCATGCATCATCAGTGGCACGGCTACAGTGCTACACAGCCGACAGGACCCGCGAGCGGCGGGCCCAGCTTGTCGGCCGAGTACGAGACCGCCGGGGGGACCCACCAGGCGGCGGGCCCCTGTAGTCGGCGGAGAAGCCGGCGACCAGAGACACTGACGGCCGGGTCCTACGCCCGGCGGGATTACCATTGTATCCCTGGGGGGTAGGCCTATATAAACCCCCCAGGTCACCCCATGCAGGCGGTGGGCGGTTGGCACCTTGGCAGACGCCTCGTCGAGCACCCACACACACACACGCAGAGAGAGTGGAGTAGAGCTAGCCTTGCCCTTCTTCCTCCTTTAGCCAAACAGCTCGAGGAGCAAGCTTGTAGCTACCTGTGAAGTAGTGATCATGCGGAGACCCCGCAGAGCAGGACTAGGGGTGTTATCTCCTAGGAGAGCCCCGAACCTGGGTAAGATTCGCAAGCGTACGCGGTCTCGCTCACTCCCGCTTCTAGAGCCCGGCGACGTACTTTTGTCCCCATCCACGATAAGCCACCCCCTGGCATATGTCGCACGATATCCCCGACAATGAGCCTTGGGTATTCGCTAAGGACGTGGCACAATGCTTCTATTTAACTGACCCTTCAAAGCCGAGTCGTGTTGTCGTCCGGAGAGGCAAAAGGAGCATCGTCGGGATGGACGAAGTCGCCAACGAGGATGACTATGATCAATTTGGCATGGACCCAATAGAGGAGGAGATGTATGAAGAGCATGACTACACCACTAGAAGGAGCAGAACTACCTTGCCTGCGACACGACGTCCCTTCCTGAGAAAGAGTCATAGCGCTGGCCGGAAGTACTCAAGCAAGATTAAGAAGACCCAAACCATCATTGAGAGGGTTGTCAAACGACGTCGTACTGCATGATTCATTTGTGTACTCTGAACCACGAGAAGAATTTGTGTACCCTAAATTAACCGTACCATATTTATGTACTCTGAACCAGGAGAAGAATTTGTGTCGTTGTAAATATCTGTATTATGCATGTCGTCGCTCAAAATGCCATCCACGAATATGTGGCCGACCCTATTTTAAAAACCTAGTGCTGGCGTTGGCAACGTCACCTGCGCCAGCACTAACAACGAACAGCTAGGCTTCATTAATTACCCCCCTGAGAGTGAAAATGACCTCGTTTTCACTTTCTCCCCCCATCTCGCGCCACCACCTTGCCCTCCGCCGTCGCCCCCGCTTTGCCACTGCCCGCCGTTCCCCCCGCCCTGCCCTGCCCTCCGCTCCCCTCTTGCCCTCCACCGTGCCACCGGCCGCCCGCCCCCACCCCGCCTTGCCCCCCAACGCTGTCCCGCCGCCGCCGCCACCCTGTCCCCCCTCCCCCCGCCCCACCGTTCCGCTGCACAACTCATCGGGTGCGGCCTCCTTCGCCGGCGTCCCTCTCGGTCCGGACGATATAATTAATTAAGACCTCCCTCTACCAATTTATTTTCATATAGATTTGTTCTAGTGTTCATATTATTTTGATGAAATGCACACATTATGTGTACCTGTGAATTGATGAAATGTATTATATGTGTGCAAATGTGTTTAATGTATATTTATATATATATGTGATAATTGTGAATTGATCGAATTTTTTGGTGTGTGCTTGTTTTACATATATATATGTGATATATGTGATATTACATGTTGCTCTCAGCAAGTTTCTCGCGATATGTTTCATTTTTGAAGGGAATGTCTACAGAGTTGCCAAAGTTTTGGCGAAACGTAGATTTAGTTCCGTTTCGTCAAATTTCTGGCACTCAATATATATGTCCAGTTTTTAGCAATGCTCATGCCAATTTTTATGCTGATTTTAATTATATGAACGTAGCACAAAATGAAAGAGTGCCCCTACTGTTGCCACAGTAGGGGAATGTGCGGCGATCCTCACCTTGACAACAATAATGGCTTCTCCCTCACGCTTCAAAGTGACTACAAATATGATACGGTAATAATCTATGCTTCAGAGTGTAATTTCTGTTTTTTACATTTTAACTAGTGTATCCCTTGCCATGCAAGACCTTTTGTCCAAGACGGAGTTGGTCCAAATGATGCACCATATATACCGCGCCTGCCACTAGTGCACACATTGAACAAGAACAACATTTCTAGAAAATGCGTTGTATGATTTTGATTGCTTTCATATACACATTCTTCTTTCAACTCATAGTATGTATGTGTTACTATATATATTGCTTACTATGTTACTATCAAGTTCAAGAGTAGAAGCTCCCTAGATGTGTTGTGCCTCACGTGATGGATGACTACCACGACGAGATGCACGCGGCTCGAAATTAATGAATGGAGCCAACTACGTACTGAGAGACTGCGATTTCAAGATTGGAGATCGGTGTGGATATCTTTGTCCTACACCATGGACATGCAAGGGTTCCTATATTCTTCAAAATTTCCCTAAAGTAGAGGAGTACCGTGTTAGTAGTAACGATAGTTGAATGAACAAGATGTAATATGCATGCATGGTTTAGTTTATAGCGAATTAGTGATCATGATCGATAGAACTACCTATATAGCTAGCAGTGTGTGGTTAATATATGTACGCATGTGAATAAATGATGTGTGTGTATATATTAATGCAAATATCTTGTCGAAATCAATGTAGGACAAAAACGTGTTTATATAAATTCGTCATAAATGACGTTGCCATGGCAGCGCTTTTCTGCTGCCCTGGCAGCATTTTTTACAGCTTTCAAAAACCTAGTACTGGCGTCGGACATTGCGCGACGCCAGAGAAGATTTATCTTATTACTGTCGTTGAACTGTGTCACACGCCATAGCTATTGTCGATAATGCCGTCGTGTGGTTAAATCCAACGTCATTAGTATATAGAATAGTGCTGACGTAGGCTCCAGCGCCACCACTATTTTTTAACAATGGCGCCATATTGGTGGCGTGGGGCTTCTACGCCAGCAAGGCTGTTTTTGGCACGCTATAGCTAGTCTTTTTTCCACTAGTGTATGGGTATATCTACTTAATGAAACACAAGTCTGAAACATTTGAAAAGTTCAAAGAATTTCAGAGTGAAGTGGAGAATCATCGTAACAAGAAAATAAAGTTTCTACGATCTGATCGCGGAGGCGAATATTTGAGTTACGAGTTTGACCTTCATTTAAAACAATGTGGAATAGTTTCACAACTCACGCCACCTGGAACACCACAGCGTAATGGTGTGTCCGAACATCGTAATCGTACTTTATTAGATATGGTGCGATCTATGATGTCTCTTACCGATTTACCACTATCGTTTTGGGGTTATGCATTAGAGACAGCTGCATTCATGTTAACTAGGGCACCGTCTAAATCCGTTGAGATGACACCGTATGACTGTGGTTTGGCAAGAAACTTAAGCTGTCGTTTCTTAAAGTTTGGGGTTGCGACACTTATGTCAAAAGGCTTCAGCCTGATAAGCTCGAACCCAAATCGGAGAAGTGCGTCTTCATAGGATAACCTAAGGAAACAATTGGGTACACGTTCTACTACATATCCGAAGGCAAGATCTTTGTTTCCAAGAATGGAACCTTTCTAGAGAAGGAGTTTCTCTCGAAAGAAGTGAGTGGGAGGAAAGTAGAACTTGATGAGGTAATTGTACCTTCTCTCGAATTGGAAAGTAGCACATTAGAGAAATCCGTTCCCGTGATGCCTACACCAACTAGAGAGGAAGCAAATGATGTTGATTATGAAACCTCAAATCAAGTTACTACTGAACCTCGTAGGTCAACCAGAGCACGATCCGCACCAGAGTAGTACGGTAATACTGTTCTGGAAGTCATGTTACTAGACCAAGGCGAACCTACGAACTATGAAGAAGCTATGATGAGCCCAGATTCTGATAAATGGCTTGAGGCAATGAAATCTGAGATAGGATCCATGTATGAGAACAAAGTGTCGACTTTGGTGGACTTGCCCGATGATCGACAAGTGTAACACCCCCTTTTAATGACCACAGTGATCAGCTGCTAATAGTGCCATGTCATCGTCATTTGCAGTGCCTTGTCACCCTGGGATTAATTATTCAACTCAAATTCAAATCTGAAAATCAACTTAAATTCAAAAGTGCAATTTGAAGTGGATCAAATCCTGCTGGAAAATTGTCCATTAATTGGCAAACAATCCAGTAGCAATGACAAAATCATAATCATTATTTTTGGAGTTAGCTAAGTGAGTGAAACAACATGAAACAGCACCCAAAACAGATAATTTGAATCTATTAAATTGATATTAAATTCAAATGGAATTCAAATATGTTCAAACCACTTTTTGGTGGGAGCTAATATTGCACTACAATATTAGGGCCAACTTCCATATTTTTCAAAAGTACACAACTATCACAAACATTTCAGAACAAAAGGAAATAAAAGAAAAAGAAAACAGAATCAGAGAAATAATTAAAAGGGACACTGTGCACTGGGCCTTAGTGCACAGTGCCCCGATAAGAGGTCCAACCGGCCCAGCCCATCTCCCCATCGTCCTCCTCGCCGCGCTGTCAAACGCGCGCGCCGACACGCCGACGAGCGCGGCGCGTGTCGACCATCCTCCGGCGCCGCTGCCGCCGCGTAGGGGAATAAGAGGCCCCGCGGCCTCACCCGAACCCTAGTCGTTCCCCATTCCTCTCCCTCGCCGCTCCGCGCCTCCACCCTTCCTCCAGATCCGCCACCGAACGCCGCCGTCGCCGCGTCTTAGCACCGCCGTGGCCACCGAGCTCCTCCGGCTCCATCCTCGTGACCACGAGCTCCGGGTTCGTCGACTCCTTCGACTGGAAGCCAGAGATCGAGCCGGGGAGCACCACAACGACTACTACGCGCCGCCCCCTTTCCTCTCGGCTGCCGACGATCTTCTCCAAATCCGGCGACGGCTGCTGCTCCTAAACCGTCACCGGCTTTTCTTAGCCACCCGGTGAGCTCCCCCTCATCTTTCCCCTCTTCGATCCGCACCTCTCTGTCGCCGTAGTGGCCGCACCCGAGGAGCCCGAGCTCCGTGCCGCCGGCGAGCTCACCGCCGTAGCCCCACGCGTTGTCAAGCCCAGCTGAGCACGGTATCGTGCTCAGCACGCCCGTAGGAGCCCGACGAACCCCCTAGATCGCTCTGTCGTGCGCCGTTGTGCCGTATTCGTTCGGTCCCGCACTCCATCGACCGCCCCGTCGCTCGCCGCCGTCGTTCCAGACCGTTCCCGACCGCGCCGCCGCCCTAGATGGATGCGGCTCGGTGTGCTCGTTCGAACGAGCCCGAGCACGCGCGAAATGGCCCTCTGTAGAGCAAATCCGAGCTCGCCGGAGCTTTCGGACGCGACCGGCGTTCGCCGGCGCGTCTCCGGCGCCGGCCGCCGACGTGGCCCGGTGGGGCCCAGCCTGGGTCACTGACCGTGGGCCCTGCGGGCCCCAGTTGACTGGGTTGACCCAGTCAACGTGCTGACTGGGCAACCCAGTGAGACTGACATGTGGGACCCCTCCTGTTAATTAGCCTAAATAAACAATTTTGAAAATATAACTAATTAGTTATACTAAACACTCACTGACAACAGGGCCCCACCCAGTTAATTAACCCACTGTTAGTATAATCTAACCCTGTTAAGTCACAGAGGCTGACATGTGGGTCCCACTGGACCCACATGTCATATTTGACTGGTCAACCGTCCTGTTGACTTGCTGACGTCAGCAGCACGCCATGCTGACGTCATAATTCATTTTCTGATAAATAAAATAATTTCAGAAATTCGAATAATCTTTAAAAATTAATAACTTTTAAACCGTAGCTCGGATCGAAAAAGTTAAAACATGAAAGTTGCTCAGAACGACGAGACGAGTCCGATCGTGCCGTCTGTTTCTCCATCGGAACCTCCTACGTAGAAGAACTCGTAACTCCGGACCCGAATCCGGCAGATGAATAGTGCACACACGTCGGATATTAAATCCCAGAATAATTCTAAAAATAACTAAAATGACTTAGATGCATAATTAGGCAACCCTGCACTGCATCATAGCATCACACGCACCGTATTGCATTTGTTTGCATTATGTTTACCTGTTTCTTCCCCCTCTTCTCTCTCGATAGACCCCGACGTTGACGTAGCTCCCGAGGCAGACGCCGCACAGGAGTACGACTACGTCCCCGACGATACTACTGAAGACCTTGCCCTTGCCCCCGAGCAAACAGGCAAGCACCCCCATTTTGAGCATGCCTATATCGCCTACTCTCTTCTCTCTTATGCTTGCATTAGAACTGCTACTGCTACTGTTTTCCTATATCTGCTGCATAGCCTGTTTATTGTAACCTGCCTTGCTACCTTACTGGTTATCCTAGACTGCTTAGTATAAGGTGGGTAGAGACACGACCGAGACCTCCACTTGATCCCGACTGCCCTGCTGGATATCAGAAGACCCGATCATCGGGATTGAGGACCAGACCCTGGCACCGCACATCACTACCCCTTAGTTGCCGACACTGCTGGGTTACCGTCGAGTGCCGAGGGTGATACCTCGTTAGCACTTCTGATGTTAACCTTGTAGGTTAGTTACTCGGTCGTGGTAAGCGAGGGTGATTCCTCCTACACCACCCCCGATAACGACATCGTCGCGCAACCTCTCAAGTGTGGACCTCGAGGGTGATTCCTCCTTCGTTCACCTTGATGATAACATCGAGCGGGAACTCCATCGAGGGTGATTCCTCATGGTTCCCTTCGGTGTCAAACACACAGTTACCTTGGATATTATGACTTGACTATGAACCACGATACTAAAGACGGGTCGGCCCTGAGGGGTACCCGCGCGAGCTTATTGCGAAGTGATGTGGAGTCGGGTTGACCTGGATGGTGCCCGCGAGATAACTACGAGGCGTGGCCGGGCATTCTTAGCCCTTGCCACAAGTCCTCGAGACGGGGCGACGGGGTCACATCGATCGTGAGTCTCTGCTCGTTTTCGCGCGCTCCTAATCCACTACGGTTTGGATATTTGATCCGAGGGGCCTCTGGCCCGATAGCACTAACCATCACGTGGGCATAGTATGGGCGTTCTGCGTCGTATACTTCAGCCGGAGCTTAATGGACGTCAGCGACTGATGCGGCACACGCTGGGTTGGACTGGAAACGCAACCGCGCTTGTATAAGGGGTTGCTAGGTCTGCTCACCGGCGGTGCACGTAACGTGCAGGAGTTCCCGGGGCGATGGCCCAAGACCCCTGGGGGCATAGGTTAGTCCGGCGTGCTGACCTCTCTGTTAGGTATTTGGTCGGGTTGCGGCGTGTTGCTTAGCCGAGGCCGGGCATGACCCAGAAAAGTGTGTCCGGCCGGAGTTAAGTGAGCGTGGTGGGTAAGTTGGTGCACCCCTGCAGGGAAGAAACTTCTATCGATAGCCTGTCCTACGGTAACGGACACTCGGAGTTGTATCCCGATCGGTACAACTAGAACATGTGGTGAGAACTGGATAGTACGGCTCTGGGATTGCTTTCTCGCAGGGAGTCGAGAAAGGATCTCAGGTCGAGGTTGATGATATTACTACTACTACTTTACATTATGTTCATCTGCTCTCTCCTGATGCTGCAAGACTGTCGAAGATTGTTGAAGATGCTAGTCTTCGATAGGACTAGGCTTTCCCCCCTCTACTCTGGCATTTCTGCAGCCCAGTCCACATATATAGCCATTCCTTTGACAATGATGCATATGTAGTGTAGATCCTTGCTTGCTGAGTACTTCGGATGAGTACTCACGTTTGCTTTATTTTCTTTTTCCCCCATTTTCCATTTGATGCCACCAGACGACGGAGCCCCTGAGCCAGAAGCCCCAGCCGACGACCAGTACTACTATCCGCCTGGCGAGTACTACTACTACGAGGAGCCGTTCGACGACCAGGAGTATGATCGGAGGGTCCAGGGCAGGAGGCCTACGCCTTTCGATCGTAGTTTTTATTTTTACCCCGCCTCTGTGAAGGCTTATCTCTCTCTCTGTAATATATCTGTACTCAGATATCTAATGCTTCCGCTGTCGCTTGTATGCCATCGAGCTTGTATTCGAGCCCTCGAGGCCCTGGCTTGTAATATTAAGCTTGTATGACTTTATTTTATGTTTTAGAGTTGTGTTGTGATATCTTCAAGTGAGTCCTTAGGCTTGATCGTGCGCATTTGCGTGTATGATTAGTGCACGATTAAGCCGGGGTCGTCACAGGTTGGTATCAGAGCCGACTGCCTCTAGGAGATCCCCCTTTCCAATTCCTCGGCCGAAGTTGAGTCTAGTGGTCAAAAACTGTTTTACTAACTTGGCTGTGTGGCTTACGGGCCCACGTCGCCAAATGGGTGGTATTAGGATCTTTTATTCCTCGATCTTTACTCTGGGATTCTAATCTCTCATCTATTCGGGTTTAATAAAATTTACTAACACCGACATTTAGGTTCTCGTTAATTCTATCCACCCGGAGAGCTGGATTCAGTGCGATTTCCCTGTCTTTGATCTGATTAGTCTGATAATCATTTTCCTTTCCATTGTTTTGTTTAACCTTTCTCTCCGAGTTGTATTATACTCCGAGTTGTCATTCGATAAGACCAGATTCTGCATCAGAGTGCACGCGGAGAGTAGGATCCAGCGAGTTGATGGATCTTCGGTGTTTTCTAAACTTGACTTGAGGTTGGGTTATCACCAGATCCGTGTTCGCGAAGAGGATATTCCCAAGACTGCATTCGTTACTCGTTATGGCTCATACGAGTACACCGTCATGTCATTTGGTCTGACGAATGCTCCCGCTACCTTCTCCCGCTTAATGAATTATATATTCATGGACTACCTCGACAAATTCGTCGTGGTATATCTGGATGATATTCTGGTTTATTCGAAGAACAAAGAAGAACATGCTGAGCACCTTCGACTAGTTCTGGAGAGACTTCGAGAGCACCAATTATATGCCAAGTTCTCTAAATGCGAATTCTGGCTTCCTGAAGTGACCTATCTTGGACATGTGATTTCCAAGGACGGTATTGCCGTCAACCCGGAGCGTGTTCAGGCTATCCTTGACTGGACTCCTCCGAAGAATGCCAAGCAGGTCCGAAGCTTTCTCGGTCTAGCCAGCTATTGTCGCCGATTCGTCGAGAACTTCTCCAAGATCGCCAAGCCCCTGACTAATCTGCTCCACAAAGGCGTTAAGTTTGAGTGGACAGACAAGTGTCAGGAAAGTTTCCAAACCCTCAAGGACAAGCTCACTTCTGCTCCAGTGCTTGCTCCTCCTGATTCTCGCAAGGACTTTGTCATATATTGTGACGCCTCTCGTCAGGGATTAGGTTGCGTCCTAATGCAAGAGCGGAGAGTAATTGCATATGCTTCACGTCAATTGCGTCCACATGAAGAGAATTATCCAGTGCATGATCTTGAACTTGCAGCAGTGATGTATGCATTGAAGTTATGGCGGCACTACCTTCTGGGTAATCGGTGTGAAATTTATACCGATCACCAAAGTCTGAAATACTTATTCACTCAACCGGATCTTAATCTCCGACAACAACGATGGTTAGAAGCTATTGCGGATTATGACTGCGGTATTTCTTATACCCCGGGCAAAGCTAATGTAATGGCCGATGCCCTGAGTCGCAAGTCATATTGCAACAACCTCATGGTTAGGCAAGCTCAACCTCGTCTTCACGCAGAACTGACTCAGCTGAATCTGCGAATTCTTCCCCAGGGTTCTCTTAATAACCTTGTGGTACAGCCAGACCTTCTGAAGGCTGTTAAAGAAGCGCAAGCCAAAGATGCTGAAATTGACATGATGAAGAAGGAGCTTCACCTTGCTAAGTATCGGGATTTCTCAGTTGCTGAAGATGGTACATTATATTTCAGAGACCGCATCGTAGTACCTCGCTTCGAGCTGATGACTGACAAAGTCATGAAGGAGGCCCATGATACACCGCTGTCTATCCATCCGGGTAGTACCAAAATGTATCGAGATCTTCGTCAAAGGTACTGGTGGTCTAGGATGAAGCAGGATATTGCTCGTTATGTTGCCGAGTGTGACGTTTGTCGTCGCGTGAAGGCAGAACATCAGAAACCTGCTGGAATTCTGCAACCGCTCCCTATTCCTCTATGGAAGTGGGATAAAGTGCAAATGGACTTCATCACTGGTCTTCCCAAGTCTCAGAAGGGTCACGATGCCATTCTTGTCGTCATCGACCAACTCTCCAAGGTTGCTCATTTCCTACCTGTTAAGGAGACTATCACCGCTAGCCAGCTAGCAGAACTGTACATTGCCAGAATTGTTTCACTCCATGGTATTCCCAAGGAAATCAGTTCAGACCGTGGCAGTATTTTCACTGGCCATTTCTGGGAAAGTTTCCAGAAAGCAATGGGAACTCATATTACCTGGAGTTCAGCTTATCATCCCCAATACCAAGGCCAAGTTGAGCGCGTTAATCAAGTGCTTGAAGACATGCTACGAGCCTGTGTTATATCCTTCGGTAAGAAATGGGAGGAATCTCTCCCGTATGCTGAGTTCTCTTATAACAACAGTTATCAAGCCAGCTTAAAAATGGCCCCATTTGAGGTTCTTTATGGACGTAAATGTCGAACCCCTCTGAATTGGTCAGAAACTGGGGAACGACCTCTTGTTGGACCGGACATTATTCAGCATGCCGAAGAACAAGTCCGAATTGTCCGGGAGAATCTCAAAGCAGCTCAAGACCGTCAGAAGAGTAATTATGATCGCAAGCGATGGGGTGTGATCTATCAACCTGATGAACAAGCCTATCTTCGTGTCACTCCAATGAAGGGCACCCGTCGTTTCGGAATCAAGGGCAAGCTAGCTCCTCGCTATATTGGTCCTTTTCGCATAGTTGCCAGACGTGGACATGTGGCTTATAAATTGGAATTGCCGCCACAGTTCTCTCATATTCATGATGTCTTCCACGTGTCGCAACTCCGTAAGTGCTTCAAGGAATCCCCGCACCGTGCAGTGGATCATGAGATGCTCGAGCTACAAGATGATCTTTCCTATAAGGAGCATCCGATCCGCATCCTCGACGAAGCTGAGCGTCGTACTCGTCAGAAGACGACCAAGTTCCTAAAAGTGCAATGGTCGAATCATACTGAAGATGAAGCCACTTGGGAACGTGAGGATCATCTTCGGGAAGAATATCCCGGACTCTTTCCTTCTACCTCCTAAATTCTCGGGACGAGAATTTCTTTTAGAGGAGGAGAATTTGTAACACCCCCTTTTAATGACCACAGTGATCAGCTGCTAATAGTGCCATGTCATCGTCATTTGCAGTGCCTTGTCACCCTGGGATTAATTATTCAACTCAAATTCAAATCTGAAAATCAACTTAAATTCAAAAGTGCAATTTGAAGTGGATCAAATCCTGCTGGAAAATTGTCCATTAATTGGCAAACAATCCAGTAGCAATGACAAAATCATAATCATTATTTTTGGAGTTAGCTAAGTGAGTGAAACAACATGAAACAGCACCCAAAACAGATAATTTGAATCTATTAAATTGATATTAAATTCAAATGGAATTCAAATATGTTCAAACCACTTTTTGGTGGGAGCTAATATTGCACTACAATATTAGGGCCAACTTCCATATTTTTCAAAAGTACACAACTATCACAAACATTTCAGAACAAAAGGAAATAAAAGAAAAAGAAAACAGAATCAGAGAAATAATTAAAAGGGACACTGTGCACTGGGCCTTAGTGCACAGTGCCCCGATAAGAGGTCCAACCGGCCCAGCCCATCTCCCCATCGTCCTCCTCGCCGCGTTGTCAAACGCGCGCGCCGACACGCCGACGAGCGCGGCGCGTGTCGACCATCCTCCGGCGCCGCTGCCGCCGCGTAGGGGAATAAGAGGCCCCGCGGCCTCACCCGAACCCTAGTCGTTCCCCATTCCTCTCCCTCGCCGCTCCGCGCCTCCACCCTTCCTCCAGATCCGCCACCGAACGCCGCCGTCGCCGCGTCTTAGCACCGCCGTGGCCACCGAGCTCCTCCGGCTCCATCCTCGTGACCACGAGCTCCGGGTTCGTCGACTCCTTCGACTGGAAGCCAGAGATCGAGCCGGGGAGCACCACAACGACTACTACGCGCCGCCCCCTTTCCTCTCGGCTGCCGGCGATCTTCTCCAAATCCGGCGACGGCTGCTGCTCCTAAACCGTCACCGGCTTTTCTTAGCCACCCGGTGAGCTCCCCCTCGTCTTTCCCCTCTTCGATCCGCACCTCTCTGTCGCCGTAGTGGCCGCACCCGAGGAGCCCGAGCTCCGTGCCGCCGGCGAGCTCACCGCCGTAGCTCCACGCGTCGTCAAGCCCAGCTGAGCACGGTATCATGCTCAGCACGCCCGTAGGAGCCCGACGAACCCCCTAGATCGCTCTGTCGTGCGCCGTTGTGCCGTATTCGTTCGGTCCCGCACTCCGTCGACCGCCCCGTCGCTCGCCGCCGTCGTTCCAGACCGTTCCCGACCGCGCCGCTGCCCTAGATGGATGCGGCTCGGTGTGCTCGTTCGAACGAGCCCGAGCACGCGCGAAATGGCCCTCTGTAGAGCAAATCCGAGCTCGCCGGAGCTTTCGGACGCGACCGGCGTTCGCCGGCGCGTCTCCGGCGCCGGCCGCCGACGTGGCCCGGTGGGGCCCAGCCTGGGTCACTGACCGTGGGCCCTGCGGGCCCCAGTTGACTGGGTTGACCCAGTCAACGTGCTGACTGGGCAACCCAGTGAGACTGACATGTGGGACCCCTCCTGTTAATTAGCCTAAATAAACAATTTTGAAAATATAACTAATTAGTTATACTAAACACTCACTGACAACAGGGCCCCACCCAGTTAATTAACCCACTGTTAGTATAATCTAACCCTGTTAAGTCACAGAGGCTGACATGTGGGTCCCACTGGACCCACATGTCATATTTGACTGGTCAACCGTCCTGTTGACTTGCTGACGTCAGCAGCACGCCATGCTGACGTCATAATTCATTTTCTGATAAATAAAATAATTTCAGAAATTCGAATAATCTTTAAAAATTAATAACTTTTAAACCGTAGCTCGGATCGAAAAAGTTAAAACATGAAAGTTGCTCAGAACGACGAGACGAGTCTGATCGTGCCGTCTGTTTCTCCATCGGAACCTCCTATGTAGAAGAACTCGTAACTCCGGACCCGAATCCGGCAGATGAATAGTGCACACACGTCGGATATTAAATCCCAGAATAATTCTAAAAATAACTAAAATGACTTAGATGCATAATTAGGCAACCCTGCACTGCATCATAGCATCACACGCACCGTATTGCATTTGTTTGCATTATGTTTACCTGTTTCTTCCCCCTCTTCTCTCTCGATAGACCCCGACGTTGACGTAGCTCCCGAGGCAGACGCCGCACAGGAGTACGACTACGTCCCCGACGATACTACTGAAGACCTTGCCCTTGCCCCCGAGCAAACAGGCAAGCACCCCCATTTTGAGCATGCCTATATCGCCTACTCTCTTCTCTCTTATGCTTGCATTAGAACTGCTACTGCTACTGTTTTCCTATATCTGCTGCATAGCCTGTTTATTGTAACCTGCCTTGCTACCTTACTGGTTATCCTAGACTGCTTAGTATAAGGTGGGTAGAGACACGACCGAGACCTCCACTTGATCCCGACTGCCCTGCTGGATATCAGAAGACCCGATCATCGGGATTGAGGACCAGACCCTGGCACCGCACATCACTACCCCTTAGTTGCCGACACTGCTGGGTTACCGTCGAGTGCCGAGGGTGATACCTCGTTAGCACTTCTGATGTTAACCTTGTAGGTTAGTTACTCGGTCGTGGTAAGCGAGGGTGATTCCTCCTACACCACCCCCGATAACGACATCGTCGCGCAACCTCTCAAGTGTGGACCTCGAGGGTGATTCCTCCTTCGTTCACCTTGATGATAACATCGAGCGGGAACTCCAACGAGGGTGATTCCTCATGGTTCCCTTCGGTGTCAAACACACAGTTACCTTGGATATTATGACTTGACTATGAACCACGATACTAAAGACGGGTCGGCCCTGAGGGGTACCCGCGCGAGCTTATTGCGAAGTGATGTGGAGTCGGGTTGACCTGGATGGTGCCCGCGAGATAACTACGAGGCGTGGCCAGGCATTCTTAGCCCTTGCCACAAGTCCTCGAGACGGGGCGACGGGGTCACATCGATCGTGAGTCTCTGCTCGTTTTCGCGCGCTCCTAATCCACTACGGTTTGGATATTTGATCCGAGGGGCCTCTGGCCCGATAGCACTAACCATCACGTGGGCATAGTATGGGCGTTCTGCGTCGTATACTTTAGCCGGAGCTTAATGGACGTCAGCGACTGATGCGGCACACGCTGGGTTGGACTGGAAACGCAACCGCGCTTGTATAAGGGGTTGCTAGGTCTGCTCACCGGCGGTGCACGTAACGTGCAGGAGTTCCCGGGGCGATGGCCCAAGACCCCTGGGGGCATAGGTTAGTCCGGCGTGCTGACCTCTCTGTTAGGTATTTGGTCGGGTTGCGGCGTGTTGCTTAGCCGAGGCCGGGCATGACCCAGAAAAGTGTGTCCGGCCGGAGTTAAGTGAGCGTGGTGGGTAAGTTGGTGCACCCCTGCAGGGAAGAAACTTCTATCGATAGCCTGTCCTACGGTAACGGACACTCGGAGTTGTATCCCGATCGGTACAACTAGAACATGTGGTGAGAACTGGATAGTACGGCTCTGGGATTGCTTTCTCGCAGGGAGTCGAGAAAGGATCTCAGGTCGAGGTTGATGATATTACTACTACTACTTTACATTATGTTCATCTGCTCTCTCCTGATGCTGCAAGACTGTCGAAGATTGTTGAAGATGCTAGTCTTCGATAGGACTAGGCTTTCCCCCCTCTACTCTGGCATTTCTGCAGCCCAGTCCACATATACAGCCATTCCTTTGACAATGATGCATATGTAGTGTAGATCCTTGCTTGCTGAGTACTTCGGATGAGTACTCACGTTTGCTTTATTTTCTTTTTCCCCCATTTTCCATTTGATGCCACCAGACGACGGAGCCCCTGAGCCAGAAGCCCCAGCCGACGACCAGTACTACTATCCGCCTGGCGAGTACTACTACTACGAGGAGCCGTTCGACGATCAGGAGTAGGATCGGAGGGTCCAGGGCAGGAGGCCTACGCCTTTCGATCGTAGTTTTTATTTTTACCCCGCCTCTGTGAAGGCTTATCTCTCTCTCTGTAATATATCTGTACTCAGATATCTAATGCTTCCGCTGACGCTTGTATGCCATCGAGCTTGTATTCGAGCCCTCGAGGCCCTGGCTTGTAATATTAAGCTTGTATGACTTTATTTTATGTTTTAGAGTTGTGTTGTGATATCTTCAAGTGAGTCCTTAGGCTTGATCGTGCGCATTTGCGTGTATGATTAGTGCACGATTAAGCCGGGGTCATCACAACAAGCCATTGAGAATAAATGGATCTTCAAGAAGAAGACTGACACTGATGGTAATGTTACTGTCTACAAAGCTCGACTTGTCGCAAAAGGTTTTCAACAAGTTCAAGGAGTTGACTACGATGAGACTTTCTCACCCGTAGCGATGCTTAAGTCTGTCCGAATCATGTTAGCAATTGCCGCATTTTATAATTATGAAATCTGGAAAAGTGGACGTCAAAACTGCATTCCTTAATGGATTTCTTAAAGAAGAGTTGTATATGATGCAACCAGAAGGTTTTGTCGATCCTAAAGGTGCTAACAAAGTGTGCAAGCTCCAGCGATCCATCTATGGACTGGTGCAAGCATCTCAGAGTTGGAATATACACTTTGATGAGGTGATCAAAGCATATGGTTTTATACAGACTTACGGTGAAGCCTGTATTTACAAGAAAGTGAGTGGGAGCTCTGTAGCATTTCTGATATTATATGTGGATGACATATTGTTGATTGGAAATGATATATAATTTCTGGATAGCATAAAAGGATACTTGAATAAGAATTTTTCAATGAAAGACCTCGGTGAAGCTGCTTATATATTGGGCATCAAGATCTATAGAGATAGATCGAGACGCTTAATACGACTTTCACAAAGCACATACCTTGATAAAGTTTTGAAGAAGTTCAAAATGGATCAGTCAATGAAAGGGTTCTTGCATGTGTTACAAGGTGTGAAGTTGAGTCAGACTCAAAGCCCGACCACTACAGAAGATAGAGAGAAAATGAAAGTCATTCCCTATGCCTCAGCCATAGGTTCTATCATGTATGCTATGCTGTGTACCAGACCTGATGTGTGCCTTGCCATAAGTCTGGCAGGGAGGTACCAAAGTAATCCAGGAGTGGATCACTGGACAGCGGTCAAGAACATCCTGAAGTACCTGAAAAGCACCAAGGATATGTTTCTCGTTTATGGAGGTAACGAAGAGCTCGTCGTAAATGGTTACGTCGATGCTAGCTTCGACACTGATCCGGATGACTCTAAGTCACAAACCAGATATGTATTTATATTGAATGGTGGAGCTGTCAGTTGGTGCAGTTCCAAGCAAAGCGTCGTGGCGGGATCTACGTGTGAAGCGGAGTACATAGCTGCTTCGGAAGCAGCACATGAAGGAGTCTGAATGAAGGAGTTCATATCCGATCTAGGTGTAATACCCAGTGCATCGGGTCCAATGAATTTTTTTTGTGACAACACTGGAGCAATTGCCTTGGCGAAGGAATCCAGGTTTCACAAGAGAACCAAACACATCAAGAGATGCTTCAACTCCATTCGTGAAAAGGTCAAGGATGGAGACATAGAAATTTGCAAAGTACATACGGATCTGAATGTGGCAGACCCATTGACTAAGCCTCTTCCGCGAGCAAAACATGATCAGCACCAAGACTCCCTGGGTGTTAGATTCATTACAATGTAATCTAGATTATTGACTATAGTGCAAGTGGGAGACTGAAGGAAATATGCCCTAGGCAATAATAAAGTTGTTATTTTATATTTCCTTATTCATGATAAAGGTTTATTATTCATGCTAGAATTGTATTGATCGGAAACTTAAATACATGTGTGAATACATAAACAAATACCATGTCCCTAGTAAGCCTCTACTAGACTAGCTCGTTGATCAAAGATGGTTAAGGTTTCCTAACCATAGACATGTATTGTCATTTGATAACGGGATCACATCATTAGGAGAATGATGTGATGGACAAGACCCATCCGTTAGCTTAGCATAATGATCGTTCAGTTTATTGCTATTGCTTTCTTCATGTCAAATACATATTCCTTCGACTATGAGATTATGCAACTCCCGGATACTGGAGGAATGCCTTGTGTGCTATCAAACGTCACAACGTAACTGGGTGATCATAAATATGCTCTACAGGTATCTCCGAAGGTGTTTGTTGAGTTGGCATAGATCGAGATTAGGATTTGTCACTCCGAGTATCGGAGAGGTATCTGTATCTCTGGGCCCTCTCGGTAATACACATCATAAGAAACCTTGCAAGCAAAGTGACTAATGAGTTAGTTATAGGATGATGTATTACGGAACGAGTAAAGAGACTTGCCGGTAATGATATTGAACTAGGTATGAAGATACCGACGATCGAATCTCGGGCAAGTAACATACCGATGGACAAAGGGAATTACGTATATTGTCATAACGGTTCGACCGATAAAGATCTTCGTAGAATATGTAGGAGCCAACATGGGCATACAGGTTCCACTATTGGTTATTGACCAGAGAGGTGTCTCGGTCATGTCTACATAGTTCTCGAACCCATAGGGTCCGCACGCTTAACGTTCGTTGACGATATAGTGTTATATGAGTTATATGATTTGGTGACTGAATGTTGTTCGGAGTCCCAGATGAGATCACGTTCATGACGAGGAGTCTTGAAATGGTCGAGAGGTAAAGATTGATATATAGGATGATGGTATTCGGACACCGGAAGGGTTTCAGGATGCACCGGGTAGCCATCGAATCACTGGAAGGGGTTCCGGACACCCCCGGTAGGTGTTATGGGCTTAATGGGCCAAGGGAGGGACAGACCAGCCCACAGGGGGCTGGTGCGCACCTCTCCCTGGCCGGCCATCCCTAGGGAAGAAAAAGGGGAAGGGCTAGCCCCTCCTGCCTTTCCCTCTAATGGGAGAAAGGAAGGGGGGCGCCACCCTCCCCTGCCTTTCCCCCACACCTATACAAGGCAGGGGGCGCGGCTTGGGAGAGACCCCAAGTAGGATTCCTCCTACTTGGGTGCCCCTTTGGCTGCTCCTCCCTCCCTCCCACCTATATATATGTGGGAGGGGGGCGCCTAGCACACAACAGACAATTGCCTAGCCGTGTGCGGCGCCCCCCTCCACCGTTTACAACCCTGGTCATATTTTCGTAGTGCTTAGGCGAAGCCCTATGGAGATAGCTTCACCATCACCGTCACCACGCCGTCGTGCTGCCAGAACTCATCCACTACCTCGCCGTCTTGCTAGATCAAGAAGGCGGAGGACGTCATCGAGCTGAACGTGTGCTGAACGCGGAGGTGTCGTACGTTCGGTGCTCGATCGGTTGGAACGCGAAGAAATTCGACTACATCAACCGCGTTGTCAAAGGCTTCCGCCTACGGTCTACGAGGGTACGTAGACACACTCTCCCCCTCTCGTTGCTATGCATCTCCTTGATAGATCTTGCGTGTGCGTAGATTTTTTTTGTTTTCCATGCAACGTTTCCCAACAGAACCAACCGCTAGGGTCTCTTCAATGCTTCACTTTGGTGGCAATAAGGTAAGTTCTTTACATCACAACATTTCTACCCAGAATTCATGACCTGTTTTTTCATGCTTCTCTTCACTGTTGTGTGCTCGATAAAATTCAATTTTCATAGGATGATCCGCTGCTGGAATTTGATTTTGGGCTTCCAAAATATCAGCATGATCATGAGTACTCTGGCCCTGAGAAGCTCCATCTTTGTGGTCATCAGGCAACTCCTGCTCGCCGTGTCTGCATAGATGCAGTGAATTTTGGCAGGCGATTCTTGGGATGTGGGTTTGAGGTTAGTGTACTCTGCATGATCTTCAAAGGAATATTACTATTGTGGTCAAGCTGCAAAAAGTTCAGTTTTACCTTTTTGCACTGTCAAGTTCAGTTTTAAATTGACTTGAATTGCCCATGATTTATTTAGGATGCTAGCAATTGTGATTATGTTGAGTGGGTTGATGGGGAGTGGGATAGCAAAGCAAAGTTAGTCATTAAGTATCTTGCCATGACGAACATGAAGCTGCAAAGTAAGATTACAGAATTTGAAGCAAAATTTAAAAGGAATGAGAAAGAGAAGAGAGCAATGGTTAAGATGCAGAAGGAAATATTGCTCTATAGGGATAGGATTTTAGGATTTGGAGGCCTGCACTATCTTATCCTGTTTGCCATTATGATTGGTGCCATAGTTAGCAAGTAGATTGTTTTTAGTTTGTTCACAAAGTTTGATGTAGTGGGCAATCATGTACTTGCCATCCTTGTTATTCACATGATTAAATGATGATGAATTATTTGCTATTCGGTTCATGGAGCATAACTTGGAATAGAATAATATTCCTTCTTTTAATTATTGTTGTGTTGTTAGCCATTGTTATTGACAGAAATTGAGTTGAAAGTATTCAGTACACACTGAAATTAACATGAGGAAATTTATATTTGCCATATAGTAGTATAGGTAATATAGGCACATTGTAACTGAATGTTTCTCAGATTGCATCAGAAATAACATGGGGACATCATGTTGGCATGTTCTATATTTGGCAGAGAGTGCAGATTTGACATATTCTATATTTGGTAAATGGTGCACATGGGCACATCACCTAGCAGCACTACTGATTTGTGCAGCAGCATAGATCATTGTCCTGTTGCAACATAGGAGCAACATCTAGCAGCACCTACACCATCGAAGCAACAATGAAGCAAAGCAACACTAGATATTCAATATTCTAAAATTTAACTGAACTTGGCAGCATAGGGTGAACACTAGATATTCAGTTCTTCAGCGACAACGAACCAGACCAAATTGTACTGAATACATAACTTATATGCTGAAACATATAACAACATACCTAACTACAGATAACTTCAGTAGCTTCTTCCTTCAGCAACTATCCCCATCTTCACTTCTTCAGAAATTTCAGGCGATGTGAGCGGTGCACCACACCTGAGAAGTCATCTTCTTCACCACCATCTTCTTCAACACCTGCGTCACCTGATCCTGAGCCACCTCCTCAAATTCCACCTTCACGATGTCAGGGACATCTGGAAGGAGCTCGACGTTGATGGGCAGTGTCTTGTCACCCTGGACGGCGACTGACGCAACCATATGCACGGCGTCCTCCTCGCCCTCTTCATCGTCATCAAGGATGGCCAGTACCTCGTCCACGTCGTCGAAGCCCACCGGCTGGACTGGCGCAGGCACGCGGCGGACCTAGTAGTCCGGGTTGACGGGCACTGGGAGAGCGAGCTGGACGTCGACACGCTCAGCCCTCGATGCGACGCGCGCATGATCCACCCGTTGCGTCATGGTAGTGGAGCGGTACATCCACCACCTTGCGCGCTAAACAGGGTCGTCCCTCAGCGTGGCCTCTCGCATTGCCCAGATGAGGAGGAGGGCCAGCGGCACGTCACGGCCCTCGGGGAATGCACGCTTCTTCTTGGCGTCGGAGTGGATGACAAGACAGACATGTCAGAAGATTATGAAAAGTTTGATGAAATTGCTCCCTTCACAGTGAATATTGACCCGAGCATCCAGTTAAATGATGAATATTGTCCATAGTTACGATACAAAGGGACACACGCGAAGAAAAAGTTTCACACCCAAAGATCCCACTCTGGGATGTGACCGGCTTCACTGTCATCACTTTCTTCTCTAGTGAGTTTCCGGACTTATATATCTGGAAAGTCCCACTTTGGACAAACCGTAGGGAATCTTTGTAATAGTTAGGGTGCTTATGTGTTTTGGCATTTGAAATGTGTACTTTTGTGCTTCGGACAAACGTGTACCTTTCTGACTTCATTTGCTATTTTTCAGCTCATTTACTGATTTTTTTTGGAGCAAAATGACCCTGAAATTGAAAAGCACTACAAATGAACTCTGAAAAGGTTGAAAGTTGGCATGGTATCATCATTTCACCCACATAGCATGTGCTAAAAAGTTGAGAGGGTTACGGCAAAAACTGGATGCACTTCGTGTACAAAATGGACAATCTCTTTTGAAGTATCAGGGTTTCGGACGAAAACTCATCTGTTACAAAGGCAATTCATTTTTTTAACTTATTTCAACTCCATAATTTTTGTGCGTTCAGTATGCACCATTCAAAGCCACGTCATCAATTTCCAACAATTTCTAACTTCATTTGCTATTTTTCAGCTCATTTACTGATTTTTTTGAGCTAAATAACCCTGAAATTGAAAATCACTACAAATGAACTCTGAAAGGGTTGAAAGTTGGCATGGTATCATCATTTCACCCACATAGCATGTGCAAAAAAGTAGAGAGGGTTACGGCAAAAACTGGATGCACTGCGTGTACAAAATGGACAATCTCTTTCGAAGTATCAGGGTTTCGAACGAAAACTCATCTGTTACAAAGGCATTTCATTTTTTTTTAAACTTATTACAACTCCAGACTTTTTGTGTGTTCAGTATGCACCATTCAAAGCCACGTCATCAACTTTCAACCCTTTCTGACATCATTTGCTATTTTTCATGCATTTACTGATTTTTTTTAGCTAAACGACCCTTAAATTGAAAAGCACTACAAATGAACTCTGAAAAGGTTGAAAGTTGGCATGGTATCATCATTTCACCCACATAGCATGTGCAAAAAAGTAGAGAGGGTTACGGCAAAAACTGGATGCACTTCGTGTACAAAATGGATAATCTCTTTCGAAGTATCAGGGTTTCGGACGAAAAACTCATCTGTTACAAAGGCATTTCATTTTTTAAAAGAACCTAAGTATTACCAAATTGAATATAATGATAAAACACACTAATATTAAACAGTGGAAAAAAGAATTACTGAAAAATCTATTTTTAAAGTAAAGTTATTCACAAACTAGTGATTCACACAAAATTCAAATAATTCAAATTTAAACTATCCAAATTTAAAAAATACTGGCACTAACAAAAAGTTTTATATTTTTTTACCTAAAGCAAAAAGATTCATAAAAAAACTCTAAATAAAGCAAAAAACAACTCAGAAATAAAAGAAAATAAATAAAGCAGAAAAGAATAATTTTTTTTTAAAAAAAGCCCCGCTACTGGGCCGCCACGGCCTGCATACGACTAGAAACCCAACCTGTAGTTGGGCCAGGATGCAGGCCCGTACGGCCCAGTAGGCCCCACAGGGCGGAAGAGTTGCAATAGGCCCACAAAGGCTTGCTTAGAGAGGAGCTCGACACGGTAGCCGCGGCGGGGCTTATGAACCGGTGCGAGCTCCTCTCAACTAGCGAGGTGAGACTAAACTTTGTGCACCGCGGGTGGCAGCGTACCACCTTTAGTACCAGTTGGTGGTTCCAACCGGTACTAAAGGGGGGGGGGTCTTTACTACCGGTTGGAGCCACGACCCAGTACCCGGTACTAAAGGGGTGCGCTTCCCGCCGCTTGGCCTGACCAAATTTGACCTTTACTACCGGTTGGTGGCTCCAACCGGTACTAAAGGTCCGTCCTATATATACAACACTTACGAAAATTTCACTTTCTTCTTCTCTGTTCGTCTCCTCTGCTTCTTCGATCGACAGCGCCGCCGCCCCCCGTCGCGCGCCGTCCCCGTCGCCGCCCCGGCCCGTCCCCGTCGCGCCGTCCCCGTCAACTCGCGCCCCGCCCCCGTCACCGGCCCGTCCCCGTCGCCGTCCCCGTCGACTCGCCGCCCCCGTCGCCTCGCCGCCCCGGCCCGTCGCCCCGCTGTGAGACCCCCGCCATGGCCGGCCGCCCTCCCAAGCCCGCACACACACACACATGTACATGTACACACACACACACACACATTTAGATGTTATATTTTTAGTTTTTAGTTTTTTCTGTTTTTTAGTTTTTTATACAAAGGTTTTAGATGAATTAATTAATTAATTAGATTAATGTCAAATGTCAAAGGTTTTAGATGAATGAATTAATTAATTAGATTAATGTCAAATGTTAGATGAATTAGCTAGATATATTAATGTTAGATGAATTAGTTTTTTATACTTTTAGTTAGATGAATTAGATATATTAATTAATGTTAGATGAATTAGTTTTTTATACTTTTGTCAAAATGTTAGATGAATTAGCTAGATATATATATTAATGTGAGATTAATTAGCTAGCTAGATATCATATGTCAAAGTTTGAATTTTGACATATGCAACGATATTTGATCGTCGACATATGTCAAAGTTTGCATACAGAATTTGTATATAAGAAATCACAATCCAATCATTTAAAAAATGTTACATTTGCATATAGTATTTGTTCTCGACGTCAACGATGCCCGGCCCGCATCCTCGCCGTCGACCCGTTCGCGACGACGTCCTGCTTCAGAGGAGCCATGTCCGGAACTGGGCTCCGCCGGGCTAGCACTGGGAGGTGCTACCTTCAGGGGCGCGCCGCTTGGTGAGGAACCCGGCCCCGGGTCCCGTCGTCGACCCGGAGCTCCTTTGGTGGTATTCGCGTGGGCCACTTTCGGTGCGAAGGGAGCTGGCCCCGCCGGAGGTGGTACGTCGCCGTGTCAGGGAGGAGGACGAGCACGTTCGTCGCTACATGGCTGCTATGGGCGTCAGGTTCTCCAATACCTGGCAGGTTCTTCGGGGATCTCACCCGAGCTATGATCCTGTGATGGTTCCTTCTTTTTGGGTGTCCACCGCCCGCGCCTCAGGAACCGCGAGTGAACTAGATTATTCGATAGTATTCGATCTATATTAGCTAGCTAGTGATGTATTCGATAATATTCGAGACGATGTATTCGAGATTATATATATTATTCGATAATATTCGAGATGATGTATTCGATATTATATATATTATTCGATAATATTCGAGACGATGTATTCGAGATTATATATATTATTCGATAATATTCGAGACGATGTATTCGAGATTATATATATTATTCGATAATATTCGAGACAATGTATTCGAGATTATATTCGATGATGCATATTATGTACTATGATTCAATTTTTCCTTATTGATTGCATGCATGCATTGTAATTTGAATACTAAATTGTTTTATATTTCTTCTGGATTAGTTAAATAAAAGCTATGGACAATACCGGCAGAGAAGGAGAGGAGGCCCTGTTCAACATCATACGCTCATCCCCTCGCCCAGATGAGTTTGAAGAAGATGACGGCTCGCAATATCTGAACCCTACCGGTGAGGGTATGATATTTGATGAAGATGAACGAATAGATGAAGTCCAGAACTATGATTATGATGATGAAGAAAATGTTGATCTTGAAATAACAAAGACCGGCGAGGTATATTTATATAAGCAGGCATCTGGTGATCATCACATGTTTTAAATGATTTGTATATATATTAACGAATCGATCTTTCTTCTTTCAGCCCTCCGGATTGAGCAAATCTTCTACAAGCAGCAGGACAGTGCGAGGCCCGGCGAAAAAGTTGAAGGATGGCGTAAAGTACAACATCGATGCCATCAAACCTAATGGCGAACCAAGCGAGCCTAAGAAGAATGCGGGCAAGTTCGTTCGTCAGTGCAGAGTTCTTGTGAAGGACCAAATCCCGATCTCCATTCAAGAATGGAAAAAGGCAGCAAAGGAACGTCCAGATCTTACTTTTGTTGACCAAAGAGCAAAAGATCTGCTTTGGGAATCTCTCATGTCACATTTCACCCTACCAGATCATTTCACAGATGCAGATGTGCAGAAAGTCAAGGACGCTGCTCTTAGGAAGATGGCAGTTGCACTCAACAACCACAAGAAAAGTATATGGGCCAAGTACGTCGAAGGAGGAAAGAAGACTCCAGAATTCACGGGAACACTGGAGAAGCAAAGAGATCACTGGCCCGCTTTCGTGAAATTCAAGGAATCAGAATTAGCTAAGGAACGGTCGAGAATAAACAAGCTCAATGCCGCGAAAAAGGAGCATTACCATAGGCTGGGGCCAGGTGGCTACGCGGTGGCCTGGCCTAAGTGGGATAGGGCTGAGCAACAGATGGTGGATGCAGGGGTCATTCGAGTTACATTGAGCTGCCCCCCCAGGTGCAGGACTTGGTTCTATGCGCATGGGGGGACGTTGGACCCAAAGACAGGCAAGGTTTTGGAGAAGGCAAGTCTTAAAGGAGCGGACCTCAAACTACTTGTTGCAATAGAAGAGGCTCGAACGGGGGTGTTCACGCCCAACAGAGAGAACGACGAGCTTATGCGCGCCCTGGGAAATCCTGAACACCCAGGAAGAACACGAGGCAAAGGCGTTGTTCTGTGGTATGAGGGGTTTGAGGACTGGAACGCCGACTACAGAAGCCGTGCGAGAAAGAAGATGGAGGAGGAGAAGAAGAGGAAGCTGGAGGAGGAGCAGAGGAAGCAGGAAGCAGAACGCCTTCAAGGCCTAGAATCAGCGCACGCAGAGTTGGCACTCCAATTCCAGCGGCAGCAGCAGCAGATCGACTCACTTAGCCAGGAAAGGGGGTCTCAGCAGCGGCAGCAGCTAGTGGATCTAGCATTGGATAGCACCGTCTCATCCATGCCGAGAAGTAGCGTGGGTTCCGCCCCGGGCGAGGCACTGCTGGATAGATACCCTGTGGTTGACATCATGGAAAACACTAATTGTGAGCTACACTTCAAAATGAAGAACATATCCATGAAGGTGGCGGACGCCGTTGCTTATACAAATCCCCCTGAAGCAACCTTCCATTGCAACCCGATTCCAGCTGGCTATGCTCATGTCATGGTTGATGAAGTGGTGGCAAAATATTCGGGGCTAGAGCTTGACATTCCTGGAGGTGACGACGAGCACACACTGGGAGAGGCCATACATCATATCATTCTATGGAGAAAGGATTGCATCATCTTTCCAAGGCCACCGACACCGCATCAGCCGACTCCTCCTCCAAGTCCGCCACCGCGTCAGCAGACTCCCGCTCCTCCAAGTCATCAGCCACCGCCTCAGCAGAGTTCTGCTCCTTCAAGTCCGCCAACGCGTCAGGCCACTCCTCCTCCTCCAAGTCCGGCACCGCATCAGCCCACTCCTCCTCCTCCAAGTCCGGCACCGCGTCAGCCCACTCTTCCTCCTCCAAGTCTGGCAACGCGTCAGCCCACTCCTCCTCCTCCAAGTCAGGCACCGCATCAGCCGTCTCCGCCGCCTCAGTGGGCTACGCCGCCTAAGCAACAACGGAAAAGAGCCTCCGCAGCTATGGTGGCTAGCGGTACAAGTATAGGTACAGGAGGCAAGAGATTCCAATTTGGTCCAAGCCTCACGCCTCTTCCGAAGAGGCCTTACGACCCGACTGAGGAGGAAAACGAAGCAGAAGTGCAAGCCCAAGTGAGGGCCCATTTTGGACCGAAACCGCCACCGCCGCCAAAGGAGAAAGTACCTGAGCATGTCATTGACCACTTTATTCATATGGCTGAACCACCAGCTCCCAAGCCTATTGACTCAGACTATGAGTGCCAAATCAGGAAGGCATATCAAGCACAAAAAAAGAAGGAGTCGAGCTCGAGCTCGAGCTCCAGCCAAGCAGCTGCCAAAAAAAGCGGGAAAACTGTTCCCCAGCTGGGAGAACAGGCGGTGCAATCGATCCCCCTGCTCATTGTACCAACACATGCGAGTACCGGCGCCGATCAGCTGGTAATAACCGACGCTCATAGAAGGATGGCTGAAGAGGCCGGTATCTCTGTTTATCAACTCCTAGAGATCGAGCCCATGGATATGATTAGAGAGGAGGACATAAAACGGAAATATGCCCGCGGCGAACCTATGGTCAAGCCTGAGGAGGTCAAGAAGCTCTCAACGAGAATGTATGAATTGCATGAATGGTACATGAAAATTGCCAAGACTACCAATCGAGAGTCCCTCATGGTGAAAGTCAAGCCAGAGTATTACTACCATGGGAAAGATCTGTATGTTGAGTTTACAGAACTGTTTCAGTTATTCAATCAAGACGCACTCGACAAATCTATCGTCAGTTGCTATTGTCTGTAAGTGATTTCTTTCTGTAATTTAAGTCTCAAGCTGCTAGCTGTAGTGCTCGTTGATCATTACCTGTAATTATCCTCACTATATTCTTTTTTGTGGTATTATGCAGGATGAAGATCTATGAAATGAAAAAAGCTGGACGCTATGGCATTGGGTTCATTAACCCAAATACCATTAATCAAGAGACATGGACGCGTCCATGGGAACGAAAAGACACAGAGAAAAGCTTGCTAGAGTTCTTGAAGCTCCTAAATACTAATCGAGATATACTACTTCCTTACAACTTCGGGTGAGTGTCACACTGTCTTGTACTACAAATTCTGTTTTTGCTTACTAGCTAGATGTTAATAAGTGTATAGGGTTTAGGGTAGTTGATGAGTGTTAGTCACATGCCCGCTTAATTTATACATGCAAACGTGTGCGCATGCAGTTTTCACTGGATCTTGTTAATCATTCAAGTTGAAGATGGAAAAGTTGAAGTACTGGACTCACTGCTTAAACCAGTTACTGAGTACAAAATCATGAAGGGGATAGTCAACAGGTAATTTCAATCATTATCGAACTATATATGTCGGCCTCTTTAGTTCGTCATTTCCTGATATCAACTAATTAATAACTCCTTTATTCATTTTCTTTGCCGACGGGCAGGGCTTGGGAAAAGTTCATCAAACAGGTTCCAGGCACTTGGAAAGAAAAGTTGAAATGGTATCGACCCAAGGTAATTAATTAAGTAGTACTAGCTAGCTACCATCTCTTTAATTCTAGTTTCAATACCATTAATTATCATGCTTGATTAATTATTATCTAATTGAATTCTATTCTCGTAAAGGCCATGAAGCAGGCGCGGGGGACTGATTTATGTGCATACTACGTTTGCGAGAACATTCGCATGATGGCGTCCGAAAGGAGCAGATCTGATAGACAAATATGGGTACATTTGCCAGAACACTATTCACAATTTTTACATCATTATCAATATCTAATATATACACACACAACTAATACATGCATATTTGATCTCCTTCTTTAAAGTTCAACGAGATGCGGGATAAGCTCCTACCAACGGATCGCGTACGAGCAATTCAAGAGGAAATAGCGGGATTTTTGCTCGATCAGGTCATAGATCCCAAAGGAGAATTCCATTACCCGCTACCGCAGTAATGCCTCCATGTAGGAGAAATTGTATATACCAAATTGCATATATACATGTGTATGTGTGAATGGTCGTGCAAGACATTCAATGATATATATATATATATATGATCGGTTCTACGAGAAATTCTATTTATATATATGCATAACGTGTACAATATGTAGTATCGTAAAATACCAGCAAATGAAAAAGAATTAATTGGAAAACACAAAATTAAAGGAAAAATAAATCATAAACCCAAAACCCCCCAAACTTTTAGTACCGGTTGGTGTTACCAACCGGTACTAAAGGTCTCCCAGCCCCCGGCGCTGGCTCGTGCCACGTGGTGGCCCTTTAGTGGCGGTTCGTGTTGAACCGGTACTAAAGGGGGGCTTTAGTCCCCACCCTTTAGTGCCGGTTACAGCCGGCACTAAAGGGCCTAATGAACCGGTGCTAAAGCCCGGTTCTGCACTAGTGGCAGCAGTGGTCGGCGAGGGTTTCTCAATCTACTGTAGGTGGGGATAAGATGGGAGTTCGAAGCGACGCGCATGGGAGGTGGGTGAGTGGGAGAGTGGGTGGTGGGGATTGGTACTGACACATGTATACGCATTCAATGGCAGTTAGCTGGGACGTGGGGAGGGGAAATGTACAAGATACTTTATACCTCTGCCCCAGTCATTGCATTGCATTGCATGGCGTATTCAATGGCATTGCAATCTACGGTTCTCACCGTAGGTCCTGGGTTTGAGCCCCATGCAAAATCATTTTTTTAGGTCAGCTTCTGTTGCTCCTTTAGAGATGTAAAAAGGTTGATAGACCAACAATTGAGTTGAAGCTCACATCACGGTCACAACATCCTACATGCATACAACCAAACATAGTTCAACCAAAGCACACTCCCAGTAAACCGACCGCTAACGAAGTTGCTAAAATATATAGGAACCAAATACGCGAAACGTCAAACACAGAAGATGCCATAATGTGAAGGATATACTGGCCAGTTGACTCGATTCATCCGTAAATAACTGAAGCAAGTGTTCTACTCTTCTTCCTTCTCCACATTTCTGCACATGATAAAAGACAGGAAAAGTTAATGAATGATAAGGTAAAAATAATTAATAATCAACAATGCTTTAAAACACTTACTTCTTATTTAGTTTGCATTTCTTTGCTACGTCTAGTGTATCCTAGCAATTTGCAAGCGCCACACCGGATTTTCAGCTCATCATAAGAGAGTGGTCTACCATTTTTCGAGACAGGGCGGTTCTCATCTACCTTTATTGCACCTTTGCTTAACACTTTCATAGGATCTTGAACTACAACCATGTTGCCTTCACCATCCTCTACATATTCAATTGCACACTTACTGAGATCATACGTTTTCTTGCTGAAAATTTCTTGTAGCAGATCATACTCATGGCTCTTAGCTATCATGGCCATCAAACTCTCCTATAACAGATCCCACAAAACTAGGTGTTTGCATGCCGCATGCATAGCTTCTGACACTAACACACCGACCTGGCTATATTTCATTCTTTCCCCTGCCCCAGTCCAACTAAATCCCAACATATCGCTTGTGCGCCTCGCGGGCAGTGCCAACCTTTCTTCTTTCGTGAACCGAACAAGAACTAAACACTTTGGTATTTTAGATATATTCATGTACTTCAGTACATGGAATATGTGCTTGCAAGGTAGACCCTTTCGAATCATTCTTCTGCAACTGCACCTTATAGTTTCTGTGGAATTTACTGGGGTATACTCCACCCAAAAACGGCTCTTCCAAGCCACGATGTACTGCTGTAAATCGTCTCCGAGCATTATTTCTACAATCTCCATGCCGCCAATTTTTTTAAGATCATCTTGCAACATATAGAAGTTTGCTGGAGTGAAGACGTGAGAAGCAGTTACCTCAAGTTCTCTCGAGCTAGTAATTGGCATCGGTAAAGTCTGTGAGGCCGTGCAGTCATCTCGCACCTCGTTCTCATGGATACGTACAACGGTGTTCTCGTAGTGCAAAATCATATCCACCAGGATCATTTCACTGTCTAGGTGGAGGTGTAGGCATGAGTTCAAACTTTCACTCCTCTGGTTGCTTTTCATGCCAAGCCAAAACCCCTGTGTCAGATAAGCTGCGGCCCACAGTCTCCTCTCTTATACATCCGTCTCAACCATGTTACTGTTTTTTCCGACTGCATCTTTTGGCAAAATCGTGCCATCTCTCCTCAAACGTGGTCGTGGATGTGGTGTAGTACAAAAGAGTTCGGAACTGGTTCAAGGACTTGTGACTGAGGTGAATCTTCATAATTTTTTCTATATGCCATGTACATATACGGTGCCACACGTCTGGCAAGACTTCGCGAGTTGCCCTGATCATCGCAGTGTCGGCGTCCGTGATTACACTCTTCAGCAGCTTCTGCCACATGGACCTCAAAAAAGTTTGCAGCAACCACACATATGTCTCTTCCATCTCGTCCGAAACTATGGCACAACCAAAAACAGTGGTCTTCCGGTGATTGTTAAGACCAACAGAAGGTATGAATGGCATACCATAGAGGTTCATCTTGTACGTGTTGTCAAATACAACCACATCGCCGAAGTCCTCATAGTCCTGACGAGACTGGGAGTCACACCAGAACATTCTATTCATATGTCCTTCTTTATCTAGCTTGTACTCGAAAAAGAAGCTAGGATCCCTCTCTTTCCTACTGGCCATGATGCCTATGGCTGTGGCAGCATCACCTTTTGAAAGCAGCTTCCTCTTCTCCCTGGAGCAAAGGTTGTATACATCACGCCTCGTAAAACCAACACCGCCATACCATACATGTTTGCTGACGAAGGAATACATAATGGTGTGAATTCTAATCCCTGCGGCTCCCATGGACAATATCTCAGCTTTCTGGTATTCTTTGATTTTTCTGTGGGACCAAAGAAAAGGTATTTCGTCCGGTCTTGCTAACATATGGCTATGCTTGTCCTCAAAACTTTCAACATACCAAACCCCACGTTTTTCGTCAAGCTTCAGGTCAGGTGCGCTTCGCAGTTGCAGCGTGACTCGGGTCTGAGCCTACGACTGCGTCTTTCGTTGGTTAGCAACTTGTTGTCACGTTTTCCTTCTCTGGAACAAACATACCGCCTATAACGTAGATGATGTGACTCAGTTTTGCTATACCTGACCTTATCATTTCTAATGCTGAAACCATTATCTCTAGCATAGCTGTTGTAGAAAACGAACGTAGCTGCTTCAGACATAAAAGTCATTTCTATTATCTTCATGAACATATCCCTATTATCATTTGCATGGGCGGTATCTTGGACATTCTCTTTTTCTCATCTTCTGTTACCTACACAATCAAAACATAGCCATGAAAACCATTTTCTATGGTTTAACATTACTTCCATACAACATCGATTACATACATACTTCACTCATGTTGACCGATGATTGCGACTCCCCAGAATCAGGTGCATCTACTGATTCGTCATCAAGGCATGTCTCCGCGTCGGATTCACCGTAATAATCGTACGCATTATGAGATCCTGAAATTAGCTGAAAAATACAACACAAATACATAATTAGTTATCATATAATATTCCAGGAAAAATTCAATTTGCATGCCAACAAAAAATTCCCTTCCGTACCTGACTAATGTAATCTTCATTCGAGACCTCGGAGTTTTTTTCCGGACTATCATCACCCACGTCTATCTATAAATTTTCAATACAAAAATATAATGTTGTCGGATGCCACAAAAAAATTACAACATGATAATGGCACTCACATTAACATCTTCTTCTTCGTTCCCATTCTGTGACCAATCTCCACGATCTGAATTTTCATCATCTGACCAATCATCTATCCAGTCTTTCAGCAGTTCTCCAAACTCCATGTCTACCATGATATCAGTTAACTCATTATCCGCCATTTCCTACAACAAATAGTAAGTATCATCACATGTGCAAACAATATCAATAATGAAGTAGAGAACACATAGCACAGGATCACGAACGTTAAGTAAACTACCCCAACCGAGGGCGTTCAGATTGTGCAAACCTAGTAAGGAAGATGGCCACGACACCCACCGTGATCACTTTGGATCGCGAGGAGCAGCACTACCAAACCTAGATCTCCGATTACCTCTGCCGCCAGATAGCTAGGTTAGCCGCAACATCAAATAACGATAGCCGTCGTGCACACAGCCGAAGGCAACCGACGCTACGTAAACCCTAGACCGAAGAAACCCATATCACAAGGAGCACCACTACCAGAACAAGATCCACGATCGCCTGCGCCGCCGGGTAGCTAGGTTACCCGCCCCGGTAGGTTAACCACTGCCACGAAAACGACGGCAGTTCGTTCGATGCTGCCGCGAGCGAGACAAATGGGGGGACGCGGTACCTGCGAGCGCTGGAGGTTCACGACGGTGCCGCGCGCGCTGTCCGACGAAATCGCCGGCGACGAGATGGCCGCCGCCGATATTCGTGAAGAACCGCAACTAGGGTACTGCGTGAATTATGGAGTTGCGTCAGTGATGGGGCTGCGTGAATGATGGAGCTGGATTTGGCAGGTCGTACGTGGTCGTGGGGTCTTGCGATTTTTTTTTCGGGGGAGGGTGCTGTACATATACAGTATGGGTTATACGGGTTAGACAGGGCTTGGATCTGGGCTACGGTGGGCCAAAGAAAAAATAAACTCGCGAGGGACAAGGATACCCCTGAAAAATTGAGTTAGGGGGGAGCACTGAAGCAACGCTCGGCTATATAACCCTGGAAAGCATCATGATTAGGTGAGCAGATTAAGTCATTGTTTCAAGTTCATCTGTGGACGCTCGCAACACTCGTGCTGTCCTCCTGTGGCAAGACAATTCTCCAAGCTTGGGTGCAAAGTTTTGCGGCCTCGATGCAGTCGTGTCCTTCTGTCTCTACGCGTCGCTGGATACGTCTACTGCTACGCACCCAGTGAACCTGTAACGATCTTTCCACTTTTGTGGCACTTGAATGTAAAGTTTTTCAGGTAATGAAAGAATCACGGGGTAATGAAAGAGTCTATAAATGAACAAGCTTAAGTTAGACCTGCTACGCCTAATTTGAAGGTAATGAGTCGAAAAACCAATGAATCGAACAGAGATTCAACAGGGCACAACGACATTACTTCTTCAACCTTGCATCAATTAAAACTTAAAAGTATATATGATCGGCAATGACATACATCATCTTGCAGGTCAAGTAGTAACCAGCTAATAAACGAGGGATCTGCTATCCTTAAAAGAGAAAGCAGAAAACTTCACCGCCAATTCACTAATAATCAAGACAAAAGCACTATCATATCACCATCACTAGCGATTCATGAACCAACAAAAGCACTACCACCATCAACAAAGCATTACCAGTCCCCTGCTGTCAGGGAATTTGGCAACATGACATCTCGATCAATTGGCGTCCATTTTTTTCCCAAAGGGCCACGAAGGAACGGATTCCACTATCACCACGAATCCACGATAATGAAATAACTCACGACCGCAAAAGCAGCATCCAGAGGTGCATATAAGGAAACTAAAAAGCAGCTAAAACTACAGCAAGGGGAGTTCCAGGCCGCATGCACGGCTAGCCTGTGAAGAAAACGAACAAACTACATTATCATAAATTGCTTCCAAAATTTGTACAATATTAGGAAGCAATCTCCAGTCTGTATTTCAATTCAGAGATGACTGGTTATGAATTACATTATCATATAGCGTTTTCATTAACATTCCATAAGCAGCACTTTACAGTTTAAACAGGCACCTACATGATCTATGTAGGACACACATTGGAAAAAATGGAGCTCACCATAGAGAATTCTGAAACAACGTTGTACTTGCACATCACAGCAACAAAGATGGGGATCTCTGAGTGTATGGATTGGACCTTCTGCTTCACCACTTTCTTCTGAGCTGAAGTTAGTTTGGTCTTGTGGGAGGTCATGTAACCATCCTTCAACTGCTCCTTCTGACATGGAAATAGCCTGTCTTTCTTCCTGACAATGCAATTGGAACCGGGCACTTCACGTACTCCATATTCTTCTTCAGAGGAGACAGGATCTCCTGTGCAAAGAAAACAGAACAGCTAAATATCAGCTATTTAAAAATGAGAATGATTTGCAAGGCTAATACTTATCATGGCGTTGTTGTCTTACTCGCGGGACTGTGAGCTGATGACTCGCAGGAGGAAATACTTATCACAGTATTGTTGTCTTGACATGGCTTGTCCATTTCCATTTGGCTGCGTGGTGACTCCATTGGCATCCCTTTTCCTATGTTAAATGGCTGCGTTTGTATGGCCTCAGGATGAAAATGAGAACTTTTCACAGTATCGGTAGCACTTGTGCACCTTTTTTGCACATGAGGCGGAGAAGGATCCACAAAGACTGATGATGCCTTCTCACAGCCAAGTTCATCAAAGATTATGACATTAAACTGAGAGTTCCCATTGTATCTGAATACTAGGGTGTCACCCATCTGTAGACCAAACGTTTCAACGAATTTCCCCCATCCCACTGTAAGGACAAGCTTTCCATTGTTCTCGGCAACTTCAATTACATAATTGCGACGATTTTGTGTTTCAAGTATCATCTCTCTTGGGAATTCGCCCTTGAAACGCTCAACAAATTCTTTTGGGATGACCTAGAAAGAAACAATCAAAAATTTTATTTGAAAAATGGACCGTAAACAGGTTAGAAAAAGATACTCTCCATAATCAAAACAAATTTGCTTTGAGAGGGTGAAGATTATCCATCAGATGAACATTCCCTCCCGGAATGATATTCTTGGTGATTGGTGGCTGCGATCCAGAGATAGATTCCCGAAAACCAGGAAAAAAGGATTCAACTCCTTGGCGATGTTAATCTGCTGGAGCTTGTGGAATGAGAGAAATGCTCGAGTCTTTAGCAACTTGAACTTACAAAAAAACATGGATCAATTGACAACCATGATCATTCGATGATCTAAAGTTGTGGAAGTCGGCAGGTTGTAAGGGAGTAGAAGATCTTTGTGAGTAGTCGGCCTAGGGTTATAGAGGAGTGTTGTGGTTGTCGATGTTACATTGACAGCATCTTGTGAATTGACCTCTCTTTTTTCTATAAAGATAAGGTACGTGCTTTGCGTACTCTCGAAAAAAAATCAAAACAAATTTGTCCATTCAATATATCTGAGTACATATAACATACGAAGGGAAATACAGAAGACATGGTATTTTTACTTTGAAATATGAGGAAACCTTTTGCAAACAAACATCTCTGAATGTGCTACCATGCTGGATTCAATCCGCACATCAAATTAACATGAGACATGATCAAAAGTTGCAAAGACTACATATAGTTTATGTGTGTCTCTAAAAAAACTATATCGCAACAGAATTTAAACTGGAAAGTAGAAATTCATTGTTCTTCAGGAAAACAACAAAGTAACTGATAAAAGGGAGTGGTACTGTATTTGAATATGGATTTACCATCTCATGTTGAAAATTGTCCATCAGAAGCACCAAGAAATATTTCTTCTCATCATCCAAGTTTGTGTAGTGATATTCAGTCCGGCTTTTTCTTCTTTCCCGAGGCACATCCATCTTTTGAGAATACCTGCAGCGCAAAAGCCATTTGAAGTGAAATTTGGTACCTAGAAATAAAGCCATGAATAATAAAGTCTAATATTTCACCCGATTTCATGTGCCTCGTTGCACTTGTCTTGGACCTGAGGCAAAAAAGGAGCCAGAACAACCGATAATGCTTTTTCACGACCAAGCCTATCAAAGATCATGACAGTAAACTGAGAGTTCCCTTTGTATCTGAATATTAAGGAATCATCCATCTGTAGATCATAGTTTTGAACAAATTGCCGCCAACCCACTGTAAGGACAAGCTTTTCTTGGTTCTTGGCAACCACAATAATGTGACTGTAACCATTTCGGGTTTCTAGCTTGATCTCTCCTGGGATCTCGCCTTTGAAACGCCGCACAACTTCTTCTGGAATTATCTGCAGAAAGAAATCTTGATATTAATAGATGGTCTGTTAATAGATTACTTTTATAAAAAAAATCTGCAGACAGAAATGAGACTTTTTTTACGGAGAGTTTATGCGCAAGATCCAAATGACACTAGTTATAATTAAGGTGCATCTTCTTTGCTTTTCTGATACCTGACTACTAGTATTTTAATCTTTAAGAAAAGAGTAAATAAGGAAAATGCCGCTGGATCTTACTTGTAATTGCCCAAACAAAAAACTATGTGGAAATTCTTGTAAGCTAACTGAACAGTCTGCCCGTCAAGGAATTGACTGCAGCACATAATCTAAAGTAGTAGATACTTGTATAAACATTATTGGTCTTAAACCAAAAAAGCACAGATAGGTAACAGGGTTACCATCGCATCTTGGAAATCACCCAACATAAGCACCAAGAAATACTTCTTTTCATCATCCAAATTCTTGTAGTGTTGCTCATCCCGCAGCTTGCAGCTTTCAAAAGACGTGCCCATCCTTTTAGCAGCCACTCTGCAGTGCAGAATTAATTAACAGTGATACGTGGTAAGAGGGCATGAAGTCATGAATAATAATAAGACTTATACTTAACCGGAATTCATGTACTCCTCAATGTGAATTTGGAACTTTGATTCTTTCTTTGTTTTTGTTATTTTTTGAAGGTCACAAAACTACTCCCTCTGTGATGTAAATGGTCTTATATTTCTTTATAGAGGGAGTATATGTTGACCAAGTCCAAGCTTTAAAAGAACACCCCTTGATGAAGATTTTTTTTTTGCGGGCAACCTTTGATGAAGATTAATAAATAAGATTACTAACGGGCCGAGGGAAATTTCACTGTGGCCCATGGGGCCTCCTCTCTGCCAAACGTGGTGACCTACAAAAAACCCCGATTCTCCGGCACCAACCACCCCGCCGGCGGCCGATTCTCCGGCGTATCGGAGAGCTTCCTCAGCCCCATCGAGAGCGCGTGTAGTGCAGACACGGCGTGGTCACCATGGCCGCCGCGCAGGCCACAGGCATGCATCAGAACGTCGCCGTCACCCTCCCCAATCTCTCCACGCACAAATGTACTTGTATTGACCATTACTAATAAACGAAAATGCGATGGTGGATTCAGAATCACGCAAGACCCAAGGAAAGGATGTTGGATTCAAAATCCTCTGGGAAATTTAGCACTAGTAGAGGAAGAGAAGAAAGGGGGTTTCAGAAAATAATCACCCCCACCGGCCCACCCCCATCGACAACTAAATCGAAAGAAGCCATCGACTGGGAATGCAATCCTTAGATTTTGTCTAGCGATTCTTACCTTGCTTATCATGCCACCTTTTCTCTCCTTCTCGCTGCCTTCCGCTGGTCTCTGCTACTGTGCCAGTAGTATCTGACGCTCACCGGATAGAGCTCGTCCAGCAGTACTAATAGTCCACCTCCTAGTCTTCAGCATTTGTTGTTTCAACCGTATTCACAACAACCGATGCTGAATGGGTTGCTTTTTATTGAATTAATGAATATTACTCCCTCCCTCCCATTTTACTACCTCGACCATGATTTACTGGTCCCGTACGTTGTGTCATATTTTGACCGTGATTTTAACTTATAAAATATAAGGTATACGTAGCAGAAATAATATCAAAGAAAACTACATTCAAATACGAATTCAACACTAGTAAAAATTTTGGTAGCATGCATTAATATTTTTCTAGTCAAATATGTGGTCAAACTTATAACCTAGACAGAGGTAGTAAGAGCATCTATAGTCGAGATTGGCAAATCCGGCCTCTCAAACGCCCGAGAACGCGCTCGGACGCGTCCGTGGACACTGACCGGTCACGTCTCAGATAATGCAATTCACATCCGGTTATCTCAAATTACAAAACCTCAAATCCATATTATTACGTGCAACGTAGCGATCTTTAAGCGGAGCTCGTCCGATCGCCGTGGCCATGTCCGACGGCCGGCTGCGCTCCCCAGAGTGTTGGTCCGATCGCCGGCAAGGTAGAGTAGGGCATGGGACACGAGTCGGCTCACGAGACTCAAGGCGTCGCCGTCTCCCATGCCCTACTCTTCCTCGTTGGAGCCCAGAACCCGTTTGGGTGCCCGTGGACGTCAGATCGATGATGGATCCTTCCGCCTCCCACGCCCGCTGCCTTGCACGCCGCGCCATGGTTGCATCGGACGATGCCCATGGTTGCATCGGACGATGCCCATGGTGCGTCCATGACCTCGGCGCGCCAACGGAGGGGTTGGGCATTCGCCACCGTGTTCGGACGCCAGACGGACCGCACCGCCTTCGGTGAGGCAGTGACGGCTGCCCTAGCGCCGGATCCATGCGCCATTTGGGCGGACACAATGGATTCCCGACGAAAGGAGTCCGAGCGCCGCCGTGCACAGGCCTCCTCCCGGGAGCGGTGGAGCGCAAGCCGGACGACCATCTCCTCCTCGGGGCCGCGTCGGATGAGCTTGGGGTCAACGGATCTGGAGGTGAAGGACTCGGATCCGCTGCCCGCCATGCCGGAGACGGCCGGACGGCGCCAGAGACGAGCTTGGGTGACGGAGGGTAGTGGAGTGAAGTGGCTAGGGTTTGATCCGGGGAGCGGATAGGGAGGAATATATGTGGGGTCGGGTGGGTCAGCATGGGCCGGGACCAATGTGGCGGGCGCGCCCGACCGCCCCCCTATCTGCCCCATATGCTGGATATGAGGGGTGCCGATCAGCCTGGGCATTTGAGGCCCGTTTGAGGCGCCGAGCTGGGTTGAAATTTCGTGACCGGTCAATGACCGGGCGGCCTGCCCGGGCGTTTGAGGAGGGTTTGGGTGCCCGGCTGTAGATGCTCTAAGGGTCTTCTTTTTAGAATCTAGTACAATCGAAGTTGCTCTCATACACAAGCATACACTCCTCCTATGAACGCACACACGCACTCCCTACTCTTATGAGCACCTCCCACAGAATGAGTCGGCATAGTTTCTTGAGATTGACAAAGTCAACATGGGCGTCTCGTAGTCAACGGGAACGTCTCCTCCCACTGAACGAACATTATCGGGAAAGTTGAAATAAATACAGAAAAATACGAGCATCATTGTCAAGTCTACGATTTGAACCCTGGTGGGCTAGGGATACCACTATCCTCCTAACCATCCAATCATAAATTGGTTCACAAGGTAGTAAGGGTCTATCTCATTTTTTTCTTCCATTTTGTTAGTCTTATTTTTATTACTCACCGTCCTCCTAACCCTAAACCCTGGCCATGGGCAGCCCGGCCCGGATGGCCCGACCTGAAAATGCCGGGCCGGGCTGAGCCCGAGCGTGCCATAGGGCCGTGCTCGAGCCTGAAATTTGAGCCCCGACGGGCAGATCGGGCCGGGCTCGGGCTTGCGAAAAATGAGATTTTAGCCGTGGTTGGGTCGGGCCGACTGAGCCATGCTGGGCTTTTCCAGGCTTGGGCCGGGCTCAGGCTCGATTTAGTAGGCCCGGGCGGTCGGGTAGGGCCGGGCTCGGGCCTGGGTTTTCATCATCGGGCTTTTTTTGGCCCGGCCCGAAGCCCGGCCTTGCCCGAGATATGCCCAGGTATACTCACCATCATATGTTCACATTTCGAGGCGCATTAAATCGATGCATGCAAGAATTAAGAGAAAACTCACCCAAAGTTGGTCATTTGATGGTCACACATGCATGCGTTGTAATTAATGCATTACTAAAAATATTTTTTTGAGAAAAAACGAGCACACTAATTGAGTGCTTTTGCAAACTAGAAAATTTAGGTCCTTGGTCGGGAAGATTTTTGAATTGGACCTTTAAACCGGAAGGAAGGGAGTATTATTGGAACCGCCTTCTCCTCCTCCTTCACAAAAAAGCTAGGTTTTCTGCTCCCGCCGGTGCCACTGTAGGTCCACCTCCTCTCCGGTGGCCCTAGGGCCATGGGGGCGCGGTGGATCTCGGCAAGGGCCGGCGGGAGAGCTCCGTTTTTAGTCATTTCTTTCAGTTTTGCTAGGGTTTATGTCCTGTTCAGGAAGACGAGACGGCGGCAGCTCCCTGAAGATGGAATAAAGGTGTCCCCGCCTAGCCCCCGTTTCGGCGGTGCGTCTAGCACCGTTGGTGGGCGTGTGAAGGTGTGTCTCGGGTGGATCTATCTTTGGTGGATTTGCTCGGATCTCGTCGTTGTTTGTCTATGTTCGTGTATCTTCGGATTGGATCCTTCTGATCTACATTATACTTCATCTGCGGCGGTTGTTGTTCTGGTGCGCTGGTCCTACGGGACCTTAGCACGACGACTTCCCGACTGTCTACTACAACAAGTTGTGCCTGACTCCGGCGATGGAGGGGCGATGACGGCGGCGTGCCTTCGGCTCGCTTCAGTGCTTGTAGTCGTCGCTAGGTGGCCTACGGATCTGGATGTAATTTCTTTTTTTTTTCTGGTATTCGTTGTACTGCCATGATTACAAATGAGTAGATCGGAAATTTTCTCGCAAAAAAAAAACTAAACTTAAGAGCCTAAGACTTTCCGTTATATAAATAAACGACTCCTGCTATACATACTCCATCCTTTTTTTAACATTACTCCATTCATTTTTACATGCCTAACTTTTGAATCTATTGTACAAGGCATGTACGCAAAACGAGGAGCAGATTGTGGGAGTAGTATTTGACCAACCGAATGGCAAGCTAACCAGATTTTGGATCCCGTGTAAATTTTGCACGCAGCCTCCTTTAAATGCCTAGCCGCTGGCCTCCCTTCCTTAATCCCTCGCATGCAAGTTTCTCTCGTCTCTGCTCGTGCATGCATTGGCTGAAAGAATAGAGCTTGCTCGTTCTTTGGAAATACTAGTAGAATGCGAAAATTGCCTTTGGAGCTCGGTCTACGTGGAGGCCTCTAAATTCAAATTTTAAATTTCATCGAAATTCATATTTTTACATTTTAAAAAATTCTGAAAAAAACTACAGATATACATGAAGGCATAACACACATGTGTGTAAATTTTCAGGGCAAAATACGTTGAAATGAGGGCTGTGCAAAAAAGACAAATCTAAGGCTTTTTTACACATGATACTATTCATCCTTCCAGGCCATGAATTTGTCTTTTTTGTACAGGTCGCATTTCAACGTATTTCATCCTGAAATTTTACATACATACAAATAACATTCTTGTTTACTTGCACAAATTTTTTCAGATTTTTTTGAAATCAAAAGGTTTGAATTTTGAATTTTTTGAAAATAAAGGCCTCCATGGAGGCCGAGAGCCAAACGTCCATTCTCGAGTAGAATGCCCGTGGCTAGAGCTTGCTCGTTCTTTGGAAATACTAGTAGAATGCCCGTGCGTTGTCACGGGCATTTAAAATAATTTGATGAAGTTACATATAAATATAATGCATGTTAAAATTCATATGTATAAAAATAGAGTAATAATTGAATTCCCCATTACTTGTAATGTGATAGAAACGGTAATATGCAAAGAATCTTAGGTGAGTCTATGTCATCAATCAATGCCTATGTTAGTCGACATTTTCAAATCATCATTTGAATCCATCAGATCAAAATCCATTAGTTTTATCTCAGTTCCACAAATGTGAAACATATAAATTATAAGCGAGGCCTGGCAGCGGCAAAGCTTGGGTCCTCCAGTTGCACCGTCTACGCCGGCACCACCGGTGGTCGTGAAGGAGGAGGAAAAGAAGGAAGAAGCCGCGTAATTGGCCACCCTTGACGAAGCCAACCGACGCTAGATCGAGGAGTCTGAACGCTTGGAGGAGTCATACTGAACTGACATGGCGCAGGCGATGGCCGATAGCGTTGCCGACGTTGGGGCCAGTGCACCACCGACGCCTCCCGTGCCAGGCGTGGAGGCCACCGCCTCCACCCCCTCCTCCGACCGAGGGCCAAACATACATGTGGACGTCCAGTGTGCCCGTGTATGTGGCTGCTCCGCCTGTTTGGCTGGGCGTGACGGAGGAGGTGCTGTGCCAGCACCTCCTGGAATGGGAGTCACGGGCAATGGAGGCGAAGCGGGCGGAGCGCGAGCGCATGATGCAGGTGGAGCGCTAGCTAGAGCTTGACGCGGAGGCCGAGCGCCTTGAGCTCGAGGAGGAGGCAACCCAGAGGGCGGCGGCGGCACAGGCACCGACGGCTCAGGCGTCGCAGCAGGCAGAGGCTCTCGATGCGTACCAGTAAACCTCTCTGTGGGCGCAGGCGCCGGAGTACGTCGACCTCACAACGAGGATGACGACGCCTAGATGCACCCTAGATCCGCCGGCCGCCGTCTTTTTTTGTTTTTATTTTCAGTTATTATTAATGTAAGTGACTTAGGGGACATTTAAATTATTTAGTTTATCTACTTTAAATTTTATTTTGGTTTTTAACTTTTTTTTGGTCGCAAATTTGGAGATGCGCCGGCCGCATTGGATGCAGAAACCACATTCAGGTTATTAACCGGTCTGTTTTCGCAACTCAAATGGATAAAATCCGGACAAAACGGACCTCTGTTTATAGTCGTGCGGTGGAGTTGGCCTGAGTCTTGGCAGTTTTGGCGTTGAATCGTTGTTGTCCATTGGATATGGAATGGACATTGGATGTATAGGCGCATGTTACACAAGGCAAGTCACCTGATCTCAGTCCACCGCAGCTACTGCTCTCATTTTCTCCCCTCACAGCCGCTCCTCTCTCTCAGGCTCTCAGCCACTCCTCTCCATGGCTCCTCCCCTCCCCTCGACGTCGTCCGGCCCCTCCTCTTCCCGCCACGGCGTTGACCGACCCCTCCTCTCCCCACCTCGGTAGCGAGCCCACGCGCCCGCCAGTATGGCATCCTGTGTAGCCAGATCCGGCCGGTCGGTGCAGAAGGGTTCCCCGCTCTCCGTTCGTGCCGGACACGCAGCTGGCCCGTCCGGATGTGGGCGGGACGACCTCAGGCGCAGCTTTGCGGCGCGGCGAGGAAGAGAAACGACGCCCTCGTCGTCGGCCCCGGTCTTCTACCCAGCTGAGCACCGGAGCATAGTCGCGCTGCCGCGCGGTCGATCTGCATGACGAGGCCATTTCAGGACGATTCCCGGTGCCATACCGTTGCGCGGAGGGCGACCACACCAGTGACATGACCTTCTGCTCACCGTACCGCTGCACACCATGCCTATGGTAGAATCAAAGGTAATCTAACTTTCAAGCAAGGCTGTATATTTGACCCATATCAACACAACCATTAGTATTCATTCTTTAGTAATTTTGGCACTTCTAAAGTGACGATCTTAGATATTGAAATCAGTGAAGATCTTGTTATGCTGTCAGTTGATGACCGGTGTGGTATGGAGCTAGATGAGACTGACCTGGCTGTCTGGCTTAAGTTGGAGGCTGCAACGGAAGAGTTCAAAAAATTACAGGCTTTAAAGATGTTTGTAAGTTTTTAGTTCCAAGATATCAAGAGGAAGACAAGTCTTCTAGAATTGTCAAATCCCTGTCATTTTCAAGATTGAGTTCGTCAAATTCAGGTTTGTTTTGAGAAGTTTTCTAGAATTGTCAAATCCCTGTCATTTGCAAGTACTCAAGTGAAAAGAGAATCTCGAGGGAGTGGACCTGCTATTGTTAAATCTAGTGTTGTGATTAAAGATGACATTGCTGCTGAACCTAGTGACACCGAAATAGCTGATGTGTCTAACGGTAATTAGTCTCTGAATTTTGACAGTGCAGACTACTTCTTTTCATACCTATGCAGCTTTATCTCGCCTCATAATTTGAGTTTATTTGTTTGACTGATGCTATTTGTAAATTGTAATTGCGCTTACGGATAATGCCCCCTGATTTTGCTTTCTGCCTAGACTAACTCTGTTTACAACCTCTTGCATGTATTTTTCCCCGATGTTTATCTAAGATGGTTTTTGTCCCTTTATTTTTGAATAACCAAACAACTTTTTTCTACTTATAAAGAGTCCTGGAGCTCATACCCTTGCCTAAGAAAAACCATCTATAATTGCTAAGTTTAGAATAATAGGTGAGCTTCTGTGTCTCGGGTATACAATGCAAACTTCCAGACCATAAGCTAGATACGCAATGATTTTTTCTTACTCTTACCATGTTTTTTCAATTTATCAAGCTCCAGCCCAAATATCCGATAGTATTTGGGCTGCAGTTAGTGTACTAATTAATTGGATATTTGAGTAGTATTGTCAACAGTAATAACTTATACATGTTTGCATACTTCCAAGAGTAACAGCAGGTGTTTAGGACACCTTTAGGAGATCTATCAGTGTCCTTTATTGGTGGTTCTATGATGTACTCCAGATGAAACCAATTGCATGCATTGAGAAATAGAGTATAGCTAGATAAAGGTAAAACAGAACTTGACGTGGTTTTCCACTGAGCTGAAGAATAAAATAGACCACATATCTGGGAAGTAGATTGATATAGGACAGCTTATTCTCTTCTTTAGGAAAATCAGAGGTCTATCAGTTTATGTATATAGTGGGTGATTTTTTTGGTAACTTAACTTGAGCAACCTAATTTTGAAACATAATTTGAGAGACATAAATACAAACGATGTTAAGATTAAGGGCTTACATGTGAGTTCAGAACCAGCAATCAGTTGATTGTTAACAGTCAATATGTATGATTATTTTTCTAAATGTTTTTCTTTTCCTTCCTTGTGAAGGTATGCGATGATCGGCATTCTGAGCTAATCCCCTGCTTGGATAGGAATTTGATTATCAGATAAGGTTGAAGATGGATTTAAAACTGATGAAGCATCATGAGCATCATTGCCCTACTTATGAGAGACGCTTTAATTGCCTGATTCCACCGGCACAAGGCTATAAGGTCAGCAGACTATCCTTTCTTTCAAAAAAAAATCGCCATCTCCTCACCTTAATTTGATTATGTCTCTGAGCTACAAAGTTGCTGGAGTTGGGTCCTACACACACCATATGAACATATATCTTCAAGCTGAACCACTTAATTTAGTGATTATACATTATGTGGTCAATATGTCTTCTGCATGTAGATTTAGATTTGATCTGGCCACAAGAAAATGGTTAGAATTTTGTGCATACGACATCAACTGAGCAGTTAAAATATGTGGACACTTTACAATCAAGTGAACATTGGCATATGAAACAACTTCTGCTCCTTCGCTTCAATTGTTATATAATTGCCTAGGTACACGAGGTAGTGCTTGATTGTATGGCACAAATTAAAATATACTCCCTCTGTAAATAACTTTAAGACGTTTAGTGATCTAAAATGTCTTATAATACCTCTTATATTAGTTTGCAGAGGTAGTACTAATTATACGCATTAAACCCTACCTGGAGAGTAGTTGAAGCAGGAAAAGTATGAATCATCATGTGAGAAGGATGTCTAGCGGGATGTAGTTGGGTTGCTGGTTCAACAATAATGTTCAAACATATTCTCTACATAATTGTTAAACAGTAATGAAGTCTGCGAAATCAATTTAATGTATGTAACGATTACTTTATATGAAGTATTCATTGTTCATCCTAGCACTTAAACATTAAACTACCTTACCAGACATCGTAAGGGAATGTTAATTTTCATCTTGGAGCTTGACCGTACCCTCCTCTATTTTCTTGCGATAATCAGCTTGCCTTCGGGCGTTTACATGCTCCCTTTTTTCGCAAGTCAAGACAGCTCCTGTTGTCTGGTGCTCGTATGCTGGGTTTGACACTGAACATTCACGAGCACGAGCATTAAGCCCTACCTGGTTTCCCACATCGATATGGGAAGATTCTACAGCTATCTAAATATATGAAGATGAACCCCCATAAGCACAAATTAGTTCATATGAAAGACGGATCGGGTAATACCATTTGAACTTTGTGGTACAGTTGTGGCATAAACCATGAATGAATGAATGAATGAGATTACTGGGAGCCGGCAACGAAGCATCATTATGCATGAATGAGATTCCCTGGTAGTCTGTATCATGTAAAAATAACAAATCTTGGACAGAACGAGGCAGTTTAATGCTAAACCAATTTAATACAAACCAGAATAACCACAAAGCATCATTATGTATAAAGGAGATTGGACCAAACGAGGTACTTTATTCCTTAAGATTCATACATTTGACAATGATGTGAAAAACAAAACATACTTACCTGAAAGCAGATGTGAAGGTTGATGAAATTTGTTTGTCGGGGTAGATTTGCCTGTTCGGTCTGTCCAAGTAGCATCCGTTCTGAGGGAGTACTATGCATTCCTACATGTAGCACGCTTGATCCATCTGATGTGTTGTTGCCGCCCTCCAAGTCTGCAAGGTATGATTGATCACATACAAAGTCTATGATACAGGTAAAAAAGTATGTTGATGATATTTACACAGACTTATACCTGGACTCATTGGGTAACTCTTGTCAACATTGTCATCTACGGGTATAATCTCTGTGTTGTATTCGTCAACATTTGTCCCATCCATATGGCCTGCAACACATTATGTATACACAATGCCATTGTGAGAAGGGCATGATGTTTGCCATGTATAGCAAAATCTGATAGCGGAACATATACATGTAGGTATATCTGAGGCTGTTGTATGTTCAGTTGCCTTGCTTTTTGAATTCCCCAAACATACCTATCAATTGCAGCTCCATGAGACCAAAAGATCATTGCTTGATATATGAAACAAAATAAAGTTGTACCCTAATGGATTGATACATGCTATTTGTTGCAAATTAAAGTCCCCAACATACCTTATGCTATCTACAAAAAAAGTGTATTACTTCCTGATACAGTTTTGGTACTCTCATCTCTAGGTAGACTTATCAGATTGAGCATGATTCAAGTGGACAAATGACAGATGGAGGGGAGGCATAAGAGACATATGGTCGACACAATAGCCAGCAGGTCTCACAACACAGTTGTACCCTAATGACTGATTTGCTTTCTGAAGAGGTGTTCATGGCTGCTCACTGATGGAGATCTGTGTTGTGTAGCACATCAGCGCCCAGCCAGTTTCAGATGTTCCAGATGTACCGTGGTTAATGGCTGATGGCTCACATAATGAAGGCGGCGAGAAACCTGTGCGTGCGTGAAAATACCTAGCGCCGCTCTTCCTGGGGTTAATGGCTGTATGAACATGCAAATCTCCCTGGGGTTTGGTGCAGACCTCCACGTCCGGAATGAAGGCGGCGGCGGCCCCTCTCGGACCTCGGCGGCGGCGATTGCAGACCTCGACGGACAACGGCAATCTAGAGGTCCGCAATGAAGGCGGGGTGACTCCTCTAGGACCTCGGCGGCGGCGAAGGGATCCGCTATGGAAGCTATTTTTGGGCATGGAGGTGTGAGATGGAAAGGATCCTATCGCATGGAAGTTTTTTTGCGCAAGGGAGGTGTGGCATAGAAAGGATGCTATCGTTTGGTTTTTGTGGGGTTTTTTTGGGCATTGGCTCGGTTAGTAAAAAAATTAGGGAAAATCGCTGGTAGTGGGATGGGATCGAGGGGTGGTCCTCTCGTTCGATGGAAGGGGAGGGAACGAGCGAACGAAACGACCTACTTGCTGAGACGTTAGAAGTAGAGATGGTGGTGCTATGTATGCATGCAAATCAATGCGGTGGCCAGCGGATTTTCACCAGGAAGGGACCACGCGTGACTTGCAAGTGAGAATTAAGAGCGAGACGCATCGGCTAGCTCGTTTTGTTGGAACAAAAACGGAACCGCCGCCAGCCGGAGACAAAGTGGGAGAGATGGAGATGGACACAGGAGATTTTGCTGGGCGCTCGAACACCCCCCGCCGCCCGTACGGTGTCGTTTGTATTTCCTGAGCACGAACTCAAAACTGTCCAATGATACACAGAGGATCAGCGAGCCTTTATACGCGCGCACGCATGCCACGGCGCTCCCACTCGCCCACGCCCCGCGCCCTACCTGGCTCGCGCTCCCGTCGTGCCTGCACGCGGACGACGCGGCCACTAACAGCCCGGGCGACGCGGTCACACTTTCGGCTCCATCGCCAGCAGACCCACGCACGCACGCACACTCCCTTGGGCACACATGCACGCACCCGAGCCTGTCACGGGCCGGTCCCGACGCGTCCGGCGCACACACGTGCACGCGCTCAAGCCTGCCACGGCTTATTCCTATCATTCACCCCCCTAACCGCGGCCTAGAAGAGCCCGGAGTCCTCAACGCCGACGTCCGCCACCAGAGCTTGCTCCGCCGCTTCCGTCTTCCGTGGCTTTGGACAGTCGCGCTTGAAGTGACCCCGCTGCCCACAGCTATAGCAGTGCCCGCGCCGCTTGCCGCCGCTGCTCGACGCCATGCTGCCGGCGCCGTCGTCGTCATCGTACTCGAGTCCGCCTCCGCTCTGTCGTCACTGCTGAGTTGCCCACTGTGCCGCTGTCATCATCAGTTGCCCGTCCACCCGTTCGCCGTCAGCTTGCCCGCGCCGTTGTGACCGCTCATCGAAAGCTTTCAGGCGACCGAGCGCCTCCTCGAAGGCCATGGTGGTGATGTCGCAGAACTGCTCGATGCCGGCGACCACTGCGTACAGCCGGTTTGGCACCGAGTCCAGCAACTTCTTCACCATCTCGGCGTCACCAAGCGTCGTCCCGATCCCCGCGTACCGAGCCGCCATGCCACCAACCTTGCCGGCGAATGCGTCCACAGACGCTCGAATTCGCCGCGGAGGGTGGCTAGCCGCGCCGCCCGGACCCGATCAGCTCCGACGAAGCGGGTCTTCAGGCTGGCCCAGACCTCCGCCGTCATCTTCTTCATCAACACCTGCATGAGCAGGTCCTCGGAGAGCGCCCCAAGCAGGTAAGCTCGCGCCGGCTTGTCCTTCTTCGCGATGACCGCCGCCGCCGCGTCCTCCGCCGGAACGACCGTCTCCCACAGCCTGGCCGTATCCAGGTTGGCCTCCACCTTGATCTCCCACGTAGTGTAGTTGTCGCCGGTGAGCATGGGGATGGACATCGGCAGCGAGCTCCCCGATCCGCCGGCGTACGGCACGAGAGACATCGCCGGCGATCACCCCCTCTGACGTGGCTCTGATGCCAAATGTTGGAACAAAAACGGAACCGCCGCCGGCCGGTGATCGTCGGAGACAAAGTGGGAGAGATGGAGATGGACACAGGAGATTTTGCCAGGCGCTCGAACACCCCCCCCCCCTCCCCCGGTCGCCCGTACGGCGTTGTTTGTATTTCCTGAGCACGAACTCAAAACTGTCCAACGATACACAGAGGATCAGCGAGCCTTTATATGCACGCCACGCCGCGCCAACAGCGCTCCCACTCGCCCACGCCCTACCTGGCTCGCGCTCCCGTCGCGCCCGCACGCGGACGACACAGCCACTAACAGCTCGGGCGACGCGGTCACACCTCCGGCTCCATCGCCAGCAGACCCACGCACGCACGCACACTCCCTCGGGCACACATACACGCACCCTAGCCCGTCACGGGCCGGTCCCGACGCGTCCGGCGCACACACGCGCATGTGTTCAAGCCCGCCACCACGGCTTATTCCTATCACATTTGGCCTTGTATAGATGGGAAAAAAATGAAATTTGGGGTTAGGCCTTGTACGATACTTGCCATTCTTATACGAAACACCAAATCAACCGTCCGTGGAATGGAACTAAAGTATATACACCGTAGAATCTTTAATTGTACATGGATCGGACAAGTACATCTTGTGATAAATATACCATGAGGCAGCACAAAAGAAAATGTCAGACATGGATATACTCAACACAAGATCATGAAGGGAATTGTTTGTATGCACACGAAGGTGAGTAGACCGACTATGACGTGATGCCAGGCGCAGCTATGTGCCGCCCGCAGCGATTCCTTGCACAGGGTCGTCGGAGCTACCGCTGAGCCGGCCCAGTAACCATATGGCCGCGTCATGCTGAAATTTGTGTTCTCCTTTTTTCTTTTTTATTTACTATTATTGTTTATATTTCGAAATATTCTAAATATGTATATAAAAAACACTTTACATAAAATTTTGAAAACATGTTAATCATTCATTTAGAAAATGCTAAACATGTATAAAAAAGGTTAATCAGGTGTACAAAAAATGTTTGTGATATTTAAAAAATGTCACAGATTTAAAACAAATGTACATGACGTTTAAAAAATGTTTCATACATTCAAAAAATATATGTGACAATTAAAAAAAAGTTCACGGGTGTCAGAATGTCATTGTAACAAGTTCAAAAAAAAGTGTATATAGTATAAAACAATGTTTGCGTCCTATAAACAAATGTGTCCTACCATTAAAAAAAGGTACGTGACATTTTAAAGAAAATTTCCCAAGATTCAAGAAAAAAATGTGTGATGTTTAAAATAATTGTTTATACAAATGTAAAAATATGCATATTTCCAATTAAAGAAATGCAGGTGACAATTTAAAGAAATATTCATGTGTTTCGAAAAAATGTTGGTGCTGTTTTAAAAAATGTTTATTGCCAATAAATTTATGTACAACGTGTATTCCAAGAATGTTACTACGTATCCAAAAAAGTGTTTGAAACATGTATATTTAGAAAAAAAAATGTACATTATGTATTTGAAAATGTCCAAAGTGTATCAAAAAATGTTCCATGTGTGTGATAAAAAAATGAATATTGTGCACTCACAAATAATAGACATGTGTCAAAAAAGAAAACTGATTAAAACTAACAAGGAAACAAAAAGAAAAGTAAATAAAATCAAGGAATACGAAGAAAACCTAACCAGAAATATAGTGAAGAAAGGGAAAAAAAACCCCAAAGAAAATCAATGAAAACCAAAGAAATCACAGTATAATGAAGGAAAATTGGAAAACTAAAGACAAAACAAATGAATACGCAGAGGAAAAATCAAAGGAAAAAAAGGAGAAAGCGAGCGAACTATAGCGACGTAAGAACGGCAGCGAGCGAATGTGTTAATGGGCTAGCTTGGTATGCTCGGCCATAGGCGATTCCTAGGAATCGGTACAGCCGAGGCATAGTCCTGGGGGAGGTCCTATTGGACGCATTCTGCGTCAACTAGCGACCCCGACGCACAGGCGCGCGCCCCTACTGGGCCGGCCCATTGTAGCCAGCAGCGCACGCAGCGAACCGTGCACTGTAGCGACTATGCAATGTAGCGATCCAGTTTCCTGTAGCGAATCGGTTTTTTGGCCCGCGTTTTTATTTCAAACATTTTTCCAAAAAGTAAATACTTTTAAAAAACGCGAACATTTTTTGAAATTCTAAAATTTTTAAAATTGGAAACATTTTTTGAAAATTTCCGAACATTTTTTGAAAATGCAAACAATTTTTGAATTTGTGAACAAATTTGAAAAAAGGGACATTTTCTGAAATTCCAAACAATTTTTGAAACATGAATATTTTTTGAATTCTGAAATGCGAACATTTTTTGAATTTGTGATTTTTTTGAAAACGGGAACATTTTTGAAATTCCAAACAAATTTTGAAAACCATGAACATTTTTTGAATTTGTGAACAAAATTTGGAAAACAGGAACATTTGTTGAAAATTCAGAACAAATTTTTTGAAACTGTGAACATTTTTTGAATTTGTGGACGAATTTTGAAAAAGGGAACATTTTTTGAATTTGTGAACAAAATTTGAAAAACAGGAACATTTTTTTAAATTCAGAAACAAAAATTGAAAATAAACTTGAAAGGAAAAAAAAAGAAAAGGAAAAAAGAAAGAACAGAAAAAAGAAAGAAACAGAAAAAATGAAAAAACAAAAAAGAAGAGAAATAGTAAAAAGGAAAACGAAAAAGAAACTGAAAAAGAAAAAGCCGGTGCAGGAACCTTCTAGAAGGTTCCCAAAACCGGTAAAAAAAACCTGCTGGAAACATCATAGAAGGTTCCCAAAAACCGGTGTCTGCTGAAACGCTAAAACGGGCCGGCCCACTCGGTCGCTCGCTCGCACCTCCTCCTGTGCGAAGCGTCGACAGCTTGCCGCAACGGCGAGTAGGATTTTCCTAGTCCTGGCGCGTGATGTCCGAGATGCATCTAATGGCCTCAGTGGGCTTTACCGCCGATTTAGTACCTCTAGAGGAGAGGACTACGTGCAATCATGCCCTATGATATATTTATTGATTGTTTAATCTCGTCTGTCCTATTTTTTGTGATGGTCTCATCCCATAAATTCTAACAAGTTGTATCAAAAGTGATATTTTTGAATCATGGTAGAATGATCAAGAAGAAGGCAGAGCGGCCACAATGCCCTACGATGATGTTGTTCCAAAGAAAAAGCATTTTTTTTGTTGGAGCGGAAACCTTAAACAAAACGGTACGAGTTGTTGGTGGTATCTTTCTTGGCCTGTGTATCGACCGGGAAGTTGTGCCACATACCTTCACTTTGTCGTCGACCCTCGGCACCAAACGAGGATGCTCGTAGCTCTGCAGTCCCCAGAAAGTCATGAAGAAGAAACCTGTCAACGAAAATAATCGAATGTTGGTCATGAGAGAATGAGAAAGAGTACAGAGATGACTGGGATCTTTACTTGCTTGGTTGCAATCTAGTCACACCTTTGGGGAACGGTGCAAAGGATTTTCCACAAGCGTTCTTCACAATTTCATCATCGTCGGAAACAACAATATGACCCTCCGAATCAACTCCCCGGTAAAATGAACGCCACCATCAGCATTCTATAGGAAAATGGACAGCCAATATAAGTTTAATTTCTTTACAATACTACTAAGTAAATTAATTTCTTTATAGTTATAAGGGCATCTCCGACCCCCAAATTGCCCGCAACCATCTGGACCGCGCGGTCCGGATGTGTTTTGTCATCCAATGCGGTTCTGTATCGGTCCGTCGAGCGGTCTGGACGAGGGAGACTTTGCGGACTCTGGACCGCTGCCACGCCCGCGTCTGACAATCATGGCCCACCCAAAACCCTCTCCCTAGCCCGTGCGCCCGAAGCGGGTCAGCACCGCATTCATGCCGGCTCAGAGCGAACGTGACTTCTCAGTGAAGCGTCACGCCAGCCGAGAGCGCCGCCGGCACCGCTTCTCGATGCACACGACATCTCTCCGCATTCAAACGGCACCAGTCCATCCGCCTCCCTCCATTAAACATATGCGTTGCCGAGGAATCTACTCCGGCGCCACCCGTCCGTCCATCTGCCGCCCACCATTAACCACATTGCCGCCTGGCCCGCCCTTCCACCCGCTATTTAAACTCCAGGCCCGTCAACACAGCCGCATCCAATCTCCTCAGCTTTCTATGTCCTCTCCGAACCAAAGCCGCCATGGCCTCCTCGAGCTTGAAAGCCCTATGGGACGGCCTCTCGTTCGAATAGAAGAAGGAGATCGCCGCCATTACGGCCGGCTGGCAGTCCACCAGACGGGTAGGCTCACTAGAGGCCAGCTCTGCGGACGCGCCAATGGTAAAGGTGACCGACGATGAGCCGGCACCAACGTCCTCGCCGGCCCATGCTGACATCACCATGGGCGAGGCCCGGGCTCACTACACCGACATGCTGTTGGCAGAGTGGGAGGGCGCGTTCCGGCAGGCGCAGGCTGACCAGGCCTACAACCCCCGCCTCCTCGATGAGCACCGGCGCACAGAGGAGCTACTCGCTGCCGGCACAGGTATCACGGCGGACATGGAGGTGGACGAGCAGAAGGCGCTGCTCCAATCCTACCGCTCCGTCCGCGACATCTGCTGGTGCTACCGTGTGACTCCCCGACTTAATCGTGCACTAATAATACATGTAAATGCGCACGATCAAGATCATAAACTCACAAGAAGACATCACAACACAACTCTAGACACAAATTAAAGTCATACAACCTTTATATTACAAGTCAGGGGCCTCGAGGGCTTGAATACATAAGTTTGAATACAAACGAGTCAGCGGAAGCAACAATATCTGAGTACATACATAATTAACCAAGTGAGTACTCCTGGTCGTCGGCGGTCTCCACGTAGTAGTTGGCTCCGTCGGGGTAGTAGTAGTCGTCGACGGGGTCGGCTGGCTCCTGGGCTCCGTCATCTGATCGCAGCAATCGGGTATAGGGGAAGAAGGTAGCAAAGCAACCGTGAGTACTCATCCAAAGTACTCGCAAGACTTACATCAAACCTATGCTAAATGTGCATCAGTATCAAAGGAATGGGCCTATATCTTTGGACTGAACTGAAGAAATGCCAGAACAGAAGGAAAAACCTAGCCTATCAAAGACTAGCATCTTACAGCATTAGAAGAGTGCAGATTAGCATAATTTAAAGTAGCAAGTATATTTAGGAAGGGGCGTTTTGGCTCTGGGTCTACATACTCCCTATATCCTGTACGTACACGTATGCTTGGGGATCTGTGCGGGAGGTATTTTTAATGTGGCATACAGTTGGTGGGAAATCTGTAATACAAGGCGCGTAGCGTATGTATGTAGCGTACTGAACATCGCTGGAGTAACGGCGGCAGGCGCTGGTTGGCCGCAGCCTGACGGACGGTTTGGTGCAGCAACTGTACCAATATATCTCATTTGCCTAAACAACAATAGATCATGTCCATCAGGCATAGACACGGCTGGAAGCAAAAATAGCTTCGTGCGACGCTAGGCCGACACGTCGCGTTCGAAGATTGGCGCACAGCAGCGGCAGCGCTTGGTCGGATTTAATTAAGCACACTGCTAATTGCATTAAGCAAATCACAACACAGCGAGATGACAACATCTGCCTCCCGATTACACAGCACACTTCCAAATTAAAACGCAGAGCATTTGTTAAATGATAATACTACTAGCAATCAGATCCTCCTAGTGTGACATGAACACCACTCCAACTATGGCAATCAGAATTGCCATCCCTGCTTCCCTAGCACAGTGAGCAAGAGGTTGGTCGCAGCGACGAGGAGCGACCACAGAGGTAGAGCCTAGCCAAGTCCTGCGCAAGGCATGTGTTTCCATGGGAGAAGGTGTTGCCTTGCTCCCGTTGGCGACTGTATTCGCCAAGATGGCCTGCGGAGCAGGGAGCTGGGGGTGAGGCCGGTCACCAACAGGCAACAGCATGAGTGAGATACTTCGGATATGTCTCCTGCACTGATAGAAATTGCATTTGCCGGCCTGCAGATTAAGGGTAATGGTTAGCGTCGCACCATGTATGAAGAGAAATATGGATCGATTACAGACTACAGCTTACATCACGGAGGTGGCATTTTGTAGAATCGTTCTCCAGGCCGGAATCCATTGACGCCGCGAACGAACCATTTATCTTGTGGCCACAGAATGGGCAAGAAATTAGCGGGAATGCTTCATGAATCCTACTGAGCTTAGACGAGGAAGAAGATGCCATGGCGAGATGGAGGTGTGTTGCTTGGTGTGATATTTCAGGGTGGTCACCCGTCCAATTAATGCAACACAGTGGAGCGTGTGTGTTTTTCCAAATATATGTTTTTTAACTTTTTCAGATATGCCCTAAACATTTTTCAAATATGCATTGAACATTTCTTTGAATGATACAAGACATTTTTTTGCAACAACATGAACATTTTTTTACACTATTCAAAAAATAAATAAATGCACAAACACATTTTTAAAATGTGTCCACATTTTTTAAGATGGCACGTGCATTTTTTGAATGGTACTGGCCTTTTTTAACTGCATTAACTTTTTTACACAAAATAAAGTTTATTTTTAAATGTCATGTACATTTTTTTTGAAACACGAGAACATTTTTTAAACATCACGAATAATGTTTTTGAATGTTATCAACATTTTCTAAAAGTTGCGTGAGCATTTTGTTTTGCATGAACATTTTTTTAACACTGCGTTATATTTTTTAGAGTGATGAACATTTTTTAAATTCATATAAAAAATCCACTTCGGAAATACAAATAAAAGTAATAAAGAAAAAATATATAAAAACGTTTGCTGGAGACCCAGCGCTCCCCATGCGATGGGTCGACCCATTTAGAGGGGGGGGGGGGGGGGGGGGGGGCGCACCCCGCAGCAAGCGAGGTATAGGCGCTCCCTTGCACCGGGAACTATGCCGACCAAAGCGCCGTGGGTCAAGACAAATACAACCTGCTTGCTCCCTCCGTTCGGGTTTATTAAGCCTCTCACATCTTAGGCCAAAGTTTGATCATCCATGCACGTAATAAAATATGAGTTATATGTAGCAAAAAAATATCATCAAAAACTTCTTTTGGAAATGAATCCAACAATATAATTTTTCATGACATACCACTTCATTTTTGTAAATCAGATCTATGATCAAAATTTGACCTAAAATATAAGGGGCCCTAATAAACAAAGGAGTACCTTTTTTCATTTATCTGCTAAGGAATTCACCTCTTTTCTTTGGAGGGGTGCTAAGGAATCCACCTTGATGAAAGGAAAAAGCTCATTAAATATCTAAGTTTAAAGGGTTTAAGTTCACCATCCAAATCATGATTTCCTACCCCCAAGGTTAAAAGTAAATGCACTTCCTCTTTGAAATGCTATCTTATCATTTACTACCTCTGTTCGGAAATAAGTAGTGTGGTTTTATTCTTTTCGAGCAACTAAGTGGCTGAAATCTATACAACACAAATAAAAACTTTGGAGCCACCACTCCGGTTTCAAACGGCATGGAGGTCGTGCACCGTGAAACTTCAAGGCAACACAACACATTGGAATGTGATGAAGGGTTGGTCTCCAAGAGGAAAGCAACAAGTACATTTTCGCCAACCGCTCTGGGCCAGGCTAAAACTTGGGTTTCTACCTAGAGATCACAAGAACCAAATGCCCCGCCCGAGAGGAGGGGGGGCGAAGGGCCTCCACGACGACACCTCTAAGGGCACCATTGTCGTCGGCATCAATCGAGGTTGGTGAGGCACCAACCCCATCTTACCTTGCAGCTTGCATAATTGACCACCATCATTAGTTGTCCGGCTGGCAACGCTCGAGCCATAATAGCCAACCACCATACGACACATGTGAGACAACACCTCACTTCATGAAGGATTTTATGCCCTCCCTCCCTCCTCCCTCTCCCTCCCTCCCTCTCTTTCTCTCTCTCTCCAACCTCTCGTCGCCACTCTGCTCTCTATATGTAGCCTTGCTCCTCTCTGTCCGCCTTCCATTCCTCTGCATTTGCGGTCTTTCTTCAAGGCCTGGTCCAACTATCGGTTGCATCGTGAGTCATTGGGCCTTCTGCCTGAGCTGGGCCACCACATAACAATCTTTCACGTCGAGAACATCACCCTAGCTAGCAAGCAACAAACACCAGCACCACCCTGCGCGGCTTCCCCGGTGATCACCGGAAGTAGCTACCTTCGCGTGACAACTTCCAAGTACACCATCATCGTCAGCATTGACTGATGTAAAGTGTTAGCCTTTGATTTGAAGCTCACCAAGCCCATTTTCATCACAGCCTGCCTAGCCGACCACCATCTGTAGCCTTCCATCCTTACAATGGTATGGGCAGTGATGATGACGAGCGATTGGTGGTCCGAACAGGTGTTCTTCGCCCTCGGATCAGGTGTTTCACTGTTATCGGCGTGTGTGATCGACTGTTTGGCTGTTCTTAGTGTGCTCACACTTCGGTTGAGGTGAGGGTGTCCTCGCCGGTTGTCGACAGGGGAGTCGGAAGCGCTTGCTCGGGGAGAAGTGACCACAGTGACATTGTCTGCTACTTCCGTGGGTGCCTCTCTCCTCGTGGGCGTGCGTAATGTTTTTGTTGTGTGTCAGGTCATCCTGTTTGTTTGTGTTTCGTCCAATTTTTCATAATTGACTGGGCAACTATCTCCTCAATTAATGAATTGAGCCCCCCAAGAGTTTCTTGTTTTATAGGAAAAAAAGAAACCGGCAAGATTTTTGGTTTTTAAAGAAAAAAAAATCTTAACCGGCAAGTTTGGCTAGCTATATAACCCTGGAAAGCATCATGATTAGGTAAGCAGATTAAGTCATTGTTTCAAGTCCATCTGTGGACGGTCGCAACACTCGTGTTGTCCTCCTGTGGTCATGGCGCTGCTCCAGGTTCATATGCAGTCGTGTCCTTCAGTCTCTACGCGTCGCTGGATACGGCTAGTCGGCTACTGCTACGCACCCAGTGAACCTGTAACGATTTTTCCACTTTTGTGGCGCTTGGATGTAAAGTTTTTCAGGTGGCATTTGTGTTCCATCTAAACTTTCACGGGGTAATGAAAGATTCTACAAATAAATAAGCTTAAGTTAGGACCTGCTACGCCTAATTTGAGGATAACGAGTCCAAGAAACGATGAATCGCACAGAGATTCAACGCAGTACAATGACATTACTTATTCAACCTGGCATCAATCAAAACTCAAAAGTATGATCAGCAATAAACGAGTGACCTGCCATCCTTAAAATGAAAGGAGAAAACTTCACCGGCCATTCACTATCACTAGTTAACACAAAAGCACTATCATATCACCATCGCTAGCGATTCACGAACCAACAACAAAAGCACTGCCACCAACCTGAAAGCGGTACAGCAACTCCAATGTGGCGACCCATTTCGTCCGCCGCCGTCCGTTTGGGTCGTCGCGGACAAAAATGATAGCCCAACGCGCCGACCAATTCCAAAATCGTGTCCGCTTGGCGTCCGCGCGGATCTATTTTCAGCCCAAATTTGGGCGTAAAATGCGTCGGCGCGGACGCGCCGCGCATTCTCTTGGTGTCTGCCGCGTCCCCACCTGGCGGCCGGCTAACCACCTCCCGCGTCTTTATTGATGACGCGGGACGATCGTGGGCCCATGCGTCAGCGATGTCGGAGTTGAGAACGACGAGCTAGCACCGAACCGAGGTGGAAGACGAGGTTTTGCCTGCGTAAACTTGCCGCAGTTTTCTGATTTCTTTCACTCTGTATTTATTGAGTACAACGAAGGAAATGGTGCTCGTGGCCTCCTGACTATGCGCCACTACGATCCACAATGTTCATGCCATCCCACTAACGAATCAGAAGGGTGCAGGACTCGCACTAAGCTGTTAAAACCTCGAGCTAATCTCGCTACTGACGAAACTGACGAAACTGAAGAAAAATGCAGCTATCGCTAACTGAACTTGCAAGGTTTATTCTAACAATCTCCTCCTAAGCCTTGCAGTTCCAACTTTTTTTGGGTGATTCCGATCTTGCTCCTCAGCTCCTGAAACTTGACTCTGCCCAATGGCTTCGTCAGAATATCCGCGAGCTGAAGATCAATGCTGATGTAGTCCACTGAGATATTCTTCTCCTCCACACAGTCCCTGATGAAGTGGAACCGCAGGTCTATGTGCTTGCTGCGATCATGGTGGACAGGATTCTTGGCGAGAGCTATTGCAGACTTGTTGTCCATCTTCAGTACAGGCACATCAGCATCTCTTCCCGTCAGGTCCTTGAGTAGGCGGGTCAGCCACACGCCATAGCATGCCGCCGCCGTGGCGGCCATGTACTCAGCTTCGCAAGATGAGAGTGCCACCACCTTCTACTTCTGTGACTGCCAAGACACTGGGCTGTTGCCAAGGTACCAGAGGAGGCCGGTGGTGCTCTTGCGGGTGTCCGGGTCGCCGCCCATGTCGCTGTCACTGAACCCGGACAGGACCGCGCCGCCGCTCCTCCAGTAGCTGCAGCCGTAGTCGATCGTGCCCGCGATGTAGCGAAGAATGTGCTTGACCGCCGTGAGGTGCTCCGTCGTTGGCGTTTCCATGAACCTGCTCACATACCCGACGGCAAAAGAGATGTCCGGTCGAGTGTGAACCAAATACCTGAGGCTGCCGACGAGGCTTCTGTAGTCGCTGGCGTCCGTCGGGGAAGCCTGGCTGTCCTTGCTCAGTTTGAGCCTGGGCTCCATCGGTGCGTGGCAGGGGTTGCAGTCCAGCATGTCGGCCTTCTCCCGTATCGTGCGTGCGTACGCAGCCTGGCCGAGCGTGATCCCGTGCGCGCTCTCGTGAACCTCGGTGCCGAGGTAGTAGGTGAGCAGGCCGAGATCGCTCATGCGGAATTTGGCCATCATCTCCCCCTTGAAGCTGCGGATGTCATCGTCGTTCGGCCCGGTGATGAGGAGGTCATCCACGTACACGCCCACCAGAAGCCCGCGGCGGACGTAGACAGCATGCTCCGACCTGCTTCTGGTGAAGCCAAGAACGCCGAGCGTGGCGTTCCAGGCGCGTGGGGCTTGACGTAGACCGTACAATGCCTTCTTGAGGTGTAGTACCTTGTGTTCTTCTGTCGCGACGACGAAACCCGGCGGCTGCCAGACGTACACCTCCTCTATGAGTTCACCGTTGAGGAACGCGGACTTCACATCCATAAGGTGGACCCCCAGCCCTCCTGTGCAGCGAGGGTGAGCATCAGGCACACGGAGTCCATGCGGGCAACAGGCGCGAACGCCTCGTCGAAGTCAATGCCTTGCTGCTGAACGAAGCCCTTTGCGACCAGCCGCGCCTTGTGCTTGGTCACCACGCTGCTCTCGTCGCGCTTGACCTTGAACACCCACTTCAAGCCGATGGGCACATGGACTGGGGGTAGATCAGTGAGCTCCCAGGTTTGATTCTGTTCGATCGAGGCGATCTCCTCGAGCATTGCCGTCCTCCAGCAGGGCTCGTGTTCAGCTTCAGAGAACGTGGACGGCTCTTCTGCAGAGGTGAGCAGCAATTGCTCCTCCTGATCACGGGTCGTGTCCGGGCATGGACCGAGCAGGTCTGTCACACGCCGGAAGCGAAGAGGGCCGTGCGCGTTGACGGCGGCGTCAAGCATCTCCGAACGCGGCGTTGGAGGTGTGGCGAAGGTGATCGGCGGGCTGCTCGATGAAGATGCAGGACTCGCTGCCATGCCAGGCGTTGCGGGCTCGACGCGTGTTGGGGTTGCTGCCGCCGTAGTTGTTTCTGCGCCGTGATCTTCTGCCAGGGCAGGGCTCTCTAGTTCAGACGACGGTCCGGCTGCGACAAGAGGTTGGCACGGCGGCGTGTTGGGGACGATCTTCCCTGCCATCGCAGGAACCCGGCGCACCTCATAGTCGACGGTGGAGGCGTTGGTGCCCGCGGCGCGGTCCTCGGCGTCCCAGTTCCAGTGCGCCGCCTCGTCGAAGACGGTGTCGCGCGTCACGTGGACGCGCCCACCAACTGGGTCGAAGACGCGGTACGCCTTGCCGCCTTCCTCGTAGCCGATGAAGACCATCGGCGTCTATCTGTCGTCGAGCTTTTTCAGGTGTGGGCGCACATTCTTGACATGTGCCACGCACCCGAAAGTGCGGAGGAAGTGCACCGCTGGTCGCCCGCCGTGCCAGGCCTCGTACGGGGTCATGCCGCGCATGCTCTTCGTCGGTGCGCGATTGAGAATGAAGACAGCCGTGGTCACCGCCTCGCCCCAGAACTTGCCGGGCATAGCCGTCGCCTTCATCATGCTCCGCGCCATGGCCATCACCATCTGGTTGCGGCGCTCAACCACCCCGTTTTGTTGGGGTGAGTATGGCGCCGTGAGCTGACGCTGAAAGCCGCGGTCGGCGTAGTACTCGCCGAACTCGACGGAGCTGAATTCGCCGCCGCGGTCGGTGCGGAGAGCCCGCAGCTTGCGCCCGGTCTCCACCTTGACGCGCTCTTGGAAATGGCGGATCGCGTCCGGCGCCTCGTCCTTGCTGCTTAACAGAGTCAACCACATGTACCTGGAGAGATTGTCTACCAGGAGCAGAAAGTAGCGCCGGCCTGAAGGAGTTGCCGGGGTTATGGGGCCGCAGAGATCACCGTGGACCAGATCTGGGACGTGCTTGGCCCGGTAGTTCGCCGTGTCCGGGAACGACGCTCGGCGCTGCTTGCCAGGCAGGCAACTGTCGCACAGTTGATCGACATGATCGATCGCAGGCAGACCATGCACCATGTCCTGCCGAGCCAGCATCTGGAATGAGTTGAAATTCATATGCCCGTACCTTGCATGCCAACGCCACGCCTCGTCGGTGGTGGTGCGTGCGGCCAGGCACACCGGCCGGGCCAGCTGCATGTCGTAGGGGTAGAGGCGGTTGCGTGCTCTCGAGGCGCGCGCGAACACCTGTCCGCGGCGATCACTGAGAGTGAACACACCGCCTGCGACCACAGACTTGCAGCCACTCTTGTCGAGCTACCCGATGCTGACGATGCTGCTCCGCAGGCGAGGGATGAAGTAGACCCCGGTGAGCACGCGGTGCCCACCGTTGCAGTCGGTGAAGAGCACGGACCCACGTCCGCAGATCGCCACGACCGAGTCGTCCCCAAACTTCACGGTGCCACCGACGCGATGGTCGAGCTCGTTGAAGCACGCCGCGCTGCCCGACATGTGGTTCGAGGCGCCCGTGTCAAGGTACCACTTGGAGTCGTACTTCTCCTCCTTGCGCCCGAGGTGGACCTCGGCGTGTTCCTCGACGAGGCCGACGTAGTCGTCGCTGATATCGCCGTCATCGGTGGCCGTGCACACTTGTGCCATGAGGAAGGTGGGATCCTTGTCGTCAGCTCCCTCCGCCTGAGCGAGGTTCGCCTCCTCCTCCCTCTTCTTCTTGCGGCAGTCCTTGACCCAGTGGCCAGCATTAGCGCAGTACCTGCACTTGTCGGCGTCGGTGACGGGCTGTTTGTTCTTTCCATTGCCGCGCCCACCGCCGCGGCCACGTCCGCGGCCTCGGCCGCGCCGGCCGCCCCGTGGCGCCTCGCTGCTAGAGCCGCCCCGGCTCTTGAGCCGTGCGTACCACTCCTCCTCCGTGAGGAGAAGACGCCCTACGCCTGACTCTGCCTGGTCGAGATCGTACCTCTCCTCGGCGGCCTTAAGCCGCCCGATGAGCTCCTCCATGGAGAGCGTGTCCAAGTCAACGAGCGTCTCAATTGACAGGGCAATCTGGGAGTACCTCTTTGGGACGACGGAGAGGAACTTGCGGACGACCCGCTTCTCCTGTACGGTCTCCCCGAGCTGCGCCATCTGGGCCACCATGTTGGTGATGCGCATGGCGAAGTCGTCGATGGTCTCGCCGTCGGCGAAGCGGATGTCGTTGTACTGCTTGGAGAGGGTCGTGAGTTTTGCCTCGCGGACGCGCGCCACTCCGAGGCGCATCGTCTTGACGGTCTCCCACGCCTCCTTCGTCGTGGCCTTGCCGGCGAGGGTGGGTGCCATCTCCGGCGGCACCCCGCGCAAGATCGCTTCGAGCGCGAGCTGATCGTTGCTTCGCTCTGCTGCGCCAGTCTGCACGGCGTCCCACAGGTGCCGCCCTTCCATCATGACTTGCATGAGGATGGCCTAGTCGGTGTAGTTGGTCCTCGTCAGCTGCGGCCATGCCGTGCCGCCAGTGTCGCGCACCACCCGCGCCATGGATCTCTCTGCCACGGCGAGCTCTGTGCCGTCGGAGACTCTTGCGCGCGGCGTCGGTGGCGAATTGCTCCCTCCGGTATCGTCCCCGGCCATGCCTTGGACCGAAAAACGGCTCTGATGCCAATTGTCGGAGTTGAGAACGACGGGCTAGCAACGAACCGAGGTGGAAGACGAGGATTTGCCTGCGCAAACTTGCCGTAGTTTTCTGATTTCTTTCACTCTGTATTTATTGAGTACAACGAAGGAAATGGGCTCGTGGCCTCCTGACTATGCGCCACTACGATCCACAATGTTCGTGCCATCCCACGAACGAATCAGTAGGGCACAGGACTCGCACTAAGCTGTTGAAACCTCGAGCTAATCTCGCTACTAACGAAACTGACGAAACTGAAGGAAAATGCAGCTATCGCTAACTGAACTTGCAAGGTTTATTCTAACAAGCGACTGCGGGCGTCCTTTTTTATCCGAGCGTGCGGGGGGTGGGGGTGGGGGGGCGTCCTCATCCTCTTCCAGACGCCCCGTCTTCCCGCCGGCAACGGCAGCGCATTAGCGTCCCAGTGCACCAGGCGAAGTGGCACTGGGAGCACCACGTTCTCCTCCCCTACCCCGATATGACGCTGCCACACGACTGGCACTTGGATCCGGAGAGGATCCTAGTGCCGGCGGTCGGCGCGGGCGCACGCGGAGGAGGTGCGGCATCGGCGGCGGCTGCTGACGCCGGAGCAGCGCCGCGACCCCGCCTACGCGACAGACTCTCCTCATTGGGAGGTCCGGTTCGCGTTCGAGCACGAGGAGGCCAGGAGGCGCCGCGTCCGCGACGTGGATGCTGGCACCCCGCCGCCCCTCCTCGTGCTTGCCGAGGACTAGGAGGCGGAGCCGCCTACCAGGCGACGCTGGCGGCTGTCCTCCGTGAAAGCGAGGAGGAAGAACGGCGCAAGGAGGAGGAGGAGGCAGCGTACTAGACGCGGATGGCGAAGGCCATGGCGCTCTCCGCTGCCGGCGACTGCGTCGTGCCGCCGCTGATGCCGCAGTCCCCAGTCAGTCAAGGCGCTCGTGCAGGTCCATATGCAAGACAATTCTCGAAGCTTGGGTGCAAAGTTTTGCGGCCTTAACGCAGTCGTTTCCGTCAGTCTCGTCGCGTCGCTTGATAGTTGATACGGCTACTGCTGCGCACCGAGTGAACCTGTAACGATCTTTCCACTTTTGTGGCGCTTGAATGAAAGTTTTTCAGGTGGCCTTTGCCATTGCATCTAAACTTTCACGGGGTAATGAAAGATTCTACAAATGAATAAGCTGAAGTTGGACCTGCTACGCCTAATTTGTGGACAACGAGTCCAAGAACCGATGAATCGAACAGAGATTCAACGCGGTACAATGACATTACTTATTCAACCTGGCATCAAAATTCAAAAGTATGATCAGCAATAATGTGCATCATCTTGCAGGTCAAGTGGTAATCAGCTAGTAAACGAGGGATCAGCTATCCTTAAGAGAAGAGACAATTACACTGGTGGTGTCACAACTTGGCACGTATGGTCACTTTGGTGCCACAAGTTGTGGTGTACATCAAAGTGGTGAAACAACTTGGCGCGAGCATGCATATACGGTGCTACTCTCGTTTTGATACGGATCAGGCGCTGAGTAAGCAGTCCAGCGTGGCGAGGGTCCCGCTGTCAGCGACCAGAGGACTCGGGCGCGGGCGCCGGCCGGGTATTTTTTGAAACCCCCCTTAGATTTAATATTTTTTGCAAATAAGCCCCTGCCTTGGCTGTACAGTGCTGGCCTTTCGTTTTTGCACATATGACCTCGCGTATCGCTGAAAGAGTCTCGAGACCCTGCCTCTTCGACTCCCTTTCCTCGAGCTCTCCTCCTATGTCTCACCTCTTGGGCGTTTGAAGGCGGAGGCGCGTTGATCTGGAGGACGGCGTTGATCGGCGGCGTCGACAACGATGGATCCCCGTCGCCGCGCTCCCGGCGAGGCAGCTCCTGTGTACGGTGAGCAAGACCTCGTCCCCCCCCCGGCACAACCCCTTCTCGCCCCTGTTTTCCGTAGGGTTTTTGTTAGTTCGATCGGCCGCGAAAAATCTGGGGTTTCGTGATGACTTTGTATGCGGATGGTATGTAGATGGAGTGATGTTGAAATCCCCCTACGCATTTGTCTGTAGTCTCGGTTGTCTCTAGGGTTAAGCCCTCGTTTAGAAGGCCCCTGTTTTTAGCATGAACAAATGTTGAAAATGTAAGCTTTATTGGCACAGAATGTTTGTTTGTGTAAAAAACTGTTGATGTGTGCATAACCGTATGTAATCTTGACAAATTTTACTGATCAGAATTTGTGGACAATTGTTAACTGAAGATGTGCACAGTTGTTAACTGAATTTTTTGACATTTCTTAACTGGAGATCTGCAATGTGAAATCTACATTGGAACTGTTAATTCAAAGTTGGGGCATGTATGGATTTATCTGTTGTTTTTATGCAGTGTGCACTAATTTGGTGGGTATTGTGTTTCAAAATAGGTGAACATGTGTAGGTCCAGTTAGGCATTAACATGACAGTATTAGATTCTGAATTTACATAAGTTTCTTATCTGAATTTCTTTGGTAATGCTGACTGAAACTAAGTCTTTGCATAGTTTTCTTAAACTCAATTTTAGTTCTAATAGACTGTTCTTTGTTATCTGAATATGCTTGCACTGTATGCATTACAGGTGATTTTGATGGACTGTTCACAGTTGAGATTCATCACAAGGGATTTTTATGTGGAACTAGAAGTAACAGTATCTACATGGATTATGTAGTGGATTGGTTTGACAACTGTGATAGTGACACATGGTCTATATTGTGGATTGAAGATTTTCTGAAACAACTAGGTTATGACAAAGCTAGTGGACAGCAGCATGATGTGTTCTGGTGCCAGCCTGGAAGGACACTAAGTGAAGGAATGAAAGAAATGAAATGTGACGCTGACAGCCTAGCAATGATAGCAGCTACCACACAACATAAGAATTTGTTGTTGATCATAGATCATGGAGAGACACTGAATAGTTTGCTGACAGATGATGTACTAAGTGAAGGTGGTCCTGAGTTGCCAAAGATCATAACTTCAAGGAAACATAACAAGGGCAAAGAAAATGTTAGCTCACCTATAGTTGTCAGTGTGCCAAGTAAGGGGAGGAAGACTAGGGCCAGGAGATTGTTTTCTGAAGGATCAACTTTAGGATGTGATGATGATGAATTTGAGGAAGAAGATGCAGCAGCTAGCAGCTGGTTCAGATTCAGAAACTGATGAAGATTTTCTTTGATAGTGACTTTGATGTAGAGGATGGAGATGATGATCTATTTGAAGATCATGTTGACAAAGAAGTGGATGATCACAGAGAAAAATTTACAACATGTGACTACGAAACAGAGTTAGCAGAAGATGCTCTAGATGACCCCCACATCATGTTATCCAAAGAAGAGAGGGACAAGTTGAAGTACCACTTCAAAGGTTTCAATCCAGAGACTGATTTGAATGCTCCTGTATTTAGGGTAGGCATGGTGTTTGGTAGTGTGCAGGAGCTAAGACATGCTATAACTTATTATAGCGTTAGGAACAAAGTTTCAATTAAAAAGACAAGAAACACATCAAAGACGGTTGAAGTTATATGCATTGATAATTGCACATGGTATCTGAAAGCAGTGAAGGACAGCAGAAAAAACAGCTTTATTGTAAAGAAGTATTGTGATGAGCACACTTGCCCCAGGACATGGAAACTTAAATGTCTAACTTCTCCATTTTTAACCAAAAAATTCAGAGATGAGTTCAGGGACAATGAGAAGATGCCTTTGAAGAAGTTTGAGGAGAAGGTTCAGCAAGAATACAATCTCATACCAACTAGGACCAAATTGGGAAGAACTAGAAGAGAATCAGTGAAGCAGATCAGAGGTGAGGATGATGACCAGTACAAACACTTGTGGGATTATGGAGAGGAGTTGAGGAACACAAACCCTGGACTGGTCATTGGATGCATGCAAGAGAGGCTGGCTATTGGGAGGTAGGCCCATCATTTTTATAGATGAATGTCACATTAAGACCAGGTACAAAGTAAATTTGCTGACAACAGTGGGTATTGACCCTAATGATTGCATCTACCCCTAGCATTTGGGATTGTTGAAGTGGAGTCTACTAGCAGCTGGGAGTGGTTTCTGGCAAGTCTGAAAGATGACCTTAACATATGTAACACCTCTCCATACACAATCATGAGTGACAAGCAAAAGGTATGTGACATTGTGCTCATTCATCTAAGTCATGTAGTTTATGTACTCTGAATTGTTTAGACCATATACATATATATATATATATGTGAGAGGCACTATTTATGTGATTTGCAGGGTCTCATAGCAGCAGTTTCAAAGGTTTGGCCCGATGCTGAACTCAAATTTTGTGTCAGGCATATGTACCAGAATTTCCACAAGCTTCACAAGGGGGAACAATTGAAGAACAATCTATGGGCAATTGCAAGAGCAACAAACATTCCAACATATGTCAAAGCTATGCAGAAGATGATGGCTGACAGTGTGGGTGCATATAAATGGGTGGAGAAATGGCCTCCAAGGACATGGATTAAAGCCTTTTTTAATCCTTTTCCAAAGTGTGACATCTTGCTGAATAACATGTCTGAAGTATTTAATAGGTAAGCCTCATATGTACTAATATTGCAATATTCCTCTTTTAGTTTGTCTTGTTGTATTGCTGCACTAACAGGTCTGTTTGTTCTTGTGACAGTTGGATTTTGCCAGAAAGGGAACTACCAATTTTATCAACTAAACCACGTGAGATGGAGTAGTCATCAATAGTGAACATCTCTATGTTGATCATATCTACTATATGATTCACGTTCGACCTTTCGGTCTCCAGTGTTCCGAGGCCATGTCTGTACATGCCAGGCTCGTCAAGTTTAACCCGAGTATTCCGCATGTGCAAAACTGTCTTGCACTCGTTGTATTTGAACGTAGAGTCTATCACACCCGATCATCACGTGGTGTCTCAACATGACGAACTGTCGCAATGGTGCATACTCAGGGAGAACACTTATACCTTGAAATTTAGAGAAGGGATCATCTTATAATGCTACCGTCGTTCTAAGCAAAATAAGATGCATGAAGGATAAACATCACATGCAATCAAAATATGTGACATGATATGGCCATCATCATCTTATGCTTTTGATCTCCATCTCCAAAGCATCGTCATGATCTCCATCGTCACTGGCTCGACACCTTGATCTCTATCGTTGCGTCGTGGTCATCTCGCCAACTATTGCTTCTACAACTATCGCTAACGCATAGAGATAAAGTAAAGCAATTACATGGCGTTTGCATTTCATACAATAAAGCGACAACCATAAGGCTCCTGCCAGTTACCGATAACTTTTACAAAACATGATCATCTCATACAACAATGCATATCACATTATGTCTTGACCATATCACATCACAACATGCCCTGCAAAAACAAGTTAGATGTCCTCTACTTTGTTGTTGCAAGTTTTACGTGGCTGCTACAGGCTTCTATCAAGAACCGTTCTTACCTACGCATCAAAACCACAACGGTGATTTATCAAGTTTGCTGTTTTAACCTTCAACAAGGACCGGCCACAATCAAATTCGATTCAACTAAAGTAGGAGAAACAGACACCCGCCAGCCACCTTTATGCAAAACTAGTTGCATGTCTGTCGGTGAAAACGGTCTCATGAACGTGGTCATATAAGGTTGGTCCGGGTCGCTTCATCCAACAATACCGCCGAATCAAAATAAGACGTTGTTGGTAAGCAGTATGACTATCACCGCCCACAACTCTTTGTGTTCTACTCGTGCATATCATCTACGCATAGACCTGGCTCGGATGCCACTGTTGGGAAACGTAGCATGCAATTTCAACAAATTTCCTACGCTCACGCAAGATCTATCTAGGAGATGCATAGCAACGAGAGGGGGAGAGTGTGTCTACGTACCCTCGTAGACCGAAAGCGGAAGCGTTTGACAACGCGGTTAATGTAGTCGAACTTCTTCTCGTTCCGACCGATCAAGCACCGAACGTACGGCACCTTCGAGTTCTGCACACGTTCAGCTCGATGACGTTCCTCGAACTCTTGATCCAGCAAAGTGTCGAGGAAGTAGATGAGTTCCGTCAGCACAACGGCGTGGTGAAGGTGATGGTGAAGTGATCTGCGCAGGGCTTCGCCTAAGCACCGTGAGAATATGACCGAGGGTGTAATCTGTGGAGGGGTGCGCCGCACACGGCTAACAGTTGATGTTGTGTGTTCTAGGCGCCCCCCTCCCCACATATATATAGGTGGGAGGGGAGGAGAGGCAGCCATGGGGCGCCCCAAGTAGGATCCGAATCCTACTTGGGGTTTCCCAAGTGGTGCGTCCCCCTTCCTTATTTACCGGAGTGGGAAGGAAAGAGGAGGGAGGAGGGCAGGAAGGGGGAGGCCGAATCCCTCCCCTTCCTTCTGTCTTCCCCTCTTTCCTTCTCCTCTGGTGCGGCCCATATGGGGGGCGCAGCAGCCCCTGCTGGCTGCTGCGTTTCCCCTCTTGGCCCATTAGGCCCATATCTTTTGCCGGGGGTTCCCGGAACCCCTTCCGGTGATCCGATATGTACCCGGTACCCTCTGGAACACTTCCGGTGTCCGAATATCATCGTCCTATATATCAATCTTTATCTCTCAACCATTTCGAGACTCCTCGTCATGTCCGTGATCTCATCCGGGACTCCCAACAACATTTGGTCACCAAATCACATAATCCATATAATACTAAATCATCATCGAACGTTAAGCGTGCGGACCCTACGGGTTCGAGAACTATGTAGACATGACCGAGACACTTCTCCGGTCAATAATCAATAGCGGAACATGGATGCTCATATTGGCTCCCACATATTCTATGAAGATCTTTATCGGTCGAACCGTTATGACAACATACGTTATTCCCTTTGTCCATCGGTATGTTACTTGTCCGAGATTCGATCGTCAGTATCTTCATACCTAGTTCAACCTCATTACCGGCAAGTCTCTTTACTCGTTCCGTAATACATCATCCTGTGACTAAGTCACTTTGCTTGCAAGGCTTCTTATGATGTGCATTACCGAGAGGGCCTAGAGATACCTCTCCGATACTCGGAGTGACAAATCCTAATCTCGATCTATGCCAACCCAATAGACACCTTCGGAGATACCTGTAGAGCATCTTTATAATCACCCAGTTACGTTGTGACGTTTGATAGCACACAAGGCATTCCTCCGGTATCCGAGAGTTGCATAATCTCATAGTCGAAGGAATATGTATTTGACATGAAGAAAGCAGTAGCAATAAAACTAAACGATCATTATTCTAAGCTAACGGATGGGTCTTGTCCATCACATCATTCTCCTAATGATGTGATCCCGTTATCAAATGACAACTCATGTCCATGGTTAGGAAACCTTAACCATCTTTGATCAACGAGCTAGTCAAGTAGAGGCTCACTAGGGACACAGTGTTTGTCTATGTATTCACACATGTATTTAGGTTTCCGATCAATATAATTCTAGCATGAATAATAAACATTTATCATGAATTAGGAAATATAAAATAATAACTTTATTATTGCCTCTAGGGCATATTTCCTTCACGACCATCCTTGGTACGCCGGTGCCACCCATCTACAAACATGGTGCCAATGTGAGAGAGCGAGGAGAGAGGGGTCAGAGAGGAGAGAGGGCTGTACGAGAGGTGAGACAGATTGCGTGAGGTAACCTCAAGTCAATGTATCGCCGCCGTTCAACACCTTAGCGGGCGCTGCCGCCGTGCTCTGGAAATGGGGAACGAGGGTTAGGGATTTGGATGCCGCGATTTGGAATTGACTAGGTTATAAGGCAAGGCGGGGGCTTATTTGCGAAAAAATATAAAATCTAATTAAGGGGGTTTTCAAAAAAATACCTGGCCCGGCGCCCGCGCCCGAGTCCTCTGGTCGCTGACAGCGGGACCCTCGCCACGCTGGACTGCTTAGTCAGCGCCTGATCCGTATCAAAATGAGAGAAACACCGTATATGCACGCTCGTACCAAGTTTTTTCACCACTTTGATGTACACCACAACTTGTGGCATCAAAGTGACCATGCGTGCCAAGTTGTGACACCACCAGTGTAATTATCTCAAAAGAGAAAGTAGAAAACTTTGCTGGCAATTCACTAGTCAACACAAAATCACTATGATATCACCATCACTAGCGATTCATGGACCAACAACAAAAGCACTACCACCAACATGAAAGCGTTACCAGTCTACTTCCATCAGATCAGGGAATTCGCCAACATGGCATATCATTCTATTGGCGTTCATTTTTTTCTCCAAAGGGCCGCATAGGACCGGACTCCACTATCATCACGATAACGAAATAAACCGCGACCACAAAGGCAGCATCCAGAGGTGCAAAAGGAAACTAAAAAGCAGCTAAAACTACAGCTAGGGGAGTTCCAGTCCGCGTGCATGACTAGCCTGCTACGAGAGAACGAAGAAAATACACAGGTAGCAGAACTGTTTCAACTTTCTACAACGTAACCGAGGCCTTATGATCGATGGGAACGCTTGTTTTCCCCAGAGCGCAAAAACAGCAGGTATGCTTGGTTCAGAAACCACAGGCTTTTCCTTCGGCGATCAGGCACCAACATGGGTAACATCATCCTCCATAGCATCAGTGTTGGTGATGCGAAGCAACCTTGAGTCAGGATCACGCGCTCCATCCGCATGATGAGCAAGGGCCTCTCTCTGCAGCGGCACTGAACCACCTTCGAGCGCTACCTGGTCCACATCATTCTGGAAACCTGCCGAGTAATTGTAATCATTTGCATCGATGATATAGACCTCCATAGTTCTCTTCTGATTGCTCAGCAGCTCGAAGAGGCAGATATCACCCATCTTCAGATTGTTGTCTTGTACAAACTGTTTCCATCCACTTACGATCCTTCTATCGCCGGTGTTGTCAGGAAACCCCACCTCCCACTTCACCCCAAGCAACTGAAAATACAGGCGTGGCTCCTCACCAAGATATTTCTTAGCATACTGGCTGGGTAAAGTCTGTTTACAGATTTGAACAAAAGATTTAGTATATCATGGCATGAAGACAACTATATTGTAAAATAACGTGTCAACTATTTCCTAAATTTGTACGATAGTAGGAAGCAAACTGCATGTAAATACAGGGATAACTGGTTATGAATTGACTAACATCTTCGAGAATAGTGTTTCCTTATTATTCCATAAGCAGCCGTTTATATTGGAAATAATGCTTTATTCCGACAGTTTATGCTTTACAGAGACACCTACATAATCTGATGCAGAACACACATTAAAAATATGGAACTCACCAGAATGAATCTTGAATCAAGGTTCATCTTGCCCATCACAGCAACAAAGATGGGGATCTCTGAGTGTATAGATTGGACCTTCTGCATCACCATTTCCTTCTGAGCTGAAGTTAGTTTGGCCTTGTGCACGGTGATGTAACCGTCCATCAACTGCTCCTTCTGAGATGAAGATAGTGTGGCCTTCTTCTTCTTGACACTGGCATCGCGTACTCCATAGCCATCTTCAGAGGAGAAAGATTCTTCTTCGCAAAGAAATGAAGATAGATTGGCCTTCTTCTTCCTGAGAAAGTAATTGGAATCAGGCACATCACATGCTCCATGGCTATCTTCAGACAAGAAAGGCACTCCTGCGCGAAGAAATGAGAACTGCTAAATATAGCTATAAACATACGAGAATGATTTGAAGGGAAGATATATCTATAATTGAAAACTGAGACCAGATGGCTCGGCGGAGGAAATATTTATCGCAGTGATTTTGCCTTGACATGACTCGTCCACTTCCATTTGGAAGTGCCGCTGCCTTTTCGTTGGTGGTGACTCCACTGGCAGCCCATTCACTGTGCCAAAAGGCTGCATTTGTATGGTCTGTGAACTTTTCACAGTGTCAGTAGCATTTGTGCACCTCTCTTGCACAGGAGGCGGAAAAAGATCCGGAACAACTGATAATGCCTTCTCACAGCCAAGTTTATCAAAGATTATGACACTAAACTATGAGTTTCCATTGTATCTGAATACTATGGTGTCACCCATCTCTAGGCCAAAGGTTTCGACAAATTTCCCCCATCCCACTGTGAGGACAAGCTTTTCCTTGTTCTTGGCAACTCCAATTACGTAACTGCAACGATTTTTTGTTTCAAGTATCATGTCTCTTGGGAACTCACCCTTGAAACGCCGAACAAATTCTTCTGGGATGATCTGGAGAAAAACAACCAATTTTTTAATGGGCCGTAAACAGGATTAAAAAAATACTCGCTATAATGAAAACTAATTTTATGTTCAATATATCTGACTGTGCAACATACCAAGGAAAACGTAAGTGCCAAAAGCATGGTATCTTTTATTTGGAAGCTTTTGTGCACAAAAACATACATGACCAAAAGTTTCAAAGACTACATATAGTTTGTGTATGTCTCTAGAGCAATATATATCTCCACAGAATTTAAACTACTAGAAAGTAGAAAATTGGTCTACAGAAAAACAACAAAGTAACTGATAAAATGAAGCGTTGCTGTATTTGGATATGAATTTACCATCTCATGTTGAAAATCACCCATCATAAGAATCATGAAATATTTCTTCTTATCATCCAGGTTTGTATAGTGATATTCATCCCAGCTATTACATCTTTCACAAGGCACGTCCATCTTTTTAGAAGATCTGCAGTGAATAAGCCATTTGAAGTGAAATTTTGTACCAGGAAATGAAGCCATTGAATAATAAAGACTGGTATTTCACCCGATTTCATGTGCCTCGTTGCGCCTTTCTTGAACCTGAGGCATAAAAGGATCCTCAACAACCGATAATGCTTTTCACGACCAAGCTTATCAAAGATTATGACTTCAAACTGAGAGTTCCCATTGTATTTGAATATTAAGGAATCCCCCATCTGTAGATCATAGTTTCCAACGAACTGCCTCCAACCAACTGTAAAGACAAGCTTTTCTTGGTTTTTGGCCACCACAATAGTGTGACTGTAACCCTTTCGGGTTACTAGATTGATCTCTCCAGGGATCTCGCATTTGAAACACCGCACAAGTTCTTCTGGGAATATCTGCAGAAAGAAATAATAAAAAAGATTGGAGGGACAGTTTATGCACAAGATCCAAAAGGCACTAGTTACAATCAGGGTGTATCTTTGTTTTTATGATATCTGGCTAGTATCTTACAAAAAACAAGAAAATGAGTGTGGATCTTACTATTAATTGTTAAAATAAAAACTATGTGTATTACTCGAGAAAAAAGCTATGAGGAATCTGACCGCGACACAGAATTTAAAGTACTCCCTCCGTTCCTAAATATTTGTTTTTTTAGAGATTTAAAATGGACTACCATATACGGATGTATATAGACATGTTTTAGAGTATAGATTCACTCATTTTCCTCCGTGCGTAGTCACTTGTTGAAATCTCTAGAAAGACAAATATTTAGGAACGGAGGGAGTAGTAGACAGTAGAAACATCAATGGTCTTAAAAAATAGCACAGATAGATACTAGTAATTGCTAAAACTAAAAAGTAGCAGATAGTAGAAACATCAATGATCATACTAGTAATTGTTAAATTGAAAAAGTAGAAGTAGTAGATAGTAGAAACATCAATGGTCTTAAGAGGGTTACCATCTCATCTCGGAAATCACCCAACATAAGCACCAAGAAATGTTTCTTCGCATCATCCAAATGTTTGTAGGAATACTCATCCCGCACCTTGCATCTTTCACAAGACGTGCACGTCTTTTTACCAGCCCCCCTGCAATGCAAAATTAATATTGCAGTGATATATGGGCGAGGACATGAGGTCATAAACAATAAGAAGACTTGTACTTTTTTTTTGTTGCACTTGACCCTCTTGTACTCCTCAATGTGAATTGGAACTTTGATTCTTTCTTTATATTTTGCGAAGGCCAGAAGCTGTATACTAAGTTATTAACCAAGCCCAGGCTTTTCAAGAACACCTCTTGACGAAGACAAAGATTACAAACAGGTCTAGGGGGAATTTGTTGCCCTCTCCCAATCTGCACAAGCTGATGGTGTGCCGTGAGCCTAGCTCGATACCACACATGCTCCGCATCACCGGAGCAGGGGAGTCATTGTAACCATGGCCAGGAAGTCACCGGACATTGCAAGGGGACACCAGCAATGGCAATCCGAGGCACCTGCTATCGACCCGGAGAAGAAGGTGAAGGTCGGATAAGGAGACCCAATCCCACAACAACACTGAAAGCGCCGCCACGAGATCTTATTAACGAGACCACCGACGCCACCACAAACCAAGGCGAAAGCATTGTGGCTAACAACTCCTCCCCACGACCGGACAGATCGGTTGTGAGGAAACCAATGCTCACCTGCCCTGCGGTGTCGCTGGAACCAGCGCCACCGCCACATGGAGGGGGCGGAGATACTTATTTCGTCGCCTCTACCGCCGAGACGAACAACACGAGGCACAGGCATGAAGATTCATGATCTCCCCTGCCCTGTGGCACCAAAACGACTGCGGGGGGCCGAATCTGCCAGCAAGGAAGAGATCTGTGGGGCGCGCGGCTAGGGTTTTTTCCCGAGGGAAAAGTTGATTCTTTCTTTAGTTAAAAAAATGAACTTTGTTTCAAACCATAACTAATCGATCAGATCAGAACAGGACTTGCGATGGATTGGACAAGAAGAAGAAGAAGAAGAAGAAGAAGAAGAAGAAGAAGAAGAAAATTCTCCATGAGACCACCCGATTTCTCTCGTCTGGACGACCAGAGCTCACCCAGCTCGCCAACCTGACGCCGTCTCCTACCCTCGTCGTTCCCATGGCCCATGGGGCCTCCCCTCTGCCAACTGACGGCTCGCCGTGGTGACCTGCAGAAACCCCCGATGCTCGTTACGCCGCCAGCGGCCGATTCCCCCGCCGGTGGCCGATTCCCCTGCGTGTCGGAGAGCTCCCTCGATCCCAGCGAGAGCGCCTGCAGCGCAGACACGGCGTGGCCACCATGGCCGTCGCGCTGGCCACCGGAAAGACGCATGTCCCTCGTCTCCCACACACGCCTCATATCCTTGTCCGTGGCCCATGGGGCCTCCCCTCTGCCAAACGTGGTGAGACCTGCAAAAAAAAAAAAACCGATCCTCCGCACCAACCACCCCGCTGGCTGCTCGTGTCGGGGAGCTTCCTCGACCCCATCGAGAGCGCGTGCAGTGCAGACACGGCGTGGGCACCATGGCCGCCACGCTGGCCACCGGCATGCATCAGAACGTCGCCGTCCCCCTCCCCCATATCTCCACGCACAAATATACTTGTATTGACCACGTTACTAATAAACGGAAATGCGATGTTGGATTCAGAATCACGCCAAGACCCAAGGAAAGGATGGTCAAAATCATCTAAGAAATTTAGCACAAGTAGAGGATTTTCAGAAAGAATCACTTCCCATCCCCAACCTCATCGACAGCTGAATCCAAAGAAGCCACCCGGAGAGTTATTCTGGGACTGGGAGCACGATGCTTAGATTTTTATCTCGCGATTCTTACCTTGCTTATCCTGCCGCCTTTCTTCTACTTCTCGCTGCCTTCTGCTGGCCTCCGCTACTCTGCTAGTACTAGTATGTGACGACGCTGAGCGGACGGAGCTCGTCCAGCAGTACACTACTAGTTGTCTAGCCCAGCTCCTGAAGACCTCAGCATTCATGTAAAAATAAAGACCTCAGTATTTGTTGTTTCACTGTCTTCAAAAAACCAAGGCCCAATGGGTTGCTTTTTATTCGAATTAATGCATTGTCTCTCAGCACGGTCTTCTAAAAAATGGTATAAATACTTGACACGGTCTTTTATGCATTGGTAGATATTACGGAATGGGTATGGCAGGCTCGATACAAGATGAGGAGGCTGCTGCTACCAAGCGATCAGGGCAACATGGATAGTATCTCTTTGGCTAGCGTCCAGGAACCCTAGCCGCTGCCAAGAGAGAGCCAACCCTTCCGGCGTCATCTTTCGGCGGCTCCCCTCCTCCGGCGATCTCTTAGTCGTCGGTGGTGAGGGGGTCGTCGGATTCCGCGCGTGCGGATCGTTTTAGCTTTAGGTTCTAGGACCCTAGTAGTTTAGGTTGTTGGATCGTTCGACGTCTTGGCTTCAGCGGCGGCGACGGCGATGCTGAATATAGAAGCTCTGGATTCTTCTCCGACGACGCGATCATCTCTATGGTCGGTGATGGCTTTGGGAGTTTGGGAACCAGTCTATTCAAGCGAGGATGTCGTGGCGGCGGCAGCATCCTTGTGGTGGACATATGTCCTCGGGCTCCACCGTTGCGACGACGTCTGCTCCAACGTCAGCGCGGAGCTTCGGAGGTAGTCCAGGAGCGGATGCAAAACACCTGGAAGACGAAACATGTGCTGGGTTCATGGTTGATGGATGGCAGGTATGGTTTCCTCCTTCGGCGTCTTAGTCATGGTGGGGTACCAGATCTGGAGTTTGATGACGTGGCCGGAGGGTTGCTCCAGTCTGATTCGTTCAACGACAATGGTTTCGCTTTTGATGAGCCACCTTAAAGATCCGCAAAGCTGCATATCAGCGATGGAGCCGCGTCGTGCTTGGGTGAGGAGGTGATCCGTCGTTGTTTCCTTCGGTTGCTGCTGCGGTGGCGCCGGAGACAAGTGACGGCATTGGTGTCAAGCTCAGATACGTTCTGCTCTCTTTTCCGTTTTGTAATGTCAGTCTTTACGTGACTTGTACTTTAATCTTTATGATACTCCCTCATTCCATCTATATAGGGTCTAATGCGTTTTTCAAGACCGTCTTTGACTATTGACAAGATTAATACTACATAAGATGTATAATATGAAAATTATATCACTGGAAGCTCTTTTCACAAACGAATTTGATGATATGCTTTGTGTAAGTTGTATGTCATATATTATTGCTCTAACATTTGATCAAAGTTAGCGTCGAAGAACGCATTAGGTCCTATATAGATGAAAGGAGGGAGTACGAACGAGACACGTATTATCATAAAAAAAAGGCTCGACAAAACAGTTTGTATGCAACGATAGTGACCGGACCAACCATGACGTGACGGCCGAGATGCATCTAACGGTCAGCTGGCTTTACCATCGCTGATTTAGAACGTTTGGAGGACTACGTGCTATCGTGCCCCAAAGATATAGGCATTGATCGTGGAATCTCATTAACAAATATCGTCTCGCAATCTACTTTCTACGATGTTCTCATCCCATAGATTTTGAGAAATTGCATGAAAGTGTGATTTTAGATTGGATCATGGTGCAAATGATCTAGAAGAAGGCGGGGCGGTAGCAATAATGTATGGTGATGTTGTTAGAAAGAAAATGCGGCTTTTCTTGTCGGACCGGAGACGAAAGGGTAGGAGTTGTTGGTGATCACGGGGCATTATCAACAAGCAACAACAATTACAAGGGAGTGGCAGCCCAGGGCGGTCAGGCAGTTAGACTTCACGAGGGGTGGTTAAAATTGGTCGTGGTCTTTTAGGGCATCTCCAATGCACGGACGCTTATTTGGGCGCTTGCGTTAAAAAGAAAATAATTTAGGGCGAAGCACCGGTGTAAGCGACTGGGATTGCAACGCACGAGCATCGGTGTAACCGGAGAATGTTGAAATTGGTCGTTGGATGATTACATGAGGTATTTGAACAATGTCTTGTTTGACCCGCAAGCATCATCGTTTGGTTGATGCAGCGAGCAATCTCCGGTTACGCCAGTGCATGTAGTAAGCTTCACTAATCTAACGTACGAGCAATGAATATGATATGAAAAAAGGAATGAGTACGGTGGCGATCTCGGTCTGTTTTCCTTGCGACCTCTCTCTCTGATCTCTCGCCCCTCGCCGCTGCCCGATGACGACGCCGGGCAAAGCCCGCATGGCCGCCGGCGGTGGCGGGGCCCCGGTGGTTTTGCAACAGCGACTCAAAGTGAACAACAGCGACGATGAAAATGTGGCGGCACGACATCGATCTTTGAGCAGAAGCGGCGGCTCCTACTGCTAAACAACGGTTGTAGCAGCAGTATGCAAGATGCAATCGAAACCAACGAGATGTGCTGCTCGCCTCGATCTGGTCATGCCGCTTCGGGCAGGATGGCCGTTTGGTCCACGCTGCGTCTTGGTGCTGGTGGAGTGGTGGCGGCGGCAAGCGATGGGCTTGTGTTGTGGCTATAGGCAGCATTTTTTTTAAGGAGGTTAACCCCTGGCCTCTACATCAATTGATGTATACAATCATCTTTATTAATTATTCAACAAAGGTTTGACAAAAAAATACATCAAGCCACACGAAGTCATCACTCCCACCTACAAACTCGTTAATATGGCGTGCTCTCATCCCCATATCTAAAACCGGTGTCGTCGCCGATCCATCCACCCAACGTATCGGAACCAACAGTCGGTGCAGCAGACCTAAAGCGCGCACCACGTGCACATGTTTTAGAAGCCAGAAGCCGCCATCATCATCGGACCGCTGACCCATCTTCAGGATAGAGATCCGCATCATCCTTGCCAGTTCGGACATCCGTCGACGCAACCACGGCGCCCAACGGCGCCACCGCCCTGCGCGCGTCCATCCAGACGCGAAGCCTCTGGAAGATTTGTCGTGCGTAGCACCTGCCGACCAGGCATGACACAACGTAGCACCGGTCGGCCAGGCATGACTTGACATCTCCACCGAAGCTCCGCGCAAGACTTAACCGCTCCGCCTCCTGCCTCTGTCTTCCAGCGCTTGCTCCACAAACGATGCTTCCAAGAGAGGAACGACACCGTAGTACCGCCATCGTTTGATCTGGATGACCAGATCCTAGGGTTTCCCCCGAAGCAACACGAGTGGGTCGACAAAAGTTACACGACGATGCCTTCATCAAGGTAACGACTCAAAATGCCGCAATCGCCTGCCATCGGCTCGGTTTTCACCGGCAACTCTGACTCCCCAACTCGCAGTCGGGACTAGATGACGGATCTGGAGATCCGACCACCCAGCCTCAAGCTGACCATCTCCGGTGAAGGAGGTGGCCACCACCGCCACGCCCAGGGTCGGAACCCCCGACGTCCTCGTGATGCGGGTCGATCCTAGGGGCAGCATGCCGTTGACGGTACGATACATGACATCAGCAAGAGCGGCCCACCAAAGCCCATCTGGACCCAGATCGGGTGCCCAAGCCGCCGCCGCCGGACCAGTCGTTGAACGCCGCCACCTGCCTGGCCGCCGCCGCCCCGCACCACTGCCGTAGATCCGGCCATCACGGATCGCCGTCGTCCTAACCGAAGCGTTGGCCGAGGAGAAACGCCGCCGCCGCCGCTGCGGCACACAGGCTTTGCCTGCGACGCCCCCGACGACATGCCCGACAAAATGCTTAGAGCATCTCTAGCAGACCCCTCAAAACGCAAACCTGTAAACTCAGTTTACAGTTCGCTCGTGGCCTCGGATACGGGCTGTTGGGGATATAACCCCGCGGTGTGACCCGCCCAGGAGGGGCCGGGTTACACTGTTGGCGACTCCACGATACAAAGTTTAAATGGGCTTAAGGAAAGACATGAAGACTAGAGGCGGCTTAAGAGGCGGGCCTGTTGAAGGCCCAAGACCCGGAGGTGTGAGCCGCCCAATGGCGACTTGCCTATCAAGGCAAGGCGACTTAGAAACCGAGTTGGTCACGTTGTGTGATCCGACTTGGGCTCTTGTAAGCCCTGGGCCTCGACCTGTGTATATAAAGGCGAGACCCTGTGGCGGGTTAGGGGGAAGAAAACAATTGATCGATAGCTAGGTCAAGCGAATCCGCTCCCTTGTAATCGATACCCAAGTAATAGTCAACAAGAGCAGGAGTAGGCTTTTACCTCATTGAGAGGGGCCGAACCTGGGTAAACCTTGTTCCCTTTGTCCCGTTTAACCCCTTCAAGCTAACCTAGGTTGCGATGGCTCCACACCTAAGTCCTTTCACAAGGGCATCTGCCGTGACAAAACCACGACAGTTGGCGTCCACCATGGGGCCTGTGCACGGTGGTTTCGAGTTCTTGAAGGGCTCCTTTCCAGGGATCGAGGGGTACGCCGTTGACAGGATGACCAAGAGTTGCCGCGGCAAGCTCTACATCGACGACGCTGGCTGGGGCCCCGAGGCCAACTCAATCGAGTACGGGTACCGGGTCCCCTTCGGCGGAATCCATGTCTTCATCGGCAAGATCGGCGAATCTGAGCTTGAGCCGGACATCTGCACCGACATCGTCGAGCCGGCTCGGCGTGCGCGACCCGCCAGGGTTCAACCCGGCCGGAAGCTTGTCTTCGTCGGGTGCGCGCATGGCACGGACCTTGCGGAGGATTCTGTGTTCGGAGGAGAGACTCTCATCTACTCAGGTGACGAGTCCTCGACCGGAGAAACGGAGTCAATCTATCAGCTTCAAATGGCGGGCTTGGGGGCTATTCCGATGGTGACAGTATTTCGGACCCTTATGAGCCGCCGAGCAGGGCTGCTATTTTTATGGCTGGTACACAACCAGTTCTAAACTCATCAACAGCTGCGGCCATGACATCTGGATCGACCGCGGCGGTGACAGCTGGGGCTGGCGGCTCAGTTATACCGCCGGCTCAAGTTCTGTCAGGTCTTTTGGGCTCTTTGAACACCCTGCTTGCAACGGAGATGACCGTGGCGAATCAAGCAGAGCGCAATGCAGAAATTGGAAAGATTCAGGCAGAGATCGCTAAGGCACTGGAGGATGTCAACGCAAGAACGCCATGATGGCAGAGGAACGGGCTCAGATCGCAGCTGAGTCAGAACGAGTAAGGGCGGAGGCTTGGCGCTTAAATTTGGATCAGAACGCCTCTAATGCAGTTCTGTGTAGGAGGCACCAAACCCGCCTGCCTCTACATTATGAGCCTATGAATCTGTTTAACACCCCTGGAGCAGGCCCAAGTACTCCAGGCGCTCGGGTAAACCCTCAGGTAAACCCAGGCGGGCCTGGTAGTGGTGCGGCGGCTCAGCCTCAGCAGCCTGAGCCGGCACGGAGGGATGAGCGGGTACCTAACCCGCCCCCAAATCAAACACCCCCTCAATGTTTCTTTATGCCACCGCCGGGTCATTTTTCTAACCCGATGGACAACATGATAGCAGCGGCGACATGGCTGGCGGCTATTCCGATTGAGGGTGAATCGCCGGTTGCGGTGGAGACCCGGAACGCGGTGGAGCTTCTTCAGACGGCTGTAGCTCAGCAGGCGGCTTACTCATATAGTCGTGAGCATGTTCATTCAACTCCTCGCCCAAGTCGATGTTACAGTCGACGTATTGAGTCGCCGGCGGTTTCCAGCAGCGAACGGCGTCACAACCCGCCCCGCAATGATGACCTGCCCCGTGGGAATAACCCGCCCCGTGATGATAATCTGCTAACCAATGCTCAAGCGATTGTGGATCAGGCTCGAGCCCGTCGTGATGCAGAAGTGGCGGCTCAATTGGGAGCTTATCAGCAGCTTCCAGTGAACCCCTCGGCCTTAGTTGAAGCTGGGACGACTTCCAGAACGGTTGGTGTGCCATGTTTGGTACCGGCTCTGCGTAATGAACGTCTGCCCAAGGACTTCAAGGGCCCTCGTAAGGTGCCTAATTATACAGCTGATCTTCCCCCTGAGGCTTGGATTGAGAGCTATGAATTGGCCATGGAGATGCTGGATGTTAATGATGCTGTATGTGCTAAATACTTTAGTATGATGCTGGATGGGCCGGCTCGAACCTGGTTAAAAGGATTGCTTGCCAATTCCATCACTTCATGGGCTGAGTTGAAAGCACAGTTCATTCAGAATTTTAAAAGAACGTGTAAGCAGCCTCTGACAATCATCGATCTGGATAACTGTGTGCAACGGGAGGATGAGTCGGCCCACCATTGGGTCCGCCGGGTCTCAGCTATTATCCACTCATCAGATAGCACCGCGGCGGGTTCAGCGGTCCTGGTCTTGGAGAAGAATTGTCATTTTACCCCTCTCAAGCAGAAGCTTGGGTGGCTTAAGCGTCATTCTAATGACATGGGGGAGCTCATGGCAGCTCTCATTAAGTATGCCGACTCTGATACCATCAAGGACCCTGGATCTGATGATGAGAAGTCCAATAAGGGTAATAAGAGTAACAATGGCAAAGGTCAGCATCAGAATATGGCGATGAATAATGGCAACAACCAAAGTAATGGTGGGAAACGCAGACACCCCGATGGCGTGTCAGATCTCGTGGCTAACACCAACACTGGGTATAAGGGCCAGCGCCGCAACGGTAATGGTAAGCCGTCCTTTGGAGGCAAAAACTTTAACCTTGAGGCAATGTTCAATGAACCTTGCCCAAAGCACAGTCTGCCGGACAAGCCGGCGAGTCACGCCTGGAAGGATTGTTTCATCATGCGAGAGTACAGGAATTCCAATTTTAATCAGAATCACGGTAATAATAATGGGCCGCCCGGCGGGTCAGGATCCGGTGCACAGGGGCCCGGTTTTGGTGGCGGCGGCTCTAATTCCGGTTATCAAGGCCAGAGCAGTCAAGGTGGTTATCACCAACAGTCTAGTCAGGGCAATCAGCAATAGGGTAATCAGTCAGGATACCAGAGTAATCCAAAGCAGCTAGATGGTGGCCAATACCATGTTTTTACCACCAGTCTTTGTAAACGAGATCAGAAGGTTCATAAGCGTGTGGTCAATACTGTTGAGCCGGCCGTACCTCAATATTTGCGGTGGTCAGAATATCCAATCACATGGAGCACGGAGGATCACCCACCCCAGGTTGAAAATCTGGGTCATTTGGCTCTGGTGGTAGCCCCTCAGGTCGCGGGTTATAAATTTACTAAGGTTCTTATGGATGGAGGAAGCAGTATCAACATCTTATATTATGACACCTTTCGACGGATGAACTTAACTGATAAGGATCTTAAGCCGTCTTCTATGGTTTTCCACGGTGTGGTGCCTGGTAAGTCGGCGTATCCTGTTGGAAAGATTGCCCTAGAGGTCGCCTTCGGAAACGACTATGACTACAGAGCAGAAACACTCTGGTTTGAAGTGGTCAAAATCAAGAGCCCATATCATGCCTTATTTGGATGGCCGGCTTATGCCAGGTTTATGGCTCGCCCTTGTTATGTTTATTTGCAGCTTAAGATGCCAGGACATAAGAGCACAATTACGGTCCATGGTGATCGGAAAATCGCTTTGGAGTGTGAGGAAGGTGATGCTGCTAATGCTGAGTTGGCCTGCGCCACAGAAGAGCTCAAGTTTTATAAGGACAATGTTGACCCGGCCGATATGACTCCTTTGAAGAAGCCCACTAATGAGCAGGACCCTCTGTTGAAGTTTCAGGCTGATGACACTAAGCAGGTTGATTTTGTCCCTGGCGATTCATCTCAGCAGTTCACAGTAGGGGCTAATATGGATCCTAAATAGGAAAGCGCGCTCATCGAGTTCATTCGTGAGAATCGAGACATCTTTGCATGGAAACCTTCTGACATGCCGGGTGTACCGAGAGAATTCGCTAAGCACACTCTTAATGTGGATCCTAAGTTTAAGCCGGTTAAACAGTTCCTTCGTCATTTCAACGAAGAGCGACGTAAAGCTATTGGAGAAGAGGTGGCCTGGCTCTTAGGGGTTGGGTTTATCATTGAAGTCTTTCACCCTGAATGGTTGGCTAACCCGGTGCTTGTACTCAAGAAGAATGGCACCTGGCATATGTGTGTTGATTACACAGATCTTAACAAGGCTTGTCCAGCTGATCCGTTTGCTCTCCCTTGTATCGACCAGATTATTAATGCTACGGCGGGTTGTGAGAGCTTATGTTTCCTGGATACTTATTCTGATTATCATCAGATCAAGATGGCAGTTAAAGACCAAGAGAAGACGGCTTTCATCACACCCTTTGGAGCTTTCTGCTATGTTTCCATGCCTTTTGAGCTCAAGAGTGCCCAGGTGACTTATCAGCATTGTGTTCAGAGTTGCTTGCACAGTCAGATTGGACACAACGTTCATGCTTATGTGGATGACATTGTGGTCAAGTCCTGAAAGAAGGAGACTCTTCTTGATGATTTAAAGGAGACTTTTGACAATCTCCGGGTCTACAAAATGAAGCTTAACCCGGCCAAGTGTGTCTTCGGTGTGCCTGCAGGTAAACTATTGGGATTTCTGGTTTCAGAAAGAGGCATTGAAGCTAACCCGGAGAAGATAAAAGCAATCACCTCGCTTGCTAAGCCGGCGTGTATCAATGACGTCCAGCGTCTAGCGGGTCGTATTGCGGCTTTGAGCCGGTTCATAAGCCATCTGGGAGAGAAGGCAATCCCATTATGCCAGATGATGAAGAAGACAGATCACTTTGTTTGGAGTGATGCTGCCAATGAGGCATTTGAGGCACTCAAGAAACAGCTAGCTGAGCCGCCCATCCTTGCTGCTCCCATTGAGAAAGAACCCTTGCTCCTATATGTGGCGGCTAATAATAGGGCTGTCACTGTGGCAGTCGTTGTGGAGTGTAAGGAGGCGGGTAAGGAGTACCCTGTTCAATGGTCAGCTTATTATGTCAGTGAGGTGTTGATTGAGTCCAAGCAATGATATCCACATTGGCAAAAACTGGTATATGGGGTGTTTATGGCAAGCCGCAAGTTAAAACATTATTTTCTTGGTCATCCTATTACTGTGGTCAGTTCTGCACCTTTGGGGGATATTATTCAGAACAGAGAAGCTACAAGCCGGGTTGCCAAGTGGGCAATTGAACTTGGACCTCATGGTTTAAAATATGTGCCAAGGACAACCATCAAATCTCAGGCTTTGGTGGATTTTATAAATGACTGGACCGAGTTGCAGACACCTGAGGACAAGCCAGACAACATGTATTGGACAATCCATTTTGATGGGTCCATGCAACTAGAAGGCTCGGGGGCTGGAGTTATTTTGACTTCCCCACAAGGTGATAAATTTTGTTATGTGTTAAGGCTAATGTTTCCTTGTACTAATAATGCAGCTGAGTATGAAGCCTTTCTCCATGGCCTTCGTATGGCCAAAGAGATGAATTTAAGTCGGGTCAGGTGTCTGGGCGACTCAGATATTGTGGCTCAGCAAGTCTCTGGCAAGTGGGACTCTAAAGACCCGCTCATGGCGGCTTATCACTGGGCGGTTGATAACATTGCTGGTCTTAAGGGTTATCAGGTGGATCACCTTGACCGACGGAAGAATGAGGCGGCTGATGCTTTAAGCCGGCTTGGGTCTCAACATAAGCCAGTGCCTCCTAATGTGTTCCTAGATGTGCTACACAATCCTTCTGTCAAGTTACCGTCTGAAGAAGACCTTGCTATTCCTGACCCGGAGGCGCAGTTGGTGGCGGCTCTTCATGCTATTCCAAATTGGACTTTGCCTTATCTGGCTTATATGACCCGGGGCGAGTTACCAGAGGATGAAACCTTGGCAAGGCAGATAACACGGCGGTCTAAGTCTATGACTACTGTCAACGGCGAGTTACACCACTGCAGTGTGACAGGTGTATTCCAACATTGTGTTTCTCCTGAAGAGGGCCGTGAAATCTTACGAGAAATTCATGAGGGTGATTGTGGTCATCATGCCGGCTCAAAATCTTTGGTGGCTAAGGCGTTTCGTCATGGGTTCTATTGGTTGATGGCTCATACTGATGCGGAAGATATCGTCAGTAAATGTGATGGATGTCAGAAGTTTTCTCGACGAGCTCATGTGCCAGCTCAAGAGTTGCGGATGATTCCAATAAATTGGCCGTTTGCAGTTTGGGGGCTTGATATGGTTGGACCTTTCAAGGGGTCTAAAGATAAGAAGACCCACCTTTTGGTGACGGTTGACAAGTTTACCAAGTGGGTGGAGGCGGAGCCAGTTAGCAAGTGTGATGCAGCGACTGCAGTTCAGTTTGTTAAAAAGCTGATCTTCTGCTTTGGTTATCCTCATAGTATCATCACTGATAATGGCACTAATTTGTCTAAGGGTGCTATGAAGGAGTTCTGTCAAATAGAGCATATTCATCTTGATATTTCTTCTATGGCTCGTCCACAGTCTAATGGTCAGGCAGAAAGGGCTAACCAAGAAATTTTGAGAGGCATCAAGCCCCGGCTTATGGTTCCTTTGGAATGAACACCGGGTTGTTGGGTTGAGGAGTTACCTTCAGTACTTTGGAGTATCAATACCACCCCCAACAGGTCAACAGGCTATACGCCTTTTTTCATGATCTATGGTGCAGAGGCGGTTCTCCCAAGTGATATCCGTCATGACTCGCCCCGGGTGGCGGATTATGTTGAAACTGACAATGAGACGGCATGACAGAACGCGCTTGATGCTTTGGATGAAGAACGTGACCTTGCGGCAGCTCGTTCAGCAATATACCAGCAAGACCTGCGTCGCTATCATAGCCGTAGAGTCAAGACTCGGGCGTTTCAAGAAGGCGACTTAGTGCTCCGACTGATTCAAGATCAGACAGATATGCACAAGTTATCCCCACCTTGGGAAGGACCTTTTGTGGTCAGTAAGAATCTTAACAATGGATCATACTATCTCATTGATATACATGAGCACAAGAAGTCACACACCGCTGAGCACGAGACCAACAGGCCGTGGAACATTGCTCATCTTCGGCCTTACTATACTTGAGCCACTGGCTCTCCCCATTGTACATACTTCTATTGATGTATATATCTTTTTATGATCAATATAATAAAGCCGGCATCCCTGAAAAATTCAGGGCCTCTGTTGTTTCATTTTCGTGTATTTGAGTCTTTGTTATTTGATCATAAGGTCACTTGGGGGCTTCCAACCCACCGGGTTTAGCTTTCATACCCTCTTCACCGGCCTGAGTTGACACATTCTGAGTTATACCTGCCTGTTTGCAACTTGCTACTCCATCAGGTGACCCGCTGAACTCCTAACAGTCAATCTTTTTTAAGACCCTGAACTTGTTAAGGTTAAAACGGCGGATTGTGTCACGTGAGAGCCGGCTTACAGTGAGCTAGGATAAACTCAATGGCTATGCGGCCTTGAAAGCACAAGGCCTGTGAGCCAACTTGTTTGGTCGTGTTTTGAAAACCGGCCTAACAAATATTTGAGCTTTTTTTGTATATCTTTCTTCTGGGATTTTTGGATGTTCTTATCTAAGCTTTTGGTTTTGTGCAAATTTTGATTACCTGGGTCGTGAGGCTCCGGGTTATGTTACCCACATTTGAATATCTCGGGTTGTCACCCACCCTGGCTTTTGACTTTAAGTCGCCAGTATGTTTGGCTTAAATAAGCCATGGTTATGATTGTTTCAATAGTCATATAAAGGCTACCTATTTTTGGGTTATCACCCGCCCTGGCTTTTGACTTTAAGTCACCAGAACATATGTTGTTTTGTTTTCTGCAGGATATATAAAATTTTAAAAGTGAAAACAAGAATCGTGGTTCGGCTCATATGTATGATCACATCAAGCATGCGATAAAATTCTGCTGCCGGCTCAAAAGTTGAGATAAACATGCACGAAGGCATGACAGGACGGATCATTGTTTTAAAGCTATCCTATTACAAGGCTGTTATTGAGCCCAAAAGATTCGGAATTAAGTGTTTTTTGAGATGCACTCTTGTGAGCCGTCCGGCTTATAATCACCACAGTCAGTTACTCTTCTCCCTGGCGCCTTGAAGATTCCGGGTCATCCCGCTCCGGCTCTTCTTCTTCGACCATCTGGAGGTCAGCCGATGTCCAGTCGATGCCAGTTAAAGCTTCAAATGGGGCTTCATCATTAACTATAATTGAAGGGTCAAGGTCAGGAGAGAAGGTGTGCTTACACCTGGGAGGAACAAGATCCATCACTTCATGCGTGGGCGGCTTAATCTTGTTGTTGTTTTCATCATAAGCCGGTGTATAGTGGTTCAGATTCAGCTCTTCTATTAACTGGCAGGCTATGGGTCGCATCTCCCTGACGCATTTGTTGAAGTCTTGCTCTTCAAAGATTGACCCGTCATCCTTGAACTCTGGGCAACCGGTGGCTATCTCCTCCAGGTCAAGTTCTGACTGCCACGCTTTCGCTCGGCCTAGGGCAACAATGGCTCCGGCTTGGGCGGCTGATAATTTAATCTCTTCAATTTGAGCCGGCGCCATTGACAGGTTCTCTAAGACCATCTTGATCAGAGTTGGAGGCTTCTTTCCACCTGATAAAGCTGCAAGGCTGCGTTGTATCCCAGCATATAACTGTTCGGCCAATGAATACACCGCCTTAAGTTTAAGCAACATGTTCTGGCCAAGATTGGCGCTTCTGGGGCCTGTTCAAGAGTCGCCAGGCGGTTTAAATATTATCTATTATGAATCGCCAGGCGGGTCAAAGAAGTATTAAAAACAGATGATGAAGTGCAAATGTTTAACTTATCGAAGATGGCGGTTGTCATGTGGATTATGTGTTGCTTTAAGCCGGCAAGCTCGTCAGTCACCAGCTTAAGTTGATTTTCAGCCTCTTCGGCTCTCTTCAACAGGGCGGATTTGTCCGACTCCCAGGCGTTTCTTTCAGCATCAAAGCCTGCTTTTATTTTTTCAATTTCTTCCAGGGAAGATTTCAGCTTTAACTCGGCCTTGGAAGTTTGAGCTTGTTGCAGCTCAATATTCTTCTTTAAGTCACTGAGATGTGACTCCTTCATGTTCAGCTCCTCCTAAATATAGTATTGACGCAATGATTACCACACAAGGAGCAAGTGATATAATTAACTTAAAGTCCCAAGCACATTGCCAGCAATATACTTGGCACTTGGGGGCTAATGTAGGTCATTTTACTTCTAATTATGACCCGGCTCATCTTGTTAAGTTAAGCCGGCCCATGGGGGCTACATATTTGGATTTCTTAAGTGACTATAAGTCCCGGCTCATCTTGTTAAGTTAAGCCGGCCCTTGGGGGCTACACTTTGGAAAAAGTTTACAAGTCTACAGCATACTCATTATTTTCCTATGCTCTATACTTGGGGGCTACTATGAATATAAGTATATCAGCAAGGCTAAAGAGGAGAGGGATGGTCTCATACCTCATATTTCTACTTCATGAGTTGAACAAGCCCAGCCTCCATATCTCGACTTGTGTTAAGTCGGCTCAAATAGCACGCATACACGTCTCCTGCACTGAAAGGGGAGTAGCTCTCCAGGTCCAGCTTGGCCTTGCCTTTTTCTAAGGAAGGAGATTATTCCTTAGTGCTATGCTTGGCTAGCACAATTGAGGCCCCTGGCGCTGTGTAAGCCGTCCCAGTGATAGTCACGTCATCAGAATCCTTATTAAGGGGGATCTCCTCAGTCAGCTTGGCAGTGCTAGGCGGCTTAGGGCTTGGCGGGTCATGGCTAATAGCTGGATTTATTTCAGCGTCCATTGCTTCAAAGACGGTAGTGTCTGCAAGTGGCGGTGGGTCATTGGCAAGATCTTCAGGGGTTTGAATTGAAGCCTCCGGGGCCACGGGCGCCTGCTTCTCCGGCTCAGTGGTCTTCGGGTCTTTAGAAGAGCCGCCCACCTTTTGCTTTTTACCCGCCTTTACCACACCCCTGTGACAAGGATACAAGAATTTATGAGTATATCCTTACAAGATTATTTATGAACAAATGAAAATACTTACCCCTGGGCAATCTTGAAGGTAGGCATTTGAGTCCTAGTAGAGTCACCAGATGATGGAGGCGTTCCCTGATAATTTGAGTCGAAAGAATTAAGAGGTTGACGTGTAAGGCCGGCTAATGGATAGAGAGGATCCGGGTCATGTGGCACCTCATTTCGACGCTTGTGAGGAGCAGGCGTGTTCGGTAAGCCGGAGACAAGGTCTTGAGAGCTGCCACTCCAGGTCGGGCGTCTTAACTCGTGTTGCTGTTTCTTTGAAAGAAAGTTGGGATCCAAGTGAGCAAGAGGATGAGAAAATTTCACCTTCCGGATGACCCGCCGAATTTTCTTTCTTGGTAAGGATTCTGAGCCGGAGGAGATTTTAGTTACCTCTGCGGCGTCAGCATGACTGGTCTCTACCTCTTCCTGAGAGGGATCAGCGTCAATAAGTTGCATAAAGAAAAGACCAAGGGAGTCAAGTTCTACATTTGATTCATCATCAAGTTTGAGCAGCTCTTCAGCTGATGGTTTCTTGCGGCGAGCCGACGCGCAAGTCTTTCCTTTAGCCTTTTTAATTGGCACGGCGGCTTGCAATTTCTTCTTCCGAAAAGAAGAGTCGGTTTGTGTACAGGTACGTATGTGCAATAAGTTAAGGATATAAAAGTATAAAAAATGGATATATGAGGAGAAAGGTTCATCCAAGATACTTATAGCTGGAGCCGGATTAAGCGTGCAGAAGGGGTTTAATCCCACTTTACAGCAATTCTCTAGAGGCTCTCCAAGCAATGTTTTAACCATGTCAATGGTTTCCTTATCAGTCAAGGATGTCTGGTTATAGCACCGAGGATCCTTCTGATCACCTGTGTATTTACACATTAAGTCGTTGCGCCGGCTCAATGGTAAGATTCTCCAAGAGACCGAACAGCGGACCAGATCAACTCCGGATAAGCCGTTGGATACTAGAGCTCTTATCTTCGAAAATGTAGACGAATATTTGGCCCATTCTGCAGCAGTGATACGGTCCGGAAGCTCTTGACTTGGGCTGAGCCGGAAAGGACGGAAACCCGGCATGGGATTTTCATCAGCTAGAGAGGTATCTTGACAATAAAACCAAGTATAGTTCCAGTCTTTGGGGTGACTGGGCAGTGTGGCTGCAGGAAAAATGACGTCTCTTCGCCTTTGAATGGAAATCCCACCAAGCTCGAGACTAGGCCCATCTGTCATCTCAGTTTGGCGGTTGAGATAAAAGTATTCTCTGAATAGGTCAACCTCAGGTTCTTATTGAAGGTACACCTCACAGAAAACTTGAAAGTTGCATATGTTGGAGACGGAATTGGGGCCAATATCTTGAGGATGAAGGTTATAAAAGTGCAGAACATCTCGGAAGAACTTTGACCCGGGCGGTAAGAAGCCACGGAGGAGATGATCCGAAAAGATAATAACTTCGCCTTCTCGGGGTTGAGGAGTAGTTTCAGAACCGGGAACTCGCCAGTGAATAACTTCTTTGGATGGCAAAACTACCATGTCTACATATTCACCTAATGAGAGCTCATAGACTCTGCTAGCAGCCCAGTCGCAAGAAGTGGGAGCCCTAGTCATTGTTGTCGGGATAAAAGCTATGGCCTGGAGGTAAAAGCGTGATGCATTAATATTATGGTGATGAGTCATTTAAAGCTTATGCGGATAATTTAGTAGCTACAAGCTGATTATGGATACAAGCTAAACCATTATTATGAAGCATGGAGAAATCTTGCAACCGCCCTTATGAGAAGGTAAGGTAACTCTCAGGTTGACTAATATATGGCGAGTTACAATTTCATAGTTGAGCCGGCCAGGTTCTGGCGGGTTACAAAGTTGTTATTTAAGCCGCCCGAACAAATAACGGCGGGTTAGTTGTTTATGAAATCAAGATTGTTAAAATTTTGCTAAGTGTTGGACAAACAAGTTTCGCAAGATGCGGCTATATTTACGGATCTACGGCAGCTCAAAAAGAAAAGTTATTTCTAAAACCTAAAGATGCAGCAGAGAAGAACTAGCGGGCTGCGTAGTGATTCAAGGAGAAAGAAGATCTATCTAAGATACAAAATAGAGGTTGAAAACAACGATCGTTCTAAATATATATATATATATATATATTGGATTGGGCCATGTTTTCTAAGCAAAATATGGATGAACTTGGATGAACTACGATGAGCTACGACGAACTTCGCGAACTAGGGCATCCTAATGTGAATCTGAACCGAGGAAAGAGCTTTACTTGAAGATTTGGGTGAAGAGCGAAGGGGCGCTGCAGTTTTTTCTGGTCTCAACAGGGTGATGCAGCGGCCTTGACGGAGTGGTTGACGCAGCTCAGCGCCGACGGTGGAGCTCCGGTGGCAACAGGCGGCGAGAGGAAGAAGAAGTAGAGAGGAAGACGGGGGTAAAAGTGAAAAAGGGAGCCCACCGTCCCTATTTATAAGGAAACAGTAAAATGGCAGGCGCGGACATTGAGGAGGCGTCATGATTATCTCAACAGTGGAGGCGCCTCGATTCTCGGACGACCAATTAATGCAAAAAGATCCGTTGTGATATCATAGGTTTTTTCTGGATTTATTTCGCATGACATCCTGGCGGGTTACAACGGTTCGTTCAAGGTTAAAGCATTGGAGGAGAAGACTGGCCAACCAGAAGCAGAGAAGATTGACATGAACAAGTTTAAATCAATCTGGGGCCTAATGTTGGGGATATAACCCCGCAGTGTGACCCGCCCAGGAGGGCCAGGTTACACTGTTGGTGACTCAACGATACAAAGTTTAAATGGGCTTAAGGAAAGACATGAAGACTAGAGGCGGCTTAAGAGGCAGGCCTGTTGAAGGCCCAAGACCCGGAGGTGTGAGCCGCCCAATGGCGACTTGCCTAGCAAGGCAAGGTGACTTAGAAACCGAGTTGGTCACGTTGTGTGATCCGACTTGGGCTCTTGTAAGCCCTGGGCCTCTACTTGTGTATATAAAGGCGAGACCCTGTGGCGGGTTAGGGGGGAAGAAAACAATTGATCGATAGCTAGGTCAAGCGATTCCACTCCCTTGTAATCAACAAGAGCAGGAGTAGGCTTTTACCTCGTTGAGAGGGGCCGAACCTGGGTAAACCTTGTGCCCTTTGTCCCGTTTAACCCCTTCAAGCTAACCTAGGTTGCGATGGCTCCACACCTAAGTCCTTTCACAAGGGCATCTGCCGTGACAAAACCACGACACGGGCCGAAAACCTCGGCGAAAGAACATAAACCTCAAATGGAACTGTAAATTTTGAATTCAAGACTTCGCGGGAGAAACAGAACGAGTTCATAGTTCTTGATCACCATACATAGTTCATACATACACTAAATTACACTAATAGCTAGGGGGGTCGGCGGCCACCGTACCCTACAACCCAAAATTGGCTCACCGGAGCCATTCGGGTGCGGCGGCGACGCTGCAGCGATGGACATCCTCAGTCGTTGTCGTCGGAGACGAGGTCGATGTAGATGTCGTCCTACGCCTTCTTATCGCGGCGCCATGCGTCTTGGTTGTCGACGAACTCCTTCTCCTTCACGAACCCATGCTTGAGGAGAACGTCATCAAGGTTTGCAAGCGACCGCCAGCGCTGCTCCTCCTCCTACTCCTCCCATGCGCTGCGCACCATGATTGCTCGCTTGAAGATTTTCCGCCTCGGTCGGGGGCAGGAAATCGTCCGGCCCGACGACTCCACCGCCCCGCAGCACCGACTCCGTCTCGAGCTCCCGCTTCACCACGCGGAAGGCCGGGAGATCCGCCGGCTCCCTTGTCACCGGTGTGAGGAGCGGCGTGCGAGGACTTCCCCCCCCCCCAGCGGCAGAGGAGCCCGCGCCGGAGAAGATCAGCTCATGCCGGCGGTCGTACTCCTCCGTCTCGCGGCGGAGGAGCGAGTCCGACGGCTGGAGGCCGTTGTTGGTGCACTTCCTCGCGCCGTCCGCTCAGACACACAGCTGGCGCTTGATACGTCTCCAACGTATCTATAATTTTTGATTGTTCCATGTTGTTATATTATCATTTTTGGATGTTTTACAATCATTTTATAACAACTTTATATCATTTTTTGGGACTAACCAATTGACATAGTGCGCAGTGCCAGTTATTGTTTTTTGCTTGTTTTTTACTTCGCAGAATATCAGTACCAAACGGAGTCCAAACGCGGCGAAACTTTTTGGAGAATTTTTCTGGACCAAAAGATACCTGTTGGGCCAAAGAAGTACCAGAGGGGGCTCCGAGGGGAGCACAACCCACCTTGGCGCGCCTGGGGCCCAGGCGCGCCCTGGTGGGTTGTGCCCACCTCGACCGCCTCCCGCACCGCCTCTTTGCTCTATAAATACCCCGAAAATCCAAAAACCCTAGGGGAGTCGACGAAACACAATTCCAGCCGCCGCAAGTTCCAGAACCACCAGATCCAATCTAGACACCATCACGGAGGGGTTCATCATCCTCATTGGTGCCTCTCCGATGATGCGTGAGTAGTTCATTGTAGACCTACGGGTCCGTAGTTAGTAGCTAGATGGCTTCCTCCCTCTCTTTTGATTCTCAATACAATGGTCTCTTGAATATCTATTTGACGTAACTCTTTTTGCGGTGTGTTTGTTGGATTCCGATGAACTTTGAGTTTATGATCAGTTCTATTTTATCCATGAAAGTTATTTGAGTTTCTTTGATCTCTTATATGCATGATTACTTATAGCCTCGTATTTCTTCTTCGAATCTTTGGTTTAGTTAGGCCGACTAGATCGATTTTTCTTGCCATGGGAAGAGGTGCTTTGTGATAGGTTCGGTCGTGCGGTGTTCTTTCCGATTGACAGAAGGGGCAGCAAGACACGTATTGAATGTTGCTATTAAGGATAACAAGATGGGTTCTATTCCTACATGAATAGATCTTGTCTACATCATGTGATCGTTCTTATTGCATTACTCCGTTTCTCCGTGAACTTAATACACTGGATGCATGCTGGATAGCGGTTGATGTGCGGAGTAATAGTAGTAGATGCAGGCAGGAGTCGGTCTACTAATCTTGGACGTGATGCCTATATAATGATCATTGCCTGGATATCATCATAATTATTTGAAGTTCTATCAATTGCCCAACAGTAATTTGTTTACCTGCCGTATGCTATTTTTCTCGAGAGAAGCCACTAGTGAAATCTACGACCACTGGTCTATTCTTTATCATATTTGCTTTGCGATCTATTTTTATTTGCTTTTGTTTTCAGATCTATTATTCTAAAAACCCAAAAATACCTTGCTGCACTTTTTCTTTAATTGTTTTATTTTGCTTTATCGCGAGATCTATTTATCCAAAATCATACAAACCAATCTATCTTTTACCCGAGAGGGATTGACAACCCCTCTTACACGTCGGGTTGCAAGTATTCATTCTTTGTGTGCAGGTACCGTTTACATAGTGTTGCTTGGTTCTCCTACTAGTTTAATAACCTTGGTTTCATAACTGAGGGAAATACCTACCGAAGCTGTATTGCATCATCCCTTCCTCTTCGGGGAAATACTGACACGGATACGGGCCATCAAGAAAGGATTTTTGGCGCCGTTGCCGGGGAGGATCAAGTCAAGGTAGTCTCCCGTCAACTTGCAGATTTTTGGCGCCGTTGCCGGGGAGACATCATCAACATCTATCAGGTTCCTAATCACAAATCTCATCTCCTTGCAATTTACATTATTTGCCATTTGCCTCTCATTTTCATCTCCCCCACTTCCCAAATTTGCCATTTTATTCGCCTTCTTTTTCGTTCGCTTTTTTTCTTGTCAGATCTCTTGTTTGCTTATGTTGCCATGAGCCTCTATTTGCTTGCATCTTCGCTTGCTAAAAATCTATTGATATGGATCCACTTAAAGTTTTCTACTTGGGTCATCTTCGAACCATTTGTGTTCGTGCTGAAACCCCAACTAGTTTAGTTGAGGGAAAATCATTAGATGAGCATGCTCATTTTGTGCGTTATTGTTTGTATGAAAAAGGGAAGTTCTTATGGAATCAAATAAATTGTTTGCTATGCTATGCTTGGAATCTTTGTGAAATTTGTGATTTTACTTGTTGCTCTAAGAACCCTAGAAAACACCTTCCCTATCTATGTGAGTTTAATGACAATGAAATCTTATCTTCTTATTCCAAGGAAATTTATAGTTACTATGATATCGAACAAATTGAAGAATTTGTTGCTTTTAAGGGTGCTTATGAAGTTGCTTGTTTGATTGAAAAGTATGATATTACTCTCTACAAATCTGATTTTTTTTACATACTTAAGTATTGCTATGAAAATTATGCTCATAATGCCCATGTTAAAGAATTTATTGAGAGAATGTCCTCTGCTTTGGAAGAAAATAATGATATGCATGAAGCTATGGATAATTATGATTCTGTTGATTTTATTGAATTATCCCCTCTTGATGAACATGATGCTTGCGATTCTTGTGGCCTTGATGCCAATATTAATGATGCTTATGGAGATGAACTTGCTATAGTTCCTTATGTTAAACATGAAACTATTGCTATTGCACCCACACTTGATAGCCCCTTGAATGAAAAGCATGATTGCAATGATGTTATTATAAATTCTATTAATGACAATTGCGCTAACGATATGCAAAGCTACAAGCTTGGGGATGATAATTTTGTTATGACTACTACTTATTGCAATGATCATGATTGGGGTGATAATGATTCTTATGATCTTGAAAATTTATTTAAGCCTCAAGATGAATATGTTTGAGATGATATTGAAAGTGGGTTTGGAAGAGTGTCAACTTTAGGTAATAATGATCCCACTACTTTGGAGAATGATCAATCTTATGAAATTTTTGATAAAAGTGGGCTTAGAGAGGTCATGACTTTATTTGATGATAATCCCACTATTTTGGAAGAGTGTCAACTTTGCATGCATGTGGATCATGTAGAGAATATGTTATGTGATAGCTATATTATTGAATTCGAATATGATCCCACATGTAATTATTATGACAGAGGAAAATATGGTTGTAGAAATTTTCATGTTACTAAATTACCTCTCGTCATGTTGAGATTACTATTGTTTCTTTGTCCTTCCTTGCTTATGCTAGTTTTTGCTTGCCTTGATAATTTGTTTACTTATAAAATGCCTATGCATAGGAAGTATTTAGACTTAAATGTGTTCTTGACATGCTACATGATGCTCTCTTTGTGTTTCAATTATTATCTTTCATGTGAGCATCATTAAAATTATTATGCCTAGCTAAGGGCGTAAAACGATAGCGCTTGTTGGGAGGCAACCCAGTGAATAAAATTATTTTTGTCTTTTTTCTTTATGTTCTTGAGTGTTTGCACAATTATGCTACTGTTATGGTTGTGTTTTTTATGTTTTAATTAGTGTTTGGGCCAAGCAAAGTGTCGTGGTTTTGTCATGACAGATGCCCTTGTGAAAGGACTTAGGTGTGGAGCCACCGCGACGTAGGTTAGCTCGAAGGTGTTGAACGGGACCAAGGACACAAGGTTTACCCAGGTTCGGCCCCTCTCAACGAGGTAAAAGCCTACTCCTGCTTTTGTTGACTATAGCTTGGATATCGATTACAAGGGAGCAAAATCACCTCACTAGCTCTCGATCAATTGTTTCTTAAGTTAACCCGCCGCAGGGTCTCGCCTTTATATACACAGGTCAAGGCCCTGGGCTTACAAGAGTCCAAGCCGGATCACACAACATTACCAACTCGTTTTCTAAGTCACCTTGCCTTACAAAGCAAGTCACCATTATGGCGGTTCACCCTTTCCGAGTCATGATTACACCATCGGGTCTTGGGCCTCCAGCAAGCCCACCTTGTAAGCCGCCGCTAGTCTTCGCGGACCTTCTTGGGCCTTCTTCATGTTGAGTTGCCAACGATGTGACTCGGCGGCGGGTCACACCTCGGGATTATATCCCTAACATTAGGCCCTAGATTGATTTGAACTTGTTCATGTCCATCTTCATTGCTTGAGTTGGCGAATCGTCTTTCCAAAACTTAACCTGAAATAAACCACTGTAACCCGCCATGACGTCACGCGAATTAAATTCATAGAAAACCCATGACATCACAACGGATCTCTTGCATTAACTGGTCGTCCAAGAATCGAGGCGCCTGCACTGTTGAGATAATCATGTTGCCTCCTCGATTTCCGCGCATGCCATTTTACTGTTTCCTTATAAATAGGGATGGGGGTCCCTCTTTTCACTTTTTACCCCCGCCCTTCTCTCTCCTTCTTCCTCCTCGCATTGTCCGCTGCCGTCGGAGCTCCGCCGCTGTCGTTCCTCACCAACGACTCCAACCAGGCCACTGCATCAACCTGACTGTGACCAGAGATCGCGGCGCTCCTCCGCTCTTCAGTTAAGCATCTAGGTAAAGCTCTTTCCTTGACCTAGATCCACATTAGATTGATCCTGTTCATAGGGTTCGTCAGAGTTCGTCAAGTTCATGCAAGTTCATCACAGTTCATCCACCATGCCGCTTAGTTCAATCCATAAAACGATATTGAAACCTTGCGGTGGTAGTTTTGGTATTTGCTTCAAATCATAGATGCATCCCTTCTTCCTGAGATTCAATCTCCAGCCTATATGTTCTTCCACTGCCATGTTTTAGGTTCAGGAGTTATTTTTCATTTTTGAATCACCATAGATCCAAAATCATAGGCAGAAATCGTGAAACTTGTTTGTCCCATACTTAGGAAAATTTTCATGAATCCCAGATCTGTAGATAACTGCCTTGTTACTGTTGTTTAGGCGGCTCAAATAATACTTTTATAACCCGCCAACTTCCAGCCGGCTTGGTCATGAACTTGTAAACCGCCAGCATCCAACCAGCTTAATTTGTCAGCACTTGACCCGCCATATATCAATCACCTCACCAGATCAACATTCAATTTCCGCATGCTCCATAATAATGTTTTAGCTTTATGTGCATAACCTGCCTGCAATCATAAAATTGTCATTATAACCATTCAGGCGGTTAACCATCGTAATACTGATCCGCCGTACTTTTAACTTTCAGTCCACTGCTTTTAACCCACCAACCATGACTAGGACTCCCACTTCTTGCGACTGGGTCGCCTCCCAAGTCTTCGAACTCTCATTGCAGGAATATGTAGACATGGGGATTTTACCACCCAGAAATGCCATACACTGGCGGGCCCCTGGTTCTAAAACAACTCCAGAACCCCAAGAAGGCGATATCATGATTATTGCAGACCACCTCCTCCGCGGCTTTTCCCCACCCGGGTCAAAGTTTTTCCGCGATGCTCTGAATTTTTACCAACTCCATCCTCAAGATATTGGTCCCAACTCCATCTCCAACTTGTGCAATTTTCAAGTATTCTGCGAAGTGTACCTTGGAGAGGAGTCCACAGTTCACCTCTTCAAAGAATATTTTTATCTCAATCGTCAAACCGAGATGACTGACGGACCCAGCTTGGAACTTGGAGGAATTTCTATTTTGCGGCAGAGAGACATAGTTTTTCCTGAAGCCAAGCTGCCTAGTCACCCTAAGGATTGGAATTTTACTTGGTTCTATTGCAGAGACACTTCTCCGGCCGATGAAAATCATTTACCGGGTTATCGCCCCTTTCGGCTCAACACCCATAGCAAACTTCCAGACCGGTTAACCGCCGTAGAGCGCATTAAATATGCTGCCACCTTCTAAAAAATAAGGGCATTGGTAGCCAACGGCTTAACTGCAGTAGACCTAACCCGCTGCTGGGTTGCTTGGAGGATAATACCTTTGAGCCGGCGCATCAGCTTAATGTGTGAATTGATGACCCACAAGTATAGGGGATCTATCGTAGTCCTTTCGATAAGTAAGAGTGTCGAACCCAACGAGGAGCAGAAGGAAATGACAAGCGTTTTTCAGCAAGGTATTCTCTGCAAGCACTGAAATTATCAGTAACAGATAGTTTTGTGATAAGCTAATTCGTAACGGGTAACAAGTAACAAGTGTAACAAAGGTGCAGCTAGGTGGCCGAATCCTTTTTGTAGCAAAGGACAAGCCTGGACTAACTCTTATATAGAGCAAAGCGCTCCCGAGGACACATGGGAATTATTGTCAAGTTAGTTTTCATCATGCTCATATGATTCGCGTTCGTTACTTTGATAATTTGATATGTGGGTGGACTGGTGCTTGGGTGCTGTCCTTACTTGGACAAGCCTCCCACTTATGATTAACCCCTCTCGCAAGCATCCGCAACTACGAAAGAAGAATTAAGATAAATCTAACCATAGCATGAAACATGTGGATCCAAATCGGCCCCTTATGAAGCAACGCATAAACTAGGGTTTAAGCTTCTGTCACTCTAGCAACCCATCATCTACTTATTACTTCCCAATGCCTTCCCCTAGGCCCAAACAATGGTGAAGTGTCATGTAGTCGACGTTCACATAACACCACTAGAGGAAAGACAACATACATCTCATCAAAATATCGAACGAATACCAAATTCACATGATTACTTATAACAAGACTTCTCCCATGTCCTCAGGAACAAACGTAACTACTCACAAAGCATATTCATGTTCATAATCAAAGGAGTAATAAATATCATTAAGGATCTGAACATATGATCTTCCACCGAATAAACCAACTAGCATCAACTACAAGGAGTAATGAACACTACTAGCAACCTACAGGTACCAATCTGAGGTTTTGAGGCAAAGATCGGATACAAGAGATGAACTAGGGTTTGAGAGGAGATGGTGCTGGTGAAGATGTTGATGGAGATTGACCCCCTCTCGATGAGAGGATCGTTGGTGATGACGATGACGATGATTTCCCCCTCCGGGAGGGAAGTTTCCCTGGCAGAACAGCTTCGCCGGAGCCCTAGATTGGTTCTGCCCAAGTTTCGCCTCGAGACGGCGGCGCTTCGTCCCGAAAGCTCCCTTCTGATTTTTTTCCAGGTCAAAACACATCATATAGTAGAGGATGGGCACCGGAGGCCTGCCATTGGGCCCACAAGCCACATGGGTGCGCCCAGGGGGGTAGGACGCGCCCCCAGGCTTGTGACCTCCTGGTGGGTCCCCTCTGGTATTTTCTTCACCCAATATTTTTTATATATTCCAAAATAATTCTTCGCAAATTTTCAGGACTTTTGGAGTTGTGCAGAATAGGTCTCTCAGATTTGCTCCTTTTCCAGTCTAGAATTCCAGCTGCCGGCATTCTCCCTCTTCATGTAAACCTTGTAAAATAAGAGAGAAAAGGCATAAGTATTGTACCAAAATAGGTAATAACAGCCGATAATGCAATAAATATCAATATAAAAGCATGGTGCAAAATGGACGTATCAACTCCCCCAAGCTTAGACCTCGCTTGTCCTCAAGCGAAAGCCGAAATCGATAATCATGTCCACATGTTTAGAGATAGAGGTGTCGATAAAATAAAATACGGACATGAAGGCATCATGATCATCTTTAGAACAACAACAAATATTGTCATATAATTTCTATGCTAGAGTAAGATTCATTCACAAGGTAAAGTATGAATCAGAAACTTTATTGAAAACTAACAAACTATGATCTCAGTCATTGAAGCAATTGCAATTTATTATAATATCGGAAAGAGTCAATATAAGAGCTTTTCAGCAAGTTCACATACTCAACTATCATTTAGTCTTTCATACTTGTAACACTCACGCGATACTTATGAGTTCAAAGCCTCAGTCGGACACAGAGAAAGATAGGGGCTTATAGTTTCGCCTCCCAACATTTTACCTCAAGGGTAATGTCAACAATAATACTTTATGATAACCTACATCCAAGTGGATATATAAATCTGGATCTTTCCCAACATATAGTGCTTGCCAAGAAGAAAAAGTGTAAAAAGGAAAGGTGAAGATCGCCATGACTCTTGTATAAAGGTAGAAGGTAAAAGTAAAAGATAGGCCCTTCGCAGAGGGAAGCAGAGGTTGTCATGCGCTTTTATGGTTGGATGCACAAAATCTTAATGCAAAAGAACATCACTTTATATTGCTGCTTGTGATAAAGAACTTTATTATGCAGTCCGTCGCTTTTATTTCTTCCATATCACAAGTTCGTATAAAGCTTATTTTCTTCACACTAATAGATCATACATATTTAGAGAGCAATTTTTATTGCTTGCACCGATGACAACTTACTTGAAGGATCTTACTCAATCCATAGGTAGGTATGGTGGACTCTCATGGCAAAACTGGGTTAAGGGATGTTTGGATGCACAAGTAGTATCTCTACTTGGTGCAAAGGATTTGGCTAGCATAACAGGGAAAAGCAAGCTCAACATGTTGGAAGATCCATGACAATATAACTTCTATTCAGATATAGGAAAACATAACCCATTATGTTGTCTTCCTTGTCCAACCTCAACCTTTTAGCATGTCATATTTTAATGAGTGCTCACAATAACAAAAGATGTCCAAGATAGTATATTTATATGTGAGACCTCTCTTTCTTTATTACTTCCTATTAATTGCAACAATGACCAAAACTATGTTTGCCAACTCTCAACAACTTTTATTCATCATACTTTTTATGTGTGAAGTCATTACTCTCCATAAGATCATTGTATGATCTTTTTATTTATTTATTCTTTTTCTTTTTCTCAAGATCATAGCAAGAAAGCAAAGCCCTTAACTCAAAACTAATCTTTATTATATAACTCTCGGACTCGATTACATAGAGGAAACACAAAGCAAAACTCAAGGCTCGATCATACTAAAAACTTTATACTACTAAACCGAGATATAACCAAAAGGATCGAACTAAGAAAAACGATAAAAGTAAAGGTGTGATGGTGATACGATACAGGGGCACCTCCCCCAAGCTTGGCACAAGCCAAGGGGAGTGCCCATACCCATGTATTTAGATCTCTTTCTTCGGAGGTGGTGATGACGGGGTTGTTGATGTTGTAGGCTTGTCCTCCATCTTCCAGGACATAGGTTCACCATCGTGAAAAGATGAACAAGTCTCCGGAATCCTCAAATCTGCAGCCAAACTCATCCTCTTAAATCTGTATTCATACTCACAGTTTTGGTTTTACAGGTCATAGATCTAGGCTTGGAGGTGCTCGATTTTCTCATGAAGCTTGAAGATGGCCTCCCCAATGTTCTTGGCATCCAACTTGTGATCGTGGGTAAATTCAGCGATCATCAAGTGATTGGCGTTGAGTCCATGCTCCACCATCCCTTGGCACTTGAAGACTTGCTGCTCCATTACTTCGAGCCTTGCCTCCACGCTTCCGGTCTTCTTTGGCCCTTCAACATAACGGATGTGCAGCACCCCCTCACGCATCTCAATGGTTTCAGGGTGTTGCAGCACCTCCGCGAGGTAAGGGTTGATGACCTTCTCGAAAAACTTGTCCTTGGGGGCGCTTGGAGACATCATGGTGATCTGGATCTGTCAGAAAAAATAGCTCGAAACAAGAACAGGAGATATTGCCGTGGTACGGTGGTCAAAACCTTCGGGAGATTATATAATGAATTTTTACCGAGCAAAAGGAGTATTCCACAAGAAAACAGAGTACGGAGGGCACACGAGGTGGCCACAAGCCACAGGGGCGTGCCCAGGGGGTAGGACGCACCCTCCAGGCTTGTCGCTTCCTCGTGCACTCTTCGGACTACTTTTAATTTTCCTAATTTTTTGAATATTCCAAAACAGAGAAAATTTGCCATTGGAAAAGTTTTGGAGTCGGTTTACTTACCGTACCACATACCTATTCCTTTTCGGAGTCTGAAACGTTCTGGAAAGTCTCCCTTATGTACTCCTCCGGTGTTATGGTATTAATAATATTTGTCTCAACATTTATGGGAGTACCTGAGATATAATGTTTGATTCCCTGCCCGTTTACCACCTTCGGGTTATTGCCTTCGGCGTTGTTAATCTTGATGGCATCGGAACGATAAACTTCCTCGACAATGTAAGGCCCTTCCCATTTAGAGAGAAGTTTCCCTGCAAAAAATCTTAAACGAGAATTGTATAGCAAGACAAGGTCACCTACATTAAATTCACGCTTTTGTATCCTTTTGTCATGCCACCTTTTAACTTTTTCTTTAAACAACTTAGCATTCTCATAGGCCTGGGTTCTCCATTCATCAAGTGAGCTAATGTCAAATAACCTCTTCTCACCGGCAAGTTTGAAATCATAGTTGAGCTCTTTAATTGCCCAATAAGCTTTATGTTCTAGTTCAAGAGGGAAGTGACATGCTTTTCCATAAACCATTTTATATGGAGACATACCCATAGGGTTTTTATAAGCAGTTCTATAGGCCCATAATGCATCATCAAGTTTCTTAGACCAATTCTTTCTAGATCTATTAAAAGTCTTTTGCAGGATCAATTTAATTTCTCTATTGCTCAATTCTACTTGACCACTAGACTGAGGATGATAAGGAGATGCAATTCTATGGTTGACATCATATTTAGCAAGCAATTTACGGAAAGCACCATGAATAAAGTGTGAACTACCATCGGTCATCAAATATCTAGGGACTCCAAACCTCAGAAAAATAACTTCTTTAAGCATCTTAATAGAAGTGTTATGATCAACACTACTAGTTGGAATAGCTTCTACCCACTTAGTAACATAATCAACGGCAACTAAAATATGTGTATACCCATTAGAGGAAGGAAAAGGTCCCATATAATCAAAGCCCCAAACATCAAATGGTTCAATAACAAGTGAATAATTCATAGGCATTTCCTGACGTCTACTAATATTACCAATTCTCTGGCATTCATCACAAGACAAGACATACTTATGAGCATCTTTGAAGAGAGTATGCCAATAAAAACCGGATTGTAATACCTTGTGTGCAGTTCTATCTCCAGCATGGTGTCCTGCGTAGGCCTCGGAGTGACACTTACGTAGGATTTGTTCCTGTTCATGCTCAGGTACACAACGTCTAATGACACCATCTACTCCTTCTTTATAAAGGTGTGGGTCATCCCAAAAGTAATGTCTTAAATCATAGAAAAACTTTTTCTTTTGCTGGTATGTGAAGCTAGGTGGTATAAATTTAGCAACAATGTAATTAGCATAATCAGCATACCAGGGAGCATTACGAGAAGCATTTATGACAGCTAATTGTTCATCAGGAAAGCTATCATCAATAGGTAGTGGGTCATCAAGAACATTCTCTAACCTAAACAAGTTATCTGCTACAGGGTTCTCAGCACCCTTTCTATCAATAATATGCAAATCAAATTCTTGCGGCAGGAGAACCCATCTACTAAGTCTAGGCTTAGCATCTTTCTTTTCCATAAGGTATTTAATAGCAGCATTGTCAGTGTGAACAGTTACTTTGGAATCAACAATATAGGATCTGAACTTGTCACAAGCAAAGACAACTGCTAAAAATTCTTTTTCAGTAGTAGCATAATTTATTTGAGCATTGTCTAGAGTTTTACTAGCATAATGGATAACATTCAACTTCTTATCAACTCTTTGTCCTAGAACAACACCAACAGCATAATCACTAGCATCACACATAATTTCAAAGGGTAGGTTCCAATCAGGTGGTTGAATGATAGGTGCAGAAATCAACGCTTTCTTAAGTATTTCAAATGCTTCTACACAATCATCATAAAAAATAAAAGGAACATCTTTTTGCAAGAGATTAGTGAGAGGCCTAGAAATTTTAGAGAAGTCTTTAATAAACCTCCTACAGAAACCAGCATGACCAAGGAAACTTCTTATACCTTTGATATCTTTAGGACACGGCATTTTTTCAATAGCATCAACTTTAGCTTTATCAACTTCAATACCTCTTTTGGAGATTTTATGTCCCAAGACAATACCTTCACTAACAATAAAGTGGCACTTCTCCCAATTCAAGACAATATTAGTTTCTTCACATCTCTGAAAAACTCGATCAAGGTTGCTTAAGCAATCATCAAAAGAAGTTCTGTAAATGGAGAAATCATCCATGAAAACCTCAACAATCTTTTCACAAAAGTCAGAGAATATAGCAGTCATACATCTTTGAAAGGTAGCAGGTGCATTGCATAAACCAAAAGGCATATGTCTATAAGCAAAGGTACCGAAAGGGCAAGTAAAAGTAGTCTTTTCTTGATCTTCTTTTGACACAGGTATTTGAGAAAAACCAGAATAACCATCTAGAAAGCAGAAGTGTGTATGTTTTGATAGTCTTTCTAGCATTTGATCAATAAAGGGTAGAGGATAATGATCTTTCCTAGTATCTTTATTCAACTTTCTAAAATCAATAACCATTCTATAACCTGTAACAATTCTTTGTGGAATCAATTCATTCTTATCATTAGGAACAACGGTAATACCTCCCTTCTTAGGGACACAATGAATAGGACTTACCCATCTACTATCAGCAATAGGATAGATTATACCTGCTTCCAGAAGCTTTAGTATTTCGTTTCTTACCACTTCCTTCATCTTCGGATTTAACCGTCGTTGGTGATCAACAACTGGTTTAGCATCAGGTTCCATATTAATTTTGTGCTGACATGGAGTGGGACTAATGCCCTTAAGATCATCAAGAGTATATCCAATAGCAGCACGGTGCTTCCTCGGAGTTTTCAATAATTTCTTTTCTTCATGCTCTGAAAGGTTAGCACTAATAATAACAGGATATATCTTCTTTTCATCAAGATAGGCATATTTTAGAGTATCAGGTAATTGTTTAAGCTCAAACATGGGATCACCCTTGGGTGGAGGAGGATCCCCAAGAATCTCAACAGGCAAGTTGTGTTTCAAAATAGGCATTTGGTTAAAGAATATTTCATCTAATTCCTTCCTTTCATTCATAAACATATCATTTTCATGGTCCAGCAGATATTGTTCTAAAGGATCAGTAGGAGGCATAGCAATAGAAGCAAGACCAATTATTTCATCTGTACTAGGCAATTCTTTGTCATGGGGTTGTCTACGAAATTTGGAGAAATTAAACTCATGAGACACATCCCCAAAACTTACAGTAACAGTTTCTTTCTCACAATCTATCTTAGCATTAATAGTGTTCAAGAAAGGCCTACCAAATATAATGGGACAAAAATCATCTTATGGGGAAACAAGAACAAGAAAATCAGTAGGGTATTTTACTTTCCCACACAAGACTTCAACATCTCTAATAATCCCAATTGGTGATATAGTATCTCTATTAGCAAGCTTGATAGTAACATCAATATCTTCTATTTCAGCAGGTGCAATATCATTCATAATTTCTTGATATAAAGTAAAGGGAATTGCACTCACACTAGCACCCACATCACATAAGCCATGATAACAATGATCTCCTATTTTAACAGAAACAACAGGCATGCCAACAACAGGTCTATATTTATCTTTATCATCGGGTCTGGCAATTCTAGCAGCCTCATCACAGAAATAAATAACATGCCCATCAATATTATCGACCAAGAGATCTTTAACCATAGCAATACTAGGTTCAACTTTAATTTGTTCAGGGGGTGTAGGTTTTCTAGTATAACTCTTTTGAACTACAACTGCAGCTTTAACATGTTCCTTTATTCTAACAGGGAAAGGTGGTTTCTCAATATAAGCAGTAGGAACAATAGGATCAACATTATAAGTAATGGTTTCTTCTTCAACTTTATTAGGTTCTACTACTTTCACTTCAATGGGAGGATGATATTTAAACCACTTCTCCTTAGGGAGATCAACATGAGTAGCAAATAATTCACAAAAGGAAGCTACTATCTTAGAGTCAAGTCCATATTTAGTGCTAAATTCACGAAAAGCATCGGTATCCATAAAAGATTTAACACAGTCAAACTTAAGGTTTATATCTGACTCCTTACCTTTGTCGAGTTCTCAGTCTTTAGAGTTGCATTTAATTATTTCCAATAAATTCCATTTGAATTCAATAGTCTTCTTCATAAAAGAACCAGTACAAGAAGTATCAAGCATGGATTGATCATTATGAGAAAGCCGAGCATAAAAATTCTGAATAATAATTTCTCTTGAGAGCTCATGATTGGGGCATGAATATAACATTGACTTAAGCCTTCCCCAAGCTTGAGCGATACTTTCTCCTTCACGAGGACAAAAATTATAAATATAATTCCGATCACGATGAACTAGATGCATAGGATAAAACTTCTGATGAAATTCCAATTTCAATCGGTTGTAATTCCAAGACCCAATATCATCGCATAGCCTATACCATGTCAATGCCTTATCCTTCAAAGATAAAGGGAAGACCGTCTTCTTGACTTCATCCTCGGGCAAACCTGCAAGCTTAAATAATCCACAAACTTCATCCACATAGATTAGATGCATATCAGGATGTAATGTTCCATCTCCTGCATAAGGATTAGCTAGCAGTTTCTCTATCATACCCGAAGGAATTTCATAATAAATATTTTCAGTAGGTTCAGTAGGTTGAGGGGCAACTCTTTGATCTTCCGGTCGGGGTGAAGATACCCTGAACAAACCCCTCAAAGGATTATTTTCCATAGCAACAAGTGACACTAAATTTCAGCACACTATATAAATGTTTCCTTACCAAATTCCACTTACCAAAGGCGCTTCACTCCCTGGCAACGACGCCAGAAAAGAGTCTTGATGACCCACAAGTATAGGGGATCTATCTTAGTCCTTTCGATAAGTAAGAGTGTCGAACCCAACGAGGAGCAGAAGGAAATGACAAGCGGTTTTCAGCAAGGTATTCTCTGCAAGCACTGAAATTATCGGTAACAGATAGTTTTGTGATAATATAATTCGAAACGGGTAACAAGTAACAAGTGTAACAAAGGTGCAGCTAGGTGGCCCAATCATTTTTGTAGCAAAGGACAAGCCTGGACAAACTCTTATATAGAGCAAAGCGCTCCAGAGGACACATGGGAATTATTGTCAAGTTAGTTTTAATCATGCTCATATGATTCGCGTTCGTTACTTTGATAATTTGATATGTGGGTGGACCGGTGCTTGGGTGCTGTCCTTACTTGGACAAGCCTCCCACTTAGGATTAACCCCTCTCACAAGCATCCGCAACTATGAAAGAAGAATTAAGATAAATCTAACCATAGCATGAAACATGTGTGGATCCAAATCAGCCCCTTACGAAGCAACGGATAAACTAGGGTTTAAGCTTCTGTCACTCTAGCAACCCACCATCTACTTATTACTTCCCAATGCCTTCCCCTAGGCCCAAAAAATGGTGAAGTGTCATGTAGTCGATGTTCACATAACACCACTAGAGGAAAGACAACATACATCTCATCAAAATATCGAACGAATACCAAATTCGCATGATTACTTATAACAAGACTTCTCCCATGTCCTCAGGAACAACCGTAACTACTCACAAAGCATATTCATGTTCATAATCAGAGGAGTGATAAATATCATTAAGGATCTGAACATATGATCTTCCACCGAATAAACCAACTAGCATCAACTACAAGGAGTAATCAACACTACTAGCGACCTACATGTACCAATCTGAGGTTTTGAGGCAAAGATCAGATACAAGAGATGAACTAGGGTTTGAGAGGAGATGGTGCTGGTGAAGATGTTGATGGAGATTGACCCCCTCTCGATGAGAGGATCGTTGGTGATGATGATGATGATGATTTTCCCCTCCGGGAGGGAAGTTTCCCCGGCAGAACAGCTCCGCCGGAGCCCTAGATTGGTTCTGCCCAAGTTCTGCCTCGAGACGGCGGTGCTTCATCCCAAAAGCTCTCTTCTAATTTTTTCCAGGTCAAAACACATCATATAGCAGAAGATGGGCACCGGAGGCCTGCCAGGGGGCCTACAAGCCACAGGGGCGCACCCCCTAGGCTTGTGACCTTCTAGTGGGTCCCCTCTGGTATTTTCTTCGCCCAATATTTTTTATATATTCTAAAATAATTCTCCGTAAATATTTAGGATTTTTGGAGTTGTGCAGAATAGGTCTCTCAGATTTGCTCCTTTTCCAGTCCAGAATTCCAGCTGCCGGCATTCTCCCTCTTCATGTAAACCTTGTAAACTAAGAGAGAAAAGGCATAAGTATTGTACCGAAATAGGTAATAACAGCCCATAATGCAATAAATATCAATATAAAAGCATGGTGCAAAATGGACGTATAATGAATACACTTGAGATACCAAAGATCCGCAGCGTTTTAATCAGACATCCTTGAGTGACAAGGATATCAACGATGTAGTTAAAACACTGCTTCGGGAGCCCATGGACAACTGTCACAAAGTGGGACTGAGCCCTTTCTGCAAACTCAATCCACCTCCGGCTGTAAGTATTTTATACCACCTTTCCTTTTGCTTGTTTTACTTCTTGTATAGCATATTCCTTACTTTTCCTGTCTACGTGTAAACAGGCCAACTCTCCTTTTTGGAAGAAAAGACTGCCTGCTGCTGCCCCAACCAAGAAGCCCAAGACAAAAACCCGAGGTTCGGGTCGTCCCAAGAAACCATCCGCTGAAGAGCTGCTCAAGCTTGATGATGAGTCAGAGGTAGAACTTGACTCCCTTGGTCGTCTTTTTATGCAACTTATTGACGCCGACTCTTCTCAAGACGATGCAGAAACAAGTCAAGCTGATGTAGCAGAGGTAATCCCTGTCTCCTCTGACTCAGAACCCTTGGCAAGACAGAAAACTCGGCGGGTCATCCGGAAGGTGAAATTTTCTCATCCTCTTGCTTACTTGGATCCCAACTTTCTTTTGAAGAAACAACAACACGAAGCAAGGCGTCCGACCCAGAGCAGCGGTTCTCACGATCTTATCTCCGGCTTACCGAATACGCCTGTTCCTCGCAAGTGTCAACATGAGGTGCCACATGATCCAGACGCTCTCTATCCATTAGTCAGCTTCATACATCAGCCTCTTAATCCTTCTAACTCAAATTATCAGAAGACATCTCCATCATCTGGCGACTCTACCGGAACCCAGATGCCTGTCTCCAAAGTTGCTCAAGGGTAAGTATTTTGCATTTGTTTATCAATGACTTGTAACGATATACTCATATACTTTGTATCTGTGTTGCCAAAGCAAGCAAGAAACAAAAACTGGGCGGGTCTGCAATGGATCCCAAAAATGCTGAACCAGAGAAACAGTCTGCAGATATTTCTGAGGACCACAATCACGACCCGGAAAAGCACATTGATGACCCACCACTATCAGTCGATGCCACCATCCCTGAGCAAATAGATGCTGAATTTAACCTGGCGGCCAGCCATGACCCGCCGAGCCCTAAGCCGCCGACTCCGAAGCCAGCTGAAGAGATCCCTCTTGAGAAGGACTCTGATGATGTAACCATCACTGGGACGGCTTACACTGCGCCAAGGGCTTCCACTGTGCTAGCCAAGCATGTTACCAAGGAAGAATCTCCTTCCTTGTACAAAGGCAAGGCGAAGCTGGATCTGGAAACTTATGCTGCCCTCAGTGCAAGTGACATCCACGCCAGTTATCTGAACCGCCTTCATACTAGCCGTGATCTGGAAGCCGGCCTAGTGAACCTTATGAAGGAACGCTATGAGGTATGTTGCTAACCCCTTTCCATATGCATTTATATAGCCACCAAGTCTAGAGTATAGGAAAATATTGAGTATGATGTAGACTTGATAAATATGTCCAAACTGTAGCCTCTCAGGGCCGGCCTATCTTATCAAGATGAGCCGGGTCTTCAAATATCAATCTTGAATGAACCTTGTACAGCTTGTCAATCATTAATTTATAGTAACAAGATGAATCACATTGATAATTAGCTCTAAGATCCAAACATGTAGCCCCCAAGGGCCGGCTTAACTTATCAAAGTGAGCTGGGACTTATGATCACTTCAGAAATCCAAACATGTAGCCCCCAAAGGCCGGCTTAACTGCAACAAAGTGAACCGGGTCCTTATGAAATTGAAATGACCTACATTAGCCCCCAAGTGCCAAGTATATTGCTTGCAATGTGCTTGGGACTTCAATTAATCTGCATCACAAAAAACCTATCTCCTTATGTTGTAACCATTGTCTCATTGTTGTCTTTCAGGCAGAACTGAAAATGACGGAGTCACAAGTAGGCGGCTTAAGGAATAACATAAAAATGCAGCAAGCAGAGACTTCCAAAGCCAAATCAGAGCTGAAGACCTCCTTGGAGGAGATTGAAAAGCTTAAAGCAGACTTTGCTGTTGAGAGAACCGCCTGGGAAACTGACAAGGTTGCTCTCACTAAAAGGGCCGAAGGTGCTGAAGCTGCTCTTAAGCCGGTAACTGAAGAGTTATCCGGCTTAAAACAACACATTATTCAAATGACAACCGCCATCTTCGGTAAGTATAACATGCATCCAAATCCGGTAACCCGTCTGGTTTCTCATATATATGCAGTGCTAAGGCGACTCTTATATAACCTCTTAACAGGCCCCAGGAGTGCCAACCTTGGTCAAGACATGCTATTGAAGGTAAATGCCATTTATTCTTTAACAGAGCAGTTATATAGTGGCACTCTCCATAGTCTTGTGACCTTAGGAGGGAACAGAAAGCCGCCAAGTCAAATCAAGACTGTTCTAGATCATCTCTCTATGGTCCAGAGCCAGATTGAAGAACAAAGATTATCCTCTGCCCGATCTGGGGCCATCATTGCTCTAGGCCGGGCCAAAGCATGGCAATCTGAGCTCGACCCGGAGGAAATAGCCACCGGCTGTCCTGAATTCAAGGATGACCAGACACCGTTTGAAGAGAAGGACTTCAATAACTGCGTCCGGGAGATGCGGCCTATGGCCTGTAAGCTTGTCGAAGAGCTAAATTTGAACAAATATACTACGGCTTACGACGGCAACAATCAGAAGATTAAGCCTCCAGCTCATGATGTTGTCAATCTCATTCCTCCTCAGCGTAAGCACATCTTCGCCCCTGACGTTGATCATTCTATTATACTTAATGATGAAGCCACTTTTGAAGCTTTAACCGGCATCGACTGGACAACAGGTGATCTTCAGATGATCGACGAGGAAGAACCGGCGCAGGATGATCCACAATCCTCAAGACGGCCAGAAGAAAGCTAATCATAGCGATGATGATCCAGGCGGCTCTCAGTGTAGGAGATATGCCCTAGAGGCAATAATAAATGTTATTATTTATCTCCATGCTCATAATTAGGTTTATGTTCCATGCTATAACTGCTATGGTTCTCGAGTCTACAATAACCACGAGGCTCGGAGGAAGACTCATATGCACGTGTGGAATAATAAACGGTAAAATGTATTCCTAGTCTAGCCTCTAAGACTAGCTCAAGTGTTGCATGATGGTCCTGTTTTCCTGATCATGGGCATGTCTATGCCAGCAACTTTGAGGGCACAATGTTAGAAGAACATTTGTGTTGAATCGACCCGAATTGATGTTATGCTATGAGATACATTCGTCACAAGTTAATGGTTAATAACACAGAGATGGTTAACGTTTGCATGATTCCTTAGACCATGAGAGTATCGGGTTTCTTCATGCTTGCTTCATGAACTTTGGGGTTTGTTAAACGTCATCCGTAAATGGGTGGCTATTACGGCGGCTTACGGGTTCATGGAAAAGTGTGTCAAGTAACTTGATAGCTCAAGATTGGGATTTGCTCCTCCGGCGATGGAGAGATATCTCTAGGCCCTCTCGGTGTTACGGTATCCATCATCGTCTGGCCAGACACAATGTGATTTGATCACAGGGATGCCGGAACGCGGTAACGAGAAAAGAGAACAATACCAGTAACGAGGTAACTAGCATAGTGGACAAGTTGTTGATCCACGGGAATGCCAACATGTCTCACCTTAGGTATTTGTAACATATCACGAAACAACAGGAGTAGGACACGGCAATTGGAGGTTCACTCGAATATTCATTCGTGTGGGTATAGGGGTCAATATGGGTGTCCACGGCTCCGATGTTGATCATTGATCGGAAGGGGTTCCGTGTCATGTCTATACTTCACCGAACCTATAGGGTCACACGCATAAGGGTCATCTATCTGCTGAATACTAAACAGCAAGTCTGAGAGAAAATCACCGAAAAAGTTTCGGACAGCGGAAAAGTTCCGCAGAGAGAGGTCACCGGATGAGTTCCGGTGAAACTGAAAAGTTGTTTCAGAGGATACCATAAAGTCAAATTGGTTTCGGCACATGCCCGATAATTCTTGGAGGGTGCCAGAATCATTCTGGAAACTTTTGGGAATTTTCTGGAAGAAAAACCGGAAATGTTCCGGAGCTGCCGGAACCACTTCAGATGCTTTTCGCAGATGAAAATCACTAATCTGGAATTGTTCCAGAACGCATTGAAAATTATTTTAGTGGGTACTGGAAATGTTCTAAGCCCACATAAATATTTTCAGTTCGAACGGACGCTGAAAAATGTCGTCGTGAATAGTGAAAGTGCTTTTTGGGTGGCTTCTTGGAGAAGCCACCTTGAGGGTCCTTTGGTATTTTTCCCCTTGGCTTCTTGGAGAAGCCACCCTTGGGCTTGGCCTATAAATAGGGGTGGAGGGGGCTGCCTAAAGACTCATCCCTTCTCACATACAAGTGCCATACAATGATCTGGCTTCTCTCTCCCTCCCATGAAAAGAGTTTCGTAGAGCCGAAAGGCTGTCTGGGTTCCGGTGGGAACTAGTTCTGGACGGCGAAGCCCTGCCGGATAGATGACACCGTATGTGTGCAACTCTGTAGAGAGTTCGTAGTTTCGATCTTATTGCCCGAGGGGCTGTTCGTGAGTGCCTCCCGAAGGGCTGTCCAAGTGACGGTCCAAGTTCTGTGAGTCCTCCCGAAGGGCTGTCCGAGTGACCGTTCGAGTTTCGAAGGTCCTCCCGAAGGGCTGTCCGCGACACCGTCCAGGGGACTGTTCGACCGCCTCCCGGAGGGCTGTCGGAAGGGAAGACGAGGGTATACATCCTCGCGGTTGGGAGGTTGTAAATCCTAGCTGCGGGGATCTGCACCGCCGATCGTCATCGACTCTACTTCCGCTGCGCTACGAGTCGGTAACGAAAAGATCAAACCTTGTATGCAGTCTCCATAGTGGTCCTAGGCTAGTGCGTAGGTTGGAAATTTTTTGTTTTCTGCTGCGTTTCCCTACACTCAGGCCGGCTTACAGGAGTGCAGCTCCAAAAACATTTGAAGTTAAAAACTTTTCTGGGCTCAAAACAAAGCCTTGTAATAGGATAGTTGAAAACAATGATCTGCCATGTCATGCCTTCGTGCATGTTAATCTTTGTCTTTTGAGCCGCCAGTTTAATCTTTATGACCTACCTGATGCGATCATACATATGAGCCATACCAGTACTCTTATTTCCATTTAAAGTTTTGCATGTCCAGCACAAAGTTTAAACAACATATGTCCTGGCGACTTAATTAAGGTCAAAAGCCAGGGCGGGTGACAACCCAAACATATATAGCCTTATACGATTACTGAAAAGACTAGAATCAAGGCCATTCAAGCCGAAATATACTGGTGACTTAAAGTCCAAAGCCAGGGCGGGTTACCAAACCCGAAGACCCATATGACAGTTGAAAACATACCTGTAGAGCCGAATCATGCCGGCGGCTTAAAACATCAACAGCCAGTGCGGGTAACAACCCAAAGACTTACAGCCTTATAATCTCAGGTATTCAAACCAAATATACTGGTGACTTAAAGTCCAAATCCAGGGCGGGTTACCAAACCCGAATATACTCAAACATGAGCAGCATAACCCGGAGCCTCATGACCCGGGTAGTCAAAATATGCATAGAAGAAAAATTCAAGAGCAAAAAAATATCTGAAAGATAAAAAAACAGAGACTGTTTAAATCGCAAAAATTAAGCCGGCTTTTCAAAGGCACGGCTTAAAAAGTTGGCACACAGGCCTCAAGTTTGCTTTCAAGGCCGCAAAAGCCGTGGTTTATCCTAGCTCACTATAAGCCGACTCTCTCGTGACACAAAACCATCGTTTTAACCTTGGCAAATTCAGGGTCTTTAAGAAGATTGACTTGCCAAGAGTTTGACGGGTCACATAGCGGAGTAGCAAGTTGCAAACAAGCAGGATGAAACCATAATTTGGCATCTCAGGCCGGGTCAAAAGGGTATGAAAGCTAAACCCGGTGGGTTGGAAGCCCCCAGATGACCTTATGATTAATTAATAAAGACTCAGATACTCAGAAATGAAACTACAGAGGCCCTGAATTTTTCAGGGATGCCGGCTTTATTATATTAATCATAAAAAGGTATATACACATCAACCAAAGTATGTACAAAGAGAAGAGCCGGTGGCTCAAGTATAGTAAGGTCGGAGATGAGAAATGTTCCACGGCCTATTGGTCTCCTGTTCAGAGGTGTGTGACTTCTTGTCCTCACGTAGATCAATGAGATAATATGAGCCATTGTTGAGGTTCTTACTGGCCACAAAAGGCCCTTCCCAAGGTGGAGACAACTTATGCATGTCAGTTTGATCTTGAATCAGCCGGAGCACCAAGTCGCCCTCTTGAAACGGCGCTATTTTTTCTATCCAGTGTTGGTATTAGCTACAAGATCTGACCCGCCATCGGGTTGTCTACGCTTACCACCGTTACCCTGGTTGTTACCATTATGCCCTGTCACGTTCTGCTGCTGACCCTTACCATTGCCACCCTTCTTTCCCTTGTTGGATTTTTCATCATCAGATCTGGGATCCTTGGTGGTGTCAAAGTCGGCATAGTTAATGAGAGCCGCCATGAGCTCTCCCATGTCATTACAATGACGCTTAAACCACCCAAGCTTTTGCTTAAGGGGGAGGGGGGTAAAATGACAGTTCTTCTCCAAGACCAGAACCGCCTGACCCGCTGCAATACTATCTGACAAGTGCATAATAGCTGAGACCTGCCGGACCCAATGGTGAGCCGACTCATCCTCACGCTGTACACAGTTATCAAGATCAATAATTGTTAAGGGCTGCTTGCATGTTCCCTTAAAATTCTGGATGAACCGTGCTTTCAACTCTGCCCATGAATTGATGGAGTTGGCGGGTAATCCTTTTAACCAGGTCCGAGCCGGCCCATCCAACATCATAGTAAAGTACTTAGCACACACAACATCATTGACATCCATCATCTCCATGGCTAACTCATAACTCTCAATCCAGGCCTCAGGGAGGAGATCCGCTGTATAGTTAGCCACCTTGCCAGGACCCTTAAAATTCTTAGGCAATCGTTCATTACGTAAGGCTGGTACTAAACAAGGCACTCCAACAGATCTGGAAATTATACCATCTCCTACTGACGTCGAAGGGGTCACTGGAGGCTGCTGATAAGCCCCCAGCTGAGCCGCCGCTGCGGCCTCCGCCTCTCGGCGTGCTGTGGCATCATCCACAATCGCCTGAGCATGAGTAAGGGGCGGGTTATTCCCACGGGGCGGGTCATCTTGATTTGGCCGACGTCATCACTCGCTACTAGAAACCTCCGGTGACTCAATGCGCCGGCTGTAACTGCGGCTTGGGAGGGGCGTCGAATGCACCCTCTCACGACTATGTGTATATTTCTCTTGCTGTGCAACTGCTGTTCGCAAAAGCTCAATTGCGTTCCGCGCCTCAGCTACAAAAGGTGTCTCATCTGTGATAGGGATTGCATTGAGCCGGGTGGCCGCCGCTATCATGTTATCCACCGGGTTGGAACAATGACCAGACGGTGTCGAAAAATGCCAGGGCGGGGTTCGATCCCTATGGGGCGGGTCTGGCAATCGGGGCCGAGCCGCCACTGCGCTTCCTGGGATTTCAGCCGCCAGGGCTATGCCTGGCGGGTTACTTGGCCCCGCACCAGGCGTGTTAAAAAGATTCCGTGCCTCATACTGTGCAGGCAAACGGGTTTGATACCTCCTTCGAATAACCACATTAGAGGCGTTTTGATCCAAACTTAAGCGAAAAGCCTCTGCCATGATACGCTGTGACTCGGCATCCATCTTGGCTCGTTCCTCTACCATCCTGGTGTTCTCTGCATTAAAATCCTCTTGGGCCTTGGCCACCTCATCCCGCACCTTTGCAACTTCCGCATTATGTTGTGCTTGATTTGCCGCAGTAACCTCTGTGGCTAACAGAGTCGTCAAAAGTGCCCAAGAGCTTGGATAAAACTTGAGCCGGCGGCTGAACTGAGCCGCCCACCCCAGCTGTCGCAGCAGTAGTTGAACCGGATGTCATAGCAGCAGCCGTTGATGAGTTTACCATTGGTAGCGTACCAGCCATAAAAATAGCGGCCCTCCTCGGCAGCTCATAAGGGTCCGGAATACTGTCACCATCGGAATAGCCCCCAAGTCCGCCATCCTGAAGCTGATAGATTAACCCGGTTTCTCCGGTCGAGGACTCATCACCTGAATAGATGGTCGTCTCTCCATCGAATGCAGAACCTTCCTCAAGATCCGCCCCATGAACAAAGCCAATGAAAATGTGCTTCTGGCCGGGTTGAACCACGACGGGTCGCGCGCGCTGAGCCGTCTCGATGATGTCGGTGCAGGTGTCCGGCTCAGGCTCTGACTCGCCGATCTTGCCGATGAATACGTGGATTCCGCCAAAGGGGACCCGGTACCCATACTCAATTGAGTAGGCCTCAGGGCCCCAGCCAGCATTGTCGATGTAGAGCTTGCCGCGGCGACTCTTAGTCATCTGGCCCACGGCGTATCCCTTGATCCCTGAGAAGCTTCCCTTCAAGAACTCGAAACCACCGTGCTCTGGCCCCACGGTGGGCGCCAACTGTCGTGGTTTTGTCACGACAGATGCCCTTGTGAAAGAACTTAGGTGTGGAGCCATCGCGACGTAGGTTAGCTCAAAGGGGTTGAACGGTGTGACGCCCCCGGCTTAATCGTGCACTAATCATACACGCAAATGCACACGATCAAGCCTAAGGACTCACTTGAAGGAATCACAACTCAACTCTAGACACAAATTAAAATAATACAAGCTTTATATTACAAGCCAGGGGCCTCGAGGGCTCGAATACATAAGCTTGATGTCAACAAGCATCAGCGGAAGCGTTAGATATCTGAGTACATATATAGAAGAGAAACAGAAAAGCATTTATGAAGGCGGGGCAAAACAAAGGCTACGATCGAAAAGGCGCAGGCCTCCTACCTGGGACCCTCGGATTCTACTCCTGGTCGGCTGGCTCGATCCAGTAGTACGTGCCGTCTTGGCCCTCCTGGTAGTAAGCTCCTGCAGTGGCAATTGGCTCCTGAGCTCCATCATATGAGGTAACATCAAAAGGGGTATGGGGGAAAAGAGGTAGCAAAGCAACCGTGAGTACTCATCCAAAGTACTCAGCAAGCAAGGATCTACACTACATATGCAACATTATCAAAGAAAGGCTGTATATGTGGACTGGGCTGCAGAAATGCCAGAATAGAGGGAAGACCTAGTCCTATCAAAGACTAGCATCTTCACGAAGCCACCATCTTGCAGCAATTAGAAGAGTACAAAAAAGCATTTTATTAAGCAAGCATGTTGAGGCAAAGCCTAGAGATCCTTCCTCGACTCCCTGCGAGGAAGCCTAGAGGCTTCCCGGCTCGTTCCGTTCGGCGTAGTCGACGTACTCGACGTCGGGGAGGAAGCTGGACACGGTGCGACGACGAGAGGGGCACGGTGGCCGTGGCTAGGCCGGAGCCATGGCGGCGGTGGCGTACGGCTGCGATGGGGAAAGGGGAGAGAGGGAGAGAGAGAGTGGCGAGGGGGACGCCAGGGGGTCGCGGGGCTCGCCCTTATCCTCCACGCGGGCGCGGGCGCGCTGTCGAGCGGCGAGCAGGGGGGCTGGGGTGCGTGCGCGCGGGCGCGCGCTGTGTGTTTGATTACGGCACGGGGTGAGCAGTGCGAGGTGGGAGACGGCGCTGGGTGGGCTGGGCCGGCTACTGTGCACTGGAAGCCCAAGTGCACAGTAGGCCTTTGCCCCTTTTCTTCTATTTCTATTTTCTGTTTTGTTTCCTGTTTTCTTTTCTGTTTTGCAAATTGTTTAGCCATTAAACTACTTTTACAAAATAAGTGACCTAGCTCATAAATGGCAGTGCATTAGTACCTATCACCAAAAACTAGTTTGGGTAAAATATAATTTCATATTTAACTTAGATTAAATAGAAGGTTATTAAATGTTGTTGTTAGCCACTGTTTGAGGTTGTTAGGGGCACTTAACTAATCCCATTGATGTTGGTTACAATTTTATAATTGCCTCTGAATTATTTGCTATTTAATGAACATTTTAGTTTCCAATTTGGAACAACTTTTATTTTCACTTTAAATCTGAATTGCAATTTGCATTGGAATTTGAAATGAGATATGATGCAATGATGATCAAACATTGTTTAATCCTGCTGACATGGCATTATCAAAAGTGATTACTGTGGCTAATTACAAGGGGTGTTGCAATTCTCCTCCTCTAACAAGAATTCTCATCCCGAGAATTAAGAGGAAGACTGAAAGAAAGCGGGGTATTCTTCATGAAGATGATCCTCGCGCTCCCAAGTGGCTTCATCTTCAGAATGATTCGACCACAGAACTTTAAGGAATTTGATTTCCTTCTGACGAGTTCGACGTTCAGCTTGATCAAGAATACGGATGGGATATTCTGGATAAGACAGATCTTCCCGCAATTCAAGCATTTCATGATCCACAGCTCAAATAGGATCCTTGAAGCAGCGACGAAGTTGGGATACATGAAAGACATCATGCACTTGAGAAAGATTTGGCGGCAATTGCAACTGATATGCCACTTCTCCTCGACGGGCAAGAATACGGAACGTGCCAATGTAGCGAGGAGCTAACTTTCCCTTGATTTCGAACCGATGAGTGCCTTTCAACGGAGTGACATGAAGGTAAGCTTGCTTGCCTGGTTGATAGACCATTACCTTGTGCTTTCGGTCATAGTTGCTCTTCTGACGAGACTGAGCAGTTTTCAGATGTTCCCGGACAATGCGGACTTTTTCTTCAGCTTGTTGGATAATGTCCGGTCCGACGAGTGAGCGTTCCCCAGTTTCCGACCAATTCAGAGGGGTTCGACACTTACGTCCGTAAAGAACTCCAAATGGTGCCATCTTCAGACTAGCTTGATAGCTATTGTTGTAAGAGAATTCGACATACGGGAGAGATTCCTCCCATTTCTTACCGAAGGAGATGACACAAGCTCGAAGCATATCTTCGAGCACTTGATTAACTCGCTCGACTTGACCCTGTGACTAAGGGTGAAAAGCGGTGTTGAAGGACATATGAGTTCCCATAGCTTCTTGAAAACTTTTCCGGAATCTGGAGGTAAAGAGGCTGCCACGATCCAAACTGGTCTCCAACGGAACACCGTGGTGTGACACAATTCGGGAAACATACAAGTCTACTAACTGACTAGCAGTGATTGTCTCCTTGACTGGCAGAAAGTGAGCAACCTTTGAGAATCGGTCAATGACAACAAAGATAGCATCATGACCCTTCTAAGATCTAGGAAAACCAGTAATGAAATCCATTTGGACCTTGTCCCATTTCCATTCAGGAATATCAAGGGGTTGCAGAGTTCCAGCAGGTCTTTGATGTTCTGCTTTAATGTGGCGGCAAACGTCACACTCAGAAACATAATGAGCAATGTCTCGCTTCATATTAGGCCACCAGTATCTCTGACAAATGTCACGGTAAATCTTAGTGCTACCAGGATGAAAAGACAGAGGAGTGTCATGAGCTTCTTTCATAACGTGTTCTCTCTCATCCTTGAATTTGGGTACGAAAAGACGGCGTTGGAGGAATAGGACCCCATCATTATCAAGATGGAATTCCGACGGCTTCCCTTTTTCGAGGTATTGCTTAATCCTTTCTACTTCAGAGTCATACCCTTGCATAATCTTAATGCTGTGCTCAAGATCCGGTTCAACAACCAGGGTATTGAGATAATCCTGTGGAACAATATGGAGGTTCAATTTGCGAAGCTCTTCATAAAGAACAGCTTGTGCTTCCTGAATCATAAGGTTGTTGCAATAAGCCTTGCGACTCAAAGCATCGGCCATTATGTTAGCCTTGCCAGGAGTGTATGAGATATTCATATCATAATCGTCAATTGTCTCAAGCCATCTTTGTTGGCGAAGGTTCAGATCTGGTTGAGTATATAGATACTTCAAACTCTGATGGTCCGTGTATATCTTGCAATGGTTACCGAGAAGGTAATGTCGCCATAGCTTCAGAGCATAAATAACCGCAGAAAGTTCGAGATCATGCACTGGATAATTTTCTTCGTGAGGACGCAATTGTTGAGAGCCATAAGCAATCACTTTGTGCTCTTGCATTAGGACACAGCCTAATCCTTGATGAGATGCATCACAGTATATCACGAAATCCTTGCGAGTATCCGGGGGTGCTAGCACTGGGGCAGATGTCAACTTATCTTTTAGCGTCTAAAAGCTTTCTAGACATTTTTCTGTCCACTCAAATTTAACACCTTCGTGGAGCAGATTCGTCAATGGCTTTGGAATCTTTGAGAAGTTCTTGACGAATCGACGGCAATAACTAGCGAGTCCGAGAAAACTCCTGACTTGCTTAACATTCTTTGGGGGAGTCCAGTCAAGAATAGCCTGTACTCGCCTGGGGTTAACAGCAATGCGTGGGCAGGTAGTCAAAGAGATTGACGATGATAACACAGATCGGCGAGAGGCAAGGATGGTATTGCTCACCATGAATTCAATTAACATCTCGGAAGAGCTCAAAATGTTGACGCTGAACACGACACATTTGGCCGGGAGATCCCAAAAGTGTCAAATGACGGTGTGCGAAGTATATGATAACTTGGAAAGAAAAGTTTAAACAAACCAATGGAAAGGAAAATGATTATCAGACAAATCAGATCAATGGTAAGGAATAAGCACAGATATCCAGCTCTCCGGGTAGACAAGATTTATGAGATCCTAAGTGTTGGCGTTAGTAAAATCTTTAACCCGAATAGAAGAAAGATCAGAGTCCCGGAGTATAGAAGAGGAATAAATGATCCTATTATCACCCAGTTGGCGACGTGGGCCCGCAAGCCACACAGCCAAGTTAGTAAATTATTTTTTTGATGTCTAGACTCAATTTCGACCAAGGAATTTGGAAGGGGGCTTCCTACAGGCAGTCGGCTCTGATACCAACCTGTGACGCCCCCGGCTTAATCGTGCACTAATCATACACGCAAATGCACACGATCAAGCCTAAGGACCCACTTGAAGGAATCACAACTCAACTCTAGACACAAATTAAAATAATACAAGCTTTAAATTACAAGCCAGGGGCCTCGAGGGCTCGAATACATAAGCTTGATGTCAACAAGCATCAACGAAAGTGTTAGATATCTGAGTACAGATATAGAAGAGAAACAGAAAAGCGTTTATGAAGGCGGGGCAAAACAAAGGCTACGATCGAAAAGGCGCAGGCCTCCTGCCTGGGGACCCTTCGATCCTACTCCTGGTCGGCTGGCTCGATCCAGTAGTACGTGCCGTCTGGGCCCTCCTGGTAGTAAGCTCCTGCGGTGGCATCTGGCTCCTGAGCTCCATCGTATGAGGTAACATCAAAAGGGGTATGGGGGAAAGAGGTAGCAAAGCAACCGTGGGTACTCATCCATAGTACTCAGCAAGCAAGGATCTACACTACATATGCAACATTATCAAAGAAAGGCTGTATATATGGACTGGGCTGCAGAAATGCCAGAATAGAGGGAAGACCAGTCCTATCGAAGACTAGCATCTTCATGAAGCCTCCATCTTGCAGCAATTAGAAGAGTACAGAAAAGCATTTTATTAAGCAAGCATGTTGAGGCAAAGCCTAGAGATCCTTCCTCGACTCCCTGCGAGAAAGCGATCCCGGAGCTTCAATTAATTAAACAAGTATCCAGTTCAAGTATTACATCGGGATACCAAACGGAGCGTCCTGTTACCGTGGACACGGCTATTCGAATAGATCACTTCCCTGCAGGGGTGCACTACTGTTACCCAACACGCTCGATCACCTCTGGCCGGACACACTTGCTGGGTAATGCCCGGCCTCGGGAGATCGACACGAAGCAGCGCCCTACCTAGGCTCAGCAGAGAGGTCAACACGCCGGACTAACCTATGCACCCAGAGGTCTTGGGCCATCGCCTCGGGCGCTCCTGCGCGTTGCGAGACTGGCCAGGGAGCAGGCGCGACATTGAACTCGTCAGTGAAGTATCCAGCGCAACCCCAACAATCAGCCCGCACGGTGAACTATGACGTCTGATGAGCTTTCGGGAGAAACGTACGATGTAGAGGGCCCCATAACCATTATCCCGCGTGGTGGTAGTGCGTATAGGGCACGACGACCCACTCAGATCAAATACCCAAATCCGTTAGGCGTATTTAATAATACGCGGAGACGATCAAAGTTCCTGACGCTCCGCCACAATATCTCTCTCGGGTGCCCTTCTGGCAAGCCCGACTGCATAATTTCCCCGCAGGTACCCCTCAGGGTCGACCCGCCTGAGACAAAGGTCAAAGTAACCGTGTGGTCATAACATCAAAGGGGAAAACCCCGTGGAATCACCCTCGGTGGATTCCACTCGATGAAATCATCAAGGTGAACGTAAGAGGAATCACCCTCGAGGTTCACACTTGAGGGGTTGCACGACAGAGTCGTATCGGGAGTGGTTAAGGAGAAATCACCCTCGATGACCATGACCGAACAGCTACACTGCAGAGTTATCATCAGGAGTGCGTTACGAGGTATCACCCTCGGCACTCGATAGTAACTATGCAGAGTCGTACAACAAAGGGGGGGGTGAAGTGAGGTGTCGGTCTCTGGTCGTCGATCACGTTGATTGAGTAGTCGATGATGAAGCAGAGGCAACAAGGACAAGGTGGGGGTCACAGATGGATCACTAACCAACCTATACTAAGCAGTTTGAAATATGCAGGTAAGGTAGCAATAAGCAGGTTACAAAAGCAGGCTATGCATCAGAATAAGAGCAATCATTTGCAGTAGCAAAATCTAATACAAGCATGAGAGAATGGAATGGGCGATATCGGATTGTTCAAGGGGGGCTTGCCTGGAAGCCCTGCTGAGAAGGGCTGGTCGTCAGAAGGCTGCTTGTACGAAGCGTAGTCGTACTCTGCTGCGTCGGCGTCGGTCTCGGCGTCTATCGAGAGAGAAGGAGGGGGAAAGAAACAATAAATTCACGGCAAAAATGCAAACAATATGCATGACATGCCTAAATGATATGCAGAGGTGTTCTACTGCCTAACTAGATGATTTAGTTAATTTAGGAATTTATTTGGATTTATTTTATTACAGTTGAGCACTATTCATTTATCGAAATCAGTCTAAAAGTTTCATGTTCAGGTAGTTAGGGGCATCTGACAGCAATACGAAGAGTGTATTCAGATTTGTCTCATTGTTCTGAGCAACTTTCATGTATAAAGTTTTTCGATCGGAGCTACGGTTTATTTTATATGATTTTCTAAAGTTTTAATCATTTTCTGAATTTATTTAATTATTTTAAATCAACATTATCCAGAATAGTAAATGATGATGTCAGCAGTGACGTAGGTGTGATGTCAGCAGTCAACAGTGCGGTTGACTGGAGTCAAACCTGACCTGTGGGTCCGGTGGGACTCACTTGTCAGTGACTCAGCTAATTAAACAGAGTTAGTTTAAACTAATTAGGTTAATTAGTGGGTGGGGCCTACTGTTAGTGAGTGATTAGCATTTAAACTAATTAATTAATTAACAGATTATCTATATAATTAAAAACGTTTAATCGACGGGACCCACATGTCAGTGACACGGGGCCAGCCCAGTCAGCAGTTAAACCAGTCAACTGGGTTAATTAGGGCCCGTGGGGCCCAGTGTCAGTGACATAGGGGTGAGGCCCATCGGCGCCAGGTCAGCACGGCGGCCGGAGCAACGCCGGCGACCTCTCCAGCGGCGGATCCGCGCCGGAGTTGGCCGGAAATCGTCTACGGTGTACCATTTGGCGCGATTCTTGCGGCATTTGAACGAGGGCTCGATGCCGCATCGATCCGTGGCGGTCGCACGGGCTAAAATGGACGGAGTCGAGCGCTACGTCGACGCCGGCGGCGAGGTCTTTCGGGCGAGCTTCGGAAATGCCAAAACAGAGCGCGCGCAGGCGATTTAAAGCGTCGGGCCACACCACTGGAGTGCCCCGAGCATCATGACGTGCTCGGACGGCCACGACAACGGCGGGAGCAGCCACGGCGAGTGGCACGGCGGAGCTGGGCTCGGCCGTCCGTGGTTGCGACGATAGGCACAGCAGAACGAGGGGAAGGCAGAGGAAGGAGATGCGGTGCTCGCCGAGAGCCGTAGGGAAGTGGCAGTGTGCTCGGGGAGGTGCGGAGCAGCCAGAATCGACGGCGACAGATGGCGGCGATCCGAGGAAGGATAAGAAGATGGCGGTGGCGTGGAAGCTTCCCGGCTCGTTCCGTTCGGCGTAGTCGACGTCGGGGAGGAAGCTGGACACGGTGCGACGACGAGAGGGGCACGGTGGCTGTGGCTAGGCCGGAGCCATGGCGGCGGTGGCGTACGGCTGCGATGGGGAAAGGGGAGAGAGGGAGAGAGAGTGGCGAGGGGGACGCCAGGGGGTCGCGGGGCTCGCCCTTATCCTCCACGCGGGCGCGGGCGCGCTGTCGAGCGGCGAGCAGGGGGGCTGGGGTGCGTGCACGCGGGCGCGCGCTGTGTGTTTGATTACGGCACGGGGTGAGCAGTGCGAGGTGGGAGACGGCGCTGGGTGGGCTGGGCCGGCTACTGTGCACTGGAAGCCCAAGTGCACAGTAGGCCTTTGCCCCTTTTCTTCTTTTTCTATTTTCTATTTTGTTTCCTGTTTTCTTTTCTGTTTTGCAAATTGTTTAGCCATTAAACTACTTTTACAAAATAAGTGACCTAGCTCATAAATGGCAGTGCATTAGTACCTATCACTAAAAACTAGTTTGGGTAAAATATAATTTCATATTTAACTTAGATTAAATAAAAGGTTATTAAATATTGCTGTTAGCCACTGTTTGAGGTTGTTAGGGGCACTTAACTAATCCCATTGATGTTGGTTACAATTTTATAATTGCCTCTGAATTATTTTCTATTTAATGAACATTTTAGTTTCAAATTTGAAAAAACTTTTATTTTCACTTTAAATCTGAATTGCAATTTGCATTGGAATTTGAAATGAGATATGATGCAATGATGATCAAACATTGTTTAATCCTGCTGACATGGCATTATCAAAAGTGATTACTGTGGCTAATTACAAGGGGTGTTACAAACGGGACCAAGGACACAAGGTTTACCCAGGTTCGGCCCCTCTCAACGAGGTAAAAGCCTACTCCTGCTTTTGTTGACTATAGCTTGGATATCGATTATAAGGGAGCAAAATCACCTCACCCTGCTCTCGATCAATTGTTTCTTAAGTTAACCCGCCGCAGGGTCTCACCTTTATATACACAGGTCGAGGCCCTGGACTTACAAGAGTCCAAGCCGGATCACACAACGTGACCACCTCGGTTTCTAAGTCACCTTGCCTTACAAAGCAAGTCACCATTATGGCGGCTTGCCCTTTCCGGGTCATGATTACACCATCGGGTCTTGGGCCTCCAGCAAGCCCACCTTGTAAGCCGCCGCTAGTCTTCGTGGACCTTCTTGGGCCTTCTTCATGTTGAGTCGCCAACGATGTGACCCGGCGGCGGGTCACACCTCGGGGTTATATCCCCAACACAAAGCCTTTGGGATCACGTTGGGTGATAGTTGATTTGATCCTGTTAGAAAACAGAAACTTTTGCGTCCAGTAAAACAATTATCAAAATTACCAGAAGCGACGAAAACTTCTGAATTTTTTTCACACTATTGATATACAAATTTTACACGTTTTCCTAAATTTTCAGAATTTTTGAAGTTACAGAAGTATGAGAAAAATTCGCGTCTTTACAGACTGCTCTGTTTTTTACAGATTCTGTTTTCTTTGCATTGTGTGCTTATTTTGATGAATCTATGGTGTCTATCGGGGGGTATGAGCCATGGTAAAGTTAGAATACAGTAGATATAATGCAAAAATGAAATATGAATGGGTTTGTAACATTACCGAAAGTAAAGATTGGTTTTCTTATACTAACGGCTCTCACGAAGGTTTTGTTAAGTTTTGTTTGATTGAAGTTTTCAAGTTTTGGGTGAGATCACGATGGATGAAGGAATAAGGAGTAGTAAGAGCCTAAGCTTGGGGATGCCCCATGGCACCCCAAGTTAATATTCAAGGATGAACAAGCAACTAAGCTTGGGGATGCCCCGAGTGTCGTCCCCTCTTTCTTCTAACGACCATCGGTATTTTACTTGGAGCTATATTTTTATTCGTCACATATCATGAGTTTTGCTTGGAGCGTCTTGTGTTGTATGAGTATTTGCTTGTTTTGCTTTTTGTTTTGTGTCAAGTATTCTTGCTGAACACACCTATTTGAGAGAGCCAAAATTATGCTATGATTTGTTAGAATTGCTCTTTATGCTTCACTTAATTTTTTTAAGCTATGGAATTGCTCTAGTGCTTCACTTATATCTTTTTGAGCATGGTGTGCTTTAATATTTTTGAAGAAATGCTCTCATGCTTCACTTAGATTTATTTGAGAGTTAGTAATTTTGAAGAAATTCTCTCATGCTTCACTTATATTATTCTGAGAGATGAAAATCTTTATGCTCATGTGCTTCACTTAAATTTGTTTGAGCTTGTCAAAAAGCAATTGCAACATATGTAACTAGTCCCAAAGTGATAGATATTCAAGAGGGATATAATAAAAACTTTCATGAAGATCATTGGACAAAATAAACTTCATTCTTTGTAATAGTTTTGAGATATGATGATAGTGATATGTGAGTCATGTTGATGTGCAATTATGCTTTAGTAAGAATATTGATGTTAAGGTTTATGATTCCCTATGCAAGCACGAAAGTCAATAGTTATGCAATGAAAATACATCCTACTTGTGGTGTATTATTCGGTGTTAGTTATGCTTAATGCTCGCTTATGTGATTTTTCGTTTCTTGGTTGGATGCTTTTCAATCTTTTTGCTAGCCTTCACTTGTACTAAGTAGAAATACTACTTGTGCATCCAAAATCCTTAAACCTAGTTTTGCCATATGAGTCCACCATACCTACCTATATGCGGTATTCCCGTGCCGTTCTAAGCAAATTTTTATGTGCCATCTCTAATTTTTAAAATAATTTTCTTTTTGTGTGCTCGTACCGCTCATAAAACGGTAGGGGGTGGCTGATATTTTTCCATGCTAGATGTGTTATTCGCAAGATGGGTGTTTATTCACTTGTTATTGCACGAGAGTACGACAAAGGTATTAGGGATGCCCAGTCCCGAAATAAAAAATGAATTTACTTTATGTTGCCAAATAATAAATTTCTTGAAAAGTGTTGGTATGGACGACACCCGTGGATACGGCTAGCCGTGGAATGTGAAAGTATGGTGGAAAAAGGAATAAACTTTCTTTTCTGTTTGGGAACCGTCTATGATATATCTAGTATGGAAAGTATTGGGAATTACTCGATTGTTTTCGTTGACAGGAAAAGCATGCCACCCAAAATGTTTTATCCCTATTTTTTCGCTTTGAACTCTGGCACATCTACAAATCCCTATTTCCCTCTGCGAATGGCCTTTCTATTTACTTTATGCAATTGTTATTTCTTTTTGAGTCTCCGTCCTCTCTTATAAAGTATCAACTAAGGGGCACTATGATCGTACTTGAGCATTGGATGTAGCTAATATGCGAGTGTGTTTCATGAATGGATCAATGATTGAGCATAATGGGCTAGGGATAACTTGCTTTAGTGTTGATATTTTGAAAGACATGGTTGCTTGTTGATATGCTTGAGTATTGAAATCCTCATGTCAAAACTAGACTATTGCTTTGAACCATATAAAAGTCCAAATGTCCATGCTACAACAGAAAAGAATATGTGATGAACATGATAGGCAGCATTCCACATCAAAAATTATGTTTTTATCATTTACCTACTCGAGGACGAGTAGGAATTAAGCTTGGGGATGCTGATACGTCTCCAACGTATCTATAATTTTTGATTGTTCCATGCTGTTATATTATCATTCTTGGATGTTTTACAATCATTTTACAGCAACTTTATATCATTTTTTGGGACTAACCTATTGACATAGTGCCTAGTGCCAGTTGCTCTTTTTTGGTTGTATTTTACTTCGCAGAATATCAGTACCAAACGGAGTCCAAACGCAGCGAAACTTTTTGGAGAATTTTTCTGGACCAGAAGACACCTGTTGGGCCAAAGAAGTACCAGAGGGGGGCTCCGAGGGGAGCACAACCCACCTGGGCGCACCTGGGGGCCCAGACGCGCCCTAGTGGGTTGTGCCCACCTCGGCCTCCTCCCGCACCACCTCTTTGCTCTATAAATACCCCGAAAATCCAAAAACCCTAGGGGACTCGACGAAACACAATTCCAGCCGCCGCAAGTTCCAGAACCACGAGATCCAATCTAGACACCATCACGGAGGGGTTCATCATCCTCGTTGGTGCCTCTTCGATGATGCGTGAGTAGTTCATTGTAAACCTACGGGTCCGTAGTTAGTAGCTAGATCGCGTCATCTGTCTCTTTTGATTCTCAATACAATGGTCTCTTGGAGATCTATTTGATGTAACTCTTTTTGCGGTGTGTTTGTTGGGATCCGATGAACTTTGAGTTTATGATCAGATCTATTTTATCCATGAGAGTTATTTGAGTTTCTTTGATCTCTTATATGCATGATTACTTATAGCCTCGTATTTCTTCTTCGAGTCTTTGGTTTAGTTAGGCCGACTAGATCGATTTTTCTTGCCATGGGAAGAGGTGCTTTGTGATGGGTTCGGTCGTGCGGTGTTCTTTCCCAGTGACAAAAGGGGCAGCAAGACACGTATTGAACGTTGCTATTAAGGATAACAAGATGGGGTCTATTCCTATATGAATAGATCTTATCTACATCATGTCATCGTTCTTATTACATTACTCCGTTTCTCCATGAACTTAATACACTAGATGCATGCTGGATAGCGGTCGATGTGCGGAGTAATAGTAGTAGATGCAGGTAGGAGTCGGTCTACTAATTTTGGACGTGATGCCTATATAATGATCATTGCCTGGATATCGTCATAATTATTTGAAGTTCTATCAATTGCCCAACAGTAATTTGTTTACCCGCCGTATGCTATTTTTCTCGAGAGAAGCCACTAGTGAAATCTACGGCCCCCGGGTCTATTCTTTATCATATTTGCTTTGAGATCTATTTTTATTTGTTTTTGTTTTCAGATCTATTATTCTAAAAAACCCAAAAATACCTTGCTGCACTTTTTCTTTATTTGTTTTATTTCGCTTTATCGCGAGATCTATTTATCCTAAATCATACAAACCAATCTATCTTTTACCCGAGAGGGATTGACAACCCCTCTTACGCATCGGGTTGCAAGTATTCGTTTTTTGTGTGCAGGTACCGTTTACATAGTGTTGCTTGGTTCTCCTACTGATTCGATAACCATGGTTTCATAACTGAGGAAAATACCTACCGAAGCTGTATTGCATCATCCCTTCCTCTTCGGGGAAATACTGACGCGGATACGAGCCATCAGCGCTCGGGGTCGTCCCTCCCGCCGGAGCTGCGGGTGGAGCTCCACATTCCGCCCCACATGGTGGCGTTCGGCGGCGGGATTGGACTCAACGACGGCGAGAAATAGAAGGGGGATTGGGCAATCGCGGCGGCAGAGGGATAGGGTTTCGAGCCTTATCGGCACAGCGAACCCGTAGATATACCGCGGCGGCGGGGCGGTTTGCAGGCCACCGTAAAATGTTTTACAGGCCGGACGAGTATACAGGCTCTGTTCTAGCCAAAAAAATGGGCCGAGTACGTATACTCGCCGGGATTTTGCGGGTCCGCGCGTTTTGCGGGGTATGCTAGAGATGCTCTTAATGAAGGTCACATACAGTCCGACTTGGTCTATGACAGCGCACGAAACCTCCTGGATTCGGTCATGGTGTCTCCTCCAGGGCGATGGGCCTGGGCAGACTCCAGTGAGGTGGCAGCCAGTTGTGGTGTTCTTGTCATCACTGTTGGTCTGTGTAGTGGTAAACTGGTAACTCCGGCCTACGACGACACCCTTGCTACGGATTGCGATGGTCACTGAGAGGTTTTTGTGATGGTTCATCCCTCCAGATCCGGTGATTATTGTCAGCGGTTTATACTGGCGACGGTGCAAGATGCACACAGAAGGCTCATTTATGGGTTTTGGTGACTCTGACTCGAGTCAGTTTGCCTTCGACGGTCAAATGCAATCTATAACGACGGCTTGACGCAGAGGGAATGGTTCTGTAGCGACGATGGTGAGATTTCTAGCCCAACATATGTAGCTGCTGGGATCGCGGAAAAGTGATGACGACGACACATGTTGACTTTGATGTGGCGCTTCTCGAGTACCCGGTCTCGAGCTCCGGGGTGAAAACCCTAGGTATGGCCTGAGTTAGTATACCTGGCAATGACGATGTTTTTGCGTCGTTACCTTGTTGAGGCATTGCTCAGATGTGCTTGGATATGTTCTTCAGGGTGAAAACCCAGAATTTGGCCTTTCATGGTTGAATCCGGCGACGGTGGCGCTTGGGCGCCGTTTTCTTCCCGGAAGCGTCATTGTTGAAGAACTAGCATAGATGTTGAAGAACCTCGTGGTGCTTGTGGTGTCAAGAGATGTTTTGTGCGGATATGGTCGTTGTAGCGGTTTATGATCATTGTTTTGATCGCTTCAAGGATTTTTTTTCCTCCCTCAGACATGGCTTTGGTCTTGTATAACTTTGTTCTTGCCAACGTGATTTTTACAGGTGTGTTAGGGCCCGTTCGGATCTTCTCCACAAGCCAGCTTCCCAGAATATATACGTGAAGCGACCCGAACGCTCCAGCTTCAAGGAGCCAGCTTCGCGGAGACGAGGATCCAGCCTGTGCAAATTTCGCGGAGACGAGAAGCAGCGGTCGCCCAGCTTCCCTAAAACGATAAGTTGAAGTTCGATGAAATTACATGAGAATGCCACTGCTAAGTTGCCTACCGGTTCAGCGAGCCTCCCGAGTTCTTTTGATTAATAAAGTAAACTTTCCCGTCAAAAAAAAAGCCAGCCAGTAGACGTGGGCGCATCAGGGCCATCCACATCCTTCACTCCAAATTGGGCCTGCAGCCCATGTCACCATCTGTGTTCCCTAATAGCCCATGTCCACACCTTTCAGTCCAAACAGCCCTATAGCCCAGCGCCAACGCATGAGAAGCTGGTCACAGCGTCCCGAACGCACACAGCTCCTCACGGGAAGCTGGAAGCTGGCGCACGAAGCTGGAATCGTGGATTTCCTGAACTTGGAGAGCTTCCGAACGGGCCTTAGTGTTCACTGTGTACATCCTAACTATCCAGATGCCAGACGTGTGTTTATTTTGTTTGTATCTACTTGATACTTCATTTTGAGTAAATAAAATCCACTCTTTATTGGGAAAAAGCAGGCATGAGAATCATAAGCATATACTCGTACTAGTCAATAACAACTTAATTAGTAACAATTTAATTAGTAAGTTTAAACAGTACACGTAGGAAGTGCAGGGCACGCTAGTACTACTCTCCTACAACTATTAAACTAGTAGAATGCCCGTGCGTTGCTACAGGCTTTTTATTGTATATAAAACTCGATGAATATTTGGTCCTTTCTAACAACACCGCCTTAACACCCTTGTCGATGGATTATTTTTGAAAGTCGATATAATCCATCTCCATATCTCTCAATATATAAATATATATAGAAACACACCTTTTTTATTATCATGCACAACAAATATATAAAGAATAATTATCTTCTGATTGTGATTGTGTAAAAATCTATGATTTTTCAGTCCGATCCATCATAAAGCTTCATCAAATTGAGATTCTCAAAGCATCATCGGAAGCCATCAGCCTCTGATCTACAAAAGTGAACATATAAACAATATTAAAACAAACTCATATACAATATATATTCATTGGTCAGATGTTAAATGCGATGCTAAATGCGAGTAGGTTACCATTTTTAGTCAGAGTGAGTGACATCATACTTTTTTTTTGAATTGTTTGGATTGCTTACCACATGGTGACATCATACTTACTAATAGAGTGAGTCGAATTCCAGTTTTAACAAACTGTAAGCTCACCTGTAAATCACTTGTCAGTATTTTCTCTAGAAATGCCTTATTAGGGTATCAGATATTTTTCAGTATATAAAGGTATGTAGCATTTTTCTCACAGCAAACAACCGCTTTCCCTAAAAAAAAAGCAAACAGCCGCACCTTTTCTTCTTATTTATAAAAAGCAATTCACTCTCTCATTGTCACCACATGGCACAACGCTCACCCACATATCATTTCCCCGCCCTGCTCTCCTCGCTGACGCCGTTTTTATCTCTCCCCGTCACGGCATTCAGCTGGACCTTCCTCTCAGCGTCGTCTCCGCTTCCCTCCATGGTGTCATCCTCTCCCTCCTCTCCCCTCTACGGTGTCCCAGGCCGATTCCCAGAGCCAAGGGATGCAACCATCATAGCCAACCATGATATACGAAATGGTATATATCATAAGACAACGGGCGCGTACTCTAGTGGTTCAACATCATTCTTGTCCAACATATACCTTACAATAAATATCCACGCAATGCCATAGAATAGCACTAAATGATCAGCAATTGTTCTAATTCAGAAAAAAAAAATGTCAAAGATGATGCCTTATACTTCCCATTCATATAACGACAAACTGATTCTCCGGCTCTTTCTCTCTATCAATAATTGCCATGTCTCCTTAACCACGCTCTATTTATTTTTAGAAGACAAAAAAACTCCTACCCCTCCTTCCCATTTTTTTTTTGCAGGTTCATTCTTTCATTCTCGACACCATGTCTGAGCTCCTTTTCAATATCTATACTCCCTTCCTGATTGTTTGTCCTAACAGTTGAAACCTGAAGCATTTTGCTTCTTAGAACAGAAACCGAGCGAAACCCCACAAGATAAGACATATTTCAGGACCGAAGAAGCACACTTGAGAAATTGTTCCTACTTTCCAAAATTCCTACCTCCTAGCTACATAGCACAATACCTGTGCGTTGCAAAGGTGGCACATATTTTCTCTGAATTCTCAGGTTTGGCTGATGAATAAGTCCTTAACTCCTTTCATATCCTCAACAAGCCATTCTTTCTCCCAGTTCTTCAGTTCAACCTACTATGCCATTTTAGTGATATAATTTTGAGGTACCTTTGAAGACACAGTATACAAGAACCAACGTTCTTAGACCAGAATCAAAATACCCATTTATGTGCCTTTTAGTCTCTTCCTCAAATTACAATCCAGATGGTACACATGGAGAAAACAGACATTTAGTCTCTTCTCAAATTCTCTTCCAGCTGGTGCACATGGAGAAGCTAGATAAGGACTAAGGAGGCATGGGCAATACACAAGTTTGGTATTTATTTATGAAATGATACAGCATTTAGAGTGAGTGGAGTACTTCACTGTCCCAAACATCCGTTTTCATGAGCTACTGAATTCCAAGATATTTAGGAGCTCATACTTTCGGTCAGAAAATGTAAAAGGTCAATGTTAGGATCAGGTTCGCAAATAAATACACATGTCTGTGCCAGAGGTGCCCGTTCCAGATCATAGAAGACGGTCAAATCATCTGGCAAAAGAAACCACCATTTTGGCTAACCATTTCTTCAAACATCTTTAGGCCATATTCGGATATCACAAAAAGAACACAACAACATGCCTTAAATATCCTGACATGTGAAGATGGTGTGCCAGCTGCTGTTTGCATCACTTAAATATCATGACATGTGAAGATTGAAGGCCTATGATCTACAACAAGGATAGCTACCAAAATCAAAACAGAAACATTGACTATGAACAGAGGCAGTGGTGGGGGTTTGCATTATGACCAAAGTTTCCGATTAATTTTTGCACCAACTTATACGAATCATTTTTTATGATTTGAATGAACTCGACCTAAATTTTGCATTCCAAAAAAACATATCATTAACATGAACGTGAGCGTCGTGGGTCGGCTGAGATGCGTGGCAGCGAAGCCATGAATGTGCGAGCCATTGAGCTGCTCAGGCATGAGGAGGCACTATCCATCTGGATCCTCGGCATCGGCCTTACTGCTTCTCCATCACGAGCTCCAGTGCATGCCAGAGGAGGCGGAAATTCCCCATCTCGGAGAGGGCTAGTCCGCAGACGCACTCTAGCATATCAGGATTGAAGTCATTGAGTACATCAAAGGTCAAAATCCAAACATGAGTAGTGGAAGGAGGAAGGGTGTGGGGATTGGGTGCGCAAAGTACCCTTGCTGAACGGATGCTGCGGCGGCGGCGGGAGTAGTCGAGGCGTAACTGCTGGTGCTACAGGGCTGGGGATTGGGCGGAGTGACAGAGGTCAGCTCGGCAGGAGAGATAGCAGACATAGGAGGAGGAAGACTGGTGACGCGAGGCATCAGGAGAGCAAGCAGCAAGTACGTGGGCGAGGGAGGCGGCCGTCGGTTTCTTTGGCGGGGGAGGTGGCGACCGTGCGCGAGAGCACGGGGCATCCGGGGAGGAGGGCGGGTGCGGCTGGCGCCAGCGCTAACCCTAGGCTACACCCCTAGGCTCCCCATTGCTTTAGCGACAGAAGAGGAACAACTGAACAATAGATTTGGAACAAGTGGGTTCATGCTGACCTGATGGAGATGCTACTAAGTATGGGGGGTATGTAGTCGTTTGTTCAATGTCTATGTATCAACGTTTGTCATAGGAATTGGGTTGTAGGCAGTTTTCTAGGAGTGACCAAGAATTTCTTCATACAATACAACTTATGCTACTCAAAAAGCTCTTTAAATTTCTTTTCCTTATTTTCCTGGGATCTCCATGTACATATAGTTACCCTGCAAATCACCTGCCTAATTAGCCTCTTCTACAATTTCCTCTACTCCCAACCTATGTAGCAAAACAGTAAGGAAGTAGGGACTGATATATACCATGGTTTTCAGTTCAGAAGACAAAGAAAAAAAAGTGCATAAGCAATGCGAGATCCGGATGTGGATGCGTGATCATTCTCCAAATTCTAGAACAACATTAACATCACAGAAGTAAACAAGGGGATCGAACGAATAAAGGTAAATCTATATTTACCTGTACAGGCATAAAATCAAAAGAAATGTGTGCATTCCCATACTCTGCAGTCTGCGCACAGAAGCAGGAGAGCCCCTCCCAGTCCACACCGTCGACCTGGTCATAACCTCCACTGCACGGGCGCACACGAACACATGAAGCGTATGCATCCATTACAAAGAACAAGAATTGCCAGGAGGAGACAATTGAATTGGAAAACAGCTAACCTGAGAACGAGCCACACAGTCAGATCCAGCGAGCTAACAGGGAGGGTGGCCGCCACCAGTGCCTCGTCCAGATGGGAGCTTGGGGCAGGCACCGCGCGTGCATCCCCTGTGCGGCCACAGACTTGAGCCCTTGTAACGTAGTGCAGCCGCCTCGTTGCCTGCGCCCACCACGCGCCACCGCCTCCGCGCATATGTTCCGCTCATGGAACGTGACGAGTGCGGGGACATCCTTCACCATTGCTTCGTCCTCCCCACTGCGGCAGAGCTGGCACGCGTGACGCGTCGCCGCCGCGCGCGCTCGCCGTGACGGATGAAGGGCCAGCCAGAGGTAGGTGCGCATCGTTGCTGTAGTCGCCTCGATTTAGCAACCCCAGCCGAGGTGGGGAGAGGAGGAGTCGAGCGAGGAGGATTCAGGCGGCGCGGCGCGACCTCTTGGAACCCTACGCGCGAGGGGAGAAAGCAGAGGAGCGGCTGGGGTCGAACCGGAATAGAAAAAAATCGATTAAACCGGTGAGAAGGCGAACATACGTGCGAGCGAGGTGGAGGCGGAGCGAACGAAACAAACGATACCAAGAGTAGATAGGTACATAAATGCATAAATGCTTTGATGACGAGGTTTATTTGTCATGATTTACATGTTAATTTCCTTAAAATTCATTATTTGTTTTCCGAAAATTCATTATTTGTTTCTAGAAGATTTGTTATTTGTTTTCTAAAATAAATTGCATTAATTAGAGAGATCGGTTGATTTGAATAAGTTAGGAAAGTTTAGTTCGTGATTTTTTGTATGTTAGAAAAGAGATGTATTGCTAAAAAAAAGGAGTGAAGAGAAAAATAAACCGATGTGGAGAGTGGTGATGAAAGGGGACGAAAAAAACCAATCGAAAAAAAACCAAACGAAAATGGTGGGACGAAAAAAAACCTGGACGCAATCCTACCAACTGCTTCATTAGGAGCAGAGATAAGCGAGCTAGGAGGACCAAACCATGGTCTAGTGTGCTGTCCTACGAGCTAGTACTAGATGGTTTCAGACTTATGAACACTGGCGCATTAGTAGGGTTTGCACAGTAAGGAGTAGTCTTCCGGTAGACCGGTACTAAAGGTGTGTTGTCAAATCGTGGCATTGCTTCTCTCTGTAAAAAGAAAAAAGAAAAATCCAGGTATGGCAGACGTGATGAAAGTCCCCGCCAAACTTTTTCCTGGAGGAAGCGGTTCTTGGCTTTGGTTCGCCAGTTTTCCGCTGTACAGTGTTTATTGGCCGTGGCGGTTTTGCTTTTTATCCCCGGGGCTGCCAAATGCCTCGAGAAGCCCTTGACTGAGAGCATCTCCAGCCGTTGGCCCGGGAGGCGTAAAAATCGCCGCCTGGGGGCGAGCCGGCGGTATAATCGGCTCTGGGGTGGTTGGGTATCCAGCCGTCGCCCCCAGGCGTCGATATCGGCCCATTTTTTGCGTAAATGTGCCCGCTTTTCGACCCACTTTCGATGAAAAATGACTCGATATCGGCGCGAATCGGCCCATATTCGTTATGGTTTGGCGTGAATTCAATATAAGTAATTTTTTTATCACATAGTTCATCACAGAAAATCAATAGAAATCGAATAGTTCAACAACAAATAGTTCAATACAAATTATATAGTTCAATAAATAAAAACTCATATTTCATCACACGTCGAGCTAGGCGTTGCCCTTGAGCCTGCATGGGTGCTCCACCAGATCGTGCTGCAGTTGTTGATGCAGCTGGGGTCTCGGATCTCCTGATGCATATTGAGGAAGGCAGTTCAGGTTGCCGGTAGCTGGTGATCAACTTGGGCAAGAGGACCCTGCATGTAGTATGGTTCAGTGTCAAACACTGGCTCTTCCTGCTCGCTCTCAATGATCATGTTGTGCAAGATGACACAACAAGTCATGATCTCCCACATTTGGTCTTTCGACCATGTCTGAGCAGGGTACCGGACAACAACAAATCGAGATTGAAGCACACCAAATGCCCGCTCGATATCCTTCCTGCAAGCCTCCTGAACCTTCGCAAAGTGGGACTTCTTGCCTGCTGGCACAGCGTTTGAAATAGTCTTCACAAATGTAGACCATCTCGGATAGATGCCATCAGCTAGGTAGTACCCCTTGTTGTAGTGCCGCCCATTGACTTCGAAGTTCACCGGAGGAGAATGACCTTCAACAAGCTTGGCAAAGACAGTGGAGCACTGCAGCATGTTGATGTCATTGTGAGTTCCTGGCATACCAAAGAAGGAGTGCCAAATCCAAAGGTCCTGTGTGGCCACCGCCTCAAGTACCACACTGCAACCGCCTTTGGCGCCTTTATACATCCCCTGCCAAGCAAATGGGCAGTTCTTTCATTTCCAATGCATGCAGTCGATGCTTCCAAGAATCCCAGAAAATTCTCTTGCTGCATTCTGTGCTAGGATCCGAGCAGTGTCTTCCGCATTGGGTGTTCGCAAGTATTGCGGTCCAAACACTGCCACCACTGCCCTGCAGAACTTGTAGAAACACTCAATGGTCGTGGACTCGGCCATGCGCCCATAGTCGTCGAGTGAATCACCGGGAGCTCCGTATGCAAGCATCCTCATAGCTGTCGTGCACTTCTGGATTGAGGTGAATCCAAGTTTGCCGGTGCAATCCTTCTTGCACTTGAAGTAGCTGTCGAACTCCCGGATGGAATTCACAATCCTGAGGAAAAGCTTTCGGCTCATCCGATAACGGCGCCGAAATACTTTGTCGCCGTGCAGTGGAGCGTCGGCGAAGTAGAGCATGCAATAGCCTTCCAGACGATGCCGGTTCTTTGCTCTCAGCCGCCCCGGCGCCGAGCCACCTCGCCGCGGCTTTTCATTGCTCGCGAGCAGGCCGGCAAGGGCGGCGAGGACCATGAGGTGTTCCTCGTCCTGGACGTCGGCATCGGCTTCCTCCTGCAACAGCGCCGCGAGCGCCTCCTCGTCGTCCGAGTCCATCGCCGAGCAGACAAAACGCCAAACACCTGGCGGGCGTGGTGGGCGCACACCTGCCGGTATACCGCCCTGCACGGCCGGAGCGCCGGAAAACTCGCCCGGTCGGTGGTGGAGAGGCTGCCGCGGCGAAACCTTCTCTCTTTTCCGGCGGGGTATGGCCTATCTAGTGATGCTTGGGCAGTGGGCGGCGCCGGGATCGGCAGGGTGGTGGCCGAGCGCGGGGAGGGGAGGCGAATCTGGACGATTGGCTTGACTTTTCGCCTGACAGTGTGGCCCAGGCGTGTTTTCCCCTTGCGCCGGAGCCCCCGAGCGCCCCCCAGTGCTCTGGGTTCGGCCTGTGATCGCCGGGCCCAAAATCGGGCCGAGCCGGCGGATTTCGGCGTCTTGGGGGAGCGAGTGGGGGGTTTTTTCGGCGCCGGCACGGAAAAAGGCGCCCTGGGGGGCCTGTTGGGGGCATAGCTGAAGATGCTCTGAGCAACTCCAATGCAGCAATCCAAACGAATGCGAATTTTGTTCCTTTTTTGTTCTTTTTTAATTTGGGTCGGTCTGTGCATCCAGGTGCTAGCCATGTGTGCATGTGTCCGCGTCTGGAATTTCAACAAACACCTAGCACGCCGCCGAAGACCTCCCTGCCTTCGGCTTCGCCGCGCTGTAGCCGCAGCCGGCACGCTCCCGACGCTATCACGGCACCTTCTTTTTCACCCACGCCGGCAACGGGGAGGAGGTGGGCATCGGCAACAAGCTCCTGCCCATTGGCTGCGGCGTTGGCGAGCACCATGCCGGCACCTCCAGCGTTGTCCGCGTAGATGAGGGGGGTCGTGGTGGTCGGCGGGGCCTTCCCAGGGTAGAGGGACCCGCCGGTGTAGTTCTTGCCATTCTCGATGACGTACGCCGGGAAGTCGCGCCCGAGGGTGCCCGCGCCCACGGTTGTGATCCAAGGCGCCACGCTAGAGAGTGTCAAGCTCCCGGGCCCGGCGTTCCCGGCAGAGCAGGACACTAGGACGTTCTGCTCCATCGCGGCAAAAGCGCTAATAGCGACACTGTCGCGCACGTAGTTGGCGGAGCCACCACCGAGCGAGAGTGAGAGCACGTCGCAGCCGTCGGCTGGAGCAGCGGCAAGGCGTGCAACGGGGAAAGAAAAAATAAATAAAAGATAGATGGGTGGATGGCAGGTGGGTCATAAGGGACATGTGGTGGACAGAGGGGGACGGAGAGGGTACTTGCATGCCAAGAGCCTTGGCACTGGTAGCCCTCTCCTATGTCTGCCTCCTGCTAGCCAACACTGGGATGGAGACATTCCCCTAGAAGCTTCAGAGGTCGACGCAAACGCTTATGTCTTCTAAAGAAAAGAAACACCTTGAGGACAAAGGAGAAGACAATTTTGTTCGATCCACTTCTCAAGGCATCAATCTTCCCATCAAAGAAGGAAATTTTGGCAGTTCATCGGCTTCCCAACGTGAGCTGAGAATTTTGTTGAAATTGATATCATCGAGTGATTACCGAAAAAGGCTTTCGCCCCGCTTTATAATTAAAGCAACAAGCCCGAACCGATACGAAGTGATGGGGGGAGACCCCTTACAAAGCAGATCAAAGATAAAAAAAAAAGATTACAGGAGTGCCCACACTCCATCACGACACACCCGAGACTACTGACTAGAAGAAAGACTGCGCCTCCATGAGAAAACACCGGACGTCGATGCAACACACACACCAAGTTGTCGCCGGAGAGGACCCCCTGCCCTCTCGCTCCGGGCCGTGGAGCACCGATCCTGCCTGCATACAACGAGGACCGAGAGTGATGCCCTCGACGTCGCGTGTAAAAGATAAGGAGTCGTCGAGACCACTCCAAGCAGAGCCGAAGGAGCGTCGAGATAGGATCCAAGCTCGCTCGCCGATGACGAAGAAATGCAACCAGAGGGCACCTAAGCTCCATGACGACGCCCTCAAGAGGGTGACGACACAACACGCCGCCGCCGTCAAGACCGAAGATACGATCAAGGGTTTTCACCCAGAGCCTTGACGTGGGGAGAGAGACCACAACGACGCCCCCAAGAGGGACACGACACCCACATGCATCGCCGTCGTTGGCGCCAGAGCGCAAAGCTTTCGCCCGAAGACTCTCCCGCACCACCTGGAGGTACCACGGTCCAAGTCCGCCGCCACCAAAATAGGCCTCCACCACGATCTGGGAGATATCATTGCCGAAGCACCGCCACCGCCAGGCTCCCCGCCGCCGAGCTCCTTGCTGCCCACACAGCCAAGGAGAGACGCCACCACCACTGCAACGCCCCTCGTGGAGAGCCGAACATGCAGTCCACCTTCCAGGGCCGCCACCCCGGCATCCCAAATCTTGCTGCTCCCAACCCCCGCCCAGCCCTTGGTCACTGTCCACCGGAGAGACGAGACGAAAGGAAGCTTCTTTCCGCCCTGGACGACCCCGCACTGCTCCTCGCGCCGCCTCCGTCGACCACGACCCACAGCCATGGACCCAAGACCTCAAATCCGCGCCGCGGGCCAGATCTGGCAGGTCCCGGCCATCCCACCCCTGGGCTGGGACGAGGCAGCCGCCGCACCGGCGCCAGTCACCGGGCAGAGGAGCACCGCGCCCCGCAGGGACGCGAGGGCGCCATCCCCGCAGCCGGCGGCGCACCACAGGGCAGGGGAGGATGAGGAGGCTCGAGATCCAAGCACGTCGCAGCCAACGCCAGCCAGCTGCGCCTCCGTCACCGCTTGAACGCCGGTCGCCGTAGCCCTCCACGCCGACGCAGCAGTTGCTGCAGCGCCGCCTCGCCCCACGCAGCGTGGCGCCTCCGCCCGCCGATGCCGTCCCGCACCGACCACGCCACCACGCGGAGGAGAGAGAAGGCCCCGCCGCCGCCCATGCCAGGGGGCTTTGCCCGCCGGCGAGATCTAGCGGCGGCGAGGGAGGAGGGGGAGGGAGGGCCTAGGGCCGGCGGCGGCGCGGGTTGCCCCCCGGTCGCACGCGGGGCGACGCGTGGGGATGGGGGAGAATCATCATCAAGTGATTAAGTTGTCTCACTATGACAATTCCATGAATCCCTTGTTTATGGAAGTATTTTGTGTGCATGCCTGTATGGATTCATTCTCAGGGTGTCATGACTCGTGATTGTTTGTTCATGTTTTAATCGTCTTACTATTCCTTAAGTGTGTTCATAATAATTATGCTATGCATCAATGTTGCTGATGCCAGAGTTTTCCTACTGTATATTAATTTTTCAATTAGCCAGCAGTTGCACATCGGACCTTTATTGTGTACACGGCCTCAGGTGGCCAACAAGGCAACATAGTCCTTTACAAATGTTTGCATGACTACTCATTTGAGATTATTATTTTTATTTTGACTCAAGGGAGGTGCTCTGCCGATTTCATTAAGAGAGAGAAAAAAAATCAAAATACAGAGTGACGCAGTTAAGAAAACTAGAGAGGGGCAATGACAGCGGCACGCCTTCGGCTCGCTCCAGTGCTTGTAGTCGTCGCTAGGTGGTCCACGGACATGGTTGTAATTTTTATTATCTCTGTTGTTCTTTGTACTGCCATGATTAAAAATGAATAGATTGAAAGTTTCTCGCAAAAAAACAAAAAACTAGACCGAAAACCATGAAATCAGGAAAAATGAAATAAAAAAACAACAACAAACCGACGACAACATAAACAAACCACCTCCACATAGCACGACTCCTTCACGGAGTGACTGTGAACAAGGTCTTCAAAAATACTATCAAGAAGGAAAGTGGTGTCAGCTCATGCCGTCGTCACCGACATCGACTCCCATCAACCACAATCTTTCGGCTAGACCCGCACATGACCGCTCCATTGAACTCTGGCAATGGTCCGGCCTAGCCAACATCTCCCAACGCTGCTCCCTACTTCGACCAGCCATGGCCCTGTGGTGGGGAAGAGCTCCTCGACAATGCCTTCAAGGAGGAGAAGGACACCCACAAGCGCCAACATCGTCGGTATTGACCCCCGTCGAAGAATTGATCTTTTGCCCAGAGCTTTATGCCTCACCACCTCTGTAGAATTCGGGGAGGAAGCCAGGCCATGGAGAAACTGCGAGACTCGGTCACAACCACGCTCGTATTAAACAATGGCGAAACCAGACCGATTGGATTGGAAGGATGCCACAACCTCCACATCACCGAGCCTCATTTGAGATTTTCCCTGTTGCCCAAGACGGAACCGACAAGGGCTCCTCGGCCCGGCCCATCAGGCTGGGAGTTGACATGGTGAGAGGTCCCTCAGCTCGTTATGTTTCTTGTTTCAAATTTGGTCTCGCGGATTTCGTCCAAACATCAAGAACATTGTGTCACATTATCCTCAAATTGCGATTGAGGGGGGTTTCCCAGACAACATGTACAGGAGATCCTATATCCTAACACAAACCGTGTGGTGTTTGTTATGATTGTACCTTGCATATCTTCTGTACTTGAAATCTTTTGACCAACAATATAAACCCTGAGCGGCATCACGATTAGATGTGCTGATTCAAGTCGCTGTTCCATCTAAACTTTCACAGGTCCATTTTCTAAAAAAAAGGAGCAAACTGAAGAGACCTGCTACGCTAATTGGGACAAATCAATGAATCGAACAGAAATTCAACCTTGCATCAAAATTCAAAAGTATGTTCAGCTGTAATGTGCATCAAAAGTAGTAGTCAGCTACTCCCTCTGTTCATTAATACATTTTTCAGACTTGTAATATATTGGTGAACAGTCTAAAACGTTATATATTGGTGAACAGAGGGAGTAATAAACAAGGAATCTGCTGCTATTTTTAAAGAAAAAAGCAGAAAACTTGACTGGCAAGTCACTAATCAACACAAAAGCACTATCATATCACCATCACCAGCGATTCATGAACCAACAACAAAAGCACTACCACCAACATGAAAGCATTACCAGTCCCCTGCTGTCAGGAATTCCGCAACATCAGCAGTATGGCATATCGATCACTTTGGCATCCATTGTTTTCCAAACGGCCGCAAAGGACCAGATTCCACTATCATCACGATAACGAAATAAACCGCGACCACAAAAGTAGCATCCAGAGGTGCAAAAGGAAAGTAAAAGGCAGCTAAAACTACAGCCAGGAGGGTTCCCAGGCTGCACGTAACGGCTGGGAAACGAACAAAATACAAAGCTGTCAACCCAGGCCTTATGATCGATAGGATCGCTCGTTTCCCCCCAGAGCGCAAAAACAGCAGTTATGCTTGATTCAGACACCAGAGGCTTTTCCTTCCGCGACCAGGCACCATCTGGGGTAACATCATCTTCATAGCTTCAGTGTTAATTAGTGATGCGAAGCAACATCGAGTCAGGATCACGCGCTCCATCCGCATGATTTGCAAGGGCCTGTCTCTGCAGCGGCGCCGCACCACCTTCGAGCGGTTCCTGGTCCACATCATTCTGGACACCTGCCGAGTAATTGTAATCATTCGCAGGGATGATATAGACCTCCATAGTTCTCTTCTGATTGCTCAGCAGCTCGAAGAGGCAGATATCACCCATCTTCAGATTGTTTTCTTCTACAAACTGTTTCCATCCACTTCCAAGCTTTCTAGTGGTCAAGGAACCGCACCCCCCCACTTTTTGCCAAGCAGCTGAAGATCCATGTGTGGCTCCTCTCCAAGATATTTATTAGCATAGTACCTGGAGAAAGTCTGTTTACAAATTTGAACAAAATATTTAGTAGATAATTAATAGCATGAAGAGAACTCTATGTAAGATAACACTTCGACTGCTTCCTAAGTTCGTATGATAGTAGGAAGCAAACTGTACGTAAATTCAGAGATGACTGGTTAAGAGAATAGTGCTTTCATTAATATTCCATAAGCAGCAGCTTATACTTTACGCATGCACCTACTGACCCATGATCGGTGCAGCAGAGCACACAGTAAAAAAAGAACTCACCAGAATGAATCCTGAATCAACGTTGGTCTTGCTCATCACGGCAACAAAGATGGGGATCTCTGAGTGTATCGATAGGACCTTACGCTTCACAACTTCCTTCTGAGCTGGAGTTAGTTTGGCCTTGTACACGGTAATGTAACCATCCTTCAACTGCTCCTTCTGAAATGAAGATAGTGTGGCTTTCTTCTTCTTCTTGACAATGTCATTGGAACCAGGCACATCACATACTCCATGTCCCTATTCAGAGGAGAAAGAATCTTCTGTGCACAGAAAATAACTAAATATAGCTATATAAATATGTGAATGATTTGAAAGTAAAGATATATCTATAATCGTAAACTGATACCATATGAGTCGGAGGAGATAGTTATCGCAGTCCCATTGCCTTGACATGACTCGTACACTTCCATTTGGATGTGTCGCTGCCTTTTCGTTGGTGGTGACACTGGCAGTACCATTTGTATGGGTTGAGGATGTAAATGAGAACTTTTCACAGTTGTGCGCCTTTCTTGCACAAGAGGGGGAAAAAGATCCACAACTGAAAGTGCCTTCTCACAGCCAAGTTTATCAAAGATTATGACACTAAACTGGGAGTTTCCATTGTATCTGAATACTATGGTGTCACCCATCTCTGGACCAAAGGTTTTAACGAATATGCCCCATCCCACTTTAAGGACAAGCTTTTCTTGGTTCTTGGCAACTGCAATAATGTAACTGCAACGATTTTTTGTTTCAAGTATCATCTCTCTTGGGAACTCGCCCTTGAAACGCCGAACAAATTCTTCTGGGATGATCTGGAGAAAACAACCAATATTTTTGTTTGAATGAACCATAACCAGGATAAAAAATATATAGTCTCTACAATCAAAGCGAATTTGTCTGTTCAATATACCTGGCAGCATGGTATAATTTGAACTATGAGGAATTTTTGTGCAAATAAATATACCTGAATGTGCTACCATGCTGGATTCAATCCAGGCATCAAATTAACAGGAGACATAGCAAAAGTTGCAAAGACTACATAAAGTTGTGTATATGTCTCTAAAGCATTATATATCTCCACATAATCTAAACTAGAAAGTAGAAAATCGTTGGTATACAGAAAAACACCGAAGTAACTGATAAAAAGGAGTGTTACTGTATTTGGATATAAATTTACCATCTCATCACTAGTAGAAAATAGGGCTTTGGTCCAGGCCGGGTAAGGGCATTAATCCCGGTTCACTCACGAACCGGGACCAAAGGTGGCATTAGTCCCGGTTCGTGAGGCCAGGGCGCCGGCCGGGCCTCGGGGGCCATTGGTCCCAGTTCGTATGACCCCTTTGGTCCCGGTTTCAGACACGAACCGGGACCAATGAGCCTCGCTCCTGGCCCACAACCATTGGTCCCGGTTGGTGGCTGGAACCGGGACCAAATGTGGTCCTTTAGTCCCGGTTCTAGCCACCAACCGGGACTAAAGAGTGGCCTATATATACCCCCTCCCCTGCCCGCGAGCAGAGCCACTGCTCTATTTTTTGGCCGGCCGTGGGAGAGCTTTGTGGTGCTCTAGCTCACCTCCTATGCACATGAGGTGTTCGATGAAATGCCCGAGCCACACTTAAGCTTTCTCCTCTCGAAGCTCCTTGTCCAAGCTCCATTTTTCTCAAGATTTGTCTAGGTTTGGCGGTCCGTCCTGTCCCGTCCCCGTCCTCACCGCCATCGATCGCCCGCGCCGATCTCGTCGCCGGCACCACCGTGGTGAGCCTCTTGTTCTTATCTTCTTTCTAAAAGAAAAAAGTTCTTACTTGTATGATTTTGATAGATACTTGTGTAATTTTCTTACTTTTATTATTGTTTGTTATTATATAGTGCGATGGTTTTGGTATCCGCCTCCGTCGGCCCTCGTCCTGTCTATGATTCGGATGTGGTATATATATTATCTTTTATAACTATTAGTTTCATTTAGTGTTTATGACAATTATGCCGACCAACGTGACATAGATTTTTTTATCTAGGAGGTATGTGAACCAGAAATTCCAACCGACCCTATTGTCGAGAGGTTAAATTTAGTTGAAAAAGAAAACAATTACTTGAAGGAAAAATTGAAAAAAATTGAGGAGGAGGAGATGATATTGGAGTTGCATGTTGCGGATATCGTCGATGATCACAAGATCAAGATGGATGCAATGCGCTTCAAGATTAGAAAGTATAGAAAATATGCCATTCATACTGAGGCTTGGTATCATTATGCCGTTGGATCAATTGTTACCTTAGTTGCGATTATGATCGCATTTGTTGTTGCATTGAATGTTTTATATAGTTTCAATGTATGGTTTAATTAGATGCTCTGGAGAGCTATATATTGTTCAATGAGAACTATGTATGTACTTTGGTTTTAATGTGATGATGAACTTCTATTAATTAATTTGGTCATTTCTGTATTCATGATGTTCTGTAATGGTTTTTGACACACTTAATTATATATAATGCACGCAGATGAACCGGCAATGGATGTACGGTGACAGACGCACCTCCGAGTACATTAAGGGCGTGCATAATTTTCTCGAAGTGGCTGAGGCAAACAAGCAGAATGGTTTTATGTGTTGTCCATGCCCTATATATGGGAATACGAAGTCTTACTCTGACTCGAAAACCCTTCACACCCACCTGCTTTATAAGGGTTTTATGCCACACTATAATGTTTGGACCAAGCACGGAGAAAGAGGGTTATGATGGAAGACAGCGAAGAAGAAGAGGATGATGACAACTATGTGCCCCCTGAATACGGTGATGCTGCAACGGGGAAAGCTGAAGATCAAGAGGAACCAGATGATGTGCCTGATGATGATCTTCGCCGGGTCATTGTTGATGCAAAGAAACAATGCGAAACTGAAAAGGAGAAGTTGAAGTTCGATCTCATGTTAGAAGATCACAAAAAAGGGTTGTACCCCAATTGCGAAGATGGCAACACAAAGCTCGGTACCACACTGGAATTGCTGCAGTGGAAGGCAGAGAATGGTGTACCTGACAAAGGATTTGAGAAGCTACTGAAAATATTGAAGAAGAAGCTTCCAAAGGATAACGAATTGTCCGACAGTACGTACGCAGCAAAGAAGGTTGTATGCCCTCTAGGATTGGAGGTGCAGAAGATACATGCATGCCCTAATGACGGCATCCTCTACCGCGGTGCGTACGAGGATTTGAACGCATGCCCGGTATGCGGTGCATTGAGGTATAAGATCAGACGAGATGACCCTGGTGATGTTGACGGCGAGCGCCCCAGGAAGAGGGTTCCTGCCAAGGTGATGTGGTATGCTCCCATAATACCATGGTTGAAACGTCTGTTCAGAAACAAAGAGCATGCCAAGTTGATGCGATGGCACAAAGAGGACCGTAAGAAAGACGGGAAGTTGAGAGCGCGCTAGGCCAGAAGGAAGCATCTCCATGGGCCATCAAACAGAGGATGTCATTGGGTTTTGTGTTGACTTCATTCCTCACCTTAAGAAGATTGGTCTCCCTCAATCGCGGTATGAGGGGAGACTGACTGGAAAAGGCACGCTAGGAGGGGACTCAATAATTAATATGTAGGGACGGGCATTCCTGGTCTCAAGCACACTACACAGTTCTACAGAATTCTACCTTGGTGACCTCGTATGTCGATGAACACAAGAACATTCTGCGCTCCAAACACCCGGAGCAGTGTGACGACTGGATTACATGTGAACACATCAGGACTTTCGGCAGTTGGTTGCAAACACGTCTCAGGGGTGACAACACTGTTTCTGATGAGCTGTACTCGTTGGCCAGGGGACCATCTTCGACTGTATTGACTTACAAAGGGTACGAGATAAATGGGAATACATTTTACATGATTGCCCAAGATCAAAAGAGAACCAACCAAAACAGCGGTGTCCGCTTTGATGCATCAACCAAGAGGGGAAAGGACACATATTATGGTAACATAGTGGACATATGGGAACTTGACTATGGACATGATTTTAAGGTCCCTTTATTTCAGTGCAAATGGGCCAATTTGTCAGAAGGCGGGGTACAGGTAGACCCACAGTACGGAATGACAACAGTGGATCTGAACAATCTTGGGTACACAGACGAACCATTCGTCCTAGCCAATGATGTGGCGCAGGTTTTCTATGTGAAGGACATGTCTACCAAACCGAGAAAAAGAAAAGATAAGAAAGCGAATACATCATACGATGAGCCAAAGCGCCACATAGTTCTTTCAGGAAAAAGAGACATCGTGGGATTGGAGGGCAAGACAGACATGTCTCAAGATTATGAAAAGTTTCATGAAATTCCTTCCTTCAAAGTCAAGGCTGACCCAAGCACCCTGTTAAATGATGAAGATTATCCATGGTTACGGCGCAATAAGCAAAGGACACAAGCGAAGAAAAAGTGAAGACTTTCTCTCCACAACTATTATGATGATGCCTTTGATCTAGAATATCATTGCAGTTACATGTGAAGAAATGAAATGCCTTTTGTAACAGATGAGTTTTCGTATGAAACCCTGATACTTCGAAAGAGATTGTCCGTTTTGTACACGAAGTGCATCCATTTTTTGCCGTAACCCTCTCAACTTTTTATAACATGCTATGTGGGTGAAATGATGATACCATGCCAACTTTCAACCTTTTCAGAGTTTATTTGTAGTGCTTTTCAATTTCAGGGTCATTTAGCTCAAAAAAATCAGTAAATGCATGAAAAATACCAAATGAAGTCAGAAAAGGTTGAAAATTGATGATGTGGCTTTGAATGGTGCATTTTGAACACACAAAAAGTCTGGAGTTCAAATAAGTTCAAAAAAATGAAATCCCTTTGTAACAGATGAGTTTTCATCCGAAACCCTGATACTTCGAAAGAGATTGTCCATTTTGTACCCGAAGTGCATTCAGTTTTTGCCGTAATCCTCTCAACTTTTTAGCACATGCTATGTGGGTGAAATGATGATACCATGCCAACTTTCAACCTTTTCAGAGTTCATTTGTAGTGCTTTTCAATTTCAGGGTCATTTAGCTCAAAAAAATCAGTAAATGCATGAAAAATACCAAATGAAGTCAGAAAAGGTTGAAAATTAATGATGTGGCTTTGAATGGTGCATTTTGAACACACAAAAAGTCTGGAGTTCAAAAAAATGAAATCCCTTTGTAACAGATGAGTTTTCGTCCGAAACCCTGATACTTCGAAAGAGATTGTCCATTTTGTACACAAAGTGAATCCAGTTTTTGCCGTAACCCTCTCAACTTTTTAGCACATGCTATGTGGGTGAAATGATGATACCATGCCAACTTTCAACCTTTTTAGAGTTCATTTGTAGTGCTTTTCAACTTCAGGGTCATTTAGCTCAAAGAATGAACTAATAGCAAAAAGAATGAACTAATAGCTAAAAAATGAACTAAAAATAATAAATTAAAATATTCTGTTATGATCAACTAAAAAAAAACTATAATATTCTTCAATAGCAAAAAGAATCAACTAAAAAGCTTTTATAAAACTCTAATAGCAAAAGGAATCAACTAAAAAGCTTTTATAAACCTCTAGTATTTTTGAAACTAAAATTATATAAAATTTATGCAACTAAAATTATCAAAGTATTTTCTGTTCAAAACATTAATAGCAAAAAGAATTTTCATAAAGAATTTTTTGTTAGAAACTTAATAGCAAACTAAAATAACAAAATCTTTTTGATTAAAACAGACATTTAAAATAACCTAAAAATTACCAAATTGAATATAATGATAAAACACAGTAATATTAAATAGCAAGAAAAAGAATCACTCAAAAATCTATTTTTATAGTAAAGTTATTCACAAACTAGTGATTCACACAAATTTAAAAGAATTCAAATTTGAAAACTAATGGCACTAACAGAAAGTTTATAATTTTTGTGACCTAAAAGCAAAAAGAATCACTGAAAAACTGTAAGTATTTAGTTAGTACAAAAAAAAGCATCAAAGAAAACAAAAAAACTAGAAAAAATTAAAAAAATGCCGCCTACTGGGCCACCACGGCCTGAATACGACTAGAAACCCATTGGGCCAGGATTCAGGCCCGCAGCAGGCCCAGTAGGCCCACAGGCAGAGGAGTGTGCGATTAGGCCCGTAAGCCTGCAGTTGAGAGGAGCTCGAGAGGGTCAGCGCAGCAGCGCTTATAAACAACTCTCGAGCCCTCTCAGCTAGCGAGGTGGGACTAAACTTTTGGCCCCGGGCAGCAACACAAGGCCATTGGTCCCGGTTCGTGCCACCAACCGGGACCAATGCCCACCTTTGGTCCTAGTTGGTGGCACGAACCGGGACTAAAGCCCACCTTTGGTCCCGGTTCGTGCCACGAACCGGGACCAAAGGTCTGAAAAGAGACCTTTGGTCCCGGTTCGTGGTACGAACCGGCACCAAAGGGGGGCATTGGTCCTGGTCGGTGCCACGAACCGGGACCAAAGGGTTGGGTATATAACTTGTGAAAATTTTCATTTTCATCTCGCAGTTGCCGCCCCCGACGATGCCGACCTCCTCGACGCCGCCAGGCTGCCCCGACGCCGTCGCCGTCGCCCGTGCCCCCGCCCCGCCCCCGAACCCACGCCGACGCCGTCCGCCGCCCACGCCGTCGCCGTCCAGGACCAATGCCCCCCTTTTTTTGTTATATATGCTATTTTTTTGTTACATGTTTTTAGATGTTTTTACATGTTCATATATGTATGTATGTATTTTTTAGATAGATGTTTCGTGGAGATGAGATGAGATGGAAGAGAACTTTTTAGAGAAATTTGCATAGAGATTTTTTTTAGAGAAATGGTGGAGTTCACATATAATGTATATATGTTGATATTTTTTATATGATGAAAATTGTTTTGTTCATATATAATGTATTAAGTTTTTGGTTTGTTGTTTTGTTCATAGCATTTTTTTTTATGATGAATTTTTTCATAGCATTTTTCATAGCCATATATATGTATGTGGCTATATGTATGTATAATGGATATTCATGAATTTTTTTTATATGTATGTGGCTATATGTATATGTCGTTGTCGATATAGCCCCTCCCCGATAACTTCGACATGAGGGGGGGGGGGGGGTCGATATACCCCCTCCCCGATAACATTTTTTTTATATGATGATTTTTTTTCATGGGCCTATATATGTATGTATGGATATTCATAGGATTTTTTTTATATGTATGTGGCTATATGTATGTCGTTGTCGATATAGCTCCTCCCCGATAACTTCGACATGAGGGGGGGGGGTCGATATACCCCCTCCCCGATAACATTTTTTTCTAAGTTACTAAGGTAAAATGTTCACCCCCCCCCTCTCGATATACCGGGCGACCAACTCTCGAGGCCACCCAAACCCTAGAAAAAAAGCGTTGTCGATCTCCTACCCCCTCCCGCCCCTACCCGACAAACTCTCAAGGCCACCCAAACAACTAGAAGAAAACTCCGGTAACTTCGACATGAGGGGGGACGTCGATCAACCCCCTCTCGCCCGAACAAGTCTATGTATCATTTTATATCGCGGTGGACATATAACAAAGTTTGATCATATGTCAAAGTTTGAATTTTGACATATGCAACATTTGATCATATATCAAAGTTTGATCATATGTCAAAGTTTGAATTTTGACATATGCAATATTTGATCATATGTCAAAGTTTGATCATATGTCAAAGTTTGAATTTTGACATATATAGATTTATCAAGAATGCCCCCATTATGGATGTGCACAAGTTGATCCAATTTTTTTCTGATCTCATCTATATATATATTCTTCTATATGTCACGTTGTCTGTCAAAGTATTGAAGAAATCCATGGCTTCATCATTAGCCGGAAGTAACAGGCGTATGATGCTACGAAGCTCTGCAAAGTTGTTTTGGAACGGAGTTTCGGATAGAATAATTCGCTTTTTGGTACGAATTTCAGCAAAGGCCTTCCAAATAGCGATATTCGGAAGGCTCTTGCTGAACTTCATACCAAAAAACTAATTATCCTATCCGGGACTCCGTTCCAAAACAATTTTGGAGAGCTTCGTACCATTATGCGCCTGTTACTTCCGGCTAATGATGAAGCCATGGTTTTCTTGAATCCTTTGACACTGACAACGTGACATATAGAAGGGTAGATGAGATCAGGAAAAATATGGACCATTTTCTGCACATCCAGAATGGCGCCATTTTGTTAAATCCCTTGTTTGACATTCATGAGAGAGGCGGTCCGGACGTCGGACATTCATGAGAGAACTCCGGTAACTCTTCAACATGAGGGGGGACGTCGATCAACCCCCTCTCGCCCGACCAAACCCTAGAAGCATCGAGGCCACCCCAAACCCTAGAAGCGTTGCCGAGGCCACCCCAAACCCTAGAAGCGTCGAGGCCACCCAAATTTACCAAGTTAAAAGAGCGTTGTCGAGGCCACCCCAAACCGTAAAAGCGTCGAGGCCACTAATTAATATTCCTTGTTGTGATTAGCTAGCTAGGTCTATGTTTGCCACTAATATATCCATCTCTCATGTTTGTATATTAATTGTCATGTTGTAATATTTGCAGAAACTATGGATCAAAGAGACTTAGAACAAGAAGAGTTGTTGGGGGACATAATCCGCGACGGACGTGATGTCTTGTCGTTTCTCAACGACACCGATGGTCTGGAAGGAGAGGATGAAGGTTCCGGTGATCGAACAATGGAGGAGGAAAGACATGATCATGATGTCTCCGGTGACCGAATGCCGGTGGAAGAAGGAGACCGTGATGACGGCTCCGGTGACCCTACGGAGGAGGGAGCTGTTGCAAAGTCCGGCGAGGTATATATATTAATTAAGCATGTGTTGACTAGCTAATAGATGCATTAATTGTTTTGGTATATACATATATTAACTCTTCTTTCTTCTTTTATAGCCCTCCGGATCGAGCCAAACTTCGGTAACGAGACGAGGCCCGAAGAAAAGGTTGCGCCAAGATGAAAGGTTCACGATCACAGCAATCATGGACGATGGCCAACCGATTGAACCCAGGCGGACCAAGGAAGCATTTTCTGCTCAGTGCGGAGCTATTGTTAGGGACAGTATCCCGATCAGCATCCAGCTATGGAATAAGCCTAAGAACGAAGACCCTCAAGTTTCTTATGTCACCGATAGACAGAAAGATGATCTTTGGACCTCGCTGAAGGCAAATTTCACCCTACCGCCAGAGGAGGATCCGAATAAGCCAGTTATAGAGCCACTGGTCAAGGCGTGTGCTCTTAAGAAGATGGCAGATCTATTCAGGAGGTGGAAGAATGAGTTAAAATTAACGTTTGTCGACAAAGGGAAGACTCCAGAATTCACCGGCCGATTTGAGAAGATAAGAGATCACTGGCCCGCATTTGTGGCCTACAAGACAAAGGACAAGAGTAAGAAAATGTCAGAGATAAACAAGATAAATGCTGCAAAGAAGCTGTATCACCATCGCACGGGGTCAGGCGGCTACCTCAAAGCCCGGCAGTTGTGGGACAAAGCTGAGAATGACCAGATTGCTAAAGGGGTCGAACCAGAGACATTGAACTGGCCAGACCGTTCAAGGACTTGGTTCTTCGGGGTTGGGGGAACTTTGGACCCTGAAACAGGGAAGTGCCGTTGGACGGACGAGCAACTTGCAATACCCGTCAAGAAGCTTCAGAAGTATATCGCCGCAGCGCAGGTAGGGACGTTCATTCCCGACAGAGAGAAGGACGAGCTGACTGAGGCCCTCGGGAATCCTGAGCACCCTGGACGAACACGAGGCACGCCAGGCTCTGTTGCGTGGAAGGTTGGGTTTCCCGGTGCAGGCGGTTACAAAACCCGGGAGAGGAAGAGGAAACAGGAGCTGAGCGAAATGCAGAAGCTCAATGCAAGAGTACTAAAGCTAGAGGAACAAGTTGAGAGCCAGCGAGCTACCGACCAACCATCTCAGCGGCACGAATCTACCCCAGAAGCTACCCCGCCATCTCAGCGGAGAAGCAGCGTGGCTTCCACGGAGCTCGTTCAGCAGCCTGACTTCACGGCTCCTAGCTACCTCGTGGATGCTATCACGGAGGCTCAACATTGCCAGCTTATGACGAAATGTCGGAACCTCACCTTGAAGGCGGCTGTCGGCTCTGTTGCACCTCCTCAACCTGACGGAACTTTTCACTGCTGTCCGATTCCACATGGCTATGCTGTTGTGACGGTGGATGAAGTAATGGAGGGATTTGATGAGCTCGATCTTGACCACCCTATAGGTGAAGGGGAGACTCGCTGGTTTATGCTCTGAGGACTACATGTCTATGGTGGAAGGAGTACATCAAGCTTCCGAACTGGACGCCTCCGCCTCCTCCTCCTCCTCCTCCGGCGAGTCAGAGCACTCCTCCTCCTCCTCCGGCGCGTGAGGGTACTCCGCCTCCTCCTCCGCCTCCTCAGGCGCGTCGGAGCACTCCGCCTCCTCCTCCGCCTCGTCAACAACGGCGGAAGAGAGCCGCCGCCGCTCCGGCGGCTAGCGGTACAAGCAGAGGCGGGAAGCAATTCAGATACGGTCCATCTCTCAAGCCTCTGGAAAAGTTACCATATGAGAGGACCGACGAGGAAACCGCAAAAATCAGTGCTGCCGAAGTGCATGAACATTTTGCACGGAAACCTCCACCTCCGAAGGAGACGATAGATCCGGTGAAACGGAAGCGCACTATCGATGCCCTGAAGCGACCACCACCGTCTCCACCGCAATCCAACTATGAGCGCATTATTGAAAGGACATATAAGGAAGCGGAGCGGTCGGGAAGTACTTGCATGCATGCAAGGTTAGCAGAACGAAGAAGTGGGAAAAAAATTCCCCAGCTCGGCGAACAGGCGAACCAATCGTGCCCCCCGCTCAAGGTGTCTAGCGATATCGTTGCTAATCAGCCGGGGATAGTGCCCGGTACCAATCCTGCTGATTACCTGAGCGATGATGTAGAGTTTGAAATAATGGAGGTGGACGAATTCAGATACCAGTATGGGCAGCCTCTCGTCAAACCTGATCATCCTCCTCTAACGTCGATGATGCGAAGATTCCATGAATGGTACATGAAAACCTGCAGCGAGTCTGGGAAGGATACTTTGACGCTGAGAATTAAAGAGGAGCACGACCTCGTTGGAATGGATCAGTTGTATGTTGAATTTGACGAGTTATTCCAATTATACAATCAAAAGGCCGTCGACAAAACACTCGTGACTTGCTACTGTCTGTAAGTACTACTTCTGTAATTAAGCCTCTATATATAGCTCAGCTCTTTCATTGCATGTATATATAATTATCCTCACTATATTATGTAGATTGAAGATCGTCGAATGCAGAAAAGCACAAATCTATGACACTGGGTTCATTAACCCAAATATCATACACGAATGGACGGTTCAAAAGAATGTCACAGAAATCGAGGACAACTTGCTACAATCGTTGCTTAAAAATCAAAACAAAGAGAAAATACTCTTTCCTTACAACTTCAAGTGAGTATTACTGTCTTGTGCATATTCGGTTTCCCTTATTACTCGACGTTATAGTAATGTAATTGATGAGTTATGCATGCGTGCGCAGCTTCCACTTTATTCTGCTAGAGATTAAACTTGAGCGGGGAGTAGTAACCGTCTTAGACTCGAGACGAAAAGATCTCCAGGAGTATGCGGACATGACTGAAATGCTCCAGAAGTAAGTTCAATCGATCATTATCGCACCATATCGGCAACTTTGTTCATTTCCTGATATCAAGTAATTATTTTTTTTGTCTGGCAGGGTTTGAAAAGAGTTCACCGGAATTGTTCCGGCACTGCCGAGGGAGCTGCGATTTATACACCCAAAAGTAAGTACTACTAGCTAGTTCCGCGCATCTCCCATTGATTCTAGTTTCATCAATACCATTTATAATGCTTGATTATCAGTTTGATTGAACTCTATTTCTCGTAAAGTGCTTGTGGCAGGAAGTCGGGAATGATTTTTGTGGATACTACATTTGCGAGTTCATCTACAACGCGACGACCTCTAAGCGGGATTACTCTGAAAAACAATATGAAGTGCGTAAGCAATAATATTCACAATTTTATTTTATTACCATCATTTGTGTTGAGTTTCATTCATATATATGTATTGGCCCCCTTCTTCAAATTAGTTATGGCAGATGCGGGATGAACTCCTATCACATGATTGCATACGAGCAATTCAAGAGGAATTGACGGGATTCTTTCTGGACCACGTCATAAATAAAGCCGAAGAATACTGTAACACCCCTATGTAATAGCCACCATGATCAGCTGTTAATAATGCCAAGTCATATCATATGCAGTGATTAAACATAGTGGTTAACCAAAGTAAATCAACTCCATTTTTAAAAATCAACTTAAATTCATAAGTGAAATATAAGGTTGATCAAACACTGCTGGAAAAATGTTCATTTAATGGTAAATAATCCAGAAACCTTTCTAAAATCAACATCAAAATGTTTGGAGTTGGATAAATGACTCAAACAAGTTGGAACAGACCCAAAAACAGGATATTTGATATATTTAAAATCATATTAAATTCAAACAAACTTCAAATCAGTCCAAACCACTTTTTGGTGAGAGATAATATTGCATTGCAATATTTGGGTCAACTCTCACATTTTACAAAAGTGCTAAAGTGTGCTAGCTATTTTGGAACAGAAAAGAATAAAGAAAAAGGTAAAACAAAAACAGAAAGAAATACAACGAGGCACTGTGCACTGGGCCTAAGTGCACAGTGCCCCGACAGCCGGCCCATCTGGCCCAGTCTCTCTCTCTCCTTCGCGCTGTCGCCTTCTCCCTGGCCGAGCGCGCGCTCGCCGCTCCGGCGCCGACACCCCGACGCCGCAGGCCAGGCGAGAGGATAAGGAGGAGCTCCCTCTGCCTCCTCTCCGTCCCTATCCACTTCCCCCTCGCTCGCTTGCCCTCTCCCTCCTTCCTCCTCCTCCAGATCCACCGAAACCGAGCGCCTCCGTCGCCGTGGCCTTGCCGTAGACGCGGCCACCGTCGTCCCCGAGCTCAGCCAACACGCCTGCGAGCTCCGCCGTCCTCGACTCCTTCGACTCCGACCGCGAGTGGAGGCGGGGAGGCCCTGATGAAGCCGGAGTACTCCGCCCCCTTTCTTCTCTGACGCCGGCGAGCCCCGACGATTCGCCGACGTTCTGCACTCCTAAGCTTCCAACGGCTTTACGTAGCCTCTCGATGAGCAGCCCCTCATCCTTCCCCCGCACTCCCCTAGCCTTCTGCGCCTCCGTAGCCGCCGCGCCATGGCCGCCCGAACCGAGCTCCGCCGTTGAGCTCGAGGCCGTTGCAGCAGTGGCCGTCACGACCCACCGGGCTCGCCGTCGCGTTCGTGGCGTCAAGTAGATGCCGAAGGAGTAGAGCGCAGCCCGTTTTGACCTCTGCATCACCACGCGCGAGTCCGCCGGGTTTCGGCTTCCGCCAAACCTCAACGCCGGCGTGATTCCGGCCATCCCCTGGTCCGGCAAGTGCCACCACTCGACGCGCGAGTTCACTGGCTTTCGAACGCACCCAACCGCAGCTCGAACCGAGCCCTGTGGGCGATTTCCGAGCACTCCGGCGATCTTCCGCCGCGGAATCGGTCGCCGGCGCAACTCCGGCGCCGGCCGCCGACGTGGCCGCCACGTGGGTCGCCCTGGGTCACTGACCCGTGGGCCCCAGGGGCCCGACCGGCCAGCTGACCGGTCAGCCCTGCTGACTGGACCGGCCCAGTCGCTGACACATGGGCCCCACCTCCCTGTTAATCTAATTAAAACGTTTTAGAAATAAAAATAAACTAATTACCCTAATGAGTCTATGACATGTGGGACCAGAAGCCTAATTAGCTAATTAGATTAGTTTAACTCACTGTTTAGGTAAACAGAGGCTGACATGTGGGTCCCACTGGACCCACATGTCATATTTGACTTAGTCAGCCGACTGTTGACTTGCTGACGTCAGCAGCGCGTCATGCTGACGTCATAATTCATTTTCTGATAAATAATTCCAGAAATTCAAATAATCTTTAAAAATTAATAACTTTTAAACCGTAGCTCGGATCGAAAAAGTTAAAACATGAAAGTTGCTCAGAACGACGAGACGAGTCTGATCGTGCCGTCTGTTTCTCCATCGGAACCTCCTACGTAGAAGAACTCGTAACTCCGGACCCGAATCTGGCAGATGAATAGTGCACACACGTCGGATATTAAATCCCAGAATAATTCTAAAAATAACTAAAATGACTTAGATGCATAATTAGGCAACCCTGCACTGCATCATAGCATCACACGCACCGTATTGCATCTGTTTGCATTATGTTTACCTGTTTCTTCCCCCTCTTCTCTCTCGGTAGACCCCGACGTTGGCGTAGCTCCCGAGGCAGACGCCGCACAGGAGTACGACTACGTCCCCGACGATACTACTGAAGACCTTGCCCTTGCCCCCGAGCAAACAGGCAAGCACCCCCATTTTGAGCATGCCTATATCGCCTACTCTCTTCTCTCTTATGCTTGCATTAGAACTGCTACTGCTACTGTTTTCCTATATCTGTTGCATAGCCTGATTATTGTACCCTGCTTTGTTACCTTACTGGTTATCCTAGACTGATTATTATAGGCTGGGTAGAGACACGACAGAGACCTCCACTTGATCCCGACTGCCCTGCTGGATATCAGAAGACCCGATCATCGGGATTGAGGACCAGACCCTGGCACCGCACATCACTACCCCTTAGTTGCCGACACTGCTGGGTTACCGTCGAGTGCCGAGGGTGATACCTCGTTAGCACTTCTGATGTTAACCTTGTAGGTTAGTTACTCGGTCGTGGTAAGCGAGGGTGATTCCTCCTACACCACCCCCGATAACGACATCGTCGCACAACCTCTCAAGTGTGGACCTCGAGGGTGATTCCTCCTTCGTTCACCTTGATGATAACATCGAGCGGGAATTCCATCGAGGGTGATTCCTCATGGTTCCCTTTGGTGTCCGACACACAGTTACCTTGGATATTATGACTTGACTATGAACCACGATACTAAAGACGGGTCGGCCCTGAGGGGTACCCGCGCGAGCTTAACGCGAAGTGATGTGGAGTCGGGTTGACCTGGATGGTGCCCGCGAGATAACTACGAGGCGTGGCCGGGCATTCTTAGCCCTTGCCGCAAGTCCTCGAGACGGGGCGACGGGGTCACATCGATCGTGAGTCTCTGCTCGTTTCCGCGCGCTCCTAATCCACTACGGTTTGGATATTTGATCCGAGGGGGCTCTGGCCCGATAGCACTAACCATCACGTGGGCATAGTATGGGCGTTCTGCGTCGTATACTTCAGCCGAAGCTTAATGGACGTCAGCGACTGAGCGGCGCGCGCTGGATTGGACTGGTTACGCAACCGCGCTTGTATTAAGGGGTTGCTAGGTCTGCTTCCGGCCGCCCACGCAACGCGCAGGAGTTCCCGGGGCGATGGCCCAAGACCCCTGGGGGCATAGGTTAGTCCGGCGTGCTGACCTCTCTGTTAAGTATTTGGTCGGGTTGCGGCGTGTTGCTTAGCCGAGGCTGGGCATGACCCAGAAAAGTGTGTCCGGCCGGAGTTAAGCGAGCGTGGTGGGTAAGTTGGTGCACCCCTGCAGGGAAGAAACTTCTATCGATAGCCTGTCCTACGGTAACGGACACTCGGAGTTGTATCTCGATCGGTACAACTAGAACATGTGATGAGAATTGGATAGTACGGCTCTGGGATTGCTTTCTCGCAGGGAGTCGAGAAAGGATCTCAGGTCGAGGTTGATGATATTACTACTACTACTTTACATAATGTTCATCTGCTCTCTCCTGATGCTGCAAGACTGTCAAAGATTGTTGAAGATGCTAGTCTTCGATAGGACTAGGCTTTCCCCCTCTACTCTGGCATTTCTGCAGCCCAGTCCACATATACAGCCATTCCTTTGACAATGATGCATATGTAGTGTAGATCCTTGCTTGCTGAGTACTTCGGATGAGTACTCACGTTTGCTTTATTTTCTTTTTCCCCCATTTTCCATTTGATGCCACCAGACGACGGAGCCCCTGAGCCAGAAGCCCCAGCCGACGACCAGTACTACTATCCGCCTGGCGAGTACTACTACTACGAGGAGCCGTTCGACGACCAGGAGTAGGATCGGAGGGTCCAGGGCAGGAGGCCTACGCCTTTCGATCGTAGTTTTTATTTTTACCCCGCCTCTGTGAAGGCTTATCTCTCTCTCTGTAATATATCTGTACTCAGATATCTAATGCTTCCGCTGACGCTTGTATGCCATCGAGCTTGTATTCGAGCCCTCGAGGCCCTGGCTTGTAATATTAAGCTTGTATGACTTTATTTTATGTTTTAGAGTTGTGTTGTGATATCTTCAAGTGAGTCCTTAGGCTTGATCGTGCGCATTTGCGTGTATGATTAGTGCACGATTAAGCCGGGGTCGTCACAAATACCATATGGAATTTGACATTAGATGTTAGGGATTGTACGTAAGAGATCTTATATTGTATATATGTAGCTAGTAGCGTCGGATAGATATACGAAAACTTGTTGTTCGACCAATCTCTCGGAGAAAGAGAGGTCGATCACTTATCTCTGTATATGTTCATGATGATCTTGTGTACTTAATGGTTCCTTCATTTGCTTACCAGCTAGCGTGTCGAGTTCTCTCTATACGTATAGTAGTTAGCGTCGACCAAGCACGGAGAAAGAGACGACACTTCTCTATATTAGCTAGCTAACATAATATGAAACCCCTAAATTAACCCTCCAAAACCCCCAACCCCCCCCCGCCAAATGCTGACGCGTGGATGCCTTTTGGTCCCGGTTGGTAACACCAACCGGGACTAAAGATCCTCCTGCCTGGGCTCCCCGCAGCAGCCACGTGGTACGAACCGGGACTAAAGGTTTTGGGCTTTAGTCCCGGTTCCAGAACCGGGGCTAATGGGTCTCTGGAACCGGAACAAATGGGCCGTTTTTCACTAGTGCATGTTGAAAATCGCCCATCATAACCATTAAGAAATATTTCTTTTCATCATCCAAGTTTGTGTAGTGATATTCAGTCCAGCTTTTGTATCTTTCAGAAGGCACATCTATCTTGTTAGAAGATCTGCAGTGCAAAATCCATTCGAAGTGAAATTTGGTACCAGGAAATGGAGGCATGAATAGTGAAGACTAGTATTTCACCCGATTTCATGTGCCTTGTTGGGATTTTCTTGGACCTGAGGCAAAAAAGGATCCACAACAACCGATAATGCTTTTTCACGGCCAAGCTTATCAAAGATTATGACATCAAACTGGCAGTTCCCATTGTATTTTAATATTAAAGAATCTCCCATCTGTAGATCATACTGTCCAACAAACTGCCTCCAACCCACTGTAAAGACAAGCTTTTCTTGGTTCTTGGCAACCACAATAGCGTGACTGTAACCCTTTCGGCTTACTAGCTTGATCTCTCCTGGGATCTCACATTTGAAACGCCACACAAGTTCTTCTGGGAATATCTGCAGAAAGATATAATAAAAAAGATTGGATGGATGGACAGTTTATGCACAAGATCCAAAAGACACTAGTTACAATCAAGGTGTATCTTTGTCTTTATGATACCTGGCTAGTATCTTACAAAAAAAACAAGGAAAATGAGTGTAGATCTTACCTGTAATTGCTGAAATAAAAACTATGTGGAATCTGACTGCGATGCAGAATTTAAAGTAGAAGATAGTTGAAACATCAATGGTCTTACAAAAATAGCACAGATAGATAATAGGGTTACCATCGCATCTCGGAAATCACCCAACATCAGCACCAAGAAATGTTTCTCCTCATCATCCAAAAGTTTGTAGCGATACTCATCCCATAGGTTCAATCTTTCTAAAGACGTGCACATCTTTTTAGCAGCCCCCCCACAGCAATGCAAAATTTATTAGCAATGATATATGGTACGAGGACTTGAAGTCATGAACAATAAGCAGACATGTACTCTTTTTCTTGTTGTACTACTACTAAATGTGAATTTGGAACATTGATATTTTCTTTATAAGCTGTATATATTTTTCTCTCAAAAGAAGTTGTAAATTAACCAAGTCCAAGCACTTCTTGACGAAGAAAGTTTACAAAACAGGCCGAAGGGGAATTATTCGCCCTCTCCCGATGGCGCGCCGTGAACCTAGCTCGATACCGCACCTGCTCCGCGTCACCGGAGTCAGGGATTCATTGTAACTGCGGCCGGATCATTCACCAGACATTTCAAGGGGACACCAGCAAACGGCAATCCGAGGCACGAGCTGTTTACCCGGAGAAGAATGCGAAGGCCGGATAAGGAGACTCATCGCTGCCCATGAATCTTATTTACGAGACCACCAACGCCGCCTCAAGCCGACGCGGAAGTATTGTGGGTAACTAGTCTGCTATGGATCTGTGGGGCGGCTAGGTTTTTTTTTTTTTTTTTTGCAAGCGAAAAGTTGATTTTTTTTCTTTTCTATAGTTAGAAGCAAGGAACTTTGATTCAAACCATAACTAATCAATCAGAACAGGATTTGGGATGGATTGGACAAGAAGAACAAAAATCTCCATGAGACCACCCTCACGCCGCCTCCTACCCTCGTCGTTCCCATGGCCCATGGGGACTCCCCTCTGCCAACTGACGGCTCGACGTGGTAACCTGCAGAAACCCCCGATGCTCGTTACGCCGGCGGCCGATTTCCCGGCGTGTCGGACAGCTCCGTCGACTTCAGTGAGAGCGCGTGCAGTGCAGACCCCGCGAGGCCACCAGTACATGGCCGCCGGCGCGCATCACAACAATGCGCCTGTCACCGTCTCCCTCTCTCATCTCTACACGCCCATAAATCTACTTTGTATTTTGACATTACTAATGGAGAAGGATTTGCGATGTTGGATCCAGAATCACGGCAAGACCCAAGGAAAGGATGGTGAGAATCGTCTGGGTTATTTAGCACGAGCAGAGGAACAGAGGAAACAGGGTTATGAGAAGGAATCCGCCCACCACCCAACGAGAACCAAATCGAAAAAAGTCGTTAGCAGATATATTCTGGGATTGGGACTACAATTACGATGCTTAGATTTTATGCAAACATTTAGCTCGTGATTCTTACCTTGCTTACCTTGTCAGCTTTGTTCTTCACGCTGCCTTCCGCTTGGTCCTGCTACTCTGCTAGTAGGATGTGACCACGCGCTGAGCGGAGAGAGTTCGTCCAGCAGTACTAATCCAGCTCTTGAAGACTGAGTGTTTGTTTGTGACAGTAAATATAAACGGCCTTAGCATTTGTTGTTTCACTGTCTTCATGACAACCGAGGCCCCGTGAGCTGCTTTTTATTTGAGTTGACGCATTGTCTCTTAGCACGGTCTTTTAGAGCATTTCCAACCGTTCGGCCCACCCGGGACTCCGAAAAAGTGTCGCCTGAGTTCGAACCGGCGTTAATTTCGACGTGGGGACGAACGTGTTCCCAGTCGCCGCCCCCAGATCGCCCCCCAAATCGGCCAATCACGACACAAAATTCGTCCAAACTCGGTGATTTCATTCAAATTTGTACAAAAACAAAAAACATGATCTAAAACTACATTAAAAACACGCCTAGCACTACTACGCCGCTGCCGCCGCCCGCCTTCTACATGCCGAGGAGCCTGTAGAACCAGGTGTAGTCACTGCCGCCGTCGTTGTCATCGTCGCCGCCAACGCCATCCCTGCTGCACCCCTGCCCAGGGTCGCCGACGCGCGGGGGGTTGGACGGCCTGGGCGCGCCCTCGTCGTCGCTGTCGAGGACGACGACGCCGCCCTCCTCGCGTCCGCGGCGCCGAGCTTTGATCTCCTCGTAGGCCCGTCGCTGGCGCTCCACCTGCTCGCGGACGTAGTCCGCCTTCGCCCACTTGAGGGCGGTCTCGTCGTCGGCGGCCATGTCCTCGTGCTCCTTCTTCACGCGGAGCAACCCCGGCTCGGTCTTCGGCCGGACGAGGCGGTAGGAACGAGGGGAGGGGCGGCCGCCCTCGTTGATGACGAGGGCGCCGCTGCGGGTGCGACGCCCAAGCGGCGTCTCCTGCGGCTCCGGCTTGACGGGGAGGAGCGCCGGCGAACCGGAGGAAAGAGAACCAGAGCCTGACGACGAGGAGGTCGCCGTCTCCAGTCACTGCGGCGTCCAGGAACTACCGCGGCAGCGAGAGAAGGACAGGTGCGCCGGGTACTCCAGGCGCGGCGTGTTGCTGGTCTCGATGTGGTCGAGTACAGCTTCGAGGGTGTGGCCGGGCACGCCCCACCATTCGCGCCGCCCATCGGAGTTGAGGCGGCCGCGGGGCAGGACGACGTTTGTGGAGGCGACCTGGTCGGCATGGCGGCGGTCGAAGTACATCGTCCACAGCGTGCGGCTGTCGGCGGCGTAACTCGGCTCGTTCCGCTTCTCCTCCGACAGCGACAAGCGGATTCGCGCTATCTCGGCGCGCCGTTCTGCACCGGTTGGCACCAGGGGCACCGGAACGCCACCGGCGCTCAGCCTCCACGAGCCCGGCACCCGCATGTCCGGGGGCGCCGGGTAGTCGGCCTCGTAGAGGAGGCGCGCCTCGTCCTCGCGCAGATGGCGTCGGCCGAAGCCGTTTGCGCCGCGGCGTCGCCTGGGTAACTCTCGGCCATTGCTCGTCGGCGGGGGGAAGAGTGGGGGAGAGGGGCTTCGGTGGCGAGTTGTGGCGAGAGGGGCGTCGGTGGCGATTGTGGAGTTCACCGGCGGGGAGGTCAGCTTTTTATAGCCGAAGATGGGCGGTGAGAGGTTGCCCGCCGGGTGCCGCGTGGCGTGAGCGGGCGGGACGCGCGTCGCGGCGCCTTCACTGCGCCGCCCATGAGGCATCAATGGAAGGCTGACCGGCGCGACAGCCTTGGCATTGATTCCCGCGGGAACCAAGGCGATGAGGACGACAAAGGCGGCGACTCGCTGACTCGGCGGGCCCATTCTCGTTCGCGCCAAAATCTGTTTCCCCGGCGCCCCCAGGCGCCCCCCAGCGCGCCGGGTTCGGCCTGGGTCTGCGGCGCCAAAATCGGCCCGAGCCGGCGAAAATTGGGCTTCTGGGGGCGCGGCTGGGCCGAATTTTCGGCGCCGGCGACAAAAAAGGGGCCTGGGGGCCTGTTGGGGGCGTGGCTGGAGATGCTCTTAGGATATGGTAGACACTTAAGCTGGAATAATATATAAGAGGAATAAACAGAACCTGCGAATAGAAAGACATAAAGATTTTCAAGGATAAGACTATGTACATGCTTTAGGCCCCAATTTAAAAGAAAGAAAGAAATAAAGATTTTGAATGATAAGAATTCTATGAAAAAATCTTTGATATCGTTTGGAACAGAGAAATTGTTTTTTTTAAAAGAAGGATAACCCCCGGCCTCTGCATCAATCGATGCATGCAGCCTGTCGGCGTTCTGGGAACGGGGGTACCCAGACTTGCCTGCCTAGGGTCCACGGCGTGGCTCCATCGACGGCCTGGTACGGCCCAGCTTCAGCGACAACAACTCAAGACCCTCGCGAGGCGGACGACACCAAGACCTCCACGAGGAGCGGCCTCCTCAGGCTGGCTCCCGAGGAGCAGAGATCTCTATGCAAGCCTCACCTCGTGAGTTCCGGATGACGTGAGCCATGACGACCAAGGCCAGGCGGGCGCCAGCGGGCGCAGTGTACTAGTTTCCTCTTCGGTGCTAACGAGGCAAGCACAGGCGCGGGGTCCTGAGGAATCAGCCAAAGGTTTCCATTCCCGTGCAACAAGACCGAGACCGCCAGGACGGCAGGACGGAGGTCATCACCGAGCCCACCACGGCGTCACGACCAGAGGCTTTTGCAGGCGAAGACTACTTTTGTCAGGATATCATGTACTAGTTGTCTCCCTTCGAATTTGGCCGTTGTGGGATCCCTTCCCACCTTTCATTTGGGAAGAGGACCAAGGCCACTATAAATAGGACTTAGCCACCACCGTAGAGGGGGATCGGGTCGACGGATCATCCAGATCACCCACACACTCACCAGCTCACTCGAGCTCAAGAACACCTCTCCTTCTGAGGCTGTTCGCCACTGTACTAGTTCATCCTCAGCCCCTCGAGGCCAATCCACCACAAAGTAAGAGTAGGGTTTTACACCGCAAGGTGGCCCGAACCTGGGTAAAGTGTTGTGTCACTTTTCCTTACAGTTCGCCGAGTTAGGCTGTGAGATTAGCGAGTAGGCAGACTGGGGAGGACGAGTTCTTCGCACGCACCCCAGAGTTCGAACCTCTCAAGGGTTTGCGGAACCCGAAATCCGACATTTGGCGCGCCAGGTAGGGGTGCGTCGAAGCTGCGCCTCTCCGTCCACCGCACTCCGCCCTCGCCGTTTAGCTCTCATGGCGGGCGCCTCTTCTCCGGCTGGGTCGACGGGCGCACACGGAGGCGCCGTGGGTCTCCGGGCCTTCACCCCCGCCTTACGGCAAGTGCAGTGGCCGCCCAAGTTCAGGCCAGAGATGCCGCCTCGCTACGACGGCGCGGCAGACCCGGTGGGGTTTCTCCAGGCGTATGAGGAGGCGGTTCTGGCAGCCGACGGCGACGACAAGGTCATGGCGAATTGGCTCCCCATAGCCCTCATGGGCGCGCCGCGCGCTTGGCTCCTGGGCCTGCCGGAATCTTTGGTGTCCTCCTAGGAGGAGCTGCGCGGCCGTTTCGTCACGCAATTCGCGGCGCCGGCACCTCACGTCGTCGCAGCCATCCTCGGCGGCTCACAGGCGCCGCCCTCAGATCGCCACATCAAGCAGTTCTTTCGCCAGGCGGGCGACACCCACGTGCAGCGGGCGGCGCCGCCGGGTTGGGCGGCGCCCAAGGCTGATCTCACCTTCGACTCCGGGGAACACCCCGCGGTCACGGCCGGCGCCGGCGCTCTCCCGATGCTCTGCACCCCCACCATTTGCAACGTGGCGGTCACCAAGACCCTCATCGACGGAGGAGCCGGCCTCAATGTGCTCTCGGTGGAGGCATTCGGCTTGCTTCATGTGCCCCATGGCCGGCTTCGCCCCACGAAGCCCTTCTCTGGAGTCGTCAACGGCTCCACCAACCCCATCGGGCAGATCCACCTCCCCGTCACCTTCGGCACCCGCGACAACTACCGCACCGAGCTTATCGACTTTGACATCACCCGCATCATCCTCCCGTACAACGCCATCCTCGGGTACCCAGCCATGGCCAAGTTCATGGCAGCGACTCACCCTGCCTACAACCTCATGAAGATGCCGGGAAGCAGCGGCGTCCTCACCGTGGCAGGAGACACCAAGGACGCGTTGTTGGCCCTCAAGCTCGCCTTCAGGGGCGCGACGGCCGCGCGGCTTACTGGGTAAGGGGCCCCAGAGGCTCCGGGGGCTGCGCTAGCGAAGAAGAAGCAGTTGTTCTCTCAAGATCGGGTCGAGACGAAGCAGGTGCCGGTCAACGAAGACGGGGCGCCGGGTGCCACCTTCACCGTAGGTGCTAGCCTCCCTCCAGATCAAGAAAAGGCGTTGGTCGACTTCTTATGCGCGAGCAAGGAAGTGTTCACATGGGAGCCCAAGGATCTGGTTGGGATCCCGAGGGGAATAATCGAGCATCACCTGAGGGTGTGACCTAACGCACGACCGGTGAAGCAGAAGGCGCGGCAGCAGTCCACAGAGAAGCAGTCATTCATCGTCCAAGAGACCCGCAAGCTGCAAGAGGCTGGTGTCATTCGGGAGGTGCAGTACCCAGAATGGTTGGCGAACCCGGTCATCATCCCCAAGAAGGGCGGAAAGGAGCGTATGTGCGTCGACTTCACTAACCTCAACAAGGCTTGCCCTCAAGACCCCTTTCCGCTTCCGCGTATCGATCAGATCGTCGACTCCACCGCCGAGTGCGACCTGCTATGCTTCCTGGACGCCTTCTCAGGCTATCACCAAATCAAGATGGCGGTGCAAGATGTTGAGAAGACGGCTTTCTTGAGCCCATGCGGGGTGTATTGCTACACCTGCACGCCGTTTGGGCTGCGTAACGCCGGAGCAACCTTCCAGCGGCTGATGCACATCGCTCTGGGCCGGAAGCTCGGGAGGAACGCAGAGGCATACGTCGACGACATAGTGGTGAAGTCTCGGGAGGCAAGAACCCTCATTGATGACCTGGAGAAAACATTTGCCAGCCTGCACAAGGTGGATCTGCGACTCAACCCGGAGAAATGTGTGTTCGGCGTCCCATCTGGCAAGCTGCTGGGTTTCTTGGTGTCGCACAGAGGGATCGAGGCCAACCCAGAGAAGGTTAAGGCCATAGAAAGGATGAGCCCGCCGCAGACCCTCAAGGAGATGCAGAAGTTGGCAGGTTGCGTGACCTCGCTGGGGCGTTTCATCTCCAAGTTGGGAGAATGCGCCCTCCTATTCTTCAAGCTGATGAAAAGGAAAGGACCATTCGAGTGGACTTCGGAGGCTGACGCGGCCTTCCAAGACCTCAAGAAGTACCTCACCAGCCCACCGGTGATGGTGGCGCCACGTCCCCTTGAGCCCCTGGTGCTCTACTTGGCCGCCATGCCTCACTCAGCCAGCGCAGCACTGGTGGCAGTGAGGGAGGTGCGCATGGTCAGGGGCTCACGACGGGGCGCTCCGTCACCAGATGGGGCACCGCGGTCTCAAGAAGGCGCTCCTGAGGCTCCGACACCACCACCGGCCAACAACACTCCTGAGACCTCAGCCAACCCCCTGGCAGTGGGTCTCCTGAGGACGATGCTCCTGAGGGCACGGCTACCATGGCGGATGACAAGGCTCCTGAGGACCCGCAGACTCAGGAGTTGCAAGACCTCACCAATGCCTCCTCCCTCGTCGAGCACCCGGTATACTTCGTCAGCACGGTGCTGCGAGACGCGCGGGCATGCTACCCCATGCCACAGAAGCTGCTGCTCGCGCTCCTCGTCGCCTCCCGAAAGCTGTGCCACTACTTCCAAGGCCACCCCATCAAGGTTGTCTCAGCTTACCCTCTGGAGAGGGTGCTCCGGAGCCCCAACGCTGCAGGAAGGGTCGCCGAATGGAACATTGAGCTGCAAGCGTTCCAGTTGGAGTTCAGTACCACCAGGATCATCAAGGGTGCGGCCCTCGCTAACTTCGCGGCGGAATGGACTGACGTCCCTGACCGTGAAGTGTGCGAGGACCGCTCCCTCATACCCGGCGACGAGGCACCAGATGGTTGGATCATGTACTTCGACGGCATGTTCTCGCGCCAGGGCGCGGGGGCTGGAGTTGTGCTTATTTTGCCCACCACAGACAAGCTCTACTACGCCGTGCAACTCTGCTTCCAACACGGCGAGAAGGTCTCCAACAACATTGCGGAGTATGAAGGCCTGATCGCGGGACTCAAGGCTGCCGCAGCACTGGGGGTCAGGCGCCTCACCATCAAGGGCGACTCGCAGCTCCTCGTCAACTTCTCCAACAAGGAGTACACCCCGAAGGACGAGCACATGGAAGCATACCTTGAGGAGGTACGCAAAATTGAGAAACGATTCTTGGGTCTGGAATTGCAGCACGTGCCGCGAGGCACAAACAAGGAGGCGGACGACTTCACCAAGAGGGCATCCCGGCGTCTGCCTCAGGAGCCTGGCGTCTTCGAAGAGCGGCTCTTCAAGCCATCGGCAGCTCCACCCACCGCAGAACCAGCACCGCCTCACGAGGATCTCCCCCAGGCTCCTCCGTCGGGCGCCCCAGCCTGTGGCCCGACCTCAGGAGCTCGCCTCCTCCTCGCGATGGAACCTAAGGAGGGGTGTTGGACCGAGGAGTTCAAGGCGTACCTACTTCGGGGCACCCTGCCGGAGAAGGAGGAAGACGCGGAGCGTGTGGCCCGCCAGGCCACAACATACTGCATCCAGGATGGTGAGCTCCATCGGAGGCGTCCAAACGACGTTTCTTTACGGTGCATCTCCAGGGAGCAGGGATGCGAGCTGCTGGCCGACATACATGGCTGGGACTGTGGGCATCACTCTTCATCGCGCACACTCGTGGGCAAGGCATTCCACAGCGGGTTCTACTGGCCCACGGCACTCAACGATGCTGCCGAGCTGGTGAAGTCCTGTGAAGCCTGCTAGTTCCATGCCAAGCAGATCCACCAGCCCGCTCAGGGCCTCCAGACCATCCCGCTCACATGGCCATTCGCGGTCTGGGGGCTGGACATCTTGGGGCCATTCCCACGGGCGCCCGCGGGCTACCGCTACCTCTACGTCGCCATCGACAAGTTCACCAAGTGGGCGGAGGTGGAAGCCGTTCGCACCATCCCGGCCGACTCGGCCATCAAGTTCATCAGAGGCCTCGTGAGCCGGTTCGGGGTTCCTAACCACATCATCACCGATAATGGCTCACAGTTCACCAGCAACCTTTTCAAAACATACTGTGCTAACCTTGGAACGCAGATATGCTACGCTTCGGTGGCACACCCCAGGAGCAATGGTCATGCCGAGCGCACCAATGCAGAAGTCCTGAGAGGCCTCAAGACGAGGACCTTCAAGAAGAAGCTCGAGGCCTGCGGCAGGGGCTGGCTCGACGAGCTCCAGTCCGTGCTGTGGTCCATCCGCACCACCGCAACCAAGCCAACGGGCGAGACTCCGTTCTTCCTCATCTATGGAGCCAAAGCGGTTCTCCCTCATGAGGTCAAGCATCGCTCCACGCGGATCTTGGCGTTTGACGAGGCACGCCAGGACGCCGCGCGGGGGATGGACCTCGTGCTGGGGGAGGAACGCCACCGTCAAGCCTCGCTCCGAGCGGCAAGGTACCATCAGGCACTGCGGCGGTACCACTGCCGTAGCGTCCGCTCCAGGACGCTCGAGGTGGGTGATCTCGTCCTGAGGCGGGTGCTCTCCAGGGAGGGGCTGCATAAGCTCTCACCCATGTGGGAGGGCCCGTTCAGGATCGCCTGGGTCTCCAGGCCTGGCGCCGCGCGCCTGGAGACACAGGACGGGATCCCCATCTAGAACGCCTGGAACATCCAGCACCTCCGGAAGTTCTACCCATGAAGCAAGGTCCCGTGCCTGTGAAGGTCTCCGCTCGTGACACTCTCACTTAATAATGAGTGGGGCTATACACGCCCCGGAGTCTCCTGAGTGTCGCTCGTGGGCCTCATGGGGGCTCCCTCCCACGTCCTAGTGGCAGCACTTAGCTCCGCGCTGGTGAGAAGACTAGACTAGGTGCCGGACGCGGCTGTTCTTTTGCTTGCTTTCTGTAGTTGGTTTCCAACTTTTTAATGGAATTTGGAGTTTTTGCGTTTCTCATTTGCCAAAGCTGGAACTTTCTTGTCCTCTGTTCGTTCGCCTCTCCAGCCTTGTCCCAGGAAGAGCGGCAGTTGCCCGTTGCTCTTCCTCGCGCGTCCCGCGCGCGGGGGCTAGGTAGGTGTGTGCGCTTGGCGCTCGCCGCGACCACACCTCACCGAAGCCCTGTCGCCCCAGAGCTTCGGTCCATAAATCCTTGCGAGACGCTCTCAAACGAGCTCGTGGGCACGCATACCTTCTTAAGTCCGTGCCTCCGGGCATTGCGACGCGGTGCACCAGCCACAACCAACCCACGCTCGGGGGCTCGCACAAGGAAGGGCATGACACCCTGTGAGGTTTTCTAATAATTCTGCAGCTGCACAATGTCTCCTGAGGCCCGACGGCTCCTGAGTCGTTAAGAAGCAAACTTCGCCAGACGCTGCTGGAGAGGCGCACCCTCGCGAGGCGGGAAACTACAGCAAGCATATCAAGCTAAGTTATTCTAACCACACCTGATCGGAATATCGGTATCCCGGCACAATACCAAAATAACAAACATAGCATAATGGCACGAGTGCCTTGGTTCATTACACGCCCCAGCGGGGCCCTCTACTTTTTTCAAGTGCAGGAGAAAGGAAAGGTTAAACAAAAGTGGCCCGCACGACCGCAACAGCTCCCGAGGCCAGGCTCCGGAGGCCCCCGGGCTCACCCCGAGTCTTCCTCCCGCTTCATCGGAGCGCGGCGACGAGACGACCCGTCGCCTTCCCCGATGCGAGCCCGGTGGCGTGGTGGTTGGTCGTAGCCGCCGCTGCTGGTGCTCTCGCCGGAGGAGGATCCGCCGCTGCTGAAGGAAGCGCGGCCGTCGTCAAGGCCAAGCTCATCGTCGCCGCTGCCGCCTTCCGGGCAGCACCCCGCACGACGGCCGTCCTCCCCAAACACCCTCACGTAGAGGGTCGCGAGGCCGTCGTACCTGAAATGAAGGGTGCGCCTCCCGCTCAGGCCTCGCGCGCGGGCAAACGCCTGCCAACCGCGGGTCAAGGACACGCTGCCCGTCTCGGTGACTTCGACCCCAACCCAGGAAGCCTTGCTGCAACAGCCGTCAGCCTGCAGCCAGAGGCCGTCAAGCCCCGCGACCGGCAGCTCGCTCATGAAGAAGCGCGGGAGTGGGAGCCAGGTGCCGGCAGGCCTCTCCGACCACACGACGAACTCCGGGAGCACATCCGCCGAGTGGAAGCGCAGCCGAGGAGGCCGGGCAACCACGGCGCGCCGCCCCTAGTCACAGGGGCTGCCTCACCCTTGGCGGCCCCTGCCTTGAGAAGAAGCGCTGCCGCGGCCGCCCAAAGCGACGCCAGCCCCCGAAGGAGTACGCTCGCGCCCCCGAGGAGCTACCGCCGGGGTCGCAGCATGCTTGCGGGGGCGGCCTCGCCCTCTCTTGGGTGGTGGCGAACCCGGCCCCTCCTTGGGGGCCTTCCCCTTCTCGGCGGCAGAGAACCTCCTCGTCGGCGCCATGGATGCTACGGCAAGACGGGGAGGTGAAGAAGAAGGAGGAGCGAGCAACGAGAAGATGGAGATGAGTGAGGGGGGCTCTGCCCCTCCCCTCATTTATAGCCGGAGGGAGGCCAACTGCCGGCCTCCACGATCCCGCGCAATGATGGTTCTTCTCTGCATGCAGCGGAGTCTCGTCAGGTCGAACGGTTGCCGAGGCAGCGTGAGGAAGCGGAGACGCCCACGTCCCATCAATCGCCACGCGTCGACCAAGGCCGCAGGCGGTTAGGGCCCGCGGCGCTCCGCACTTGCCCCTTGACTTCGCCTCGAAGCCAAGTTCGAGCGCGCCTTGGGCCCGGGGGCTACTGTCGGCGTTCTGGGAACGGGGGTACCCAGACTTGCCTGCCTGCGGCCCACGGCGTGGCTCCATCGACGGCCTGGTACGGCCCAGCTTCAGCGACAACAACTCAAGACCCTCGCGAGGGGCCAAGCCTCGCGAGGCGGACGACACCAAGACCTCCACGAGGAGCGGCCTCCTCAGGCTGGTTCCCGAGGAGCGGAGATCTCTATGCAAGCCTCACCTCGTGAGGTCCGGATGACGTGAGCCATGACGACCAAGGCCAGGCGGGCGCCAGCGGGCGCAGTGTACCAGTTTCCTCTTCGGTGCTAAAGAGGCAAGCGCAGGCGCGGGGTCCCGAGGAATCAGCCAAATGTTTCCATTCCCGTGCAACAAGACCGAGACCGCCAGGACGGCAGGGCGGAGGTCATCACCGAGCCCACCACGGCGTCACGACCAGAGGCTTTTGCAGGCGAAGACTACTTTTGTCAGGATAGCATGTACTAGTTGTCTCCCTTCGAATTTGGCCGTTGTGGGATCCCTTCCCGCCTTTCATTTGGGAAGAGGACCAAGGCCACTGTAAATAGGACTTAGCCACCACCGTAGAGGGGGATCGGGTCGACGGATCATCCAGATCACCCACACACTCACCAGCTCACTCGAGCTCAAGAACACCTCTCCTCCTGAGGCTGTTCGCCACTGTACTAGTTCATCCTCAGCCCCTCGGCCAATCCACCACAAAGCAGGAGTAGGGTTTTACACCGCAAGGTGGTCCGAACCTAGGTAAATTGCTGTGTCTCTTTTCCTTACAGATCGCCGAGTTAGGCTGTGAGATTAGCGAGTAGGCAGACTGGGGAGGACGAGTTCTTCGCACGCACCCCAGAGTTCGAACCTCTCAAGAGTTTGCGGAACCCGAAATCCGACACAGCCATATTATTAAGTAGAAATGTAGAACGGAGAAATTGCTATTCTACATTTTTTTTAGCCTGCATGCCTCGGTTCCTTCCATTTTACTTTTTGCTGGGGGACTGTGAATATTGGATGCTGGTTTGCAGGTAACTGTGGTCGTGGTGGTCTGGCATGGGGGACGTGGTGGCGTGATGGTGTACGTGGTGCTTGCATGCTGTCCTGTGTCCTGTATGTTGGCCATCTGGCAGCTGCATGCTGTCTGTCTCCTGTTGCTGGACGGTGGCGCTCCAGCGCTCAGCATGGCATATCGATCAATTTGGCATCCATCGTTTTCCGAACGACCACGAAGGACCGGGTTCCACTATCATCACCGTATAACGAAATAAACCGCGATCACAAAAGCAGCATCCAGAGGTGCAACAGGAAACTAAAAGGCAGCTAAAACTACAGCCAGAGGAGTTCCAGGCCGGAACTTGGCCTGCGAAGATAACAAACAAAATACAGAGGTAGATCGAGCACCACAACAGTTTCAATTTTCTACAATGTAACCGGCCGAGGCCTTATGATCGATATATAGGATCACTCGTTTAACCCCAGAGGGCAAAAACAGCAGTATGCTTGGTTTAGACACCACGCCAGACTTTTCCTTGGGCGATCAGGCACCATCAGCATCATCTTCCATAGCTTCAGTTTTAGTGATGCGGAGCAACCTTGTGTCAGGATCACGCGCTCCATCCGTATGATGAGTAGGAGCCCCTCCCCGGGACGCCGCTTCCCGGCCGGCATCATTCTGGAGACCTGCCCGATATTTGTCATCGTTTGCGGCGGGGATGATATGTACCTCCATGGTTCTCCCATCTCTCAACAGTTCAAAGAGGCACATATCACCCATCTTCAGCTTGTTGTCTTCTACAAACCGTTTCCATCCACTTCCGAGCCTTTTATCGCAACTGTTTTCACGAAACCACACCGGCCACTCCTTGCCCATCAGCTGAAGAGACAAGTGTCGCTTCTCTTTAAGATATGCCTTAGCATAGCGTTTTGGGAAAACCTGATTACAGTGAACAAAAGAGTTAGCAGATAATGGCAATAAAACTCTGTCAAATAACATGTTCAATTGCTTCCTAAATTTGTACTGTATGATATTAGGAAGCAATTACCAATCTGCATTTAAATTCAGAGATGACTGGTTATGAATTTACATTATCAGATAGCGTTTTCATTAGTATTCCACAAGCAGCACTTTACAGATTAAACAGGCACCTACATGATCGAAAGAAAATGGAACTCACCAGAAAGAATTCTAAAACAACGTTATACTTGCGCATCACAGCAACAAAGAATGGGATCTCTGGTTGTATGGATTGGACCTTCTGCTTCACCACTTGCTTCTGAGCTGAAGTTAGTTTAGTCTTGTGGATGGTAATGTAACGATCCTTCAACTGCTCCTTCTGAAATGAAGATCATGCCTTCTTCTTCCAGACAATGCAATCGGAACCAGTCACTTCACATACTTCTTCAGAGGATACATCATCTTCTGTGCAAAGAAAACAGAACAACTAAATATTAGCTATACAAATATGAGAATGATTTGCAAGGGAAGGTATATCTATAATCGTAAATTGACACCTGATGACTCACCGGAGGAAATACTTATCACAGTGTTGTTGTCTTGACATGACTTGTCCCTTCCCATTTGGAGGCGTGGTGACTCCATTGGCATCCCTTTCACTGTGCTAAATGACTGCATTTGTATGGCATCTCTTTTCGTTGGTGGTGACTCTGGCAGTACCATTTGTATGGGCTGAGGTTCAAAATGAGAACTTTTCACGGTATCAGTAGCACTTGTGCGTCTTTCTTGCACAGGAGACGGAGATGATGCCTTCTCACAGCCAGATTCATCAAAGATTATGACATTAAACTGAGAGTTCCCATTGTATCTAAATACTATGGCGTCACCCATCTCTAGGCCAAAGGTTTCGACAAATTTATCCCATCCTACTGTAAGGACAAGCTTTTCATTGTGATCTTCTTGGCAACTCCAATTTCATAACTGCAACGATTTTGTGTTTCAAGTATCATCTCTCTTGGGAATTCGCCCTTGAAACACTGAACAAATTCTTCTGGGATGATCTGGAGAGGAACATTCAATATTTTTGTTTGAAAAATGGACTGTAAACAGGATTAAAAAAAAGATACTCTCTATAATCAAAGCAAATTTCTCCATTCAATATATCCGACTATATAACATACCAAGGGAAATAGAGAAGACTATTATCATAGGAACGATGTGAGTGACAAAAGCATAGTATCTTTACTTTGAACTATGAGGAAACCTTTTGCAAACAAACATCTCTGAATGTGCTACCATGCTGGATTCAATCCGTGCATCAAATTAACAGGAGACATGATCAACAATTGGAAAGACTACATATAGTTTGTGTATGGAATCCCACTGTTCCATTTCAAAATAATAATAATATATATTGCTATAGGATTTAAACTAGAAAGTAGAAATTATTGGTCTTCGGGAAAACAACAAAATAACTGATAAAAGGGAGTGGTGCTGTATTTGAATAGGAATTTACCATCTCATGTTGAAAATTGTCCATCATAAGCACCAAGAAATATTTCTTCTCATCATCCAAGTTTGCGTAGTGAAATTCAATACGGCTTTTTCTTCTTTTCCGAGGCACTTCCATCTTTTGAGAATACCTGCAGTGTGAAAGCCATTTGAAGTGAAATTTGGTGCCAGGAAATAAAGACATGAATAACAAAGTCTAGTATTTCACCCGATTTCATGTGCCTCGTTGCACCTGTCTTGGACCTGAGGCAAAAAAGGATCCAGAACAACCGATAATGCTTTTTCAGGACCAAGCTTACCAAAGATCATGACACTAAACTGAGAGTTCCCTTTGTATCTGAATATTAAGGAATCATCCTCCTGTAGATCATAGCTTTCAACAAATTGCCGCCAACCCACTGTAAGGACATGCTTTTCTTGGTTCTTGGCAACCACAATAGTGTGACTGTAACCATTTCGAGTGTCTAGCTTGATCTCTCCTGGGATCTCGCCTTTGAAATGTGGCACAACATCTTTTGGGATTATCTGCAGACAGAAATCTTAATATCAAAATATTACCTTTATAAAAAAAATAAAGAATCTACAGAAAAAATAGAATTTTTTTCGGATTGACGGTTTATGAGCAGATCCAAATGACACACTTGACCAAACTTGACCAGTATCTTAATGAAGGTGTATCGTCTTTGCCTTTCTCACACTTCACCAGTATCTTAATCTTAAGAAAAACAAGGGAAATGGCTCCGGATCTTACTTGTGGTCCAATTTTTGTAAACTAACTGAATAGATTCTGTGATCTTACTTTAGATTTAGTGATCTTACTTGTGGTCCAATTTTTGTGATTCACAGAAAAACAATGAATTGACTGCAATTCACAGAATCTAAAGTACTGTACTAGATACTCGTACAAATATCATTGGTCTTAAAAAAAAGCACAGATAGATAATAGGGTTACCATCGCATCTTGGAAATCGCCCAATATAAGCACCAAGAAATACTGATTTTCATCATCCAAATTCTTGTAGTGTTGCTCATCCCGCAGCTTGCAGCTTTCAAAAGGCGTGCCCATCCTTTCAGCAGCCCCTCTGCAGTGCAAAATTAATTAACAGTGATATGTGGTAAGAGGACATGATGTCATGAACAATAAGAAGACTTGTACTAAAGTTCAAAAAAGAAGACTTGTACTTGACCGGATTTCACGTACTCCCTAAATGTGGATTTACTTCACAGAGGGAGTACTCCTCAATGTGGATTTGGTACTTTGATCCTTTCTTCATTTTTATTTTTATTTTTTCAAGGTCACAAGCTATATATTAACCAAGTCCAAGCTTTAAAAGAGCACCCCTTGATGAAGATTAATAAGAGTACAAACGGCCCGAGGGGAATTTTTCATCCTCTCCGGACATGCACAAATTGATGTCTTGCCTTGAGCCTACCTTGAAACAGCACCTGCTCCGGATCACCATAGCCATGGAGTCATTGTAACTGCAGCTGGGAGGTAATTAAACCGGAGGTTGCCAGGGGCCTCCATTGTGTCTGAACAAAAAAAAAACATAACTAATCGATCAGAAGTTCAGATTTCAGAACAGGATTTGCGATGGATTGGACAAGAAGAAGAAAAATCTCCATGAGACCACCCAATTTCTCTGATGTTGGAACCAGAATCACGCCAAGACCCAAGGAAAGGATGGTGAAAATCGTCTGAACTATTTAGCACTAGCAGAGGAACAGAGGAAACAGGGAGGGTTTTCACAAGGAATCAGCCCCCAACCCCAAGCCCCATCGACAACTGTAAATCGAAAGAAGCCACCCCGGGGAGTGGGAGTACAATGCCTAGATTTTATCTGGCGATTCTCACCTTGCTTATTTTGTCACCTTGGTTCTCCTTCTCACTTATCACTGCACTCCGCTTGGCCTTGCTACTCTGCTTGTAGGATATGACGACGCTGAGCGGAGAGAGCTCCTCCAGCAGTACTAATCCAGCTCCCCAAGACCTCAGCATTCATGTAATAAAAGAATAAAAGACCTCAGCAATTGTTGTTTCACTGTCTTCACAACAACCGAAGCGTGATCTTTTTACAACACGGTAGATACTTGACGCGGTGTTTTATGACATCATGTACAGTTCGAGTATATTACTGTAGTAAATCTGTAATAGGTGTCAATTTGAAGTATAGTACTCCGTATAACCGACTTCTGTTATATACTGTATAAACACAGCGATGCACGACAAAAGATTATAAAGGGGTGAGCGGATCTTTACCTGAATACTACTGCAGGTATGGGCAGAGCGCCCCGCCCGATTACAGTAGACGGTGTTTCGTTGGCGGTTTTAGGTGGGTCGGATCTCTGTAGCGTCGTTGTTGACTGACGAGCTGAGCCTGCCTGCATGCCTCCGTTCCTGCAGGTTTGCTGGTAACTGTACACGTGGTGGTCTGGTATCGGGGACGTGTAAATGCATGGTGGTGTACGTGGTGCCTGCATGCTGTCGTGTGTCCCGTATGTTGGCCATCTGGCGCAGCTGCATGCTGTTTGTCTCCTGTTGCTGGACGGTGGCGCTCTAGCGGGGCTGCCACCAACAAGAAAACATTACCAGTCCACCGCTGTCAGGGAATTCGGCAACATCAGCATTCAGCAGCATGGCATATCGATCAATTTGGATTTGGCATCCATTGTTTTCCAAACGACCACGAAGGACCGGGTTCCACTATGACCACCATAGCTAACGAAATAAACCGCGACCACAAAAGCAGCATCCAGAGGTGCAACAGGAAACTAAAAGAAGGCAGCTAAAACTACAGCCAGAGGAGTTCCAGGCCTGCCAAGATAACGAACAAACTACAGAGGGAGATCGAGCACGACAACAGTAGAATGCCCGTGCGTTGCCACGGGCCTTTTAATTCGTTTTCTTGTTGCATATGTATACCAGTATTGTTGTGCAAAAGTCGTTCAAATTTTGGTCCCTTCCAATAACATCGCCTCAGGACCCTTGTAGATGGTTTTCTTTGAACGCCGACATAATCCATATTCATCTCTCTCATACTATGCAAAAATAATTGTATATAGAAATGCATCTTTTCCATTATCATGTGAAGCATATGTACAAATAAGTACAATTATTTGTATACATCTCTTCTGATGGTGTAAAACTCTGATGAAATTGCAGTCCCTTCCATCATAGTTACACCAATGACTTTGTGAATCGACATTTTCAAAGTGTCATCCAAAGCCATTAGTTTTTATCTCTGATCTAAAAAACTGATCATATAAACATATATTAAAATAAAAAATGAGCTCATATACAATATACATTCATTGGTCAGCTTGACCGTTTTTAGTCAAGTGAGTGGTATCGTGCTTTTTAGTAGAGTGAGTTGCATCCCAATTTTAAAAAACTGTAGGCTCACCTATAAATCACGTAATTATTCCCCAAAAATGACTTGTTAGATATGTGATATTTTTTACTGTATAAAAAAGTAACTCACTCTCTCACCACACAGTGCTAACACTCACATCTGATATCCCTGGCCTATTCTCCCCGCCACCACCTCTCTTTGTCACGGCTTCTCACTACCGCCTTTCCATGGACGCCACGGCAGTCAGCCCACACCTTCTTCTCCATGATTAAATAGTATTACTATCACTCAACTTCTCACAGCTTCTCACTACCGCCTTTCCATCGATGCCACGGCAGTCAGCCCACACTTTCTTCTCCATGATTAAATAGTATTAGTATCACTCAACTTCATGCATCCATGCGTGTCGCTATTACATGGTACACAAAGCTTGACAACTCCTTAGACTTGTAATGCGCCTCTTAATTTCAGCAATAATTCAATAAAAAGCTAATTGTATATAGGAAAGGTTGCATTTATCTTGAATCTAGTTTATCTTTGACAATATCATGAACCTGGTGCTAGTAGAAAGCTCTAAAACTCTACATACCCAATGTAATGTTTTTTTATAGAATATATCCCTTTTTTAGAGTGAAAGATCTCATGAAGATCAAGTATGCACCTCTTTCAGTTCATATGTGTTTATCACAACATGTGGTTCCTAGGAAGATCTCTCAATTTGCTTCTCAATATCGCAGCCTTAATAAGTGCACTTGTAATAGCTCTGCATACATGGTTGCAGACAAATTACAACTTGGGTTCACAAGATTATTAGATCTAATGCTTCTGAAGCTAGGGGATATGTATATATATAGTTAGTACCTTTCTTACCGATGCAGTGGTCATGGTCGTGGTTGCCTCAGCAAGCATCGAGGCAACTTTATTATCATGATTTGCATGAACTTAAAATAGAACATAATGATTCCTTTTTACATGTGCTATGAGTTTATAGTATTTGGAACAGGCAACCTCAATCCCATATCATTTTCGAGGTTCTTCCTAAAAAAAGCATACCGCTTATTTGGCACATCTAGATAATTTCATAAAATGAATTGTAAACAATATATTCTTCTATGCTTTAGTGAATTCAGGAGGAAAGTGTTGTGCAAAGGCAGAAGCTTCTACAGTTTTGGTGCTCCTAATAATGACACTTTAGGCCCAACAACCAGATTTGGACAGGTTTCTATCTGGGTAAAAAAACACAAAAGAAGAGCTTTTGCATGATATTTTTTTTCTCATGGAGTTTCTTTTGGTCAAATAATTCAAATCTAATTTACACTAAATAAAACATTACATGTCAGACTTTGAAACTTGTTAAAAACAGTGCTTGTTTGGTTCTAGAAAACAAAGCAGTTTTTTGAACCCTAATGTCGATTATCTACTTCTTTCAAAGAAAAGTAAACTTCTAAACTTTCAGTTAAGTTGATGTGGAAAAGAACAATGCATCTAAGAAACAAACAAAACTAAGAAACCACATAAATGAACTCTGGCGTATATATATAAGCCATGGGAAAACATTTTCAATTTCTTAACCTTCAGGCAAAGATGTAGATTGTCTTGTTGACAGAATAGTAACATGGCTTTTCGCAATTATACACTTTTTTAAATCTTTCATATCCAAATTTTCATGATTAATTTATCTGCCTTGCTCACTATTAATTTATCTAGCATCTTCAGTAGTCGAGCTCCATCACACAGACCAAACCCTTTTTAGGGTGATCCAACTATGATGCACGACTCAGGAAATTCTTTAGCAATTAGGGTTAGCCAACTACGATACATGGCTCAGGATTTTTGTGATGCAGTAGCCGGCCATGTTGTAGCATATCGTTTTTTCGATAAAATGCTGTAGCATATCTGCATATGGTTGTGTATAATTTAACTGCTGAGACGAACATCTCCTGATCCTTCTTTAATACAGAAATCAAAAGGAGAACATGGCTAATGACCTACAAAATCTGCTACTCCCTCTGTAAAGAAATATAAGAGTATTTAGATCACTACTAACGCTCTTATATTTCATTATGGAGGAAGTAGTTCTTAACACCGCACCTTGCCTTCCTGTCTCGCAGAACACAAAACATACCTTTTCTGATCGCATGGTCAATCTCATACTCCTGTGTCCGGGCCGCGCTTAAGCAAGCAGATGTACTGGACGCCGAGGAACTTCCAGCACCCCGGCAATGGCGGCTAGCCATGGCGGCGCCTCAGGATGGCCCGCCTCGGTGGCGGGAATGGGAGCAGGCACGAACGGCTGCGCGCGGCCGTGCTGCTGTCGTCGGTCCGCTTGCTTGTGAGCCTCCGAGATGCGTACATCGAGGCAATGCTAGCACTGGACGGTGGTGCACTGAAGCTGTATCACAAACCATAACAATATCGACTCACTACACATTGTGCCAAAAAATAAATAAATAGGTGAAAGGGAAAAATTGTAGCACTGAAGAATCTGCATTTCCCAAATAGTCATAGTGAGATTGGAAAGAAGAAAACAGCGTGAATCTAGCAACTTAATTAGGATATGCTATGTCCTTTGGATGAAGTGGTGAGCAAGCAAGTCTATTAATCCTGAAACAGGTATCTTCTCGCAATCAAAGAACTGTAAGTTAGAACAAATTGGAATCCATCAAGTAGAAGAAGGATTAAAACACACATCATACCTCAAGCTGATTTGCAATTATGTAATCCCAAAGATACTTAAGGACATCATAATGAGGCACTGCACAAAGGAATTTCGCTACTGCGCCAGAAACGACCGCATAGAGTTGATTTATAGGAGGCATTGCACCAAAAAAATTTAAGCCACCAGACCCACCTATTCTCCGCTTAGAAGCACTGGAAGAAATCTTAAACATACTGTAACACCCCCTTGTAATAAGCACTGTGATACCCTGTTGAATATGCCAAGTCATAATCATTTGCAGTGCCAAGTCATATGGGATAATTAACCAATTCAAATGCAAATCTGAAAAGCAACTCAAATTCAAAAGTGAATTATAAAATTGATCAAACACTGAAGGGAAAATGTTCATTTGGTGGCAAATAATTCAAGGACATATATAAAACCATCATCAAAGTATTTGGAGTTAGATATGTGATTCAAACAACTTGAAACAGTCCCAAAACAGCACCATTTAATCCATTTATATTTAATTCAAACTCAAGTAAAGTCCCACCTTGTCCAAACCAATTTTTGGTGAGAGGGAATATTGCATCACAATATTTGGACCAACTCACATATTTTACAAAAATGCTAAAGTGGCCTAACCTTTTTGCAACAGAAAAGAAAAGAGTAAATAAAAATAAGAAAATAGAAAAAGGCTAAGACTGGACTGGACCAAGTGCACAGTGCACTGGCCCAGCCCAGCAGACCCACCTCGTCTCTCTCCCTCGCGCTGTCATCCTCCCCGTGGTCGGGAGCGCGCGTGCCGCCCGCGCGCTGACACGCCGCCGCCCCACCGACGATACAGGGATGCGGGAGGATAAGGGCAGCTCCCGTTCGTCCCCCCTGGCTCCCCCTGTCACTCTCCCCCTCTCTCCCTCGTCCGCTTCGCCCTTTCTCTCCGTCTCAGATCCGTTCCCGAGCGCCGCCGTCGCCGCGCTGCCTCACCACCGCGGCCACCAACGTCGTCTCGCGTCACCATCGCGCCGCAGCGCTTCGCCGCGCTCGTCTACGCCGCCTGGAGCCAGCTGGTGGAGACGGGGAGCGCCGCAGACGCCGCACAACGCCGCCCCCTTCCGCTTCTGCTCCGGCTTCTTCTTCGGCTCTGGCGACGATCTACGGCTACTAACCTGTCGCCGGCTTTTCTTAGCCACCCGGTGAGCTCCACACCTCCTTCCCCTCCTCCCTGCGTCGCCTGTCGTTGGCCATAGCCGCCGTTTCGCTTTTGCCCGAGCACAGCCCCACGGCGCTCATCGCCGGCGGGCCCCCGCTGACCCAACGAGCTCGGTGCCGTGTCCAACACGCTCCCTGCACCGCGTAGAGCCAACCTAGGCCGTTCGTTTGAGCTGCTGCGCGCCGTAGCGCCGTTCCCGACAACCACCCGAACGCACCGCCGCCATTGCTCGTCGCCGGCGTAGTTTCCGGCCGAGTCCGGCCGCACCACCACCACCACTAGACGCGGCACGTTCGACTCGTTCGAACGCGCCCTCGCGCGCGCCAAATAGACGCCCACAGGCGAAATCCGACGAGTTCCCGTGCCTCCGCCGTGTTTATGAGCCCGCCGGCGTTCAGCCGCCGGTGGCTGACGTGGCCAGGCGTGGGGTCCACCCCTGTGACGCTGCCGCTGGGCCCCGCGGGCCCTTTTGACCGCGTTGACCACGGTCAGCGCTGCTGACGTGGCTCAACAGTCGCTGACAGATGGGGCCCACCCCCACTAATTAACTAAAACGTTTTAAAAATAGTTATTTAACTTAATGAGGCACTGACAGATGGGCCCAGTAGTTTAGTTAGCTAATTAGTTTAAGTTAACTCTGTTTAACTCTAACAGAGGCTGACATGTGGGTCCCACTGGACCCACATGTCAGGTTTGACCCTGGTCAGCCGGCTGTTGACCTGCTGACGTCAGCAGTGCATCATGCTGACGTCATAACCCATTTTCTGTAAATAAAATAATTCCAGAAATTCAAATAAACTTTAAAAATTAATAACTTTTAAACCATAGCTCGGATCGAAAAAGTTAAAACATGAAAGTTGCTCAGAACGACGAGACGAGTTTGATCGTGCCGTCTGTTTCTTCATCGGAACCTCCTACGTAGAAGAACTCGTAACTCCGGACCCGAATCCGGCAGATGAATAGTGCACACACGTCGGATATTAAATCCTAGATTAATTCTAAAAATAACTAAAATGACTTAGATGCATAATTAGGTAACCCTGCACTGCATCATAGCATCACACGCACCGTATTGCATATGTTTGCATATTGTTTACCTGTTTCCTCCCCCTCTTCTCTCTCGGTAGACCCCGATGTTGACGTAGCTCCCGAGGCAGACGCCGCACAGGAGTACGACTACGTCCCCGACGGTACCACTGAAGACCTTGTCCTTGCCCCAGAGCAAACAGGCAAGCACCCCCATTTTGAGCATGCCTATATCGCGTATTCCCTCCTCTCTTATGCTTGCATTAGAACTGCTACTGCTACTGTTTTCCTATATCTGCTGCATAGCCTGATTATTGTACCCTGCTTTGTTACCTTACTGGTTATCCTAGACTGCTTAGTATAGGCTGGGTAGAGACACGACAGAGACCCCCACTTGATCCCGACTGCCCTGCTGGACATTAGAAGACCCGATCATCGGGATTGAAGACCAGACCATGGCACCGCACATCACTACCCCTTAGTTGCCGACACTGCTGGGTTACCGTCGAGTGCCGAGGGTGATACCTCGTTAGCACTTCTGATGTTAACCTTGTAGGTTAGTTACTCGGTCGTGGTAAGCGAGGGTGATTCCTCCTACACCACCCCCGATAACAACGTCGTCGCGCAACTCCTCAAGTGTGGACCTCGAGGGTGATTCCTCCTTCGTTCACCTTGATGATAACATCAGGTGGGGTTCCATCGAGGGTGATTCCTCAGGGCTCCCCTGGTGTCAGACACACAGTTACTGTTGATGAGTGGACTTGCACTAAACCATGATACTAAAGACGGGTCGGCCCTGAGGGGTACCCGCTCGAGCTTAGTGCGAAGTGATGTGGAGTCGGGTTGACCTGGATGGTGCCCGCGAGATAACTACGAGGCGTGGCCGGGCATTCTTAGCCCTTGCCGCAAGTCCTCGAGACGGGGCGACGGGGTCACATCGATCGTGAGTCTCTGCTCGTTTCCGCGCGCTCCTAATCCACTACGGTTTGGATATTTGATTCGAGGGGCCTCTGGCCCGATAGCACTAACCATCACGTGGGCATAGTATGGGCGTTCTGCGTCGTATACTTCAGCCGAAGCTTAATGGACGTCAGCGACTGAGCGGCGCGCGCTGGATTGGACTGGTTACGCAACCGCGCTTGTATTAAGGGGTTGCTAGGTCTGCTTCCGGCCGCCCACGCAACGCGCAGGAGTTCCCGGGGCGATGGCCCAAGACCCCTGGGGGCATATAGGTTAGTCCGGGTGCTGACCTCTCTGTTAAGTATTTGGTCGTGGTTGCGGCGTGTTGCTTGGCCGAGGCCGGGATGACCCAGAAAAGTGTGTCCGGCCGGAGTTAAGCGAGCGTGGTGGGTAAGTTGGTGCACCCCTGCAGGGAAGAAACTTCTATCGATAGCCTGTCCTACGGTAACGGACACTCGGAGTTGTATCCCGATCGGTACAACTAGACAGTGATGAGAACTGGATAGTACGGCTCTGGGATTGCTTTCTCGCAGGGAGTCGAGAAAGGATCTCAGGTCGAGGTTGATGATACTACTACTACTACTTTACATTATGTTCATCTGCTCTTCCCTGATGCTGCAAGACTGTCGAAGAATGTTGAAGATGCTAGTCTTCGATAGGACTAGGCTTTCCCCCTCTATTCTGGCATTTCTGCAGCCCAGTCCACATATACAGCCCCCTTTGAAAATGATGCATATGTAGTGTAGATCCTTGCTTGCTGAGTACTTCGGATGAGTACTCACGTTTGCTTTATTTTCTTTTTCCCCATTTTCCATTTGATGCCACCAGACGACGGAGCCCCTGAGCCAGACGCCCCAGCCGACGACCAGTACTACTACCCGCCTGGCGAGTACTACTACTACGAGGAGCCGACTGACGACCAGGAGTAGGATCGGAGGGTCCAAGGCAGGAGGCCTACGCCTTTCGATCGTAGTATTTTATTTTACCCCGCCTCCGTGAAGGCCTATTTCTCTCTCTGTAATATATCTGTACCCAGATATCTAATGCTTCCGCTGACGCTTGTATGCCATCGAGCTATGTATTCGAGCCCTCGAGGCCCTGACTTGTAATATTAAGCTTGTATGACTTTATTCTATGTTTTAGAGTTGTGTTGTGATATCTTCAAGTGAGTCCTTAGGCTTGATCGTGCGCATTTGCGTGAATGATTAGTGCATGATTAAGCCGGGGTCGTCACACATACCATATCAATCAGTTTACAATCTTTACATACATGAAGAATTGATATGCGTTCCTAACTGGTATGTGTGACAATATCCAAGGGCTGGCCATGGGAGCACGAACCACTACATAAATCCAACAATTCAGTGTTGGGTCAATATAATCTTGAAGAAAGATAAACTAACCATGCCCATTAGCTAAATACTATAACTCAAAAGGTAGAATTTATACTATTTATATATCAAGTCAGCCAAAAAATAATAATTTGGCATACAATCCAATGAATGAATGTAGAGGATACGATTAACTTTCACAGAAGATAACCTGGCATACATATAAAGAGTTGCTAGTTCCTATTAATACAATCCTAAAGGACATTCAAAAACCAAAGTGAATTTGTTAAACCTTTTCTTACAGGACATCTCTAGTCCTGTATGTGTTCGGAATAGGCAAGTGCAGTCTACTAACCAGGAATACTTCATCGAAAGCAAGCTAGGGAGAAGAAGCCAAGTTGATGTTCAAACTCAAACAAGCCAAGTTGTCAATGGTTCAAACATTAATCATTTTTTTGCGGACAATATACTCAGTTGAGACCTATCATTATTTGCACTGCTATCAATATCACAGACACAATGAGCTAATTTGCAAACAAGCTTAACGATCTTGCAACTTAAGTTAGTTGTGAAAACTACACGATGAGCAAAGTGTAAAGAAGCAAAATGATGACGTACATAGATGATGAATGCAAGGGAGGTGGCACGATGAGCCTGTACCGCTCAGGCAACCCTTTCCACAAGAGCTACCTCAGCTCCAGCGCCCATCCACCACCACATCCTGCTGCTTCCCCTTTCCTACCGAACCGACTGCTTCTCCACGGCGTCCACAGACCCACTCACACCATCCCTAGGGCAGAACCTTGCCGCTGTCGCCACTGTCGGCTTCTCCAGTATTCAAATTCAAGTTACATAATTTGTAGATATCTTGCCATCTGCGAAAATTACCTTATTACTTGAGACAAATATATTATGATAAGCCTGTTGTGTTAAAAAACAGAAAGACTGTACATGATCTAGTAATAGAAAAAGCATTTAATCACAAGAATGTAAGTGGTCAAAAACAGAAAACCAAAGTTATGAAACCATAAAAAAGGGAAAGATCTCATATCAGTCTAGAGCAATTAGAGCTTGATCTAATTAGCAGTTGAACTGTACTGATTGCATGATCATTTGCAAGTTTAATATAACCAAAAAAGACAGGCATATACTTGTTTTGGCTGGACTTTTACACCGTTAGCGGGAATTATGCAAAAAATACACCATTTGAAAGCTACAAACATATGTTTTCTTTTTGCATCAACTCAAAATTATGCACGGTCCAGAACAGTTTTAAAAGGACTAATTATGTCCAGTTGTTTAACAATAGGAAAGAATTGCGCGTTCCTAATTTGATGTATGGAATTTGAAGTAACTGCTTGCTGACAATTGACGACATTGTTGGGCATTGAGTTAACTGAATCGCACAAACTACTTTCAATCCTTTCTCAAAAGCCAAAATCAAGGAGACCAGAAGATAGAAAAAGAGAGAAACTTACCATTGAGATAGAGGTTGAGCCAGGTAGTCCTGCACACAGTCAGCAGGCAACAGTGTCGTTGTCGGGACAGTTCGTGCCCCCAGCATCTTTCCTAATTAAAGTGGAAAAAACCATAAATCGGTTATCAAATCATCATTAAGTGGAAAATATGGTTGTTAAAAACTTATTTCGCACGTAACATCGCTTGATTGATTCTCCTCTAATAAATTAACATTCATCATGGCGCCTTCTAAAATAGGTCGTGATAGAAACACAAAGCACAGACCAAGCACATCGGTTTGTGTCCCGTACTCATTGTAAATAATTGGAAGCTTCTACATAATCCAAAAATGCACTACATAGATATTATACCGGCATCCACTATCCTCTTAAAGGGACATAGATTATGTTGGCTTGGTTTGCTACAATTTCATCTGTAAGGGGTAACATTGTTTACATGTAAGGACTAAATTGCATTGTCGTACAAAGTATAGAAGAACTGAAGGGGTAATTAAATCATGTTAGTTTCAAAACTTCACCTTCCCATGGTTCTTGCTCAGATCAAAGAGCTCAAAATATCAGCAATGGAAGCAGTGGGCAGTAGAACCACGAGAAGAGATGACATGACCTTCACCCCAGATCCTTAATGGCCAGCCTCAGCTCCTTGAGAAGGACGACCTGAAGCCTCCATCAACAATTCGACACCTGCACGATGACAGACAGTCAGATCAACGAATGCAGTCGAGCGTCGCCACGCAACAGCTCGTACTCAACGAGTTACACACCCATCTTCCTAACACGACAAACACCATCCGCTCGTCCCCAAGATCCATCCTCTCAATCCCGCTGCCCCAGGATCATGCAGCGCCGAGTTAGTTGATGCAGAGAGGGGTAGGACGGAGGCTACAAAAAGAATCCAGAAACATAAGAAGAGGTTGTACATCGTAAGGTAAAAAAATCAGCATGGGTGGGATCAAGGACGAACCAAAATAAACATGGGGGAGGGGTTGCACGAGGAGACGAACATAGCACGAGCACCAGATCCGAGGTCAGGATGGACGTGGCCGGAGAAGGAGGCTCGGCCTACTCGCTTGTGGCCAGATCCGTCGTGGGCATTCGAGGCGGCTTCCAGGTCGACCCCTCAGCCTCGCGGACGCAATCCTCTATGTCCAGCTCCCCGCATCTACAGGCGGCGCCGCGGAGATGGTAGGCGGCGAAAGGATGTAGGTAGCGCAGGGATCGGCGGCGGATCGATGGGAGGGCGGCGGCGAAGGGACGAAGGTAGCGCAGGGACGAATGCGAGTTGCGCTTTGTCCCCGCCGACGCCGTACTCGTCGGAGATGAGCCGGACGATGGGGGAGTCGACCGCACCGAGACGGGCGGGGTTGTCGACGCAGGTGAGGGCGAGGGCGGGGTCGAGGGGCTCCACGACCTCCTCAACGCGGCTGACGCCGGCGTCGATGCGCGGGCGGCGCTTGAGCGTGAGGACGGCGCGGGAGGGGTCGCGGTCGTCGGTGCCGTAGAGGCGGACCCGCTGGGCGGCGGTGGCGGCGGCGAGGGGCCGCGCGGGGGCGTCGGTGCGGAGCAGGCGGGGCACGAGGAAGGAGGAGAGGCGCCGGTGTGCGGCCATGTCGGGGAGCCGGAGCTTGATCTCGACCTCCATGGGGTTGGGGTTGCGGCTAGGGCTGGGGGGGGGGGGGCTGGAAGGGGCGGGCGGCGGCGTCTACTCTGGGAGTTCTAGGGATCAAGAGGAGCGGACGAAAAAACCTACGAAAAAAAACCAGTGAAAGGTGGGACGAAAAAAAACCATGATAGATGGGACGAAAATTAACCGCGGAGACTACCAACTGCTCCATTAGAAGTAGAGATAGGATCACTCGTTTACCCCACACCACGCCAGATTTTTGCTTCAGCGATCAGGCACTCAGGGGCAACAACATCATCCTCCATAGCTTCAGTTTTAGCGATGTGAAGCAACCTTGAGACAGGAGCACGCGCCCCATCAGCCTGATGAGCAAGGGCCCCTCTCCGGAACGCCGCTTCACGGTCAGCATCATTGAGACGTGCCCAATAATTAACAAATTTTGCGCGGATGATATAGACCGTCATGGTTCTCCTCTCATCGGTCAACAGTTTAAAGAGGCAGATATCACCCATCTTCAGCTTGTTGCCTTCTACAAACTGTTTCCATCCGATCCTGAGCTTATTACCGCAATTGTTTTCACCGAACCGCACCCCCCACTCCTTTTACCGCCGCCGAAGACACATGCTTGGCTCCTCTCTGAGATATTTCTTAGCATAGTGTCTGGGAAAAGTCTGTTTACAGTGAACAAAAGAGTTAGCAGATAATGGCAAAAAAAACTCTGCAAAATAACATGTTAAATTGCTTACTAAATTTGTACGATATTAGGAAGCAATCTTCAATCTGTATTTAAATTCAGAGATGACTGGTTATGAATTTGCATTATGAGATAGTGTTTTCATTAATATTCCATAAGCAGCACTTTACAGTTTACACAGGCAGCTACATGATCGATGCAGGACACACATTAAAAAAATGGAACTCACCAGATTGAATCTTGAATTGAGGTTAGACTTGCGCATCACAGCAGCAAAGATGGGGATCTCTGAGTCTATGGACTGGACCTTATGCTTCACAACTTCCTTCTGAGCTGGAGTTAGTTTGGTCTTGTTCACGGTAATGTAACCATCCTTCAACTGCTCCTTCTGAATTGAAGATAGCCTGACCTTCTTCTTCCTGATGATGAAATCGAAACCAGGCACTTCACGTACTCCATATTCTTCTTCACCTTCACGTACTCCATATTCTTCTTCAGAGGAGAAACAATCTCCTGTGCCAAGAAATAGAACTAAATATTAGCTATAAAAATATGAGAATGATTTGCGAGGGAAGATATATCTATACTAGTAAACTGAGACCTGATGACTCGCAGGAGGAAGTACTTATCACGGTGTTCTTGTCTTGACATGACTTGTCCATTTCCATTTGGAGGCGTGGTGACTCCATTGGCATCTCTTTCCCTATGCTAAATGGCTGCGGTTGTATGGCCTGAGGATGAAAATGAGAACTTTTCACAGTATCAGTAGCACTTGTTCGCCTTTCTTGCACAGGAGGCGGAGAAGGATCCACAAAAACTGATGATACCTTCTCACAGCCAAGTTCATCAAAGATTATGACATTAAACCGAGAGTTCCCAATGTATCTTAATACTATGGTGTCACCCATCTCTAGACCAAAGATCCCAACAAATTTCCCCCATCCCACTGTAAGGACAAGATTTCCATTGTTCTTCGCAACTCCAATTACGTAACTGTGGCAATTTTGTGTTTCAAGTATCATCTCTCTTGGGAATTCGCCCTTGAAACGCTGAACAAATACTTCTGGGATGATCTGGAGAGAAATAAGCAATATTTTTGTTTGAAAAATGGACCGTAAACAGGATGAAAAAGATACTCTCTATAATCAAAGCAAATCTGTCTGTTCAATATATCTGGCATACCAAGGGAAATGAATAAGACTAGTATCTTAGTAACAACGTGAATGCCTAAAGCATATCTTTACTTTAAATGATGAGGACACTTTTTGTGAACAAACATCACTAAACGTGCTACCATGCTGGATTCAATCCAGGCATCAAATTAACATGAGACATAACCAAAAGTTGCAAAGACTACATATAGTTTGTGTACACCTCTAAAGCAATATATATCTCCATATAACTTAAATTAGAAAGTACACAAATCATTGGCATACAGAAAAACAACAAAGTAACTGATAAAAGGGTGTTACTGTATTTGAATATGAATTTACCATCTCAGGTTGAAAATCGCCCATCATATGCACCAAGAAATATTTCTTCTCATCATCCAAGTTTGCGTAGTGATATTCAGTCCGGCTCTTGCATCTTTCCGAAGGCACATCCATCTTTTTAGAAGACCTGCAGTGCAAAATATATTTCAAGTGAAATTTGGTACCAGGAAACAAAGCAGTGAATAATAAAGTTTAATATTTAACCCGATTTCATGTGCCTCGTTGCGCCTGTCTTGGACCCGATGCAAAAAAGGATCCAGAACAACTGATAATGCTTTTTCACGACCAAGCTTATCAAAGATCATGACATTAAACTGAGAGTTCCCTTTGTATCTGAACATTAAGGAATCACCAATCTGTAGATCATAGTTTTCGATGAATTGCCGCCAACCCACTGTAAGGACAAGCTTTTCTTGGTTCTTGGCAACCACAATAGTGTGACTGTAACCATTTCGGGTTTCTAGCTTGATCTCTCCTGGGATCTCACCTTTCAAACGCTGCACAACTTCTTCTGGGATTATCTGCTCAAAGAAAAATCTTGATATCAATATATTTTCTTTATAAAGAAATCTGCAGAAATAATTTTTTGATGGAAAGTCTATGCGCAAGATCCAAATGACACTAGTTACAATCGAGGTATGTCCTCTTTGCCTTTCTCTTACCTGACCGGTATCTTAATCTTAGAAAAACAAGGATAATGACTCTGGATCTTACTTGTAATTGCCCAAAAAAAACTATGTGTAAATTTGGTGTAAACTAACTGAGTAGTCTGCCTGTCAAAGGAATTGACTGCAACGCAGAATCTAAAGTAGTAGATAGTAGAAACATCATTGGTCTTAAAAAAACACATATAGGTAATAGGGTTACCATCGAATCTTCGAAATCACCCAACATAAGCACCAAGAAATACTTCTTTTCATCATCCAAATGCTTGTAGTATTGCTCATCTGGCAGCTTGCAGCTTCCAAAAGACGTGCCCATCCTTTTAGCAGCCCCTCTGCAGTACAAAATTAATTTACAGTGATAGGTGGTAAGAGGATATTAAGTCACGAACAATAAGAAGACTTGCACTTGACCCGATTTCATGTGCTCCTCAATGTACAAGCTATATACTAATCCTCCTTTTCGAAAAAAAAATTACTCCTCAATGTGAATTTGAAACTTTGATTCTTTTTAATGTTTTCGAAGGGCACAAGCTATATACTCCCTCCGTCCCAAAATAAGTGTACTAACTTTAAAAATAAGTGACTCAGCTTTGTACTAACTTTAATACAAAGTTAGTACAAAGCTGAGTCACTTATTTTGGGACGGAGGGAGTATTAACCAAGTCCAAGCTTTACAAGAACACTCCTTGATGAAGACTTAAGATTACAAACGGCCCGAGGGGAATTTGTCATCCTATCCCGACCTACAGAAATTGATGGCTTGCCTTGAGCCTGGCTCGATACATCACCTGCTCCAAATCACCATAGCCATGGAGTCACTGTAACTGCAACCGGGAAGTAACCGGACGTTGCCAGGGAACAAGAACAACGGCAATCCGCGGCACGAGCTATCAATCTGGAGAAGAAGGCGAAGACAGGACGAGGAGACCCAATCCCACATAAACGCCGAGAGCACTGCCGAAGGATCTTATCGACGAGACCACCGAAGCCACCACGAACCAAGGCATAATCGCATAAGCATTGTGGTCTGACAACTCGCCCGCACAACCCGACAGATCGGATCTGGAGACACCAATACTCGCGTCATGCGGCAACACTAGAACCAGGCCTCGCACTGACTCCTCCATTATATTGCCTGAACACACAACACGAGGCCACACGAGCGTGAAGATTCATGGTCTCCTGGCCTCCTGTCAACCGAAACTGGCCACGGGGGCGAGGGAGACCGACCGAATCCGCCGGCGAGGAGATCTGTGTGGTGGCTAGGATTTGTTTAGGGAGAGTTTTTTTTTTTTTGGAACGAAGACGCTAGAAGCGTTCGATTTTAAATTAATAAAGCCACCAGACAACCGTCACAAGGTTCAATAGTCTTACAAACCGAAAGTACTCAAAACTGGAAGTACGGGGAGGCATAAAGGAGCACGGGGTACATCAAGAATAGCATCATAGCCCACACCCTACTTCCTACATCTACCTCTCCAACAAAATGGGAGACCCTCTACGGAGGTTGACGCGCAGTCATCAAAGTGCTTCTGATCTTCTCCATGGCCTCCGTCATCTGCTCAGCATCGCGGTGCTTCCCCAACGGTGTCCACATCTGTAGGAAGAGATGGCATTTAAAGATAACCTCAGCGGGGTGAGAAGGGAACTTTTTTTCCATCGTCATTTTGTTCCTAATAGTCCACAAAGCCCACAATAGCTCCCCTACGCATCTCCAAATAATCCGACCACTAGTTTCTTTCTGGGTTTGCACTATCTGAAGCAAATCAGAGCCCGACGCAGGGCTCCAATTTTGTTGGAACGCTTCCCTCACCGCGCTCCACTCAAACCTTGCTAACGCACACTGAAAAAAGACATGATTCGCGTCCTCGTGATTCCCACACATGATACACGAGCCATTGGAAGGGCCATTCCTTTTGGCTACATTGTCCGCCGTTGGGAGGCGGTTTTTGAACATTTGCCATAGGAAAAAATTTATCTTGAGTGGGATCCCTGCCTTCCAAAGCCCTCTGGCAGTGTCCAAAGTGTTGCCTTCCGCCATCTTGGCATACAAGGACTTAACCGAGAATTTTCTTGAGGCCGTCAGGCCCCACGAGACCGCATCAGCTCCCAAGCTAAGCGGCTCCGACCCAATTTTTGATAACAACTCATTCCAACTTCCCGTTTCGCTCGTTGTCAAGGGACGTTTGAAATAGATTGCTGGTGGCGACGATCTAAGGGCCTCCCCAACCAGTACATTAGTATCCGTCACTAGTTGAAAAAGGGTGGGGAAAACCTGCCAAAGCGGCCTCGAGTCGATCCAGCTGTCAAGCCAGAACCTCGTGGACAGTCCGTTGTGGACTTCGAACTGGGCTCCCACCGCAAAGGCTGGTCGGACCGCCTGGATCCCATTCCAGAACGTCGAACCCTTGCGTTTGGCTTTGAACAAATTTCCGTCCGGGAAGTATTTAGCCCTAAGGATATCAGCCCAGAGCCCCGACTCTTTTTGGGCAAGATGCCACCACCACTTCGTTAGGAGGGCCACGTTCATCAGCTTTGAGTTGATGATCCCCAAGCCGCCAAACTTTTTAGGTCTACAAACAGCCGCCCACCTAACTAGGTGATATTTCTTTTTGATTCCAGCCCCTTCCCAAAAGAACTTGGAACGGGGCGTGTCAATCTTCGCGTGAACCCCATCCGCTAAGAGAAACATACCCATGGTAAAGAGGGGCAAGGAAGATAGGCTAGTATTTGTAAGGATTAATCTAGCCGCCGAGGACATGAACCTCCCTCTCCACGGGCTCACCCGATTTGCCACCTTGCCATATAACGGCTCCCATTCCGTAATCGACAATTTCCGGTGGGAAATCAGGAGGCCGAGATACTTAATTGGGAAGCCCCCAAGCTTACAATTAAGAAGATTGGCCGCATGCCTACTTTCCTGTTTGGCTCATCCCTGTGGTAATAACCTCGCTCTTGAGGAAATTAATTTTCAGCTCGGAGAGGAGTTCGAAAGTTATTAGCAGCAGCTTGATCGACGCGATGCTATGTAAGTCAGGCTCGAAAAGGAGCATCGTGTCATCGGCATATTGCAGGTGCGTAACCCCGCCGGGAATGAGGTGGGCCACTACACCTTTGATGTGACCCACCGCCCTGGCTTTGTCAATCATTGCCGAGAAGGCGTCCGCCACGAAATTGAAAATTAGTGGCGAGCCGGGGTCCCCCTGCCGGAGTCCCCTTTTGTTGCGGAAAAATTTCCCCATTTCTCCATTTATTGTGACCGCCGTTTGCCCACAGCTAATGAGGTGCATAATCCGGTGCACAAAACCCGCCTCAAAACCCTTCTTGAGGAAGACCTCCCGAATAAACTCCCAGTTTACTCGGTCGTATGCTTTTTCAAAGTCTAACTTAAGCAGGATCCCTTTCCCCTTAGTGCGTTTAAGCTCGTGCACTATCTCTACAAGCGCAATCGGGCCTTCGAGAATGTTGTGACCTTTGAGAAAAGCGGTTTGGCTCTTGAGGATAACGCGTTGGGCCACCGGCGCGAGGCGCGTGGCGTAAGCTTTTGCGCATAACTTAAACGGAACGTTAATCAAGGTGATAGGCCTAAACTGTCTAATATTATCCGCTCCTTTCACCTTAGGAATAAGACTAATGGCACCATAGTTGATACGCGCCAAGTCAACCGATCCAAGTGCAAACCCGTTAACTAAGTCGTAGAAGACATGTTTAAAGCACGGTCAAAACCTTTTAAAGAAAGCCACAGGCCAGCCATCGGGCCCTGGTGCCGTATCAGTTTTCATGTCGGCCAAAGCCTTATCAATCTTGTCGGGAAGGAAGGCTAGGGCTAGCCCGTCATTTTCCACCTGGGAGACCCTATTGGCTGGCTCCCAAAAGTCGTCCTGGAGGCCCACAACTTTCTCCTCGGCCGTCCCAAGCAAGCCAATGAAAAAGTCATAAATATGCCTAACAATATCCGCCTGAGTGAGGAGCAACCCATCCTCTGAGTTGAGGCGAAGGATTAAACTTTTCCTTTTCCTGCCGTTTGCAAACGCATGGAAGTATCCAGTGTTCGCATCTCCTTTGGTCACCCATTTGACGCCGCCCCTACGACGCCAATACTCTTCTTCGGCTCTTAAAATGGCCAGTACTTGGTTTTGAAGGGCATAGCGAAGTGCCCACTCGCTTTCTGCCATCGGCCTCGTGTCAGCTTGTGCATCCAAAGCCGCTATCTCCTCTACCAATCTAGTCCTTTCTTTCTTGGCCTCACTGTCGTGGTACTAAGCCTGACAGTAGAATGGGGGGGGGGGTAGGTATGAGGAGGCAAGATCCTAGCTACGGTGAGGTTGTGCACGCAAGATTTACGAGTTCAGGCCCTTCTCGGATGAAGTAACAGCCCTACGTCTCGGTGCCCGGAGGCTCGGTCGATTGGATTATGCGTGAAGTTACAGGGGGTGCGAACCCTTGTGCCTGAGGAGGGGGGTGGCTTATATAGAGTGCGCCAGGACCCCAACCGTCCCACGTTACATGGGGTTCAATGTCTATAAAGACAGGACGTTACTGATAACGCCAGCGATAAAGGCAAATAAATGATCATTAAGACTACGGAGTGAACGCCTGACCCTTCCCATCCTGAGTGCCCTTAGATCTTCTGTCTTCCGAGTGGTTTCTGGTGTGGTCGAGTGAGTACACCCCGGTCGAATGAAATTGGGTTATCCGAGTGAACTGTTGGTCCAGTGGGTTGCACCATGTGGAGATTTCAGTCGGTAGATGGTGCTATCCTTTGAATGTCCTTGGCCTTAGGGCAGTGTCCTCGGGTAAGAGTGTCTAGGTCAGGCCTATTACCCTACCCTAGGTACATGTCTTCGTCATTAGCCCCCGAATGGATCTGGGTCCGAGTGGAGAAGGGGTTGAAGATGGTTTCGACCCGATTTATATGCTTCATAGGCATCCTAACCGGGCCGGTGATCTTTGTAAAAACTTCAACTTCATTTTCAGTCGCCTGGGTCCATTCAGAGGTCGTCGAGTGATTTTTGCTGATAAGCTCCGAGTGTTGATATGGTATAAGATCCTTGGCGCGATTGGTCACGCTGCCGCTTTCCGGATCTCACGGGATTCGAAATTTGGAGAAGCGCGCGGGACGGAGAATACCGCAGTAGACGGAGCGGGTTAGGCAGGGACGCCTCGATTCTTGCGCCACCTTTTTCGCCACGTATCCAGCGCGCGACTCTTGCGGGATTTGACTGGATTGCCTGGGCCCACTAGTCAGCCCCTCGGGAGCGGGCCCATATAAGGCGTCGGGGTCGATGAGCCCGGTACTGTGCTCCCCATCTCCTTCCTCTTCTCCTGTTTCACCCCCACATTCGCCGCCACCTTCGATGCCGCCGCCCCGCCCGAGCGCAGCCTGCCGCGATGGGGAAGGAGAAGACGGGGCCTTGGAGCATGCGAAGAAAGCGACGGCGGCAGCGAAGGGCAAGAAGACGAGTCGGGGTGGCTCGTCGTCGAGATCTGGCCTGCCGCCCGGCTGGATCTAGGGCGATTGGATTCGCTCCACGATTCAGCAAGAGGATATGGAGGATCTGGTCGAGGGGGGCTTGATCGCCCATGGGTCCTGGAGGCTGCCAGGTGATGAGACCGAGCCGCAGCCGCAGGAGGGTGAGTGCGTCCTCCTCGCGACCCAAGTCGACCGTTGTTTTTCTCTGCCTCCTCATCCTTTTTTCCGAGGTTTTCTGAACTTTTTCGGGGCTCAACTTCATCACTTTTCTCCAAACACCATCACATACCTTGCTGCGTTTGTCTCCATGTGTGAGAATTTCCTGGGTTGTCGACCGCATTGGGGTCTCTTCAAACACATCTTTACTTGCCGCTCATAGTCTGTGAAAAAGGCCAATCCGAGTGATGAGAGGACGCACGTGATTCAGATGTGCGGAGGTCTAGGGATCCAGATGAGAGGCAAAAGCACTTTTCCACCTATGACTCTTCCCGATTCGGTCAGAGGGTGGCAGTCGACCTGGTTTTATTGTAAGGACAAACCAACTCCTGGTCAGTCGACTGGCCTTCCTCCCTTTACCATGGGGCGAATTGAAAAGCCCTCTTCCTTGAAAGTGACTCCAGAAGAAAAGGCGGAGGTGAACATGTTGGTTGACCGCGTAATCCAACTTGTCCGCGATGGCGTGACCGGCATGGATTTGCTTGAGGTGTTTCTCACTCGCCGCATCCAGCCGCTCCAGGCCCGGGATCATCCTATGTGGATGTATTCGGGCGCCGATGATTCTGCTCGGATCCACCCAGAGGAAGTTGCCGAGGAGACGGTGGCGCGTTGGCTGCAGAGCATTACCGGAAACAAAGACAACCCTAGGGGGTCTAGGAGAATTCTGCCACTCGGCGCAGATAACGAACCAGACAAGGTCAGACCTTCGATGTCGAGTGACTTTCACTCTAATTTGTAAACTGTCTTTGGAACCGACTGATGCTTGTTCGATTCTTTGCTTCGCAGATATATACTGAGATGTACTCGATGCCCAATGGGGAGCAGATCCAGGAAGGAGAAGAGAGCGGAGGCGACAGCAGCGACTGGAACTCCGATGGGGAGAGTGATGAAGAGCATGAGAACTCGAGCAGTGAGGAGGAGGTCGATTCTCCACCTCGCACAGAAAAGCGTTCCAAGCACAAGCACGACCCAGCAAGTATCCGGGGCCAGGTGGCAGCACCGACTGGACAGACTTCGAAGCGCACTCGGACATCTTCTCCGGTGCTGACTGAGAAGGCTCTGAAGCAGCTCAAGACCGCGCCGTCAAAGCCACGGAAGGCTTTGCCCAAGATCAAAGTTGACGTTCCCGTCGCCTCTGCGTAAGCGTTTCGTTTTCGCCCTTTGTTCGAAGAATCTTATATCAGTTGTCGACCCATTCACTTGCTTGACCGAGTGAACCTTGAGATTTGCAGTGCTGCTACCTCCGGGACTTCTGCTTACCAAGATGATGGTGACGAGGAGATGGAGGACGCGGTCACCTCCAAAGCGGGTATGACCCCTGTTATCTCATCTTTTCTTTGCTAGCCAATTCTACAGTCGACTGAACTCTTGTGATCGATTCTTTTGCAGCTCCGCAAGATGTTATTGAGCTTCAAGACGATGATGAAGATGAGCCACAGGAACTCGTGGGTAGGAGGAGCAGGACCTCAGTCAAGAAGGTACCAGCTAGCAAGACGCCTCAGTCGACGCCGGCGACGGAACCAGCTATCCAGCAATCCGGGGACTTCAACCGTGCCTCCGTTACTTTTGCGAATCCCTTGTCGAGTGTTCGTCCTTCGTCGTCGACTGTGTCGGACCTTGCTTCATCTGTCCAACTTCATGCCTCAAGCTCTCAAGCTACTGCAACTGATACACCGACTGCACCTCCCACCGCCCATCACGTCCCAGAAGACCAAGTGAGTGCTGCCAAGGAGGCTATACGCCAGGCTGGCGTTATGATGGAGCAGATGAAGGTGGTGCGCGAGGCCAGTCAAGCTGCCTATGATGCCAGCTCAGCACTTCAGGCCAATGTCCAGGTCAGCTTACTTCCGACTGAACTCCATCTTGACGCTTGTTCTGTTAGGATATGATATTTAGAAACTGCTGCTTTATCTACAAGACGTCCGTGGATGAGCGTTTTGGAACCTTAATTGCACACCCATTGTCAGTCTGCACACCCACTGGGTGTTTTAATTTCTGTTGAGTAGTTTTTCCACTTGAGTCGACTAGGTTGTGCTGATCAAATCTCTGAACCAGTGGGGGCACGCTGAGTGCACCCACTGGGTGTAGTCCCTGAGACCGCCGTCGAATGTTTGATTCGGCGGGGGTCTTTTAACAGATCTTTTCCACTCGGGCTGGGCAGATCATGCCGAGTGGAACCTTTACCAGTGGGGGCACGCTGAGTACACCCACTGGGTGTAGTCCCCGAGACCGTAGTCGACTGCGGGCAGTCGGCTATGGTCTGAGTTTTTTTTTTGACTGGACGGACCAAGTCGATTGAAAGAGTCGGACCAGTGGGGGCACGCTGAGTGTGTTGGAAATATGCCCTAGAGGCAATAATAAAATGGTTATTATTATATTTCCTTGTTCATGATAATTGTCTGTTATTCATGCTATAATTGTGTTATCCGGAAATCGTAATACATGTGTGAATACATAGACCACAACATGTCCCTAGTAAGCCTCTAGTTGACTAGCTCGTTGATCAATAGATGGTTACGGTTTCCTGACCATGGACATTGGATGTCATTGATAACGGGATCACATCATTAGGAGAATGATGTGATGGACAAGACCCAATCCTAAGCCTAGCACTAGATCGTGTAGTTCGTTTGCTAAAGCTTTTCCAATGTCAAGTAACTTTTCCTTAGACCATGAGATTGTGCAACTCCCGGATACCGTAGGAGTGCTTTGGGTGTACCAAACGTCACAACGTAACTGGGTGGCTATAAAGGTGCACTACGGGTATCTCCGAAAGTGTCTGTTGGGTTGGCACGAATCGAGAATGGGATTTGTCACTCCGTGTGACGGAGAGGTACCTCTGGGCCCACTCGGTAGGACATCATCATAATGAGCTCAATGTGATCAAGGAGTTGTTCACAGGATGATGTGTTACGGAAACAAGTAAAGAGACTTGCCGGTAACGAGATTGAACAAGGTATCGGTATACCGACGATCGAATCTCGGGCAAGTATCGTACCGATAGACAAAGGGAATTGCGTACGGGATTGATTGAATCCTCGACATTGTGGTTCATCCGATGAGATCATCGAGGAGCATGTGGGAGCCAACATGGGTATCCAGATCCCGGTGTTGGTTATTGACCGGAGAGTCGTCTCGGTCATGTCTGCGTGTCTCCCGAACCCGTAGGGTCTACACACTTAAGGTTCGGTGACGCTAGGGTTGTAGAGATATTAGTATGCGGTAACCCGAAAGTTGTTCGGAGTCCCGGATGAGATCCCGGACGTCACGAGGAGTTCCGGAATGGTCCGGAGGTAAAGAATTGTATATAGGAAGTCCAGTTTCGGCCACCGGGAAGGTTTCGGGGGTAATCGGTATTGTACCGGGACCACCGGAAGGGTCCCGGGGGTCCACCGGGTGGGGCCACCTATCCCGGAGGGCCCCATGGGCTGAAGTGGGAAGGGAACCAGCCCCTGGTGGGCTGGTGCGCCCCCCTATGGGCCTCCCCTGCGCCTAGGGTTGGGAACCCTAGGGGTGGGGGGCGCCTCCACCTGGCTTGGGGGGGAAGCCACCCCCTTGGCCGCCGCCCCTCCCCTCAGATTGGATCTGAGGGGGCCGGCCCCCTCTCCCCTTCCCCCTATAAATAGTGGAGGGGTGGGAGGGAGGACACACCCCAGCCCCTGGCACCTCCCTCTCCTCCCGTGACACCTCTCCCTCTCGTTGGTGCTTGGTGAAGCCCTGCCGAGATCCCGCTGCTTCCACCACCATGCCGTCGTGCTGCTGGATCCTCATCAACCTCTCCTTCCCCCTTGCTGGATCAAGAAGGAGGAGACGTCTCTCCCAACCGTACGTGTGTTGAACACGGAGGTGCCGTCCGTTCGGCGCTCGGTCATCGGTGATTTGGATCACGACGAGTACGACTCCATCAACCCCGTTCTCTTGAACGCTTCCGCTCGCGATCTACAAAGGTATGTAGATGCACTCCCCTCTCTCTCGTTGCTAGATGACTCCATAGATTGATCTTGGTGATGCGTAGAAAATTTTAAAATTCTGCTACGATCCCCAACAGTGGCATCATGAGCTAGGTCTATGCGTAGTATCTTGCACGAGTAGAACACAAAGTAGTTGTGGGCGTCGATTTGTCAATCTTCTTGCCGTTACTAGTCTTATCTTGATTCGGCGGCACTGTGGGATGAAGCGGCCCGGACCGACCTTACACGTACGCTTACGTGAGACAGGTTCCACCGACTGACATGCACTAGTTGCATAAGGTGGCTGGCGGGTGTCTGTCGCTCCCACTTTAGTCGGATCGGATTCGATGAACAGGGTCCTTATGAAGGGTAAATAGAAATTGGCATATCACGTTGTGGTTTTGGCGTAGGTAAGAAACGTTCTTGCTAGAAACCTATAGCAGCCACATAAAAACTTGCAACAACAATTAGAGGACGTCTAACTTGTTTTTGCAGCAAGTGCTTTGTGATGTGATATGGCCAAAGGATGTGATGAATGATATATGTGATGTATGAGATGATCATGTTCTTGTAATAGGAATCACGACTTGCATGTCGATGAGTATGACAACCGGCAGGAGCCATAGGAGTTGTCTTAATTTATTATATGACCTGCGTGTCATTGAAATTCGCCATGTAATTACTTTACTTTATTGCTAACCGTTAGCCGTAGTAGTAGAAGTAATAGTTGGCGAGACAACTTCATGAAGACACGATGATGGAGATCATGATGATGGAGATCATGGTGTCATGCCGGTGATGATGATGATCATGGAGCCCCGAAGATGGAGATCAAAAGGAGCGAAGTGATAATGGCCATATCATGTCACTATTTTGATTACATGTGATGTTTATCATGTTTTTGCATCTTATTTGCTTAGAATGACAGTAGCATATTAGATGATCCCTCACTAAAATTTCAAGAAAGTGTTCCCCCTAACTGTGCACCGTTGCGAAGGTTCGTTGTTTCGAAGCACTACGTGTTGATCGGGTGTGATAGATTCTAACGTTCGAATACAACGGGTGTAAGCCAGATTTACACAGCAATACACTTAGGTTGACTTGACGAGCCTAGCATGTACAGACATGGCCTCGGAACACAAGAGACCGAAAGGTCGGACATGAGTCGTATAGAAGATACGATCAACATAGAGATGTTCACCGTTGATGACTAGTCCGTCTCATGTGATGATCGGACACGGCCTAGTCGATTCGGATCATGTATCACTTAGATGACGAGAGGGATGTCTATCTGAGTGGGAGTTCATTACATAATTTGATTAGATGAACTTAATTGTCATGAACTTAGTCTAAATGTTACATATCTACCTTGTAGATCAAATGGCCAACGCTAATGTTACCCTCAACTTCAACGCGTTCCTAGAGAAAAACAAGCTGAAAGACGATGGTAGCAACTATGCGGACTGGGTCCGTAACTTGAGGATTATCCTCATAGCTGCCAAGAAATCATATGTCCTTGAAGCACCGTTAGGTGGCCCACCTGCTCTCCCAGCACTGCCAGACGATTTGAACGTTTGGCAGACACGCACCGATGATTACTCCTTCGTTCAGTGCGGCATGCTCTTCAGCTTAGAACCGGGGCTCCAAAAGCGTTTTGAGCATCACGGAGCATATGAGATGTTCGAAGAGCTGAAAATGGTTTTCCAAGCTCATGCCCGGATCGAGAGATATGAAGTCTCCGATAAGTTCTACAGCTGTAAGATGGAGGAAAATAATTCTGTCAGCGAGCACATACTCAAAATGTCTGGGTTGCACAGCCGCTTGTCTCAGCTGGGGATTAATCTCCCGGATGACGCGGTCATTGACAGAATCCTCCAGTCGCTTCCACCTAGCTACAAGAGCTTTGTGATGAACTTCAACATGCAGGGGATGGAAAAGACCATTCCGGAGGTATATGCGATGCTGAAGTCAGCGGAGGCAGAGATCAGAAAAGGAACATCAAGTGTTGATGGTGAATAAAACCACTAAGTTCAAGAAGGGCAAGGGTAAGAAGAACTTCAAGAAGGACGGCAAGGGAGTTGCCGCGCCCGGTAAGCCAGCTGCCGGGAAGAAGTCAAAGAATGGACCCAAGCCTGAGACTGAGTGCTTTTATTGCAAGGGAACCGGTCACTGGAAGCGGAATTGCCCCAAGTACTTAGCAGATAAGAAGGCCGGCAATACCAAAGGTATATGTGATATACATGTAATTGATGTGTACCTTACCAGCACTCGTAGTAGTTCCTGGGTATTTGATACCGGTGCGGTTGCTCATATTTGTAACTCAAAGCAGGAACTGCGGAATCAGCGTAGACTGGCAAAGGACGAGGTGACGATGCGCGTCGGGAATGGTTCCAAGGTCGATGTGATCGCCGTCGGCACGCTACCTCTGCATCTACCTACGGGATTAGTTTTAAACCTCAATAATTGTTATTTAGTACCAGCTTTGAGCATGAACATTGTATCTGGATCTCGCTTAATGCGAGATGGCTACTCATTTAAATCTGAGGATAATGGTTGTTCTATTTATATGAGAGATATGTTTTATGGTCATGCCCCGCTGGTGAATGGTTTATTTTTATTGAATCTCGAACGTGATGTTACACATGTTTATAATGTGAATGCCAAGAAATGCAAGGTTGATAACGATAGTCCCACATACTTGTGGCACTGCCGCCTTGGTCATATCGGTGTTAAACGCATGAAGAAACTCCATGCAGATGGACTTTTGGAGTCTCTTGATTATGAATCATTTGACAGATGCGAACCATGCCTCTTGGGCAAGATGACCAAGACTCCGTTCTCCGGAACAATGGAGCGAGCAACCAACTTATTGGAGATCATACATACTGATGTGTGTGGTCCAATGAGTGTTGAGGCTCGCGGTGGTTATCGTTATGTTCTCACCCTCACCGATGATTTGAGTAGATATGGGTATGTCTACTTGATGAAGCACAAGTCTGAGACCTTTGAAATGTTCAAGGAATTTCAGAATGAGGTTGAGAATCAACGTGACAAGAAAATAAAGTTCTTACGATCAGATCGTGGAGGAGAATATTTGAGTCATGAATTTGGCACGCACTTAAGGAAATGTGGAATTGTTTCACAACTCACGCCGCCTGGAACACCTCAGCGTAACGGTGTGTCCGAACGTCGTAATCGCACTCTATTGGATATGGTGCGATCTATGATGTCTCTTACTGATCAACCGCTATCTTTTTGGGGTTATGCTTTAGAGACTGCCGCATTCACTTTAAATAGGGCACCGTCAAAATCCGTTGAGACGACACCGTATGAATTATGGTTTGGGAAGAAACCTAAGCTGTCGTTTCTGAAAGTTTGGGGATGCGATGCTTATGTGAAGAAACTTCAACCAGAGAAGCTCGAACCCAAGTCGGAAAAATGCGTATTCATAGGATACCCTAAGGAAACTATTGGGTATACCTTCTACCTAAGATCCGAGGGCAAGATCGTTGTTGCCAGGAATGGATCCTTTCTAGAGAAAGAGTTTCTCTCGAAAGAAGTAAGTGGGAGGAAAGTGGAGCTTGATGAGATGACCCTCGAACCGGAGAGTAGCGCAGCACAGGAAAATGTTTCTGTGGAGCCTGCACCGGCTAGAGAGGAAGTTAATGATAATGATCATGATCAAGCTACCACTGAACTTCGAAGGTCCACAAGGACACGTTCCGCACCAGAGTGGTACGGCAATCCTGTCCTGGAAATCATGTTGTTAGACAACAGTGAACCTTCGAACTATGAAGAAGCGATGGCGGGCCCGGATTCCGACAAATGGCTTGAAGCCATGAAATCCGAGATAGGATCCATGTATGAAAACGAAGTATGGACTTTGACTGACTTGCCCGATGATCGGCAAGCCATAGAAAATAAATGGATCTTTAAGAAGAAGACTGACGCGGATGGTAATGTGACCATCTATAAGGCTTGGCTTGTCGCTAAGGGTTATCGACAAGTTCAAGGGGTTGACTACGATGAGACTTTCTCACCCGTAGCGAAGCTGAAATCCGTCAGAATCATGTTAGCAATTGCCGCATACTATGATTATGAGATATGGCAAATGGACGTCAAAACGGCATTCCTTAATGGTTTTCTTAAGGAAGAGTTGTATATGATACAACCGGAAGGTTTTGTCGACCCTGAGAATGCTGACAAGGTATGCAAGCTCCAGCGCTCAATCTACGGGCTGGTGCAAGCATCTCGGAGTTGGAACATTCGCTTTGACGAGATGATCAAAGCGTTTGGGTTCACACAGACTTATGGAGAAGCCTGTGTTTACAAGAAAGTGAGTGGGAGCTCTGTAGCATTTCTCATATTATATGTGGATGACATACTGCTGATGGGAAATGATATAGAATTCTTGGAAAGTATAAAGGCCTACTTGAATAAGTGTTTTTCAATGAAGGACCTTGGAGAAGCTGCTTATATATTAGGCATCAAGATCTATGGAGATAGATCGAGACGCCTCATAGGTCTTTCGCAAAGCACATACCTTGATAAGATATTGAAGAAGTTCAATATGGATCAGTCCAAGAAGGGGTTCTTGCCTGTATTGCAAGGTGTGAAATTGAGCTCGGCTCAATGCCCGACCACGGCAAAAGATATAGAAGAGATGAGTGTCATCCCCTATGCCTCAGCCATAGGGTCTATTATGTATGCCATGCTGTGTACCAGACCTGATGTAAACCTTGCTGTAAGTTTGGTAGGTAGGTACCAAAGTAATCCCGGCAAGGAACACTGGACAGCGGTCAAGAACATCCTGAAGTACCTGAAAAGGACTAAGGATATGTTTCTCGTATATGGAGGTGACGAAGAGCTCATCGTAAAGGGTTACGTCGACGCTAGCTTCGACACAGATCCGGATGACTCCAAGTCACAAACCGGATACGTGTATATTTTGAAGCGGTAAGCTGGTGCAGTTGCAAGCAAAGCGTCGTGGCGGGTTCTACATGCGAAGCGGAGTACATAGCAGCCTCGGAGGCAGCACACGAAGCAGTATGGATGAAGGAGTTCATCACCGACCTAGGAGTCATTCCAAATGCGTCGGGTCCAATGGCTCTCTTCTGTGACAACACTGGAGCTATTGCCCTTGCCAAGGAGCCCAGGTTTCACAAAAGGACCAGGCATATCAAGCGTCGCTTCAACTCCATACGTGAACATGTTCAAGATGGAGACATAGATATTTGTAAAGTGCACACGGATTTGAATGTAGCAGATCCGTTGACTAAACCTCTTTCACGAGCAAAACATGATCAACACCAGTACTCTATGGGTGTTCGATTCATCACAATGTAACTAGATTATTGACTCTAGTGCAAGTGTGAGACTGTTGGAAATATGCCCTAGAGGCAATAATAAAATGGTTATTATTATATTTCCTTGTTCATGATAATTGTCTGTTATTCATGCTATAATTGTGTTATCCGGAAATCGTAATACATGTGTGAATACATAGACCACAACATGTCCCTAGTAAGCCTCTAGTTGACTAGCTCGTTGATCAATAGATGGTTACGGTTTCCTGACCATGGACATTGGATGTCATTGATAACGGGATCACATCATTAGGAGAATGATGTGATGGACAAGACCCAATCCTAAGCCTAGCACTAGATCGTGTAGTTCGCTTGCTAAAGCTTTTCCAATGTCAAGTAACTTTTCCTTAGACCATGAGATTGTGCAACTCCCGGATACCGTAGGAGTGCTTTGGGTGTACCAAACGTCACAACGTAACTGGGTGGCTATAAAGGTGCACTACGGGTATCTCCGAAAGTGTCTGTTGGGTTGGCACGAATCGAGAATGGGATTTGTCACTCCGTGTGACGGAGAGGTACCTCTGGGCCCACTCGGTAGGACATCATCATAATGAGCTCAATGTGATCAAGGAGTTGTTCACAGGATGATGTGTTACGGAAACGAGTAAAGAGACTTGCCGGTAACGAGATTGAACAAGGTATCGGTATACCGACGATCGAATCTCGGGCAAGTATCGTACCGATAGACAAAGGGAATTGCGTACGGGATTGATTGAATCCTCGACATCGTGGTTCATCCGATGAGATCATCGAGGAGCATGTGGGAGCCAACATGGGTATCCAGATCCCGCTATTGGTTATTGACCGGAAAGTCGTCTCGGTCATGTCTGCGTGTCTCCCGAACCCGTAGGGTCTACACACTTAAGGTTCGGTGACGCTAGGGTTGTAGAGATATTAGTATGCGGTAACCCGAAAGTTGTTCGGAGTCCCGGATGAGATCCCGGACGTCACGAGGAGTTCCGGAATGGTCCGTAGGTAAAGAATTGTATATAGGAAGTCCAGTTTCGGCCACCGGGAAGGTTTCGGGGGTAATCGGTATTGTACCGGGACCACCGGAAGGGTCCCGGGGGTCCACCGGGTGGGGCCACCTATCCCGGAGGGCCCCATGGGCTGAAGTGGGAAGGGAACCAGCCCCTGGTGGGCTGGTGCGCCCCCCTATGGGCCTCCCCTGCGCCTAGGGTTGGGAACCCTAGGGGTGGGGGGCGCCTCCACCTGGCTTGGGGGGGAAGCCACCCCCTTGGCCGCCGCCCCTCCCCTCAGATTGGATCTGAGGGGGCCGGCCCCCTCTCCCCTTCCCCCTATAAATAGTGGAGGGGTGGGAGGGAGGACACACCCCAGCCCCTGGCGCCTCCCTCTCCTCCCGTGACACCTCTCCCTCTCGTTGGTGCTTGGTGAAGCCCTGCCGAGATCCCGCTGCTTCCACCACCACGCCGTCGTGCTGCTGGATCCTCATCAACCTCTCCTTCCCCCTTGCTGGATCAAGAAGGAGGAGACGTCTCTCCCAACCGTACGTGTGTTGAACACGGAGGTGCCGTCCGTTCGGCGCTCGGTCATCGGTGATTTGGATCACGACGAGTACGACTCCATCAACCCCGTTCTCTTGAACGCTTCCGCTCGCGATCTACAAAGGTATGTAGATGCACTCCCCTCTCTCTCGTTGCTAGATGACTCCATAGATTGATCTTGGTGATGCGTAGAAAATTTTAAAATTCTGCTACGATCCCCAACAGAGTGCACCCACTGGGTGTAGTCCCCGAGACTATTGGCGAATGTTTGATTCGGTAGTAGTCTTTGTGTCTGCCGACTGACTATCTTCTGAACACAGAAATCTTGTGATCTTGGAGCCCGGTTTGCCGACTTGGAGAAGAAGCAAACCCAGCTCAATCTTGACCTGGAGTTGGCTCGAAACAACTTGCAGAAGGCTAAGGATGATGCTGCTGGTAAGGAAAGCTTGTCGACCGGTTCTCTTGCCACCTTTTCTCCTCCTTTTTCTGATTCGAATGTTATTCTTTCTAGAAACAATGAGACAAGCTTTGGAGAAGAAGGACCTTGACCTTGCGGTTGCGAAGAAAACCGCCGAAGACAAAACGGCGCTTGCCGACCAAAAGATGGCCTCAGTCAGACAACTGGAGGGAGAGAATGCCAAGCTGAAGGCTGCTCTTGACGAAGCCAACAAAGAAGTGACTCGTCTGAAGAAGGACAAGCGAACCCTGACCGACAAAGTAGAAGACATCACCCGCAGGAGGGACGAGCTGGAGAACTACCTGGGAGGACTCGCCAAAAAATTATTCCTCATGCTTGCAGGTACTTTTCTCTGTGCGATTGGTTTGCTTTCGTCGACTCATCATACCGCTGTCGACTCATTATTTCTCTGCGAGTGCAGAATTCTGTCAAGACTTCGAGGAAGAAACTGGGCGAGTCGAGACGAACTTGGACCCCATCAACTCCCCTGTCAAAGATGAAGCGGCCATGAATGTGCTCCGACTGGAGTCTCGCCTTGCCAGTGTCTTGGAATATCTTGCTCGACTCAAGGTTGCAGTTTCGCGGATCGACACAGCGCTCTGGCCAGGGGACACACTCCGAAACGATCTCAAGTCTCTGATGACTCGACTTAACGAGATTCCTGGTCGAGTGCATGAGTGGAAGAAGTCCGCTGCTCGATGCGATGCTGACGTAGCTTTGTCCCTGGTTCGCGTCCACTGCAAGGAAGCCAGAGAAGAGAAGCTAGCGGCAATCAAGGTCGCCAACACCAAGAAACTCGACTTCCAGTCTTTCATGGAGACCTTCATTGCTGCTGCTACTCGAATCGCAGATGGAATCGACCTGGACGAGTTTGTCGAGCCTGCCAGCCCCTCTGCGGAGTGAATGAAACTTTTATGATCTGATTCAATTTGCCTCGGTATGCCGAGTGATTCTGTAACCGTAAAACTCCTTCGGGCCTGATGCCCGAGTACTTTGAGCTCCTTCGTCCGAACTTTTATGATCCGGTTCAATTTGCCTTGGTATGCCGAGTGATTTTGTAACCGTAAAACTCCTTCGGGCCTGATGCTCGAGTACTTTGAGCTCCTTCGTCCGAACTTTTATGATCCGGTTCAATTTGCCTCGGTATGCCGAGTGATTTTGTAACCGTAAAACTCCTTCGGGCCTGATGCCCGAGTACTTTTAAGCTCCTTCGTCCGAACTTAGTTTGCCCTTAAATATGCTTGTTTTTGTTTCCGAGTGGAACTTGTATCTTCACTCGAAACAGACGCAGTTCTGAGGAGAGGATCGCGGACGACCTGCACCTCGTCATCCTTGCAGATCAGGATGGAGCATGTTTTATACTTAGGCGAGTACAGGACTGCAGCTAAGCCTCCGAGTGAGAGGGTTGCTCATCACTCGGAGGATTTTTTAAACTTAGGCGAGTACAGGACTGCAGCTAAGCCTCCGAGTGAGAGGGTTGCTCATCACTCGGAGGATTTTTTAAACTTAGGCGAGTACAGGACTGCAGCTAAGCCTCCGAGTGAGAGGGTTGCTCATCACTCGGTAGGATTTTTTAAACTTAGGCGAGTACAGGACTGCAGCTAAGCCCCCGAGTGAGAGGGTTGCTCATCACTCGGTAGGATTTTTTAAACTTAGGCGAGCACGGGACTGCAGCTAAGTTCCCGAGTGAGAGGGTTACTCATCACTCGGTAGGATTTTACAAACTTAGGCGAGTACAGGACTGCAACTAAGCCCCCGAGTGAGAGGGTTGCTCATCACTCGGTAGGATTTTTTAAACTTAGGCGATACAGGACTGCAGCTAAGCCCCCAGTGAGAGGGTTGCTCATCACTCGGTAGATTTTTTAAACTTAGGCGAGTACAGGACTGCAGCTAAGCCTTCGAGTGAGAGGGTTGCTCATCACTCGGTAGGATTTTTTTTTAAACTTAGGTGAGTACAGGACTGCAGCTAAGCCCTCGAGTGAGAAGGTTGCTCATCACTCGGTAGGATTTTACAAACTTAGGCGAATCGGATTCGCGGCTAAGCCTCCGAGTGAGAGGGTTGCTCATCACTCGGTAGGTTTTTTTTTAAACTTAGGCGAGTACAGGACTGCAGCTAAGCCCCCGAGTGAGAGGGTTGCTCATCACTCGGTAGGATTTTTCAAACTTAGGCGAATCGGATTCGCGGCTAAGCCACCCACTGGGGGATTTTGGACACATGTATTAGTAACAACAATCATTTAGGAGACTGTAAAACCATGTCTTTGATAAACGAACTGAAAGGTACTCTTTATTACATCTCATCAGTCTGAACACTTAAGGATAAAAACGGCGGAGTAGCTCCGCATTCCAAGCGCGTGGCTCGTCTTTATTATGCTCCACATTGTAGAGGTGATACGCTCCGTTGTGGAGCACCTTGGTGACGATGAAGGGACCTTCCCAAGCGGGGGCAAGTTTGTGAGGCCGTTGCTGGTCCACTCGGAGCACAAGGTCTCCTTCCTGAAATGCTCGACCCTTCACATTTCTGGCATATAATCGACGAAGGTCTTGCTGATAAATGGTCGATCGGATCAAGGCCATCTCTCTTTCGTCTTCCAGAAGATCAAAAGCATCTTCTCGAGCTCGTTCTGCTTCAGCTTCTGAAAAAAGTTCTACTCGGGGCGCATTGTGAAGCAAGTCACTCGGCAGCACAGCCTCAGCCCCATAGACCATGAAGAAGGGGGTTCGACCAGTCGACCGATTTGGTGTTGTTCTTAATCCCCAAAGGACTGACGGTAGCTCATCTACCCAAGCGCCGGCCGCATGTTTGAGGTCGCGCATCAATCGAGGTTTCAGACCTTTGAGAATCAAACCGTTCGCTCTTTCTGCCTGTTCATTCGACTGAGGGTGGGCGACTGAAGCATAGTCGACCCGAGTACCTTGGGATGCACAGAAAGCTCGAAACTCATCAGAATCAAAGTTCGACCCATTATCCATGATGATGCTATGTGGGACTCCATATCTAAATGTTAACCCTCTGATGAAGCTGACCGCAATACTTGCATCCAGGTTTTTGACAGGTTTAGCTTTGATCCACTTGGTGAACTTGTCGACTGCTACAAGCACATGGGTGAAACCACTCCTGCCAGTCTTCAGAGGTCCCACCATATCCAAACCCCAAACAGCGAATGGCCAGACGAGTGGAATGGTCTTCAGGGCTGAAGCAGGTTTGTGGGACATGTTGGAGTAGAACTGACAGCCCTCACATTTGTCAATTATCCCCTTTGCCATCTCATTTGCCCGCGGCCAATAAAACACTGCTCGATACGCTTTGGCCACGATGGCCCGAGAAGACGCATGGTGACCACAAGTTCCCGAGTGAATATCATCGAGGATCATTCGGCCTTCTTCCGGAGTGATGCATTTCTGAACGACCCCAGTGACACTTTCTCTATAGAGTTGCTCCCCCATTACTGTGAAGGCTTTGGATCGACGGACAATCTGGCGAGCCTCTTCTTCATCCTCTGGAAGCTCTTTCCTGAGAATATATGCGATATACGGCACTGTCCAATCTGGAATAACAATCAAAACTTCCATGATCAAGTCGACCACAGCTGGGATTTCAACTTCAGTCGGATCAGTGGAACTTTTAGGCTGTGGGGGCTCTTCTGTGAAGGGATGTTCTTGAACTGATGGTGCGTGAATATGCTCCAAAAACACATTGCTGGGAATAGGCTCCCGCTTGGATCCTATCTTAGCCAAGTCATCAGCTGCTTGATTCTTCAGTCGGGGTATATGGTGGAGCTCTAGCCCTTCAAACTTCTTTTCTAACTTTCTCACCGCATTGCAATAACCAGTCATAGCTTGGCTCCTGACGTCCCACTCCTTCATCACTTGATTAACCACTAAATCTGAGTCACCGTAAACCATTAGGCGGCAGACGCCGAGTGAAATGGCCATACGCAACCCATACAAGAGTGCTTCATATTCAGCTTCATTGTTGGAGGAATCAAAGTGAATTTGGAGAACATATCTGAGGTTGTCGCCTCGTGGAGATACCAGGACCGCTCCAGCACCTGAACCATTCAACATCTTGGACCCGTCGAAGAACATAGTCCAATGTTCCGACTGTATCTGGGTTGGTAACTGTTGTTCAATCCACTCGACGAGGAAATCTGCTATCGCTTGAGACTTGATCGCTTTCTTTGCCTCGAACTTGATATCCAGCGGAAGGAGTTCAATCGCCCACTTTGCCACTCGGCCAGTTGCATCTCTGTTGTTCAGAATTTCTGACAACAGAGCGTCGCTGATGACTGTAATCGAATGATCTGAGAAGTAATGTGCAACCTTCTTCGTGGTCAAGTAGATTCCATAGACAAGCTTCTGATAATGTGGATATCTCTGCTTGGATGGAGTTAAGACTTCAGAAATATAATACACTGGGCGTTGAACCTTGTAGGTTCTACCTTCTTCTTCCCGCTCGACCGTGAGTACTGTATTGACAATCTGTCCAGTGGCTGCTATATAAAGCAGTAAAGGCTCTTTGCTGATTGGAGCAGCAAGCACCGGCTGGGTGGAAAGCAGGGCTTTGAGCTCTGCAAATGCTGCGTCAGCTTCAGGAGTCCAGTCGAACTTATCAGATTTCTTCATCAGTCGGTAAAGAGGCAATGCCTTTTCACCGAGGCGAGAGATGAATCGACTCAAAGCGGCCAAACAACCAGTAAGCTTCTGAACGTCGTGTACACGCACAGGGCGTTTCATTCGGAGGATTGCACCAACTTTCTCTGGGTTTGCATCGATCCCATGTTCAGAAACGAGGAAACCGAGTAACTTTCCACCTGGAACTCCAAATGTACACTTCGACGGATTAAGCTTGATATCATATCTTCTCAAATTGGCAAAGGTTTCAGCAAGGTCAGTCAGCAGGTCGGAACCTTTACGCGACTTAACCATGATGTCATCCATGTATGCTTCCACATTCCGACTGATTTGAGTTAGCAGGCACTTCTGTATCATGCGCATGAATGTGGCACCAGCATTCTTGAGACCAAAGGGCATGGTGACGTAGCAAAAGCACCCGAATGGGGTGATAAAAGCTGTTTTTATTTCATCAGGTCCATACAGTCGGATCTGATGGTACCCGGAATATGCATCTAGGAAGGACAATCGTTCACATCCCGCTGTTGAGTCGACTATCTGATCGATGCGGGGGAGAGGAAAATGATCTTTCTGGCAGGCCCGATTGATATGCTTGAAATCAATGCACATACGGAGTGAATCGTCCTTCTTGGGAACCATGACAACATTGGCGAGCCACTCGGAGTGGTAAATCTCGCGGATGAACTCAGCTGCCAAAAGCCGAGCCACCTCTTCGCCGATTGCCTTTCTCTTCTCCGCAGCGGACCGACGGAGATGCTCTTTCACGGGTTTTGCCTTTGGATCGACTCGCAAACGGTGCTCAGCCAGCCCCCTGGGTACACCCGGCATGTCAGACGGCTTCCATGCGAAGATGTCCCAGTTCTCACGGAGGAACTGGATGAGCGCTTCTTCCTATTTGCTGTCGAGTGTTGTTGAGATATGAGTCGGTGCAGCACTGGGATCAGTCGGGTGAATGTGAACAAGCTTTGTTTCACCAGACGACTGAAATGCAGACTCGGAAGCAGGCTTCTTAGCGCGCAACAAATCACTCGGATCTGCAGTCTTCTTATATTCTTCCATTTCAATCGCTGTCATCTGTTCATCAGCAATCTTAGAGCCCTTCTGGAGGCACTCTTCTGCTCGTTGCCGATTGCCAGTGACCGTGATCACGCCCTTGGGGCCAGGCATCTTCAGCTTGAGGTACACGTAACACGGTCGAGCCATGAAACGGGCATATGCAGTTCTGCCCAGAATAGCATGATAGGCACTGTGAAAATCCACAACTTCAAATGTCAGCTTCTCCTTGCGGTAATTCTTTGAGTCACCGAAAACCACGTCAAGAGTGATCTGTCCAAGTGAGTCAGCTTTCTTCCCTGGAATGACACCGTGGAACCGCATGTTGCTCTCACTGAGCCTGGACATCGGAATGCCCATCCCACGAAGAGTCTCTGCATACAAAATGTTCAAGCCGCTGCCACCATCCATCAAGACTTTGGTCAGTCGGGTGCCCCCAACGACCGGGTCGACCACCAACGCTTGCCTCCCGGGGGTGGCGACGTGCGGTGGGTGGTCAGATTGGTCGAATGTGATGGGAGTCTTTGACCATTTCAAATATGTCGTCGTTGCCGGAGCAACCATGTTTACCTCTCTGTTGATGACTTTCAGTCGACTTTTACTCTCAATGTCAGCAAAAATGATCAAAGTGGAATTGACGTTAGGAAAACCGTCATCATCTTCTTCCTGATCACCATCCTTGTCAGACTCTTTTTCCTTTTCATTGGGCTGTTTCTCTCGGAACTGCTGGATCAGGAGCCGACATTGTCGAGTGGTATGTTTGGGATAAATCAGATTTCCCTCTTCATCCTTCTTGGTGTGAATGTGACATGGCAAGTCCAACACATCGTTCCCAGCTTGATCTTTCACCTTCTTGGGGATCCAGGGTCCCTTGGGCTTCCCCTTGAATTTCCCTTGAGTTACAACTGCAGCTTCACCTGGACCTGCTGGCTCGGCTTTGCGTTTCTGCTTCCGACCCACTCCGGTGTCTTGGGCGACTGGCTTGCCCTTCCCACTGCGGAGTCGGTCCTCTTCTTCACCATTAGCGTACCGGGTGGCTATTTCCATCATTCGGGTCAGAGACATATCTCCTGTCCGACCGAATTTCAAGTTAAGCTCTCGATACCGAACACCCTCCTTGAAGGCGCAAACTGCTTGGTGTTGGGATACATTTTCTACTGTGTGGTGTAATGTGGTCCATCTTTGGATGTAGTCCCTCAGAGTTTCATTCGGCTTCTGTACACAATGTTGCAATTCTGTCAACCCCGCAGGTCGTTTGCATGAGCCCTCGAATGTCCTGACAAACACTCAGGCTAACTCCTCCCAGCTGAATATACTGCCTGGAGCCAACTGATTCAGCCATGCTCTGGCCGACCCTTCCAGCATGAGAGGAAGGTGTTTCATAGCTACCTCATCATTTCCACCACCGATCTGGATAGCCACTCGGTAATCTTCCAGCCAAGTGTCAGGCTTCGACTCACCGGTGAACTTACTAACCCCAGTCGCCAACCTGAAGTTGGAGGGGATCTCAGCGGCTCTGATAGCTCTGCTAAAACACTCGGGACCCGAAACATGAATCCTGCTTCCACTCGGGCGATCCCTGCCTTGCCCCTCTCTGTGTGCTCGGTTCCTGTCGACCAAACCTTGCACTAAAATTGACCTCGCATCAAACCCTGGCTCTCTTGGGTCGACCGGCGTCCTCCGCCCTCCGCTGTACGGGCGCCTGTCATCATATTGCCGGGGCACATATGATCCGCTTCTCGGAGGGGGTGTAGGCGCTCGACGACGGTCATCACGGCCGAGTCGATGATCGTACTGCTCGTGGGTCCGACCCAAGTGCTGATCCTGGCGATGCACGCGCCCCTCACGCCGCGGAGGCGATCTTGGGCTGTGAGCCGACTGAACTGTGTCAGCCACCACAGATCTGCTATGGATTCTGTTACGCGACTGTGATACTGCAGTGTTTTGGTCTCCTGCCGCCCGGAGCAGAGCCCGGATCTGCATCAAACCTCGTCCAGCTTCTGACTGGGATAGCTGGATGGATTCTGCTATACGAGCTGCGGCTGCAAGATTCTGAATCGGAGTGCGGTATACCTGAGGTTCAGGAGGGAACAATTGCCGCCGTCAACTGGACTCAGGAATCCGCTGCCGAGCACGTTCGTCGAGTGCATGCTGAAGATTTTCCAGTCGAGTGCGTTCAGCCAAAGTGGCCAAGCGCGCTGCCTCCAAGGCCCGAGCCTCAGAGGTCTCTCCGACGATGGGCGTGTGGAGTGCTTCCTCGTTACGGCGGTGAAGTTCCTCCCTCCGCTGTGAAGAGAGGGTTTCGGGGTGGTATTCCTCGTGCAGCATATCACGCACCCTAGCCGTGATATCGTTGCGAGGAAGGAAAAGCTTGCCGCTCGATTTGGCCATGTGCAGGAGATCGGCCGAAGGAAACACCACCAGGAAATCATTGTCACCCGCCACGATGTGCTTGAGCTCCTGCTGCAGAATGCGAAGGGACAGCTTGCCAGGCTCCGCCGACAGGATGGCGGCGTTCTCAATCGGCGCATCCACCGGCGCCTCCACCTCCGCATCGTCCTCGAACTAGGGGCAGAAGAATCCCTCCCCCGAGATGGCACTCCCCATGATCTGAAGGTTGAGGGAGCGGCCACGGGTGGGACAGAGAGCCGAATGATGGCCCTCCTCTTTGCACAGCACGCACAAAGGCTTGAAGGTGCACTTGGATTGGAAATGGCCCCATCGCCCGCACTTGAAGCATTCCAGCTCAGCCTCCGGCGCGTCTTCCACCGGGATAGGTTTGCCCGCCGTGACCTTGGACGAGGAGGGGAGTGCCATTGCCAGTGGCACCACAGACGCCCGTGGCTTCTTGGCAAGGGGGTCCCCGTGGCCACCACCACAATTGGGGTGCTCCATGGATTTGCGCTCCAGCTCACGACGGCGCTGGCCCGCCTTCTTCTTCCTCTTCTTTTCCTGTTGCTGGATCCACCAAGGGGGAGGAGGACCCCAATCCCCCTCGCACCCTACCTGCTTCGAGGCGTAGCCGCGCGTCGCACGCTCTTCGCGATACCCCTGGCGATCCCGCGCTGACGCCTTGGCCTTGTCGCGCAACTCCTTTTCCCGCCGCCTCTCAGCATCCAACTCCGGCGCCTCCATGGGCCTCTTGTTCGCCCGCCGGTCGCCCATCACCGCCGCCGCAATGGAGATCAGAAGGGGAAAGGAGAAGGCGAGATCTAGAGAGTGCGGGCGGAGAGACCGAAGCGCCGCACCTCCCGAGCGGTGGCTGGAAACCCTAAACTGGGGTCCCGAACACCACGTCTCAGCCATATATAGCCTGAGACGGGCCGAGCCGCATGGGCCAGCTGAGCAGGGCCAGGCCGAACCGTACCCACAACACTATCCAAAGCCAAATTCAGCGCCTCCCCAGAAGGCTGGGCCTCGCCAAGCCCAACCACTTCCGCAGCCGCAGGCCCAGACCCAACCACGGCCCGCGGCCTCGAGCAGCGCCACGTCAGCCCTCGAGACCGGAGCTAGCTCTTCCTAAGGGGCGTGTCGTCCCGCCGGCGCCGCCGCCGCCAGCCGCAGCATCGGCGAGGGCAAGCAAGGCCACTCCTCGTCCTGCCCCGACGTAGCCTAGGGGGGCAGCAACGCCGCCGCCGCAACCGCCGCCTTATTACCGTTCCCCGGCGACGACGGACGCTAGACGCGGGACGCCACCGACCTAGGGCCCCTACCCCCAGGAGCAAAACTCCGGCCATGTCCACAGCCCCGGCGCTGCGACCGCGCCGCAAATGCCACAAAATCGCTCACCAACGGCCCTGCCGGCGCCGGTTTCCACGCCCCAGCCTCCGCTTCCTCGCCTTCATCCCCCGAGTCTTCCGACGCCAGGGCCCAGAACCTGCCCCCACAGGGTGGCGCAGCAGGCGCGCCCGACGGCGAGCCGCCCGCACCCCGACGGACGAGGGTCCATCCCTCCACTGACGCCCGCGGCGAGGGCCAGGCCGCGTCGCCAAAGCAGTCGCCCGAGCACTCCCCTAACGGTTCGCTCATTTCAAAAAAATCACGTCCCGGTTCATTCTTTCTTTATGTTATTTTAAAGAAAGGAACTTTGATTCGAGCCACAACTAATCGATGAGAAGAGGATTCGCGATGGATTGGACAAGAGAAAAGGAAGATTTCTCTCGGCTGGCCGAGCGGAGCTCGTCCCATCTCGCGAATCTCACGCCGCCTCCTACCCTCGTCCCCATGGCCCATGTGGCCTCCCCTCTGCCAACTGACGTCTCGACGTGGTGGCCAGCAGAAACCCCCGATGTTCGCTACGCCGGCCGCACCGACCATCCTGGCGTGTCGGAGAGGGACAGAGATCAGGTGACTTGCCCATGGCAAGTCACGCTGTAACTGGCGGCTATGCATCAGTCACTCAAACGCCATCCAAGGGACAGTAACCATCCAAAGCAGAAACACCCCACACTTGACGCTCGGTCCATCCAGCGCAGCACAAGCCAGGACAAACATCTGTTTTTTAGCTTGTTTTCAGTTATTAAGAAATACAAATACTATCATTTTTCCAGTCAATTAACAATACGAACAATCAGTTAAGAATACAAAAAACACATTTTTCAGCCTGTTTAAGTTATACAAATGGCATTGTATACTGAATGCAAGTGATCATCATTTATTAGTCACATAGGGCATCTCCAAGGCGGACCTGCAAACCTCCCGTAACCGTCCGGACCGGGGGCAGACGCGACCTCTCGCTGCCTCCGCCATTGAAGAGGCGCGCCGGCCGAGGGCGTCGCCCGCGTTTGTTCAATGCCGGAGATGCTTGACTGGACGGGATGGGGCGGATATCTACCGCGCCCGTTCAATGCCGTTGTCCGTCCGTCTGCCGCCATTAAGCAGGCTCGCCGGCCGAGAAACTCACTCCGGCCGCCGGGGAGCTCCTTCTTCTGGTCGCCGGAGAAGCTTTCCCACAGGACTTTGGCGCTCGAGGACATTTCAGGAGTGGTGCACATAGGAGGAGATAGGGAGTGCAACGATGCGGTTGTTGTCGGGCGTGGCCCACGTTTAAATAGTGGGCGGATGTCAGGCGCCAAGCCGCATGTTGTTTAATGGTGGCTGGCGGACGGACGAGCGCCGTTTGAATGCGGAGAGAAGACGCGTGCATCAGGAAGCGGCGCATGTGGCGCTTTTGGCCGGCACGCCGCTTCAATGCCAGCTCCAGCGGGAGGTCACATTTGCTCTGGGCCGACATGAATGCGACACCGACAATTTGGAGCGGCGCTGACCGCTTCGGGCGGGAAAGCACGCGGGCGAGGGAGAGGGTTTTGGGTGGGCCGGGGTTATCGGACGTGTGCGTAGCAGCGGTCCGGACGCCCGCAAAGTCTCCCTCTTCCTCCGGTTTGCTTCTAGTTTGCGGTAAAAAGGACATCCAGACCAGTCAAAGGACGGATATGAGACTGTATTGTATGGCAAAACATGTTCGAATAGTGCTATGCGGACATATACGTGTTATTTAAGGGTCCACGTCGAAGATATCCTAACAGACTGAAAAATTATAATCAATTGCACTCAGTATACGATGCCATTTGTATAACGCAAACTGGTTCGTATTGTTAACTGATTGAACTAATGACTGAAAACGAGCTGAAAAACTGATATTTGTTTCGGCTGTGCTGCGCTGGATGGACCGAGCGTGTAAGTGTGGGGTGTTTTTGTTTTGGATGGCTGCTGTCTTATGGATGGTGTTTGAATGGCTGATGCATAGCCGCAAGTTGCAGCGTGACTTGCTATGGGCAAGTCACCTGATCTCTGTCCGTCGGAGAGCTCCCTCGACCTCACCAAGAGCGCGAGCAGTGCAGACATACACGGCGTGGCCACCATGGTCGCCAGCACAGCAGGCATCACAACTGACACCGTCTCCATCCCCTATCTCTACAGACATGCACAAATGTACTACTGTATTTGGCGTGGCGGCTCGACGTGGTTACCCCGGCCGGCGGTCGATTCTCCGGCGTGTTGGAGAGCTCTCCCGACCCCATCGAGAGCGCTTGCAGTGCAGGCACGGCGGGGCCACCATGGCCATCGCGCTGGGCACCGGCATGTATCACAACGTCGCCGTCACACCCTTCCCCGTCTCTCCACGCACGAATGTACTTGTATGGACCTTGTTACTAATAAAGGGAAGTGCGATGTCGCATTCAGAATCACGCCATGCCCAAGGAAAGGATGGTCAAAATCATCCGAGTTACTACTACCACTATTTAGCACTAGTAAAGGAACAGAAGAAAGAGGATTTTCATAAAGAATCACCCCCACTCCCAACCTCATCGCCAACTGAATCGAAAGAAGCCACCCCGGAGAGTTATTCTGGGACTGGAAATACGATGCTTAAGATTTTTCTCTCGCTATTCTTACCTTGCTTATCCTGCCGCCTTTCTTCTCCTTCTTGCTGCCTTCCGCTGGCCTCTGCTTAGTAGTAGTATGTGGAGTGACAACGCTGAGCGGACGGAGCTCGTCCAGCTCCAGCAGTACTAGTCCAGCTCCTGAAGACCTCGGCATTCATGTAAAAAGAAAAAAGAGCTCAGCATTTGCTGTTTCACTGTCTTCACGACAACCGAGGCCCATTGCTCTGAAATAACTCACCCTCACTAGCAATTAACTCAGCTTAACCAGTACTATGAAAAATGCAGGGCACATAAGTGTTAAATAAGCGAGCTCTAGGCGAAAATGCTCTTTGGAGCTCGTGCTCCATGGAGGCCGAGTTTGACTTGATCAAAATTTAAATTTTCACGTTTTAAATTTTTTTGAAAAAAAATGCACACAACTTAGAGACATAAAGCATATGTGTGTAAATTTTCAGGACGAAACATCTTAAAATGAGTGCTACACAAAAAGAACAAATCTGAAGCTTTTTAGCAGAGGCACTATTCATCCTCAAAGTCTATGAATTTGTTTTTTTTTTTCATAGATCGCATTTTAGGATATTTCATCCTTAAATTTTACATACATACACATAATATCCTTGTTTACTTGTATGTTTTTTTTTCAGATTTTTTTAAAACTAAAAAATGCAAATTTTGAATTTTTCAAAAAATCCGGCCTCCAGAGGCCGTAGGCCGGGCTCCAAAACGCCCTACTCAGCTCTAGGGGGGTCTAGAGTGCTTTCCTACGAGCCTGTAGTACTGCTAGCTGGGTTCAGGCCTGTGGCGTGAGCAGACTAGCAGGGTAAAGGTGTGTTGTCAAATCGTGGCATGGCCTCTCTCTCTAATAAAAGAAAATTTCAGGTATGGCATACGTGGTGGGAGTCTCCGCCAAACTTTTTCTGGAGGAAGCGGTCCTTGGATTTTTTGTTTCCCCAGCCTTCGTCCTTAGGTCAACTATGAGGCTCCAAGATCAACCATCCATCATGCTTGACGCTGAGCAGGGTGCCTCCATGATGGTTATCCCATGCTTCTTCTTCTTCTTTTTTTCGGGGAGATTATCCAAACGTCAAGTGGAGCTTAGAGATATTAACGAAGAGAATTCCTTATTTAACACTGTCTTAAATTTTATTGCCTTATTGAACATTGAAAAACTTTTTCTTCCTTATTTAACATTGCGTCTAAATTTTATGCCCTTTACGATACTTTCGTCCATTTTAAGCCTTAACGATGTTAAATGGCATCTGAAAAGACCTATTTGCCCCTCATGTGGTATGTAATCAAAATTTTACATGTATTGATGTATCCGTCTGACTCGTTTTGTTAGGTGTGTGAGCCAATTTCCAAGCAAAATCGATCGAGTGCTTCTGGTAGCTCTTCTGTACGTGCTGCTACGGGTGCGTCTCCTAACCTCTACTGTAAATAGATACGGCTTTGTACTTGGTCTATAAGGCCCTCCACTATGTAGCGGTGCCAAAACTCTGCAAAAGTATACCACGCCCATGTCGATGCCAGATGAAAAAGTATTAGCACCGCCCACACTATGTGAAAGAATTTGGCATTCAATGAAGCTGGGGCCCATGTACATAAACTACTATATATCAGCCCATCTCACCCTACTAGCAGCGTCCTGGTTCCTGGCTCGTTGCCAGCTCTTTGCGTTAGAAGGACGGCCGGCGCGCTTAATTTACTCTGCAGATGGATTTGGCACCGGAGCAAGTAGATGCTCCGGTTCCCTAAAATTTTGTTTTGGCACCTGCTTGGCAATGGAGGGCACCGGTGCCAAATGAAGTAAAAGTGATTTTGGCACCGATTTTGGCCTACATAGTGGAAGGCCTAATACAACTTCCAATGTTTGGAGAGCCATGCCTCTGCTGGGCCTAGTTGTGGATGGCACGTGCCCATGGGATTGACTGCACGTATGTCTACACAAATGGATTATGGGTTACGGCCGAACCCTTGAAACTGCTTGTTTATTCGTTTGTAAATTGTGATCGTGCGTTGTGAAGGCAGGAGGCAGCAGCCAGCAGGTCAGTGCCTCCTGCCCACAGGCAGGTCAGTAGGGAAGCTTATCACGTAAAGTTTTGGTCACATATCCCATGAGGGGTAAATAGGTCTTTTCAAATGTTATTAAACACCGTTAAGACTCAAAATGGACGAAAATGTCATAAAGGGCATAAAATTTAGACATGGTGTTAGATAGGGAAAGAAAAAAAATTCCAGTGTCAAATAAGGAAACAAAGTTTAAAACAATGTTATATAAGTAATTTTCTCATATTAACTAGAGTATCTTAAGGTACATGCGCAAGAAGCTAGTGGGGACTAAGCACATTTGGGCCAACTTGTACATGGGCATCCCAGCCCGAACCCAAAGCCCGACAGTTGGGCTGGGATCCGGCCCTAGTTTTAGTCCTGAATAAAGCCCAAAATATCCCAAAAAACAGGATGTTATTGAAAATATAGGGTATATATATTCTAAAAATGACCAAATTAATGCTTTAAGTATGAAAATACCATTGTTTATTAATTTCGCCCAGAGTGGAGCTCGGGCTTGGGATTTCAGGGTCGGGCTTTGGAAACCTCAGCCCGAAAAATGGTTAGATTTACTTTGTGATCGGTGAGCTGATGAATGTTCTCTGCTCCAACAAAAATGAAGTCCGCTTCCTGTAGTGACTTGCCTACACATTTGTTGTCGTGTTCGCTAGCGGAGGGGACACAATTTGTGGGGACGGAAGCTCCAACAATATATGTGTCAGCAATGCGTGTGTCAACATTGCATCGGTACTTTTTTAGGCTCGCAGCAGTACTTCTGGTTCTCTTAAACCTAGAGATTCAAAAATAAGTCTTAGTGTCATGGAAATAAATCTTGGGTGTGGGTGGTAGCACAATTTTTGGGGCCACAAAATACAACCGAAGTATGGTAGGGATAACACTGATCATCTTTCTTGAGATTTGAAGCTACAAGGAGCCTGAAGTTATATTGCCATGTTGGAGGATCAAAGATGTCAACTGGAGTGGGGCGATTGAAAAGCGACTACAAATTTTAAACTGGTCTTGTTGATTTTAGGGATTACGAATTATAGGTACTCGAAAATGCAACAAGTTGGGTCAACCTGTATAATGATATGCATAGTTACACATTGTTACAATCAATGGGAAGGTGACTCACACACGAACCAATCTATTCCTTTCCCTCCAACAGCATGGCTAGGGCAAAAGCTTTGTTCGCTATAGGCTCCGCCGGCGGGCTCGTGGACTCGCCTTCCCCATGTCTGCCGCTCGATAGTCTGCGGCGGGGAGGGGAGTCTCAGTGTCTTGAACCAGCCAGTAGTTTAGGTTATGTTTTTTAGTCCTCACAAGGACGACGTTGTAGTGAATGGTGGCGCTTCATCTTCGAACTGGTTTTCCAGGCTCTGATCCTCCTCGAGTTCGACCGTCGTGATAGAGCTCCGTCGTAGATTCCCATCGTTTCCTTCGAGAGATGCGGTTAGAATTTCTTGTTGTGCATGCAAGACGACGAATTTTGGTGCCAGACACTTCAGATCAATTCAAAGGTTCAATGGTGATGACTACAACTTTGGGGCACTAGTCCCTAGGGACACGTGCCTGGAGACTTCTCAGTTGTCATCGATAAGGTCAGGTCGGCTGCTATAAGGGAGTAGTGAAAACCTTGGAGATCTGGAGTTGCCCCCCGTGTCCACCTTGGACCGCTCCAGCGCAATGTGGAGGGCCAGCTCCTCCTCGACATCGAGGTCGGGGCCCGAGTGGCTGCCAGAGCTCGACATCTCGCTGAATTTGATCGGAATCGGAGAGGGGAGAGGAGGGGACGGAGCGAGAGAGCACAGTGGAGTGAGCTAGGGTTCAGGGAGGGGATGGATTGGGGTTTTTGTGGGGATGGCGTGCGGTCGGTGGTGGACTGGGTTGATGTGGCGGACACGCCCAGGCGTGCCCGGGCCGCCCCATATCCGCTTACATTGGGCTGGATATGAGGGGCACCGGACAGCGCGAGCGTTTGTGTCCAGTTTGAGGCGTCCGAGTGGGTCGAGGTTTTTTATTGGGCAATGACCGGTCCACCTGCCCAGGCGTTTGAGACGGGTTTAAGACGTCCGGCTGTAGATGCTCTAAAATGCGTTGGATGGCGAGAGTATGAGGGACCTTGTCCTATTTCTTGGGTCACTCGTGAGCTACAACGTTGATGCCACCCATCTGGACGTGGACGGCAGGTGCGTCTAGTTTCTCTTCAAGGGCTGTGTGCTCAGATATAACCTTTATCGACAACCATGCTAAACTAATGAACCGGCTAAGTCCCAAATGGGGTTCTGACAAGGGGCATGTGTGGATCCAGCCCCGTCCACCGGCCATAGCTCCAATGCATGAAATCAAAAAAAGGCTCAAGGATTCAACCAAGAAGAAGATGAAGAGAAGACTACGGAAATAGTAATTTAGTTGTTCGAAATGAATTTTAAAGGAACATGTGATGCACATGTTTAGCTCGAAAGCATATGTTCCTAGGACATTTTACGATCTTAAACATTGATTGCGAAGCGAATATTAAGCAACAATGTCGTTGAGTCTACTTTATTACGTGCATTCCAAACTAGATTAAAGTCGCGCTTGTATATTTTCTGGCGATAGATAGAGGTGCGTGGAAGCTTGCTATCCATGTGCCCGAACCATGAGTTGGTCGCGAAATCTTATGGGTTTCACCTCTAGCCTACCCAAACTTGTTTGGGACTAAAGCCTTTGTTGTTGTTGTTGTTGTTGTAGATAGTGTCAAAGGAATTCTTCAACACTAGAAACCTTCTAAAAAGAATCCTTTCACCTGCGTTGCTATGAGATTGTCTTTGTAATGAGACTGCTGAGGAAACCTCAAGGCACCTTTTCTGGGATTGTTGTTTTGTTCAGGATTGTTGGAATAACATCTTCCCTTCTAAAAGGCTGCTTATCTCCTCCTATAATAATGTTTTACTGATAGACCAATTGCTACCCAGAAACATTGCTATGGAGGTGATCATTCAAGGATGCCGGAACATTTCACTACTAGGAAAAACCTTATACACAGAGGCTTATCAGTAGCGCTTGTTAAAAAGAGGCGCTATTGATACTTAGTAGTAGCGCATGCTAGAGTCAAGCGCTACAAGTAGTAGCTTAGCAGTAGCGCGTTCTGCTAAACCGCGCTGCTGTTATGGCCAGCTTGAGCCTAGCTGTCCGTCCCCACTTAGCAGTAGCGTGGGTCTTGGACCGGCCCTATAGCTAATGACATTAGCAGTAGCGTTGGGCCGCGACCCGCGCTACTACTAAGCCCATGTTATCATCGTCCTCCCCCTGCCTGACCTCTCAGCCTTCCTCCTCACTCTCCATCTCCACTCTCTCTCCCACCCTCGTCGGCCCGCCCCCGCACTGCTCCGGTCGCCCTCCCCAGGTGCGGCTGCCCTCCCCCGTGCTGGCCCTCCCTCGCACTCCGGCCGCACGGCCCGGCGCCGGCCCTCCCCACGCGCGGCCGCCCTCCCCCGTGCCTGCCATCTCCATCCCCTTCTCGGCCCCGGGCTGCCTACCGTAAGTACCTCCTTCTCCTCTCAATTCACCCAAAAGGTAGGTATCTCTGAATGTGTTGGATGATTTTGCAAATGCAATATGATCAGATTTTTTACTAATTTTGTTCATATATATGAACCCTAGGTGTTCATATATATGAGCCCATTTCATCATTAGAACACTAAATAGGTTTTTTGAGTACAATAGAATGTAGATATATGTAACCCTAGGTGTTCATATATATGAACCCACTACTAGTAGAAAGCTTATAGATAAATGGGTGGATGAAATTAGGTTTTTTTTGTAATGCTTGGATAGATAGATGGATAAAACTAGGTTTTTTTAGTAATGCTTTGGATAGATAGATGGATGGATGGATGGATAGCTGTTAGGGTTAGTAATACAAATTTTTAGTTAAAAAAACTAGTTTTACAAATTTTTAGTAAATGTAGGTCTTTTGAATCAGCATCATAATGTTTAGTTGATAGCTTATAGGGTTTCACTAAGTCCTAAAATCAGGATAATAATGTTTTGTTTATATTTTGTTTTTGCAGAAATCAAGTAGCCCCTGCATCATCCCCGTCGTCGTCCCCGTCACCGACCCCCTCCGACCTTGAGGTGAGAGCAGCCAAATCCCCATGTCGATGATGATGTAGATGTTTTCATAGATGTAGTAGTAGATGAGTAAGGAAGCTGTGACAATGGAAAGCTGCTAACTTGTCACATGAGTTCATCGATTGCCTCCTCCACTGGACTAATTTTCTTAAAGTCCATCCCATGTGCGACCAAGTACTCCGGCTTTAATATTCTTCTTCAATACTTTTGTTTCATAAATGCTTTTGAAAAATGTCGACAAAATGGATGCATAGATGCATTTTGCAGGGAACACCTCCGAGTGGCCTATGTTTTGCCGGAATGTTGATTCATTTCCGTTCCGGCAAATTTTAGGCGTTCGATATGTCCTATTTTAGCAAAGGTCATGCCGGATTTTTTCGTGAATTTTGGCATGACTTGTGCTAGAATATGTAGGAAATATCGAGTGGCCCGGATTTTCTAGAAAGATAATTAAACGACATTTCGGGTTGACTTTAAGTCTGTCGGGGCTCCATACATGACAGTCAAAAAATCAGCGAGGGAGTGTCCACCATATATGAAAGAGGAAGAAGAATCCCGACTGTTGTCGTGGGGGTAGCTTCTTCTTCATTCCAAGGTGCAAGACATTTTGGTGTAATGCATTTTGGAATGATAGGAGGAGCTACCATCACCGACGGTCGCAAATGTTAGAGAGGAAGAATCCCGACTGTTGTCATGGGGGTCGCTTCTCCTTCGTTCCCGTGTGCTAGACATTTTGGTGTAATGCACTCGGGGACGAAGGAAGGAGCGACCATCACCGACGGTCGAATAAATACACCACATGAGCTGAGAGTTTTCAAGAAAAGACTCGACATACCGATAGTCAACACGTGATGAATAATAATGATCTAATTTAGTTTTTGTAGTACATATATTGAATTTTAGAAGTTTAATCTTTGAATTATGAACATAAGAAATGTCTGCTACTTCTTGAGCTTGCGTTGGTTTTTCCCTTAAAGAGGAAAGGGTGATGCAGCAAAGTAGGGATAAGTATTTCCCTCATTTAAGAACCAAGGTATTAATCCAGTAGGAGATACACGCAAGTCTCCAATCTATGCACCTGCACAAACAATCAAACACTTGCACCCAACGCGATAAAGGGGTTGTCAATCCCTTCACGGTCACTTGCAAATGTGAGATCTGATAGAGATAGATATAAAAGCTTACTAAAATGTAAAACAAAATAAAAGTAAATAAATTGCAGCAAGGTATTTTTGGGTTTTTTGGTTTATAGATATGAAAATATATGATGGAAAATAGACCCGGGGGCCATAGGTTTCACTAGAGGCTTCTCTCTTGAAGGCAAATAATACGGTGGGTGAACAAATTACTGTCGAGCAATTGATAGAAAAGTGCAAAGTTATGACGATATCCAAGGCAATGATCATAAATATAGGCATCACGTCCGTGTCAAGTAGACCGAAACAATTATGCATCTACTACTATTACTCCACACGTCGACCGCTATCCCACATGCATCTAGAGTATTAAGTTCATAAAAACGGAGTAACGCCTTAAGTAAGATGACATGATGTAGAGGGATAAACTCAAGCAATATGATGAAAATCCCATCTTTTTACCCTTGATGGAAACAATACAATACGTGCCTCGCTACCCCTACTTTGTCACTGGGTGAGGACACCGCAAGATTGAACTCAAAACTAAGCACCTCTCCCATTGCAAGAAGAACCAATCTAGTTGGCCAAACCAAACCGATAATTCAAATAGAAATACAAATATATCAAATCATGCATATAAGAATTCAGAGAAGATTCAAATAATATTCATAGATAAACTGATCATAAATCCACAATTCATCGGATCTCGACAAACACACCGCAAAAGAATATTACATCGGATAGATCTCCAAGAACAATGAGGAGAACATGGTATTGAGGATCAAAGAGAGAGAAGAAGCCATCTAGCTACTAGCTATGGACCCGTAGGTCTGAGGTAAACTACTCACGCTTCATCGGAAGGGCAATAGAGTTGATGTAGAAGCCCTCCGTGATCGAATCCCCCTCCGGCAGGATGCCGGAAAAGGCCCCAAGATGGGATCTCACGGGAACAGAAGGTTACGACGGCGGAAAAGTATTTTGGTGGACGCTTCTGGTGGTTTGAAAATATTTTTGAATTTATAGGCCAAAGATTAGGGTTGGAGGACTCCCATGGGGCCCACAAGCCAGGGGGGCGCCCTCCCCTAGGGCGCGCCCTGAGGGCTTGTGGAGCCCTCGGGACTCTTCTGCCTTCCTCTCCAAGTCCTACGTGTGTCTTCTGGTCCAAGAAAAATCATCGCGAAAGTTTTATTCCGTTTGGTATTCCTTTTCTGTAAAACTCAAAAACAAGAAAAAAACAAAAACTGGTACTGGGCTCTAGGTTAATAAGTTAGTCCCAAAAATAATATAAAATAGCATATTAATACATATAAAACATCCAAAACAAATAATATAATAGCATGGAACAATAAAAAATTATAGATACGTTGGAGACGTATCAAGCATCCCCAAGCTTAATTCCTGCTCGTCCTCGAGTAGGTAAATGATAAGAACAAATTTTTTGATGTGGAATGCTACCTTACATATTTATCAATGAATTTTTTTTATTGTGGCCTGAATATTCAGATCCATAAGATTCAAAACAAAAGTTTAATATTGCCATAAAAACAATAATACTTCAAGCATACTAATAAAGCAATCATGTCTTCTCAAAATGAAACGGACAAAGAAAGTCATCTCTACAAAATCATATAGTCTGGCTATGCTCCATCTTCATCACACAAAGTATTAAATCATGCACAACCCCGATGACAAGCCAAGCAATTGTTTCATACTTTTGATGTTCTCAAACTTTTTCAACTTTCACGCAATACATGAGCATGAGCCATGGATATAGCACTATAGGTGGAATAGAATATGGTTGTTGTGGAGAAGACAAAAAGGAGATAGTCTCACATCAACTAGGCGTATCAACGGGCTATGGAGATGCCCATCAATAGATATTAATGTGAGTGAGTAGGGATTGCCATGCAACGGATGCACTAGAGCCATAAGTTTATGAAAGCTCAAAAAGAAACTAAGTGGGTGTGCATCCAACTCGCTTGCTCACGAAGACCTAGGGCAATTTGAGGAAGCCCATCATTGGAATATACAAGCCAAGTTCTATAATGAAAAATTCCCACTAGTATATGAAAGTGACAGCATAGGAGACTCTCTATCATGAAGATCATGGTGCTACTTTGAAGCACAAGTGTGGTAAAAGGATAGTAGCATTGCCCCTTCTCTCTTTTCACTCATTTTTTTTCTTTTTCTTTTCCTTTTTTTATTTGGGCTTCTTTTGGCCTCTTTTATTTTTGTAAAGTTTGGAGACTCATCCCAACTTATGAGGGAATCATAGCTTCCATCATCCTTTCCTCACATGGGACAATGCTCTAATAATGATGATCATCACACTTTTATTTACTTACAACTCAAGAATTACAACTCGATACTTAGAACAAAAATATGACTCTATATGAATGCCTCTGGCGGTGTACCGGGATGTGCAATGATCTAGCATAGCAATGACATAAAAAAACGGACAAGCCATGAAAACGTCATGCTAGCTATCTTACGATCATGCAAAGCAATATGACAATGATGAAGCGTGTCATAATAAACGGAACGGTGGAAGTTGCATGGCAATATATCTCGGAATGGCTATGGAAATGCCATAATAGATAGGTATGGTGGCTGTTTTGAGGAAGGGTATATGGTGGGTGTGTGCACCGGCGAAAGTTGCGCGGTACTAGAAAGGCTAGCAATGGTGGAAGGGTGAGAGTGCGTATAATCCATGGACTCAACATTAGTCATAAAGAACTCACATACTTATTGCAAAAGTCTATTAGCTATCAAAACAAAGTACTACATGCATGCTCCTAGGGGGATAGATTGGTAGGAAAAGACCATCGCTCGTCCCCGACCGCCACTCATAAGGAAGACAATAAATAAATAAATCATGCTCCGACTTCATCACATAACGGTTCACCATACGTGCATGCTACGGGAATCACAAACTGTAACACAAGTATTTCTACCAATCCACAATTACTCACTAGCATGACTCTAATATCACCATCTTTATATCTCAAAACAATCATAAGGAATCAAACTTCTCATAGTATTCAATGCTCTTTATATGAAAGTTTTTATTATATCCCTCTTGGATGCCCATCATATTAGGACTAAATTCATAACCTATGCAAATTACCATGCTGTTTAGAGAGACTCTCAAAATAATATAAGTGAAGCATGAGAGTTCAACAAAGATATAAGTGAAGCACTAGAGCAAAATTGCCTAGCTCAAAATATATAAGTGAAGCACATAGAGTATTCTAATAAATTCACGATTCATGCGTATCCCTCTCAAAAGGTGTGTACAGCAAGGATGATTGTGGCAAACTAAAAAGCAAAGGCTCATATCATACAAGACGCTCCAAGCAAAACACATATCATGTGGTGAATAAAAATATAGCCTCAAGTAAATTACCGATAGACGAAGACGAAAGAGGGGATGCAATCCGGGGCATCCCCAAGCTTAGATGCTTGGTTGTCCTTGAATATTACCTTGGGGTGCCTTGGGCATCCCCAAGCTTAGGCTCTTGTCACTCCTTATTCCATAGTCCATCAAATCTTTACCCAAAACTTGAAAACTTCACAACACAAAACTCAACATAAAACTCATGAGATCTGTTAGTATAAGAAAATAAATCACCACTTTTTGGTACTGTTGTGAACTCATTATTTATTTATATTGGTGTAATATCTACTGTATTCCAACTTATCCATGGTTCATACCGCCCGATACTACCCATAGATTCATTAAAATAAGCAAACAACACATAGAAAACAGAATCTGTCAAAAACAGAACAGTCTGCAAAGATCTGAATTGTTCTCATAATTATGTAACTCCAAAAATTCTGAAAAATTAGGAAATTTGTACATAAAGCTTGTGTAAAACTTTCATGGGTTTTAAATTCTCCAGTGAATTTAAAAAATTCTGTTACTGGACACAAAAGTTTCTGTTTTTCAGCAAGATCAAATCAACTATCACCGTAAGCCATCCCAAAGGTCTTACTTGGCTCAAACACTAATTAAAACACCAAAACACAATTACTAAATACTCCCTCCGTCCCAAAATTCTTGTCTTAGATTTGTCTAGATACGAATGTACCCAATACTAAAACGCGACTTGATACATCCGTATTTAGACCAATCTAAGACAAGAATTTTGGGACGGAGGGAGTAGGTAATAATGTGTATTTATTGAAAAACAGAACCAAAAACAAAAAAACATAAAAATAAAATTGGGTTGCCTCCCAACAAGCTCTATTGTTTAACGCCCCTAGCTAGGCATAAAACATAGATCTAGGTATTGTCATAGTAATAAGGGAGATCATCTATGCTCATCTCATACTCCCTTCTTTCAGCGGCAAGTTTCCTTTGTGGTAAGCAAAAATAATCAAAAGGGCTAAATTTAATAGGATAAGGATCGCTAAGATCAAGTTTGGGAGGAATTGGTTCCTCCTTCGGCCCCTTGTATTGTATAATTAACTCATCATTATAAGCTTTCCTTTGGTGGAACGTCATAAGCCTATCTCTTAATATGAACCCTAATCCGTTGTTTTGTATAGCAAAATTATCATTGAGTTCAGCTTATCAACCAAAACCTCGGTAGGGACCCTTTTTCTCAAATTTTCATTATAGGCAGCATAATTGGGAGATTGCAATCGCATTATTTCCTCTTGATTAAAAAGGATCTCCTCTATGGGAGGACATCCACCATTTATTTTATAATGCACAAAAATTTCACTAGCTTCTTTCATAATGAATCTAAACTCATGAGCTAGAAATATAGTGGCGGCACGCTTAACAGAAGAATGTTGAATATTGGAGAACTCTATAAAAATCCTTTGTATGCAAGGATGCATATGAACAAAGTGTCTTTCAAGTTCAATTATAAGCAAAGTTATTGCATCCGCAAGGCTAGCTATTAGTTTTATTAAGAATAGATCCTCCTAGCGTAGGTAACGTACTGGCACAAGTAAAGAAATCTTGAATCACCCCTTTTCCAATAATATTAATGCTACCCACACGGAGTTTTTTAGTATGGATAATAGTAGGTTCTTCATGAGGATCATTATTGGCAAAATCATTAAAACCCTCCTCAAGATTGTTGCTATCTTTTTCAACGATAAACTCCCCAGATTCAGACATGGTGGCAACAAACCGATCTAGCAAATGAGCAAACAAAAAGCAAACGAAAAAGACGAACGGAAGAAGTGCGAATAAAAAGACAAATCTTTTTGTGTTTTCTAAAATCGTTTTAGAAGTGAGGGAGAGGAAAACGAGAGGCAAATGGCAAATAAAGTAAAGCAAGAGATGAGAGTTTATGGTGGGTACTTGGTAGGATTCATGTAGATCACCCCGGCAATGGCGCCAGAAATTCTTCCTGCTACTTCTTGAGCTTGCGTTGGTTTTTCCCTTGAAGAGGAAAGGGTGATGCAGCAAAGTACAGATAAGTATTTCCCTCAGTTAAGAACCAAGGTATCTGATAACCCACAAGTATAGGGGATCAGTTGTAGCGTTTCTCGATAAATAAGAGTGTCGAACCCAATGAGAGCTAAAGGTAGCACAAATATTCCCTCAAGTTCTATCGACCACCGATACAACTCTACGCACGCTTAACGTTCGCTTTACCTAGAACAAGTATGAAACTAGAAGTACTTTGTAGGTGTGATAGGATAGGTTTGCAAGATAATAAAGAGCATGTAAATAAAAGCTAGGGGCTGTTTAGATAAATACACAACTAAGTTAGTTTTAGTAGAGAGCATTTTGTCACAAGAAAGTTATTTGTCCCTAGGCAATCGATAACTAGACCGGTAATTATTATTGCAAATTTATATGAGGGAGAGGCATAAGCTAACACACTTTCTCTTCTTGGATCATATGCACTTATGATTGGAACTCTAGCAAGCATCCGCAACTACTAAAGATCATTAAGGTAAAACCCAACCATAGCATTAAAGTATCAAGTCCTCTTTATTCCCATACGCCATAACCCACTTATCCGTGTTTGTGTTTCTATCACTCACGCAACGCAGACAATAAGCAAACCATGAACATATTGCAAACCCTATAGTGGGGATCCCTCACGCTTGCGCGACACGGAGAGCACCATAGGACAGCACCAATAATAAAACATGCAACTCAAACCAATCATGATCATCAATCAACCCATAGGACAAAACGGATCTACTCAAACATCATAGGATAGCCATATATCATTGGGAAATAATATATAGCGTTGAGCACCATATTTAAGTAGAGATTACAGCGGGGAGAAGAGGTGTAACACCGCTGCATAGAGGGGGAGAGAGTTGGTGATGACGGCGGCGAAGTTGTTGGTGTAGATTGCGGTCACGATGATGGCCCCGGCGGCGTTCCGGCGCCACCGGGAGAGAGGGGGAGAGAGCACCCCTTCTTCTTCTTCCTTGACCTTCCCCCTAGATGGGAGAAGGGTTTCCCCTCTGGTCCTTGGCTTCCATGGCGGTGGAGGGGTGGGAGCCCCTCCGAGATTGGATCTCTCTCTCTCTCTCTCTCTGTTTCCTTCTGTTTCTGCGCTCCCAGATTCTGCCCTTTCACCGTTTCTTAAATTCCCGGAGATCCGTAACTCCGATTGGGCTGAAATTTTAACACGATTTTTATCCGGATATTAGCTTTCTTGCGCCAGAATAAGGGCACCAACCGCCTTACGGGGTGACCACAAGGACCAGGGGCGCGCCCTACCCCCTGAGGCGCGCCCTCCGTCCTTGTGGGCCCCTTGGGCATCGTCTCGCATTGATTCTTTTTACCAAAAATCACATATATTCAAAAAAAAATCTTCGTAAGTTTTTATTCCGTTTGGACTCCGTTTGATATGGATTTTCTGTGAAACAAAAAACATGCAACAAACAGGAACTGGCACTGGGCACTGGATCAATATGTTAGTCCCAAAAAATAGTATAAAAAGTTGCCAAAAGTATATGAAAGTTGTAGAATATTGGCATGGAACAATAAAAAATTATAGATACGACGGAGACGTATCAGCATCCCCAAGCTTAATTCCTGCTCGTCCTCGAGTAGGTAAATGATTAAAAAAAGATATTTTTTTATGTGGAATGCTACCTAGCATAATCTTGATCACATAATCTAATCATGGCATGAATATTAAGACATGAGTGATTCAAGGCAATAGTCTATCGTTTGACATTAAGACAATAATACTTCAAGCATACTAATAAAGCAATCATGTCTTTTCAAAATAACATGGCCAAAGAAAGTTATCCCTACAAAATCATATAGTCTGGCTATGCTCCATCTTCATCACACAAAGTATTTCATCATGCACAACCCCGATGACAAGCCAAGCAATTGTTTCATACTTTTAATGTTCTCAAGCCTTTTCAACTTTCACGCAATGCATGAGCGTGAGCCATGGATATAGCACTATAGGTGGAATAGAATATGATGGTGGAGGTTGTGTGGAGAAGACAAAAAAGGAGAAAGTCTCACATCGACGCGGCTAATCAACGGGCTATGGAGATGCCCATCAATTGATGTCAATGTGAGGAGTAGGGATTGCCATGCAACGGATGCACTAGAGCTATAAGTGTATGAAAGCTCAAACTGAAACTAAGTGGGTGTGCATCCAACTTGCTTGCTCATGAAGACCTCGGGCATTTGAGGAAGCCCATCATCGGAATATACAAGCCAAGTTCTATAATGAAAATTCCCACTAGTATATGAAAGTGATAACTCAAGAGACTCTCTATATGAAGAACATGGTGCTACTCTGAAGCACAAGTGTGGTAAAAGGATAGTAGCATTGCCCCTTCTCTCTTTTTCTCTCATTTTTTTGTTTTTGTTTTTGTTTTTGTTGGGCCCTCTCTTTTTTTTGGCCTCTTTATTATTATTATTTTTATTATTTTATTTTTTTATTTTTCATCCGGAGTCTCATCCCGACTTGTGGGGGAATCATAGTCTCCATCATCCTTTCCTCACTGGGACAATGCTCTAATAATGATGATCATCACACTTCATTTACTTACAACTCAATATTACAACTCGATATCTAGAACAATATGACTCTATATGGATGCCTCTGGCAGTGTACCAGGATGTGCAATGATCTAGTATAGCAAAGATATCAAAAAATGGACAAGCCATGAACATATCATGCTAGCTATCTTACGATCATGCAAAGCAATATGACAATGAATGCTCAAGTCATGTATGTGATGATGATGGAAGTTGCATGGCAATATATCTCGGAATGGCTATGGAAATGCCATAATAGGTAGGTATGGTGGCTGTTTTGAGGAAGATATAAGGAGGCTTATGCGTGACAGAGCGTATCATATCACGGGGTTTGGATGCACCGGCGAAGTTTGCACCAACTCTCGAGGTGAGAAAGGGCAATTCACGGTACCGAAGAGGATAGCAATGATGGAAGGGTGAGAGTGCGTATAATCCATGGACTCAACATTAGTCATAAAGAACTCACATACTTATTACAAAAGTCTATTAGCTATCGAAACAAAGTACTACACGCATGCTCCTAGGGGGATAGATTGGTAGGAAAAGACCATCGCTCGTCCTCGACCGCCACTCATAAGGAAGACAATCAATAAATAAATCATGCTCCGACTTCATCACATAACGGTTCACCATACGTGCATGCTACGGGAATCACAAACTTCAACACAAGTATTTATACAATCCACAATGACCCACTAGCATGACTCTAATATCACCATCTTTATATCACAAAACTATTGCAAGGAATCAAACATATCATATTCAGTGATCTACAAGTTTTATGTAGGATTTTATGACTAACCATGTGAATGACCAATTCCTGTCAACTCTCTAAATAGATATAAGTGAAGCAAGAGAGTTTAATTCTTTATACAAAAGATATGCCCACGCTCTAACAAATATAAGTGAAGCAAAAGAGCATTCTACAAATGGCAGTTTTCTATGTGTAGGGAAACAGGCAATCCAAACTTCAAATGATATAAGTGAAGCACATGAAGCATTCTATAAAGCCATACTCAAAAGATATAAGTGAAGTGCAAAGAGCATTCTATAAATCAACCAAGGACTATCTCATACCAGCATGGTGCATTTATTAAAAGAAAAATAAAAATCACACGACGCTCCAAGATTTACGCATATCATGTGACGAATAAAAATATAGCTCCAAGTAAAATTACCGATGATCGTTAGAAGAAAGAGGGGATGCCTTCCGGGGCATCCCCAAGCTTAGTTGCTTGGGAGTCCTTGAATATTACCTTGGGGTGCCTCGGGCATCCCCAAGCTTAGGCTCTTGCCACTCCTTATTCCTTCATCCATCGTGATCTCACCCAAAACTTGAAAACTTCAATCACACAAAACTTAACAAAACCCTCGTGAGATCCGTTAGTATAATAAAACAAATCACCACTTTAAGTACTGTTGCAAACTCATTCATATTTTATTTTTGCATTGTAGCTACTGTATTATAACTTTTCCATGGCTTATACCACCGATGCAATCGATAGTTTCATCAAAACGAGCAAAACAATGCATCAAAAACAGAATCTGTCAAAAACAGGACAGTCTGTAGCAATCTGAAAATCTACCATACTTCTATAACTCCAAAAATTCTGAAAAATTAGGACAAAATATTTTTTTTGCATATAAGTACTGTGCAAAACATTTCAGAAGCTTTTAACTTTCCAGTAAAAAAATATAAAATCACGCACTACAGCCAAAGTTTCTGTTTTTGCACCGCACATGCCAAACAAGCAATCTAATCATCCTAAAAGGCAAATCTGGGCACATTATTTTTATAATACAATGGATTTATACAAGGGGATCATTATTTTTGTTGAAAATTTTCTGTAATCAAGGTTCACAAAGTTTCCATGGGCATGAACAAAGTTCAAGGCTAGCTCCCATTTTAACAATGCTCGTCTTTCTCACTTTCACTTTTCTTTTTGAAAAAGTTTTAGGTTCCCCTCTTTATTTTTTTGTTTTTAAACTATTTAAAAGCACTCAACAGAAATAAATGACTCTCAAAAACTTCCGGGTTGTCTCCCTGGCAGCGCTTTCTTTAATTTCTTTAAAGCCATTAAGCTAGGCACATAGTGCTCAAGTAATGGATCCACCCGGATCCCAAGGTATATCAAAGCCAATTTTAATTAACAATGATTTGTGATTTAGTAGTGAGCACAAAGTAATATATATCATGCAACAACGAAGTCTAATTCTCTTCCTATGCATTGGCATGTCATAAAAGAACAATTCATGCACATCAAGTAAAGGCCAATGCATAGTATAAACAGTTTCTTGCCATTTTATCGTATTGGAAACATAGAGAGGCGGAGATGTAGTTCCTCTCTCATAATAATTGCAAGTAGGAGCAGCAAGCACATGCATATTATATTTATCAAAATCATCATGTGCAATAGTAAAATGCAACCCATCAATATAATCCTTAATAAGCGCAAACTTCTTCGATATGGTGTAGTTGGGAGAATTTAGAAAGATAATAGGACTATCATGCGGGGGTGCAATAGCCACAATTTCATGTTTCACATAAGGCACTATAGCAAGTTCATCTCCATAAGCATAATTCATGTTGGCATCTTGGCCATAAGCATAGCAAGCCTCAAGTTCATCAAAAAGGGATATTTCAAACGAATCAAAAGGATCATAGCAATCATCATAGAATTCATCCTTCGGTAAGCACGAAGGGAAATTAAACAATGTATGAGTTGAAGAGTTACTCTCATTAGAAGGTGGGCACGGGTAGCTAATCCGCTCTTCCTCCTTTTGTTCTTCGCTCTCCTCCTCATCTTTTTCATCTAATGAGCTCACAGTTTCAACAATTTCTTCTTCCATAGTTTCCTGCAAAATATTAGTCTCCTCTTGGACAGCGGAGGAGTCCTCAATATATGGCTTAACATAAGCATTAGAAGCATAGTTTTCATAGCAATATTTAAGTATGGCAAAATTTTCAGATTTGTAAAGAGTAGCATCATACTTTTCAATCAAAGAAGCAATTTCATAAGCACCCTTAAAAGCAACAAATTCTTCAATTTGTTCAATATTAAAGTAATTATAAACACCCTTGGCATAAGAAGATAAGATTCCAATATCCTTAAACTCACATTGGAAGCGAAGGTGTTTTCTAGGGTCCTCAGAACAACAAGTAAAATCATGTATTTCGCATAAATTCAAAGCATAGCAATACAAACTATTAATATGATGCCATAAAAGTTTCCCTTTTTGAGATAAACGATGTCGCACAAAATAAGCATGCTCATTTAATGATTTTCCCTCAACTAAGCTAGTTGGGTTTTCAGCACGAGCACAAATGGATCGAAGATGATCCAAGTAGAAAGCTTCAGTAGTATGATAGATTTTGGGTGGTTCTTCAACCATTGGTTCAGCAAGTACAACTATTTTTTTTGGTATTTTGTGTTTCCTACCCATAACTAAAGATAGAAAACAACTTAGAACAGAAAATAAAAATTACTTAGTGATAAAGCAAACAAGCACACACGAGAATATTCACCCCACGCTATTGCTCCCCGGCAACGGCGCCAGAAAAAGGTCTTGATAACCCACAAGTATAGGGGATCAGTTGTAGCCTTTCTCGATAAATAAGAGTGTCAAACCCAACGAGGAGCTAAAGGTAGAACAAATATTCCCTCAAGTTCTATCGACCACCGATACAACTCTACGCACGCTTAACATTCGCTTTACCTAGAACAAGTATGAAACTAGAAGTACTTTGTAGGTGTGATAGGATAGGTTTGCAAGATAATAAAGAGCATGTAAATAAAAAGCTAGGGGCTGTTTAGATAAAGACACAACTAAGTTAGTTTTAGTAGAGAGCTTTTTGTCACAAGAAAGTTATTTGTCCCTAGGCAATCGATAACTAGACCGGTAATCATTATTGCAATTTTATATGAGGGAGAGGCATAATCTAACATACTTTCTCTTCATGGATCAAATGCACTTATGATTGGAACTCTAGCAAGCATCCGCAACTACTAAAGATCATTAAGGTAAAACCCAACCATAGCATTAAAGTATCAAGTCCTCTTTATTCCCATACGCCATAACCCACTTATCCGTGTTTGTGTTTCTATCACTCACGCAACACAGACAATAAGCAAACCATAAACATATTGCAAACCCTAAAGCAGGGATCCCTCACGCTTGCACGACACGGAGAGCACCATAGGACAGCACCAATAATAAAACATGCAACTTAAACCAATCACGATCATCCATCAACCCATAGGACAAAACGGATCTACTCAAACATCATAGGATAGCCATACATCATTGGGAAATAATATATAGCATTGAGCACCATGTTTAAGTAGAGATTACAGCGGGGAGAAGAGGTGTTACAATGCTGCATAGAGGGGGAGAGAGTTGGTGATGACGGCGGCGAAGTTGTTGGTGTAGATTGCGGTCACGATGATGGCCCCGGCGGCGTTCCGGCGCCACCGGGAGAGAGGGGGAGAGAGCCCCCCTTCTTCTTCTTCCTTGACATTCCCCCTAGATGGGAGAAGGGTTTCCCCTCTGGTCCTTGGCTTCCATGGCGGCAGAGTTGTGGGAGCCCCTCCGAGATTGGATATCTCTCTCTGTTTCCTTCTGTTTCTGCGCTCCTAGATTCTGCCCTTTCACCGTTTCTTAAATTCCTGGAGACCCGTAACTCCAATTGGGCTAAAATTTTAACATGATTTTTATCTGGATATTAGCTTTCTTGCGCCAGAAGAAGGGCACCAACCGCCTTATGGGGTGACCACAAGGACCAGGGGCGCGCCCTACCCCCTGGGGCGTGCCCTCCGTCCTTGTGGGCCCCTCGGGCATCGTCTCGCATTGATTCTTTTTCCAAAAAATCACATATATTCCAGAAAAAACCTCCGTAAGTTTTTATCCTGTTTGGACTCCATTTGATATGGATTTTCTACGAAACAAAAAACATGCAACAAACAGGAACTGGCACTGGGCACTGGATCAATATGTTAGTCCGAAAATATAGTATAAAAAGTTGCCAAAAGTATATGAAAGTTGTAGAATATTGGCATGGAACAATCAAAAATTATAGATACGACGGAGACGTATCAGTATCAATCCAGTAGGAGATACACGCAAGTCTCCAATCTATGCACCTGCACAAACAATCAAACACTTGCACCCAACACGATAAAGGGGTTGTCAATCCCTTCATGGTCACTTGCAAAGGTGAGATCTGATAGAGATAGATATAAAAGCTTACTAAAATGTAAAACAAAATAAAAGTAAAAAAATTGTAGCAAGGTATTTTTGGGTTTTTTGGTTTATAGATCTGAAAATATATGATTGAAAATAGACCCGGGGGCATAGGTTTCACTAGAGGCTTCTCTCTTGAAGGCAACTAATACGGTGGGTGAACAAATTACTGTCGAGCAATTGATAGAAAAGCACAATGTTATGACGATATCCAAGGCCATGATCATGAATATAGGCATCACGTCCGTGTCAAGTAGACCGAAACGATTCTGCATCTACTACTATTACTCCACACATCGACCGCTATCCAGCATGCATCTAGAGTATTAAGTTCATAGGAATGGAGTAACGCCTTAAGTAAGATGACATGATGTAGAGGGATAAATTCAAGCAATATGATGAAAATCCCATCTTTTTACCCTGGATGGCAACAATACAATACGTGCCTCGCTACCCCTACTTTGTCACTGGGTGAGGACACCGCAAGATTGAACCCAAAACTAAGCACCTCTCCCATTGCAAGAAGAACCAATCTAGTTGGCCAAACCAAACCGATAATTCAAAGAGAAATACAAAGATATCAAATCATGCATATAAGAATTCAGAGAAGATTCAAATAATATTCATAGATAAACTAATTATAAATCCACAATTCATCGGATCTCGACAAACACACCGCAAAAGAATATTACATCGAATAGATCTCCAAGAACAATGAGGAAAACATGGTATTGAGTATCAAAGAGAGAGAAGAAGCCATCTAACTACTAGCTATGGACCCGTAGGTCTGAGGTGAACTACTCACGCTTCATCGGAAGGGCAATAGAGTTGATGTAGAAGCCCTCCGTGATCGAATCCCCCTCCGACAGGATGCCGAAAAAGGCCCCAAGATGGGATCTCATGGGAACAGAAGGTTACTGCGGCGAAAAAGTATTTTGGTGGACGCTTCTGGTGGTTTGGGAATATTTCTGAATTTATAGGCCAAAGATTAGGGTTGGAGGACTCCCGTGGGGCCCACAAGCCAGGGGGCGCCCCCCTAGGGCGCGCCCTGAGGGCTTGTGGTGCCCTCGGGACTCTTCTGCCTTCCTCTCCAAGTCCTACGTGTGTCTTCTGGTCCAAGAAAAATCATTGCGAAAGTTTTATTCCGTTTGGACTCCGTTTGGTATTCATTTTCTGTAAAACTCAAAAACAAGAAAAAAAATTAGAAACTGACACTGGGCTCTAGGTTAATAAGTTAGTCCCAAAAATAATATAAAATAGCATATTAATGCATATAAAACATCCAAAACAAATAATATAATAGCATGGAACAATAAAAAATTATAGATACGTTGGAGACGTATCAATGTCTTACGACGACGATAGGATCTCGGAGTGCGACTACTGCGGCGACGACCACGGTCTATGCGACAGGCCTCACCTGCAAGATGGTCGGTGCTTCAGTATTAAGCTCGACAAGACCTTCGATGTTGAAACTGTACGCAACGATGACATGTCTTTTTCGTAATTAAGCATGACTTCTGCTTCTTCAACGTGTAATTTCTGTCTTTTACAATTCGACTAGTGCATCCCCTGCCATACAGAACGCTATGTCTTGGAGAAGCTGAATTTCTAAGATCATGAGAATATGAAGATAAAGAGAGTTCACCTCAGGACCCATCATGGTTATGCTTTTGCCGTAAAGCTATACAATGCGGTGAACTACTCCCATTTTGGTTGCTCGAATTGGGAAGCATTGTGCAAGGCGTATGGTTTTTGGGAGGGTATGCATGTCACCTTCGATCTTGCTGATCCTGAAGATGACATCGACGAAGCTAATATCGACATTTGGGTCCTTATTGATACACTTACACTTCTACCTCTATGTGAGTTTCTCAAACATATTTATTAAGTAATATATATTGTTTATATAAAAATAGTTGATAGCTTATATATTTCCTTGATAGCTTATTTCCATTCTTCAAGAAATGTTTGATAAATAGTAGACATAACCTACTACATTGATGGCTCTGAACTAACTTACGAGGAGAAAGATCATCTTGTCTCCTTCATTATTAACGTTGAGACTTTCAATAAGAATTATGAAACTCCTCCATATTATGGTCAATACGTGCCACTAGTCCACATGTTGAACTACACTGATGTCTACTACGCAACCTTCTTCTTTTAGACTCGTGTTGGGCCTCCAAGCGCAGAGTTTTGTAGGACAGTAGCAATTTTCCCTCAAGTGGATGACCTAAGGTTTATCAATCCGTGGGAGGCATAGGATGAAGATGGTCTCTCTCAAACAAGCCTGCAACCAAATAACAAAGAGTCTCTTGTGTCCCCAACACACCCAATACAATGGTAAATTGTGTAGGTGCACTAGTTCGGCGAAGAGATGGTGATACAAGTGTAATATGGACAGTAGATATAGGTTTTTGTAATCCAAAAATATAAAAATAGCAAGGTAACTAGTAACAAAAGTGAGCAAAAATGGTATTGCAATGCTTGAAAACAAGGCCTAGGTTTCATACTTTCACTAGTGCAAATTCTCTCAACAATGATAACATAATTGGATCATATAACAATCCCTCAACATGCAACAAATAATCACTCCAAAGTTTCTATCGGAGAACATAGGACGAAAACGTGCATCAACCCCTATACATAGATTACCCCAATGTCACCTCGGGGATCCGCGAGTTGAGTACCAAAACATACATCAAGTGAATCAATAGAACATCCCATTGTCACCACAGATATCCCATTGCAAGACATACATCAAGTGTTCTCAAATCCAATACTCAATCCAACATAACGAAACCTTAAAGAGCAAGACTCAATTCATCACAAGAAGGTAGAGGGGGAATAACACCATAATATCCAAATATATTAACAAAGCTCGCGGTACATCAAGATCGTGCCAAATCAAGAACACGAGAGAGAGAGAGATCAAACACATAGCTACTGGTACATACCCTCAGCCCCGAGGGTGAACTACTCCCTCCTCATCATGGAGACCGCCAGGATGATGAAGATAGCCTCCGGTGATGGTTTCCCCTCCGGCAGGGTGCCGGAACGGGCTCCCGATTGGTTTTTCATGGCTACAGAGGCTTACGGCGGCGGAACTTCCGATCTAGGGTTCTTTTCGGAGGTTTGGGTATTTATAAGAATTTTTGGCGTCGGTCTCACATCAAGGGGGTGCCCGAGGGGCCCACAAGCCCGGAGGATGCTCCTTGGGGGGTAGGGCACGCCTAGAGGGCTTGTGGCCTCCTCGTCCACTTCCTGGCCCAACTCTTGTGCTTCGGGGGTCTCTTTTGGTCCACAAAAAATCATCGTAAATTTTCAGCCCATTCCGAGAACTTTTATTTCTGCACAAAAAATGACACCACAGTAGTTCTGTTGAAAACAGCGACAGTCCGGGTTAGTTCTAATCAAATCATACCAAAACCATATAAAATTGTTGCAAACATAGCATGAATACTTCATAAATTATAGATACGTTGGAGACATACCAGCATCCCCAAGCTTAATTCCTGCTCGTCCTCGAGTAGGTAAATGATAAAAGAAAGAATTTATGAAGTGTGAATGCTATCTAACATATTTATCAATTTATGAATGTTCAGATCCACAAGATTCAAAACAAAAGTTTAATATTGACATAAAAACAATAATACTTCAAGCATACTAATAAAGCAATCATGTCTTCTCAAAATATCATGGCCAAAGAAAGTTATCCCTACAAAATCATATAGTCTGGCTATGCTCTATCTTCATCACACAAAATTTTTCATCATGCACAACCCCGATGACAAGCCAAGCAATTGTTTCATACTTTTGATGTTCTCAAGCTTTTTCAACTTTCACGCAATACATGAGCGTGAGCCATGGATATAGCACTATAGGTGGAATAGAATATGGTGGAGGTTGTGAGGAGAAGACAAAAAAGGAGAAAGTCTCACATCAACTAGGCAAATTAATGGGCTATGGAGATGCCCATCAATTGATATCGATGCAACTGAGTAGGGATTGCCATGCAACAAATGCACTAGAGCTATAAGTGTATGAATGCTAAAAAAGAAACTAAGTGGGTGTGCATCGAACATGCTTGCTCACGAAGACCTAGGGCAATTTGAGGAAGCCCATCATTGGAATATACAAGCCAAGTTCTATAATGAAAAAATCCCACTAGTATATGAAAGTGATAAAATAGGAGACCCTCTATCATGAAGATCATGGTGCTACTTTGAAGCACAAGTGTGGAAAAAGGATAGTAACATTGTCCCTTCTCTCTTTTTTTGTTCTTTTTTTTGTTTGGGCTCTTTGGCCTCTTTTTTTTATTTTGGGCTCTTTGGACTCTTTATTTTTTTATAAAGTCCGGAGACTCATCCCAACTTGTGAGGGAATCATAGCTTCCATCATCCTTTCCTCACATGGGACAATGTTCTAATAATGATGATCATCACACTTTTATTTACTTACAACTCAAGAATTACAACTCGATACTAGAACAATATATGACTCTATATGAATGCCTCTGGTGGGGTACCGGGATGTGTGATGATCAAGAGTTACATGTATATAAAATATGAATGGTGGCCAAGCCACACATACTATGCCAACTACATGATCATGCAAAGCAATATGATAATGATGGTATGTGTCATAATAAACGGAACGGTGGAAGTTGCATGGCAATATATCTCGGAATGGCTATGGAAATGCCATGATAGGTAGGTATGGTGGCTGTTTTGAGCAAGGGCATATGGTGGGTTTAATGCACCGGCGAAAGTTGCGCGGTACTAGAGAGGCTAGCAATGGTGGAACAGTGAGAGTGCATATAATCCATGGACTCAACATTAGTCATAAAGAACTCATATACTTGTAGCAAAAAATTATTAGCCATCAAAGCAAAGTACTAAAATGCATGCTCCTAGGGGGATTTATTGGTAGGAAAAGATCATCGCTCATCCCCGACCGCCACTCATAATGAAGACAATCAAAAAATAAATCATGCTCCGACTTCATCACATAATGGTTCACCATACGTGCATGCTACGGGAATCACAAACTTTAACACAACTATTTCTACCAATCCACAATTACTGACTAGCATGACTCTAATATCACCATCTTTATATCTCAAAACAAATGAAAGGAATCACACTTCTCATATATTCAATGCTCTTCATGAAAGTTTTTATTATATCCCTCTTGAATACCCATCATATTAGGACTAAATTCATAACCTAAGCAAATTGCCATAGTATTTATAAGACTCTCAAAATAATATAAGTGAAGCATGAGAGTTCATCAATTTCTTCAAAATAAAACCACCGTCGTGCTCTAAAAAGATATAAGTGAAGCACTAGAGCAACTGACAAACTACTCCCAAAAGATATAAGTGAAGATCAATGAGTAGTCAAATAATTAAGTAGCTATGTGAAGACTCTCTCTCATTTAAAAATTTCAGATCTAAGTAATTTATTAAAACAGCAAGCAAAACAAAATAAAATGACATTCTAAAAATAGCACACATCATGTGAAGAAGCAAAAACTTAGGCTCAACCGATACTAACTAATAATTCTTGATGAAGAAAGGTGGGATGCCTACCGGGGCATCCCCAAGATTAGATGCTTGAGACTTCTTGAAATATTATCTTGGGATGCCTTGGGCATCCGCAAGCTTGAGTTTTTGTGTCTCCTTAATTCCTTTTATATCACGGTTTCCCTAATTCTTAAAAACTTCATCCACACAAAACTCAACAAGAACTCGTGAGATAAGTTAGTATAAATCAATTGCAAAACCTTATCATTCTCTACTGTAGAAAATCACTAAAATTATAATTTGACATTGCATACTAAATGCCTCTACATATTTAATACTCCTATCCTCAAATAGAATCATTAAACAAGCAAACATATGAAAACAATGCAAACATAACAGCAATCTGTCTAAACAGGATAGTCTATAAAGAGTGCAATTTCACTCAAACTTCCCTAACTCCAAAAATTCTGAAAATTTACTAAAATGTAGAAAATTTATCATATCTTATTTTTCAAGGAAATTCAGCATTTTATCACATTCTGATTTTTCTGAAGAATTCACGCACTTATGTGCAAATTTCTGTTTTCAAACAACCACATATAGACTTGCAAAATAAGCATGGTAAAGGCTATACTTGACATTTTTATTGAAATAAAATATGCAAAACATTATTCTAAATAAAAACAAGAAAATCCTATTAAAATAAAATGACGCTCCAAGCAAAACTCATATCATGTGACAAATAAAAATATAGCTCCAAGTGAGGTTACCGATAATGTTGAAGACGAAAGAGGGGATGCCTTCCGGGGCATCCCCAAGCTTAGTTGCTAGGGTCTTCCTTAAATATTACCTTGGGGTGACTTGTACATCCCCAAGCTTAGGGTCTTCCCACTCTTCATTCTTCTCATATCGATATCTCAACCAAAACTTGAAAACTTCAGTCACACAAAACTTAACGGAACTTCGTGAGATGGGTTAGTATGGTAAAACAAATCATTCACTTTGGTACTGTCAAGACAAGATTCAAAATTTTTATCAGATGATTCCTACTGTACCCTATCATTTCTACAATTTATATTGAGCAATATAAGCCATAGAAACTAGAAAACAAGCAAATTATGCATCAAAAACAGAATCTGTCAAAAACAGAACAGTCTGTAAAGATCTGAATTATCGTGCTACTTCTGTATCTCAAAAAATTCTGAAAATTTTGGACAACGTAGAAAATTTGTGTATCAATCATCTTTAAAAAATTCATAGTTTTCCACATTCCAGTGAATTTTAACAATTCTGTTACTAGACGCAAAAGTTTCGGTTTCTGCATAGAATCAAATCAATTATCAACCACACTATCCCAAAGGCTTTACTTGGCACTTTATTGAAACAAAAGCTATAAAACATGATTACTACAGTATCTTAATCATGTGAATACACAAAAATAGTAGGGGTAAATGTTGGGTTGTCTCTCAACAAGCGCTTTTCTTTAATGCCTTTTTAGCTAGGCATGATGATTTCAATGAAGCTTGATACGTCTCCAATGTATCTATAATTTTTGCTTATTCCATGCTGTTATATTATCATTCTTGGATGTTTTACAATCATTTTATAGAAAATTTATATCATTTTTTGGGACTAACCTATTGACAGTGCCGAGTGCCAGTTATTGTTTTTTGCTTGTTTTTTACTTCGCAGAAAATAAATACCAAATGGAGTCCAAATGCAGTGAAACTTTTTGGAGAATTTTTCTGGACCAGAAGACGCCTGTTGGGCCAAAGAAGTACCAGAGGGGGGCTCCGAGGGGAACACAACCCACCAAAGCGCGCCTGGGGGCCCAGGCGCGCCCAGGTCGGTTGTGCCCACCTCGGTGGCCTCCCGCACCGCCTCTTCGCCCTATAAATACCCCAATATTCCAAAAACACTAGGGGAGGCGACGAAACACAATTCCAGCCGCCGCAAGTTCCAGAACCACGAGATCCAATCTAGACACCATCACGGAGGGGTTCATCATCCTCATTGGTGCATCTCCCATGATGCGTGAGTAGTTCATTGTAGACCTACGGGTCCGTAGGCAGTAGCTAGATGGCTTCTTCTCTCTTTTTGATTCTCAATACAATGGTCTCTTGGAGATCTATTTCATGTAACTCTTTGTGCGGTGTGTTTGTTGGGATCCGATGAACTTTGAGTTTAATATCAGATCTATATCCATGAAAGTTATTTGAGTTCTTTGATCTCTTTTATGCATGATTACTTATAGCCTCGTATTTCTTCTTCGAATCTTTGGTTTAGTTAGGCCGACTAGATCGATTTTTCTTGCCATGGGAAGAGGTGCTTTGTGATGGGTTCGATCGTGCGGTGTTCTTTCCCAGTGACAGAAGGGGCAGCAAGACACGCATGTATCATTGCTATTAAGGATAACAAGATGGGGGCTATTCCTACATGAAAAGATCTCGTCTACATCATGTCATCGTTCTTATTGCATTACTCCATTTTCCATGAACTTAATACACTAGATGCATGTTGGATAGCGGTCGATGTGTGGAGTAATAGTAGTATATGCAGGCAGGAGTCGGTCTACTAATCTTGGATGTGATGCCTATATAATGATCATTGCCTGGATATCGTCATAATTATTTGAGGTTCTATCAATTGCCCAACAGTAATTTGTTTACCCACCGTATGCTATTTTTCTTGAGAGAAGCCACTAGTGAAATCTACGGCCCCCGGGTCTATTCTTTATCATATTTGCTTTGAGATTTATTTTTATTCACTTTTATTTTCAGATCTATTATACCCAAAACCCAAAAATACCTTGCGGCACCATTTTGCTATTTATTTTATTTCGCGTTTTATCGAGATCTATTTATCCAATCTATCACAATTTTTATCCCGTCAACTTGACAATTTCTGGCACCGTTACCCGTAGAGGGATTGACAACCCCTCCTAATCGTCGGGTTGCAAGTATTTGTTATTTGTGTGAAGGTACCATTTACATAGTGTTGCTTGGTTCTCCTATTGGATTGATACCTTGGTTTCAGAACTGAGGGAAATACCTACCGTAGTTGTGCTGCATCATCCCTTCCTCTTTGGGGAAATACCGACGTCGTTCAAGCGACATCAATGCTCACATAAAAGATAAGAATTGAAACATAATGGGAGCATCATGAAGCATATGACTATCACATTTAAGTCTAACCCACTTCCTATGCATAGGGATTTTGTGAGCAAACAATTTATGGGAACAAGAATCAACTAGCATAGCAAGGCAAAACAAGCAAAACTTCAAGATTTTCAACACATAGAGAGGAAACTTGATATTATTGAGATATGTAAAAGCATATGTTCCTCTCTCATAATAATTTGCAGTAGCATCATGAATGAATTCGATAATATAACTATCACATAAAGCATTATTTTCATGATCCACAAGCATAAATTTTTTATTACTCTCCACATAAGCAAATTTATTCTCATGAATAGTAGTTAGAGCAAACTCAACAAAATAACTATCATATGAGGCATAATCCAATTGAAAATTAAAATCATGATGACAAGTTTCATGGTTATCATTATTCTTTATAGCATACATGTCATCACAATAATCATCATAGATAGCAACTTTGTTCTCATAATCAATTGAAACCTCTTCCAAAATAGTGGATTCATCACTAAATAAAGTCATGACCTCTCCAAATCCACTTTTATCAATATTGTGAAAAGATTCAACACCCTCCAGAATAGTGGGATCATTATTACCTAGAGTTGACACTCTTCCAAACCCACTTTCATCAACATAATCATCATAAATAGGAGGCATGTTATCATCATAATAAATTTTCTCATCAAAACTTGGGGGGCTAAAAATATCATCTTCATCAAACATAGCATCCCCAAGCTTATGGCTTTGCATATCATTAGCATCATGGATATTCAAAGAATTCATACCAACAACATTGCAATCATGCTCACCATTCAAAGATTTTATGCCAAACATTTTATTAAATTCTTCTTCTATCAATTGAGCACAATTTTCCTTTCCATCATTTTCACGAAAGACATTAAAAAGGTGAAGCATATGAGGCAACCTCAATTCCATTTTTTTGTAGTTTTCTCTTATAGACTAAACTAGTGATAAAACAAGAAACTAAAAGATTCAATTGCAAGATCTAAAGATATACCTTCAAGCACTCACCTCCCCAGCAACGGCGCCAGAAAAGAGGTTGATGTCTACTACGCAACCTTCTTCTTTTAGACTCGTGTTGGGCCTCCAAGCGCAATGTTTTGTAGGACCGTAGCAATTTTCCCTCAAGTGGATGACCTAAGGTTTATCAATCCGTGGGAGGCGTAAGATGAAGATGGTGTCTCTCAAACAACCCTGCAACCAAATAACAAAGAGTCTCTTGTGTCCCCAACACACCCAATACAATGGTAAATTGTATAGGTGCACTAGTTCGGCGAAGAGATGGTGATACAAGTGTAATATGGATAGTAGATATAGGTTTTTGTAATATGAAAATATAAAAACAACAAGGTAACTAGTAACAAAAGTGAGCAAAAACGGTATTGCAATGCTTGAAAACAAGGCCTAGGGTTCATACTTTCACTAGTGCAAATTCTCTCAACAATGATAACATAATTGGATCATATAACAATCCCTCAATGTGCAACAAAGAATCACTCCAAAGTTTCTATCGGAGAACGTAGGACGAAAAAGTGCATCAACCCCTATGCATAGATTACCCCAATGTCACCTCGGGAATCCGCGAGTTGAGAACCAAAACATACATCAAGTGAATCAATAGAACATCCCATTATCACCACAGATATCCCATTGCAAGGCATACATCAAGTGTTCTCAAATCCAATACTCAATCCAACATACCGAAACCTCAAAGAGCAAGACTCAATTCATCACAAGAAGGTAGAGGGGGAAGAACACCATAAGATCCAAATATATTAACAAAGCTCGAGGTACATCAAGATCGTGCCAAATTAAGAACACGAGAGAAAGAGATCAAACACATAGCTACTGGTGAAGGAAATATGCCCTAGAGGCAATAATAAAGTTGTTATTTTATATTTCCTTATTCATGATAAAGGTTTATTATTCATGCTGGAATTGTATTGATCGGAAACTTAAATACATGTGTGAATACATAAACAAATACCGTGTCCCTAGTAAGCCTCTACTAGACTAGCTCGTTGATCAAAGATGGTTAAGGTTTCCTAACCATAGACATGTGTTGTCATTTGATAACGAGATCACATCATTAGGAGAATGATGTGATGGACAAGACCCATCCGTTAGCTTAGCATAATGATCGTTCAGTTTATTGCTATCGCTTTCTTCATGTCAAATACATATTCCTTCGACTATGAGATTATGCAACTCCCGGATACCGGAGGAATACCTTGTGTGCTATCAAACGTCACAACATAACTGGGTGATCATAAAGATGCTCTACAGGTATCTCCGAAGGTGTTTGTTGAGTTGGCATAGATCGAGATTAGGATTTGTCACTCCGAGTATCGGAGAGGTATCTCTGGGCCCTCTCGGTAATACACATCATAAGCTTGCAAGCAAATGACTAAGGAGTTAGTTACAAAGGTGATGTATTACGGAACGAGTAAAGAGACTTGCCAGTAATGAGATTGAACTAGGTACGAAGATACCGACGATCGAATCTCGGGCAAGTAACATACCGATGGACAAAGGGAATTACGTATGTTGTCATAACGGTTCGACCGATAAAGATCTTCGTAGAATATGTAGGAGCCAATATGGGCATCCAGGTTCCGCTATTGGTTATTAACCGTAGAGGCGTCTCAGTCATGTCTACATAGTTCTCGAACCCGTAGGGTCCGCACGCTTAACGTTCGTTGACGATATAGTATTATATGAGTTATGTGATTGTGGCGCCCCGCCTGATTACCACTGTAGCCAGACGCTCACCACGCATACCAGCCCAGGAAATCACTCTGGCATGCGTGTTTACAACAAGTATCAAGAACACAGGCATTTCTATTAATGGATATATAAGTCTTACATGCTATTTTACAAGGGTGATGGCAGCGGAAAAGATCTATCTAAGGTAGCAGAGTCCTGGTGCGGCTCCAATCCATAGGGATCTGACTGGGTTACTCTCCTAGCCCGCGAACGCTCCGGCTCCTCGTCGACGGACGATGGATCCTTATGTGAACCTGGCCACATTGAAGGCCGCTGAGTACTTTTGAATGTACTCGCAAGCAAACCAAACCAACATATACACCATGCAATGCAATCCATGGCATTCAAGCATGCATCAATCATTAGAGCATCATTAGTCATCATGACATGGCATAACTAGCTAGCAATATTGATTATCATGCCATAGCAGCGTTATCTAGCAAGATAACTACTGAAGTAAATGCAGTAAGGTAAAGCATACTAAATAAATGTTTCATACTCCGAATATTCTCCTGTTCCAATCCGATGTTGAACCAAATCCAATCCGAGTCTTTCGGTCATCCGACCATCTCTTTCATAGCCATCCCATGGCTAACATATCATATCCCTGACATCATTCGATGGCTATGCATCTCCACTGTAAGTCTGACAAACTTACTCTCTCCCGGGTTGCCTTACAACCCTCAGAATATTCACGATCCACCGAGTACTTCCGATCATAAGACGAGTTCTTCCATCATTATTATTATTGTTCCGGTTGACCACCTAGTGAGGTCTGGATGGACTGTCCAATGCCGTGTACGCGACTATTCGGATAGATTCTTACACTCTGCAGAGGTTATGCACTTTACCACACCATGGAGCACCTGACCTCGTGATCCCATTCGGGTGGACCAGGGTTGCTCCAACGAAACCTGCCTAACCCGTGACTCCTCTACCGTACCACCGGCAATCATTCTCCCCCGGAGTCAAGCCCTGGGTGGCCCCTGTGTCACCTCGTGACACCTGCCACCGTCGTGGCCAACTAAACTGTCCCAAACGGGGACGCCGGCAAATAACTCAACTAGGCTCACAAGGTTATCGCCGCCTACCAGGCCAGGGCAGCGCGCGCGCATAACCTTCCCTAGTTGGTGGTACCGATAAAAGAGCACGCGATCAGGCCAAGTCAAGGCCGTCCCATACCGGCAAATGTGGTTGCACGAATAAGTCCGGACAGGTGACTCTGGATCAACCGACTAGGTTTTAGCTTTGGCCATCATTTAGCAAGTATGGATATTCATCATGAATAACTTAACATGGTGGTAACTATGTATGAGGTAACAATTGTGGATACATAATGACCTATCTCCACATAACATCACAATGAGTCATTGGTGAAACAAGATTAAATGGCAAGTTATCACTTTACAAGTTCTAGCTGTAAGTTACGACCATCGGAACCCTTGCATAAAACCGGCAAAGAAACCAGTAGCCACCAAAATGGTCTTTACAACTCAGATCTGGGACATTACCGGAATAACTCAACCCCGGCTCAAGACGGCTGGAAAGCAACTCAGAGCATGAGACGGTGTTGATAAAAAGAATGTAGCAGTTTCTAAGGCGGCCGAAAAACAGCTCAGTTTCTAAGTCACTACTACGGAAAGAAATTCAACAACTGTCCGAGACGGCCGCAAAATAGCTCAGAACACGGCCAGTTGTTGAAAAGAGAACATAAAGTCGGCATCCACCCCGGACGGCCGAAAGCAGCTCAGACACAGGCGTGGTGCCGTCATCGAAGAAAGTACAAACAAGGGTTCGTCAGAGTCACATACAACCCACTAGTACACATACAATTACAAGCATATTAATTTAAACATGCAGGAATAACACAGAGCAATGCTTTAGGGCATATATCAGATGGTCGGCTTGCCTGGGGCGAAGAATACTCCGGGAAGAAGTGCGGAGAGGATCGCCGAAAACCGTTCTCTCTCGGAGGGGCTGTTTAGAGGCAAGGGCAAAATGGTCATTTTCAGAATGTGTAAACATTATGAAAATTATACCATGGGAACGGGCTCGACGAACTGAAGACGTGGGCGTTGGATTCACCTGGATCGGAGTTGCGAGCAAGAAGTTGCGAGGGTTTTTCTGCCAGGGACCTTTCTACAAATAAACTATTTACTTCTAGGTCCTTGGCTGATTTTTCTGGAAAAAGGATAAACTGCACTGTTGTGGTGGGCTGCACGGGCCGAAAGAGCTGGGCGCCAGCTGAGCCGCGAGGCTACTGCCGCTGCTGGGCCCGCCCACCCGCTCCCACCCCCACTTAAATGACGTGGCGGGGCGGGGCCGAGCTGCTGACGCCGATGCACGGGCCCCATGCCGCCTTCTCTCTCCTCCTCCTTCCTTTCTTTCTTCTCCTCCTCTGTTGCCGACTCGGTGGCGACGGCGTCCAGCTCCGGCGTGGTCTCGGTGCTCCGGTGAGCTAGCTCCTGGGACGGCGCGGAAGGGGTCGCCGGCGAGCACCACGTCCGACTGCGGACTGCACGGCGGTGGGAATGGCTGGGGGGTGCGGCGGCGAGTGGAGGCAGAGAGCGGCGGGGTCGAGCGACGTGGTGGCTCTGGTGGGGGAATGAGGCGGGCGGCGAGTGATGTCTACTACGCAACTTTATCCTTGTGGACGTTGTTGGGTCTCCAAGTGCAGAGTTTTGTAGGACAGTAGCAAATTTCCCTCAAGTGGATGACCTAAGGTTTATCAATCCGTGGGAGGTGTAGGATGAAGATGGTCTCTCTCAAACAACCCTGCAACCAAATAACAAAGAGTCTCTTGTGTCCCCAACACACCCAATACAATGATAAATTGTATAGGTGCACTAGTTTGGCGAAGAGATGGTGATACAAGTGCAATATGGATGGTAGATATAGGTTTTTGTAATCTGAAAATATAAAAACAGCAAGGTAACTAGTAACAAAAGTGAGCGAAAACGGTATTGCAATGGTTCGAAACAAGGGCTAGGGTTCATACTTTCACTAGTGCAAGTTCTCTCAACAATGATAACATAATTAGATCATATAACAATCCCTCAACGTGCAACAAAGAGTCACTCCAAAGTCACTAATAGCGGAGAATAAACGCAGAGATTATTGTAGGGTACGAAACCACCTCAAAGTTATTCTTTCTGATCGATCTATTGGGCTATTCCTATAAGTGTCACAAACAGCCCTAGAGTTCATACTAAAATAACACCTTAAGACACACATCAACCAAAACCCTAATGTCACCTAGATACTCCAATGTCACCACAAGTATCCGCGGGTTTGATTATACGATATGCATCACACAATCTCAGATTCATCTATTCAAACCAACACAAAGAACTTCAAAGAGTGCCCCAAAGTTTCTACCGGAGAGTCAAGACGAAAACGTGTGCCAACCCCTATGCATAAGTTCACAAGGTCACATAACCCGCAAGTTGATCACCAAAACATACATCAAGTGGATCACGTGAATATCCCATTGTCACCACAGATAAACACATGCAAGACATACATCAAGTGTTCTCAAATCCTTAAAGACTCAATCCGATAAGATAACTTCAAAGGGAAAACTCAATTCATTACAAGAAGGTAGAGGGGGAGAAACATCATAAGATCCAACTATAATAGCAAAGCTCGTGGTACATCAAGATCGTGCCAAATCAAGAACACGAGAGAGAGAGAGATCAAACACATAGCTACTGGTACATACCCTCAGCCCCGAGGGTGAACTACTCCCTCCTCGTCATGGAGACCACCGGGATGATGAAGATGGACACCGGTGCTGATTTGCCCCTCCGGCAGGGTGCCGGAACAGGGTTCCGATTGGTTTTTGGTGGCTATAGAGGCTTGCGGCGGCGAAACTCCCGATCTAGGCTTTGTTCTGGGTTTTTTGAGATTTATAAGAGGTGTTGGCGTCAGGGATAAGTCAAGGGGGCCCACGAGGCGACGACAGGGACAGGGGGCGCGCCCTAGGAGGGGGCGCTCCCTCCACCCTTGTGGTGGCCTCGGGACTCCCCTCCGATATCTTTTCGTTCCAGTATTATTCATATTTTCCAAAAATATTCTCCATATATTTTCAGGCCAATTGGACTTCATTTGATATTCCTTTCCTGCGAAACTCAAAAACAAGGAAAAAATAGAAACTGGCACTGGGCTCTAGGTTAATAGGTTGGTCCCAAAAATCATATAAAATAGCATATAAATGCATATAAAACATCCAAGATGGATAATATAATAGCATGGAACAATCAAAAATTATAGATACGTTGGAGACGTATCAGCGAGGCAGGGATGGTCGCCGAAGGATGGCGCGCTCGATGGCGGGCTCGGACGGGGCCGGGGACGGCCGAAGAGAGAGAATGGGCGCGGAGGCCGTAGGCGAGCTCCGGCTAAATTGCCAGGCTCCGGCAGGGGATTCGGCCGGGCGCGGGCATTGGCGAGGACTAGAAGGAGTGGGGAGGAGGCTGAGGGGGTTTGGTGAGCTCGGGGAGGCTCCGGCCTCGGCTTTTATAGCCAGGCGAGCTCGCCGGATAAGCTCAGCCACGACGGCGAGCTTATTCGCGCACTGGAGCTTGGGGGGTGGCGTGGCTGGCCGTATGCGGCGTCGGGAGGCTTCGCAGAGAGGGCAGGGGCCTCGAGTGCGCTCGGGAGAGATCGAAAGAGGAAGAAGACAGAGGGGAAAGCGACGACGGCGAGTCACGGGCGGCACAGAACTGCGGCGGCGATCGCCATGGTGCGAGGAGAAGGAATGAGGAGGGGGAAGCTGCTGGAGGGGGTCGACGTGGACGCAGGGGAGCCATAGGACACGCTCAGACATGCCAGGGTTGGCCGGAGCAGGCCTGCCGACGAGCACAGTACGCAGACCACCGTTTTGGCTTGCTCTATTCATGGTCACCATGTGCATGGCATGCTCCCGAAGGCGTCTGCCTATCTAAGCTTGTCCAACAGGTCCCTTGCTGTTCAAATAGATTAGATATAGCATTGTATGGACTAGGATGACTCTGGAGTAGTCGAGGTGATCCAAAACAGTTTCTGGACAGAAACTTGGGTGGAGTTTTCTGGAGAATTGGGTGAAGAAGAGGAGCTGGATGTTTGTCACAATAAGATGTGGTAGGAAGGACTAGGTTATGGTAGAATTTGCAGCTATTTGGACAAGATTTGAATGCACTTCCTTTGAAATGCTAAATCTGGTCCAGAAACTTGACTTTGAAGCTGCCCTCATCTTGCTTGATGAAATGGGCTGAATTTTGGTGGAGAGTGATGATTTGGAAGTATGGAGATACTGGGAAAATTTCAGCTCATTTGGATATACCAACGGGGTACTTCCTTCACAGAGCTTCCAAATGGACAGAAACTTGAGAAAATTGCTGTGGGAAAATGGATGGATGGATTGAGATGGTTTTTGGTTTCCATGAGTGATTTGTCAATGTTAACCACCAAGAAAAATTTCAGCTCAAATGGATCAAGGGTTCAAGCACTTCCTTTGCAAACTGGAAATCTGGACAGAATTTGCAAATTAATGTTGTGCTCAAAATTTGATCTATGGAACTTGGGTTCTTGATGGAAATGGTGAATATATGGATAGGATAAGCTCCACAATTTATTTGGGATTCTTCCTGGCGACCAAAATTGTAGTTCCTTTAGAAAGGGCCCAAAATGCAATATTGGCTTTAAATAGAAAATGCAATTTCCCTTATTTAATTATGGCCAATATTTTTATGGGAGCTCAATATGATCACAAAGAATATCTCCACAAGTTTTCATGAACTTTGGAGATGGATAGATATTTTCCTGGATTTAATTCCTTTAACTTGCAGAAAAAGGAATTAATTATAAATGAAAAATATTGCAAATGACTTGGCAATATTTTTGCATATCCAGGGTTTATAGATGTGGGATGATCATTGAGAAAAGTTTGGGAGTCAGCAGATCAAAGGAAATTGGGGTTCCTTTGTAACGGAAGAGATTAGGGTTTCCTTTCCGACAACTCGGAAGGTAGGGTTTCGACGGCAAAACCCTGAGAATATATCTCGGGTGGCAAGGTTGGACTGGAGAGAATCTCTGGTTGGATAGGGAAGGCAAGGTTAAATGACCATCTTGATATACCCAAGAGCTAAAGAAATCCGATGACACCGAGAAAAAAGACGGGAGTCAAATCCCGCGAAGGAAAAAAACAGGAGCGAAAACCAGGGTGTCACAGTGATTTGGTGACCGAATGTTGTTCGGAGTCTCGGATGAGATCATGGACATGATGAGGAGTCTCTAAATGGTCGAGAGGGAAAGATTGATATATAGGACGACGGTATTCGGACACCGGAAGTGTTTCGGGGGTCACCGGGTACTTATCGGGTCACCGGAAGGGGTTCCGGGCACCCCCGACAAAAGATATGGGCCTTATGGGCCAAGAGGGGAAACGCACCAGCCACAAGGGGTTGGTGCGCCTCCCATATGGGCCGGCCTAGGAGGAGAAGGAAAGAGGGGAAGGGAAAGGAAAGAGTGGAATAGCATTCCCCCTTCCTTCCCTCTCCCCCCCTCTTTCCTTCCCCCTTGGGAAAACATGGCACGGGGGCGCAGGGCAAGGCAGGGCCCCTAGGGGGCCGGCGGCCAGCCCTAGGGCGCGTCCTGGCCTCTCCCCTCCCCCTCCCACCTATATATATGTGGGAGGGGGGCGCCTAGCACACACAAGATCAATTGTTAGCCGTGTGCGGCGCCCCCCTCCACCGTTTACACACCCGGGCATATTTTCGTAGTGCTTAGGCGAAGCCCTACGGAGATCACTTCACCATCACCGTCACCACATCGTCGTGCTGACGGAACTCATCTACTACCTCGACGTCTTGCTGGATCAAGAAGCCGAGGGACGTCACCGAGCTGAACGTGTGCTGAACGCGGAGGTGCCGTACATTCGGTACTCGATCGGTTGGATCACGAAGAAAGTTCGACTACATCAACCGCGTTGTGAAATGCTTCCGCTTACGGTCTACGAGGGTACGTAGTCACACTCTCCCTTCTCGTTGCTATGCATCTCCTTGATAGATCTTGCGTGTGCGTAGATATTTTTTTGTTTTCCTTGCAACATTTCCCAACAGTGGCATCCGAGCCAGGTCTATGCGTAGATGATATGCACGAGTAGAACACAAAGAGTTGTGGGCAGTGATAGTCATACTGCTTACCACCAACGTCTTATTTTGATTCGGCGGTATTGTGGGATGAAGCGGCCCGGACCAACCTTACATGTCCACACACATGAGACCGGTTCCACCGACAGACATGCAACTAGTTTTGCATAAAGGTGGCTGGCGGGTGTCTGTTTCTCCTACTTTAGTTGAATCGAATTTGACTACGGCCGGTCCTTGAAGAAGGTTAAAACAGCAAACTTGATGAAACACCGTTGTGGTTTTTGCGTAGGTAAGAACGGTTCTTGCTAGAAGCCCGTAGCAGCCATGTAAAACTTGCAACAACAAAGTAGAGGACGTCTAACTTGTTTTTGCAGGGCATGTTGTGATGTGATATGGTCAAGACATGATGTGATATACATTATTGTATGAGATGATCATGTTTTGTAAATTATCGGCAACCGGCAGGAGCCTTATGGTTGTCTCTTTATTGTATGAAATGCAAATGCCATGTAATTGCTTTACTTTATCGCTATGCGTTAGCAATAGTTGTAGAAGCAATAGTTGGCGAGACGACCATGACACAACGATGGAGATCAAGGTGTCGAGCCGGTGATGATGGAGATCATGACGATGCTTTGGAGATGGAGATCAAAAGCACAAGATGATGATGGCCATATCATGCCACATATTTTGATTGCATGTGATGTTTATCCTTTATGCATCTTATTTTGCTTAGAACGATGGTAGCATTATAAGATGACCCCTTCGCTAAATTTCAAGATAAAAGTGTTCTCCCCGAGTATGCACCATTGCTAAAGTTCGTCGTTTCGAAGCACCTCGTGATGATCGGGTGTGATAGACTCTACGTTCACATACAACGGGTGTAAGACAGTTTTGCACATGCAGAATACTTGGGTTAAACTTGACAAGCCTAGCATGCACAGACATGATCTCGGAACACTGGAGACCGAAAGGTCGAATGTGAGTCATATAGTAGATATGATCAACATAGAGATGTTCACCATTGATGACTACCCCATCTCACGTGATGATCGGATTTGGGTTAGTTGATTTGGATCACGTATCACTTAGATAACTTGAGGGATGTTTATTTAAGTGGGAGTTCTTTAGAAATTTGATTAATTGAACTTAATTTATCATGAACTTAGTCTTATAGTTTTGCATATCTATGTTGTACATCAATGACCCGAGCTACCGTTCCCCTGAATTTTAATGCATTCCTAGAGGAAGCTAAGTTGAAAGATGATGGTAGCAACTACACGGACTGGGTCCGTAACTTGAGGATTATCCTCATTGCTGCACAGAAGAATTATGTCCTTGATGCACCGCTAGGTGAAAGTCCTACTGCAGGAGCTGAAGCTGATGTTATGAACGTCTGGCAAGCTCGATTTGATGACTACTCTATAGTTCAGTGTGCCATGCTTTACGGCTTAGAACCGGGACTTCAAAGACGTTTTGAACATCATGGAGCATATGAGATGTTCCAGGAGTTGAAGTTAATATTTCAAGCAAATGCCTGGGTTGAGAGATATGAAGTCTCCAACAAGTTCTATAACTACAAGATGGAGGAGAACAGTTCTGTCAGTGAACACATACTCAGAATGTCTGGGTATTATAATCACTTGACTCAACTGGGAGTTGATCTTCCAGTTGATTGTGTTATTGACAGAGTTCTTCAATCACTGCCACCAAGCTACAAAGGCTTCGTGATGAACTATAATATGCAAGGGATGAACAAAACAATTCCCGAGCTCTTCGCAATGGTTAAGGCCGCGGAGGTAGAAATCAAGAAGGAGCATCAAGTGTTGATGGTTAACAAGACCACTAGTTTCAAGAAAAAGGGCAAGAGAAAGAAAGGGAACTTCAAGAAGAATGGCAAGCAAGTTTCCACTCCCGGGAAGAAACCCAAAGCTGGACCCAAGCCTGAAACTGAGTGCTTCTACTGCAAAGGGAGTGGTCACTGGAAGCGAAACTGCCCCAAGTATTTGGCGGATAAGAAGGATGGCAAAGTGAACAAAGGTATATTTGATACACATGCAATTGATGTGTTCCTTACTAATGCTCGTAGTAGCGCCTTGGTATTTGATACTGGTTCGGTTGCTCATATTTGTAACTCGAAACAGGGGCTGCGGAATAAATGAAGATTGGCTAAGGACGAGGTGACGATGCGTGTCGGAAATGGTTCCAAGGTCGATGTGATCACCGTCGGCACGCTACCTCTACATCTACCTTCGGGGTCAGTTTTAGACCTCAATAATTATTATTTGGTGCCCGCGTTGAGCATGAACATTATATCTAGATCTTGTTTATTGTGAGACGGTTATTCATTTAAGTCAGAGAATAATGGTTGTTCTATTTATATGAATAATATCTTTTATGGTCATGCACCCTTGAAGAGTGGTCTATTCTTGTTGAATCTCGATTGTAGTACGCATATTCATAATATTGATGCCAAAAGATGCAAAGTTGATAATGATAGTGCAACATATTTGTGGCACTGCCATTTAGGTCATATTGGCATAAAGCACATGAAGAAACTCCATGCAGATGGGCTTTTGGAATCACTTGATTATGAATCATTTGATACTTGCGAACCATGCCTCATGGGCAAGATGACTAAAACTCCGTTCTCCGGAACAATGGAGTGAGCTAACGACTTATTGGAAATAATACATACCGATGGATGTGGTCCAATGAGTGTTGAAGCACGCAGCGGGTATCGTTATTTTCTGACCTTCACTGATGATTTGAGTAGATATGGGTAATGAAACACAAGTCTGAAACATTTGAAAAGTTCAAAGAATTTCAGAGTGAAGTGGAGAATCATCGTAACAAGAAAATAAAGTTTCTACGATCTGATCAGGGAGGCGAATATTTGAGTTATGAGTTTGGCCTTCATTTAAAACAATGTGGAATTGTTTCACAACTCACGCCACCTGGAACACCACAGCGTAATGGTGTGTCCGAACGTCGTAACCGTACTTTATTAGATATGGTGTGATCTATGATGTCTCTTACCGATTTACCACTAACGTTTTGGGGTTATGCAATAGAGACAGCCGCATTCACGTTAACTAGGGCACCGTCTAAATCCGTTGAGATGACACCGTATGAACTGTGGTTTGGTAAGAAACCTAAGCTGTCATTTCTTAAAGTTTGGTGTTGCGACACTTATGTCAAAAGGCTTCATCCTGATAAGCTCGAACCCAAATCGGAGAAGTGCTTCTTCATAGGATACCCTAAGGAAACAATTGGGTACACCTTCTACCACAGATCCGAAGGCAAAATCTTTGTTGCTAAGAATGGATCCTTTCTAGAGAAGGAGTTTCTCTCGAAAGAAGTGAGTGGGAGGAAAGTAGAACTTGATGAGGTAATTGTACCTTCTCTCGAATTGGAGAGTAGCACATCACAGAAAACTGTTCCAGTGACGCCTACACCAACTAGAGAGGAAGCAAATGATGTTGATCATGAAACTTCAGATCAAGTTACTACTGAACCTCGTAGGTCAACCAGAGGACGATCCGCACCAGAGTGGTACGGTAATCATGTTCTGGAAGTAATGTTACTAGACCAAGGCGAACCTACGAATTATGAAGAAGCTATGATGAGCCCAGATTCCGATAAATGGCTTGAGGCCATGAAATCTAAGATAGGATCCATGTATGAGAACAAAGTGTGGACTTTGGTGGACTTGCTCAATGATCGGCAAGCCATTGAGAATAAATGGATCTTCAAGAAGAAGACTGGCGCTGATGGTAATGTTACTGTCTACAAAGCTCGACTTGTCGCGAAAGGTTTTTGACAAGTTCAAGAAGTTGACTATGATGAGACTTTCTCACCCGTAGCGATGCTTAAGTCTATCCGAATCATGTTAGCAATTGCCACATTTTATAATTAAGAAATCTGGCAGATGGACGTCAAAACTGCATTCCTTAATGGATTTCTTAAAGAAGAGTTGTATATGATGCAACCAGAAGGTTTTGTCGATCCTAAAGGTGCTAACAAAGTGTGCAAGCTCCAGCGGTCCATCTATGGATAGGTGCAAGCATCTCGGAGTTGGAATATACGCTTTGATGAGGTGATCAAAGCATATGGTTTTATACAGACTTACGGTGAAGCCTGTATTTACAAGAAAGTGAGTGGGAGCTCTGTAGCATTTCGGATATTATATGTGGATGACATATTGTTGATTGGAAATGATATAGAATTTCTGGATAGCATAAAAGGATACTTGAATAAGAATTTTTCAATGAAAGACCTCGGTGAAGCTGCTTATATATTGGGCATCAAGATCTATAGAGATAGATCGAGACGCTTAATAGGACTTTCACAAAGCACATACCTTGATAAAGTTTTGAAGAAGTTCAAAATGGATCAGTCAAAGAAAAGGTTCTTGCCTGTGTTACAAGGTGTGAAGTTGAGCCAGACTCAAAGCCCGACCATTGCAGAAGATAGAGAGAAAATGAAAGTCATTCCCTATGCCTCAGCCATAGGTTCTATCATGTATGCTATGCTGTGTACCAGACCTGATGTGTGCCTTGCCATAATTTTGGCAGGGAGGTACCAAAGTAATCCAGGAGTGGATCACTGGACAGCGGTCAAGAACAACCTGAAGTACCTAAAAAGGACCAAGGATATGTTTCTCGTTTATGGGGGTGATGAAGAGCTTGTCGTAAATGGTTACGTCGATGCTAGCTTCGACACTGATCCGGATGACTCTAAGTCACAAACCGGATGCGTATTTATATTGAATGGTGGAGCTGTTAGTTGGTGGAGTTCCAAGCAGAGCATCGTGGCGGGATCTACGTGTGAAGCGGAGTACATAACTGCTTCGGAAGCAGCACATGAAGGAGTCTGGATGAAGGAGTTCATATCCGATCTGGGTGTAATACCTAGTGCATCGGGTCCAATGAAAATCTTTTGTGACAACACTGAAGCAATTGCCTTGGCGAAGGAATCCAGGTTTCACAAGAGAACCAAACACATCAAGAGACGCTTCAACTCCATTCGTGAAAAGGTCAAGGATGGAGACATAGAAATTTGCAAAGTACATACGGATCTGAATGTGGCAGACCCGTTGACTAAGCCTTTTCCGCGAGCAAAACATGATCAGCACCAAGACTCCATGGGTGTTAGATTCATTACAATGTAATCTAGATTATTGACTCTAGTGCAAGTGGGAGACTGAAGGAAATATGCCCTAGAGGCAATAATAAAGTTATTATATTATATTTCATTATTCATGATAAAGGTTTATTATTCATGCTGGAATTGTATTGATCGGAAACTTAAATGCATGTGTGAATACATAAACAAATACCGTGTCCCAAGTAAGCCTCTACTAGACTAGCTCGTTGATCAAAGATGGTTAAGGTTTCCTAACCATAGGCATGTGTTGTCATTTGATAACGAGATCACATCATTAGGAGAATGATGTGATGGACAAGACCCATCCGTTAATAATGATCGTTCAGTTTATTGCTATCGCTTTCTTCATGTCAAATACATATTTCTTCGACTATGATATTATGCAACTCCCGGATACCGGAGGAATACCTTGTGTGCTATCAAACGTCACAATGTAACTGGGTGATCATAAAGATGCTCGACAGGTATCTCCGAAGGTGTTTGTTGAGTTGGCATAGATCGAGATTAGGATTTGTCACTCCGAGTATTGGAGAGGTATCTCTGGGCCCTCTCGGTAATACACATCATAAGCTTGCAAGCAAATGACTAAGGAGTTAGTTACAAAGGTGATGTATTACGGAACGAGTAAAGAGACTTGCCGGTAACAAGATTGAACTAGATATGAAGATACCGACGATCGAATCTCGGGCAAGTAACATACCGATGGACAAAGGGAATTACGTGTGTTGTCATAATGGTTCGACCGATAAAGATCTTCGTAGAATATGTAGGAGCCAATATGGGCATCCAGGTTCCGCTATTGGTTATTGACCGGAGAGGTGTCTCGGTCATGTCTACATAGTTCTCGAACCCACAGGGTCCGCACGCTTAACGTTCGTTGACGATATAGTATTATATGAGTTATGTGATTTGGTGAACGAATGTTGTTTGGAGTCCCAGATGAGATCACGAACATGACGAGGAGTCTCAAAATGGTCGAGAGGTAAAGATTGATATATAGGACGATGGTATTCGGACACCAGAAGTCTTTTGGGGGGTCACCGGGTACTTATCGGGTCACCGGAAGGGGTTCCGGGCACCCCCGTCAAAAGATATGGGCCTTATGGGCCAAGAGGGGAAACGCACCAGCCACAAGGGGCTGGTGCGCCCCCCATATGGACCTTCCTAGAAGGAGAAGGAAAGAGGGGAAGGGAAAGGAAAGAGTGGAATAGGATTCCCCCTTCCTTCCCTCTTCCCCCCTCTTTCCTTCCCCGTTGGGAAAACATGCACTAGTAGAAAACAGGGCTTTGGTCCAGGCCTGGCCAGCCCATTAGTCCCGGTTCAGTGACGAACCGGGACCCATGGGGGCATACGTCCCGGTTCGTGCGCCTAGGGGGCCGGCCGGGCCTCGTGGGGCATTGGTCCCCGTTCGTCTGGACCCTTTGGTCCCGGTTCCAGACACGAACTGGGACCAATGGGCCTCGCTCCTGGCCCACATCCATTGGTCCCGGTTCATGGCTGGAACCGGGACCAAAGGAGGCCCTTTAGTCCCGGTTCCAGCCACCAACCGGGACCAATGAGGTGCCTATATATACCCCCTCGCCCGCAAGCAGAGCACTCCACTGCTCTGTTTTTTCTGGCCGGCTAGGGGAGGGCTTTGTGGTGCTCTAGCTAACCTCCTATGCACATGAGGTGTTCGATGAAATGCCCGAGCCACACTACTTAAGCTTTCTTCTCTCCAAGCTCGACCTCCAAGCTCCATTTTCCTCAAGATTTGTCTAGGTTTAGCGGTCCGTCACGTCCTGTCCCCATCTTCACCGCCTCAATCGCCCGCGCCGATCTCGTCGCCGGCACCACCGTGGTGAGCCTCTTGTTCTTATCTTCTTTCTAAAAGAGAAAAATTCTTACTTGTATGATTTAGATAGATACTTGTATAATTTTCTTACTTTATTATTGTTTGTTATTATATAGTGCGATGGTTTTGGAATCCGCCCCCGTCGGCCCTCGTCCTGTCTATGATTTGGATGTGGTATATATATTATATTTTATAACTATTTGGTTCATTTATTGTTTATGACAATTATGCCGACCAACGTGACATAGATTGTTTTATCTAGGAGGTATGTGAACCAGAAATTCCAACTGACCCTATTATCGAGAGGTTAAATTTAGTTGACGAAGAAAACAATTACTTGAAGGAAAAATTGAAAAAAATTGAGGAGGAGAAGATGATATTGGAGTTGCATGTTGCGGATGTCGTCGATGATCACAAGATCAAGATGGATGCAATGCGCTTCAAGATTAGAAAGTATAGAAAATATGCCATTCATACCGAGGCTTGGTATCATTATGCCGTTGGATCAATTGTTACCTTGGTTGCGATTATGATCGCATTTGTTGTTGCATTGAAATGTTTTACATAGTTTCAATGTATGGTTTAATTAGATGCTCTGGAGAGCTATATGTTGTTCAATGAGAACTATGTATGTACTTTGGTTTTAATGTGATAATGAACTTCTATTAATTTGGTCACTTATCTATTCATGATGTTCTGTAATGGTTTTTGACACACTTAATTATATATAATGCACGCAGATGAACCGGCAATGGATGTACGGTGACAGACGCACCTCCGAGTACATTAAGGGCGTGCATAATTTTCTCGAAGTGGCTGAGGCAAACAAGCAGAATGGTTTTATGTGTTGTCCATGCCCTATATGTGGGAATACAAAGTCTTACTCTGACCGGAAAATCCTTCACACCCACCTGCTTTATAAGGGTTTCATGCCACACTATAATGTTTGGACCAAGCACGGAGAAAGAGTGGTTATGATGGAAGATAGCGAAGAAGAAGAGGATGATGACAACAATGTGCCCCCTGAATACGGTGATGCTGCAACGGGGGAAGCTGAAGATCAAGAGGAACCAGACGATGTGCCCGATGATGATCTCCGCCGGGTCATTGTTGATGCAAAGAGACAGTGCGAAAGTGAAAAGGAGAAGCTGAAGTTCGATCTCATGTTAGAGGATCACCAAAAAGGGTTGTACCCCAATTGCGAAGATGGCAACACAAAGCTCGGTACCATACTGGAATTGCTGCAGTGGAAGGCAAAGAATGCTGTTCCTGACAAAGGATTTGAGAAGCTACTGAAAATATTGAAGAAGAAGCTTCCAAAGGATAACGAATTGCCCGACAGTACGTACGCAACAAAGAAGGTCATATGCCCTCTAGGATTGGAGGTGCAGAAGATACATGCATGCCCTAATGACTGCATGCTATACCGCGGTGCGTACGAGGATTTGAACGCATGCCCGGTATGCGGTGCATTGCGGTATAAGATCAGACGAGATGACCCTGGTGATGTTGACGGCGAGCCCCCCAGGAAGAGGGTTCCTGCGAAGGTGATGTAGTATGCTCCTATAATACCACGGTTGAAACGTCTGTTCAGAAACAAAGAGCATGCCAAGTTGATGCGATGGCACAGAGAGGATCGTAAGAAAGACGGGAAGTTGAGAGCACCCGCTGATGGGTCGCAGTGGAGAAAAATCGAGAGAAAGTACTAGGAGGAGTTTGCAGGTGACGCAAGGAACGTATGGTTTGGTTTAAGCGCGGATGGCATTAATCCTTTTGGGGAGCAGAGCAGCAATCACAACACCTGGCCCGTGACTCTATGTATCTATAACCTTCCTCCTTGGCTGTGCATGAAGCGGAAGTTCATTATGATGCCAGTACTCATCCAAGGCCCTAAGCAACCCGGCAACGACATTGATGTGTACCTAAGGGCATTAGTTGAAGAACTTTTACAGCTGTGGAATGGAAACAGTGTACGTGTGTGGGATGAGCACAGACAGGAGGAATTTGACCTGCATGCATTGCTGTTTGTAACCATCAATGATTGGCCTGCTCTCAGTAACCTTTCAGGACAGACAAACAAGGGATACCACGCATGCACGCACTGTTTAGCTAACACCGAAAGTATATACCTGGACAAATGCAGGAAGAATGTGTACCTGGGGCATCGTCGATTTCTTCCGACCAACCATCAATGTCGAAAGAAAGGCAAGCATTTCAAAGGCGAGGCAGATCACCGGAAGAAGCCCACCATGCGTACCGGTGATCACGTACTTGCTATGGTCAATTATTTACACGTAATCTTTGGAAAGGGTCCCGGCGGACTATCTGTTCCGAATGACGCTGAGGGACGCGCACCCATGTGGAAGAAGAAATCTATATTTTGGGACCTACCCTACTGGAAAGACCTAGAGGTCCGCTCTTCAATCGATGTGATGCACGTGACAAAGAACCTTTGCGTGAACCTGCTAGGCTTCTTGGGCGTGTATGGGAAGACAAAAGATACACTGGAGGCACGGGAGGACCTGCAACGTTTGCACGAAAAAGACGGCATGCCTCCAAAGCAGTATGAAGGTCCTGCCAGCTACGCTCTTACCAAAGAAGAGAAGGAAATCTTCTTTGAATGCCTGCTCAGTATGAAGGTCCCGTCTGGCTTCTCGTCCAATATAAAGGGAATAATAAATATCCCAGAGAAAAAGTTTCAGAACCTAAAGTCTCATGACTGCCACGTGATTATGACGCAACTGCTTCCGGTTGCATTGAGGGGGCTTCTACCGGCAAACGTTCGATTAGCCATTGTGAAGCTATGTGCATTCCTCAATGCAATCTCTCAGAAGGTGATCGATCCACAAATCCTACCAAGGCTAAGGAGTGATGTGGCGCAATGTCTTGTCAGTTTCGAGCTGGTGTTCCCACCATCCTTCTTCAATATCATGACGCACGTCCTAGTTCATCTAGTCGACGAGATTGTCATTCTAGGCCCTGTATTTCTACACAATATGTTCCCCTTTGAGAGGTTCATGGGAGTCCTAAAGAAATATGTCCGTAACCGCGCTAGGCCAGAAGGAAGCATCTCCATGAGCCATCAAACAGAGGATGTCATTAGGTTTTGTGTTGACTTCATTCCTGGCCTTAAGAAGATTGGCCTCCCTCAATCGCGGTATGAGGGGAGACTGACTGGAAAAGGCACGCTAGGAGGGGACTCAATAATATGTAGGGACGGGCATTCTTGGTCTCAAGCACACACACAGTTCTACAGAACTCTACCTTGGTGACCCCGTATGTCAATGAACACAAGAACATTCTGCGCTCCAAACACCCGGAGCAGTGTGACGACTGGATTGCATGTGAACACATCAGGTCTTTCGGCAGTTGGTTGGAAACACGTCTCAGAGGTGACAACACTATTTCTGATGAGTTGTACTCGTTGTCCAGGGGACCATTTTCGACTGTATTGACTTACAAAGGATACGAGATAAATGGGAATACATTTTACACGATCGCCCAAGATCAAAAGAGCACCAACCAAACCAGCGGTGTCCGCTTTGATGCAGCAACCAAGAGGGGAAAGGACACATATTATGGTTACATAGTGGACATATGGGAACTTGACTACGGACATGATTTTAAGGTCCCTTTGTTTAAGTGCAAATGGGTCAATATGTTAGGAGGCGGGGTATAGTTAGACCCACAGTACGGAATGACAACAGTGGATCTGAACAATCTTGGGTACACAGACGAACCATTCGTCCTAGCCAATGATGTGGCGCAGGTTCTCTATGAGAAGGACATGTCTACCAAACTGAGAAAAAGAAAAGATAAGGAAGCGAATACATCGTACGATGAGCCAAAGCGCCACATAGTTCTTTCAGGAAAAAGAGACATCGTGGGATTGGAGGGCAAGACAGACATGTCTGAAGATTATGAAAAGTTTCATGACATTCCTCCCTTCAAAATCAAGGCTGACCCAAGCACCCTGTTAAGCGATGAAGAATATCCATGGTTACGGCGCAATAAGCAAAGGACACATGCGAAGAAAAAGTGAAGACTTTCTCTCCACAACTATTATGATGAAAAATAACAAATGAAGTCAGAAAGGGTTAAAAATTGATGATGTGGCTTTGAATGGTGCATTTTGAACACACAAAAAGTCTGGAGTTCAAATAAGTTCAAAAAAATGAAATCCCTTTGTAACAGACGAGTTTCCATATGAAACCCTGATACTTCGAAAGAGATTGTCCGTTTTGTACACGAAGTGCATCCAGTTTTTGCTGTAACCCTCTCAACTTTTTAGCACATGCTATATGGGTGAAATGATGATACCATGCCAACTTTCAACCTTTTCAGAGGTCATTTGTAGTGCTTTTCAATTTCAGGGTCATATAGCTCAAAAATATCAGTAAATGCATGAAAAATAACAAATGAAGTCAGAAAGGGTTGAAAATTGATGATGTGGCTTTGAATGGTGCATTTTGAACACACAAAAAGTCTGGAGTTCAAATAAGTTCAAAAAAATGAAATCCCTTTGTAACAGAAGAGTTTTCATTCGAAACCCTGATACTTCGAAAGAGATTGCCTGTTATGTACACGAAGTGCATCCAGTTTTTGCCGTAACCCTCTTAATTTTTTAGCACATGCTATGTGGTGAAATGATGATACCATGCCAACTTTCAACCTTTTCAGAGTTCATTTGTAGTGCTTTTCAATTTCAGGGTCATTTAGCGCAAAAAGAATGAATTAATAGCAAAAAGAATGAACTTAAAATAATCAATTAAAATATTCTATTATGATCAACTAAAACAAAACTATAATATTCTTCAATAGCAAAAAGAATCATCTAAAAAGCTTTTAAAAACTCTAATAGCAAAAGGAATCAACTAAAAAGCTTTTATAAACCTCTAGTATTTTTTAAACTAAATGATATAAAATTATGCAACTAAAATTATCAAAGTATTTTCTGTTCAAAACATTAATGGCAAAAAGAATTTTCATAAAGAAATTTCTGTTAGAAACTTTAATAGCAAACCTAAATAACAAAATCTGTTCTTGATTAAAACAGACATTTAAAATAACCTAAAAATTACCAAATTTAAATAATGATAAAACACAGTATATTAAATAGCAGGAAAAAGAATCACTCTAAAATCTATTTTATAGTAAAGTTAATCACAAACTAGTGATTCACACAAATTTTAAAGAATTCAAATTTAAACTATTCCAATTTGAAATAATGGCATAACAGAAAGGGTATATTTTGGGGGACAAAAGAAAAGAATTAAAAAATAAAGCAAAAAACAAAAGAAAATAAATAAAGCAAAAAACAAAAAAAAATGGAAAAAAATGTCACCTACTGGGCCACCACGGCGTGAATACGACTAGAAACCTAACCACGGGCCAGGATTCAGGCCCGCAGAAGGCCCAGTAGGCCCACAGGCAGCGGATTGTGAGGTTAGGCCCATAAGCCTGCATTTGAGAGGAGCTCGAGAGGGCAGCGGCAGTGGGGCTTATAAACCACTCCGCGCCCCTCTCAACTAGCGAGGTGGGACTAAACATTTGGCCGCTGGCAGCACAAGGCCTTTGGTCCTGGCTGGTGGCACCAACCGGGACTAAATGGGGGCATTGGTCCCGGTTCGTGCCACGAACCGGGACCAATACTTCGTGTATATAAGAAAACAATTAGCAGTTTCTGCAAAAATCACTTCTTCTCCGCCCCGACGCCCCCAGCTGCTCCCTCGTCGACGTCGCCGCCGAGCCCTGCCCCAACGCCGTCAGGCTGCTCCACCGCGTCGTCGCCGACGCCGTCGGGCTGCTCCACCTCGCCGTCGCCGCCGCCGACGCCCTCTGCCCCGACGCCGCCGCCGCCACCGCCGACGCCCCCTGCCCGCCCCGACGCCGCCCGCCGTGCGCCCCTGCCCGCCCCGACGCCGCCCGCCGTGCCCCCATGCCCCTGCCCCGACGCCTCCCTCTGTGAGCACGGCGCCCCTGCCCTGCCCCCGCCTCCGTGCTTTTTTTTTGTTATATATGCTATTTTTTTGTTACATGTTTTTAGATGTTTTTAGATGTTCATATATGTATGTATGTATTTTTTAGATAGATGTTTCGTGGAGATGAGATGAGATGCAAGAGAAATTTTTAGAGAAATTTGCATAGAGAATTTTTTTAGAGAAATGGTGGAGTTCACATATAATGTATATATGTTGATATTTTTTATATGATGAAAATTGTTTTGTTCATATATAATGTATATATATATGTATGTGGCTATGTATGTATGGATGTTCATAAAATTGTTTTGTTCATATATGTATTAATTGTTTTGTTCATAGCATTTTTTTTATGATGAATTTTTTTTCATAGCATTTTTCATAGCCATATATATGTATGTGGCTATATGTATGTATATATGGATGTTCATAGATTTTTTTTATATGTATGTGGCTATATGTATATGTCGTTGTCGATATAGCCCCTCCCTTTAACTTCGACATGAGGGGGGGGGTCGATATACCCCCTCCCCGATAACATTTTTTTATATGATGATTTTTTTTTCATAGCCATATATATGTATGTGGCTATATGTATGTATGGATGTTCATAGGATTTTTTTATATGTATGTGGCTATATGTATGTCGTTGTCGATATAGCCCCTCCCCAATAACTTCCACATGAGGGGGGGGGTCGATATACCCCCTCCCCGATAACATTTTTTTCTAAGTTACTAAGGTAAAATGTTCACCCCCCCTCTCTTGATATACCGGGCGACCAACTCTCGAGGCCACCCAAACCCTAGAAAAAAAGCGTTGTCGATCTCCTACCCCCTCCCGCCCCTACCCGACAAACTCTCGAGGCCACCCAAACCACTAGAAGAAAACTCCGGTAACTTCGACATGAGGGGGGACGTCGATCAACCCCCTCTCGCCCGAACAAGTCTATGTATCATTTTATATCGCGGTGGACATATAACAAAGTTTGATCATATGTCAAAGTTTGAATTTTGACATATGCAACATTTGATCATATATCAAAGTTTGATCATATGTCAACGTTTGAATTTTGACATATGCAACATTTGATCATATGTCAAAGTTTGAATTTTGACATATATAGATTTATCAAGAATGCCCCCATTATGGATGTGCACAAGTTGATCCAATTTTTTTCTGATCTCATATATATATATATATTCTTCTATATGTCACGTTGTCTATCAAAGTATTGAAGAAATTCATGGCTTCATCATTAGTTGGAAGTAACAGGCGTATGATGCTACGAAGCTCTTCAAAGTTGTTTTGGAACGGAGTTTCGGATAAAATAATTCGCTTTTTGGTACGAATTTCAGCAAAGGCCTTCCAAATAGCGATATTCGGAAGGCTCTTGCTGAACTTCGTACCAAAAAACTAATTATCCTATCCGGGACTCCGTTCCAAAACAATTTTGGAGAGCTTCGTACCATTATGCGCCTGTTACTTCCGGCTAATGATGAAGCCATGGTTTTCTTGAATCCTTTGACACTGACAACGTGACATATAGAAGGGTAGATGAGATCAGGAAAAATATGGACCATTTTCTGCACATCCAGAATGGTGCCATTTTGTTAAATCCCTTGTTTGACATTCATGAGAGAGGCGGTCCGAACATCGGACATTCATGAGAGAACTCCGGTAACTCTTCAACATGAGGGGGGACGTCAATCAACCCCCTCTCGCCCGACCAAACCCTAGAAGCATCGAGGCCACCCCAAACCCTAGAAGCGTTGCCGAGGCCACCACAAACCCTAGAAGCGTCGTGGCCACCCAAATTTACCAAGTTAAAAGAGCGTTGTCGAGGCCACCCCAAACCCTAGAAGCGTTGTCGAGGCCACCGCAAACCGTAGAAGCGTCGAGGCCACTAATTAATATTCCTTGTTGTGATTAGCTAGCTAGGTCTATGTTTGCCACTAATATATCCATCTCTCATGTTTGTATATTAATTGCCATGTTGTAATATTTGCAAAAACTATGGATCAACAAAGAGACTTGGAAACAGAAGAGTTGTTGGGGGACATCATCCTCGGCAGAGGTGATGTCTTGTCGTATCTCAACGACACTGATTGTCTGGAAGGAGAGGGTGAAGGCTCCGGTGATCGAACAATGGAGGAGGAAGGACATGATCATGATGGCTCCGGTGACCGAATGCCGGAGGAAGAAGGAGACCATGATGATGGCTCCGGTGATCGAACGGAGGAGGGAGCTGTTGCAAAGTCCGGCGAGGTATATATATTAATTAAGCCTATGCTGACTAGCTAATTGATGCATTAATTGTTTTGGTATGTACATATATTAACTCTTCTTTCTTCTTTTAAAGCCCTCCGGATCGAGCCAAACTTCGGTAACGAGACGAGGCCCGAAGAAAAGGTTGCGTCAGGATGAAAGGTTCACGATCACAGCAATCGCGAATGATGGCCAGCCGATTGAACCGAGGCGTACCAAGGATGCATTTTCAGCTCAGTGCAGGGCTATCGTTAGGGACAGCATCCCAATCAGCATCCAACTATGGAATGAGCCTAAGAAGAATGAAGACCCTCAAGTTTCTTATGTCACCGATAGAAAGAAAGATGATCTTTGGACCTCGTTGAAGGCAAATTTCACCCTACCGCCAGAGGAGGATCCGGATAAGCCAGTTATAGAGCCATTGGTCAAGGCGTGTGCTCTTAAGAAGATGGCAGATCTATTCAGGAGGTGGAAGAATGAGTTGAAATCAACGTTTGTCGACAAAGGGAAGACTCCAGAATTCACCGGCCGATTTGAGAAGATAAGAGATCACTGGCCCGCATTTGTGGCCTACAAGACATCGGACAAGAGTAAGAAGATGTCAGAGACAAATAAGATAAATGCTGCAAAGAACAAGTTTCACCATCGCACGGTGTCAGGTGGCTAGCTTAAAGCCCGGCCGCTATGGGACAAAGCTGAGAATGACTTGCTTGCTAAAGGGGTCGAACCAGAGACATTGAACTGGCCAGACCGTTCAAGGACTTGGTTCTTCGGGGTTGGGGGAACCTTGGACCCTGAAACAGGGAAGTGCGTTTGGACAGACGAGCAACTTGCAATACCCGTCAAGAAGCTTCAGAAGTGTATCGTCGCAGCGCAGCAAGGGACGTTCATTCCCGACAGAGAGAATGATGAGCTGACCGAGGCCCTCGGGAATCCTGAGCACCCTGGACGAACACGAGGCACGCCAGGCTCTGTTGCGTGGAAGGTTGGGTTTCCCGGCACAGGTGGTTACAAAACCCGGGAGAGGAAGAGGAAACTGGAGCAGAGCGAACTGTAGAAGCTGAATGCAAGGGTACAAAAGCTAGAGGAACAAGTTGAGAGCCAGCGAGCTGCCGGAGCTACCCCAGAAGCTACCCCGCCATCTCAGCGGAGAAGCAGCGTGGCTTCCACCGAGCTCGTTTAGCAGCCTGGCTTCACGGCTCCTAGCTACCCCGTGGATGCTATCACGGAGGCTCAACATTGCCAGCTTATGACGCAATGGCAGAACCTCAAAGTCAAGGCGGCTGTCGGCTCTGTTGCACCTCCTCAACCCGACGGAACTTTTCACTGCCGTCCGATTCCACAAGGCTATGCTGTTGTGATGGTGGATGAAGTAACGGAGGGATTTGAGGAGCTCGAGCTTGACCACCCTACAGGTGAAGGGGAGACTCAGCTGGGTCTTGCTCTGAAGACTCCATGTCTATGGCGGAAGGAGCACATCAAGCTTCCGAACTGGACGCCTCCGCCTCCGGTGAGTCAGGGCACTCGGCCTCCTCCTCCGGTGAGTGATCAGGGCACTCCGCCTCCTTCTCCGGCTGCTCCGGCGCATGAGGGCGGCACTCCGCCTCCTTCTCCGTCTGCTCCGGCGCGTCCGAGCAGCCCACCTCCTCCTCCGCCTCGTCAGCAACGGCGGAAGACAGAAGCCGCCGCTCCGGCTGCTCCAGCGCGTCGGAGCACTCCGCGTCCTTCTACTACTTGTCAGCAGCAACGGAAGAGAGACGCCGCCGCTCCGGCGTTTAGCAGTACAGCCAGAGACGGGAGGCAATACAAATTTGGTCCATCTCTCAAGCCTCTACAGAAGTTACCATACGAGATGACCGAGGAGGAAAATGCGGAGATCTGTAAAGCCCAAGTGAGGGACTTTTTTTGCAAAGAAACCTCCACCTCCGGAGGAGAAGATAGATCCGGTGAAAGCGAAGCGCACTCTCGATGCCCTGAAGCAACCACCACCGTCTCCGCCGCAAACCAACTATGAGCGCATTATTGAAAGGACATATCAGGAAGCGGAGCGGTCGAGAAGTACTTGCAGTGATCGAAGGTTAGCAGAACGAAGAAGTGGGAAAAAAATTCCCCAGCTCAGCGAACAAGCGAACCAATCGTGCCCCCCGCTCAAGGTGTCTAGCGATATCATCGCTAATCATCCGGGGATGGTGCTCGGTACCAATCCTGCAGATTACCTGCCCGACGATGCACATTTTGATATAATGGAGGTGGACGAACACAAATACCGGCACGGGATGCCTCTCGTCAAACCTGGTCATCCTCCTCTAACAACGATGATGCGAAGATTCCATGAGTGGTACATGGACACCTGCAAGGAGTCTGGGAAGGATACTTTGACGCTGAGAGTTAAAGAGGAGCACGACCTCGTTGGAATTGATCTGTTGTCTGTTCCATTTGAGGAGTTCTTCCAGTTTTTCAATCAAAAGGCCCTCGATAAAATATCGTCACTTGCTACTGTCTGTAAGTACTACTTCTGTAATTAAGTCTCTATATATAGCTCAGCTCTTTCATTGCATGTATATATAATTATCCTCACTATATTATGCAGATTGAAGATCGTCGAATGCAGAAAAGCACAAATCTATGATATTGGGTTCATTCACACAAATCTCATAGATGAATGGACGGTTAAATATAATGCCAAAGAAACCGAGGCCAACTTGCTACAATCGTTGCTTCGAAATCAAAACAAAGATAAAATACTCTTTCCTTACAACTTCAAGTGAGTGTTACTGTCTTGTGCATATTCGGTTTCCCTTATTACTCGAGGTTATAGTAATGTAATTGATGAGTTATGCATGCGTGCGCAGCTTCCACTTTATTCTCCTAGAGATTAAGCTTGAGCAGGGACTAGTAACCGTCTTAGACTCGAGACGAAAAGATCCCAAGGAGTATGCGGCCATGACTAAAATGCTCGAGAAGTAAGTTCAATCGATCGTTATCGCACCATATCGGCAACTTTGTTCATTTCCTGATATCAAGTAATTGTTTTCTTTGTCTGGCAGGGTTTGGAAAGAGTTCACCGCTAAAGCTCCGGGACTGCCGGGGGAACTTCGATTTACACACCCGAAAGTAAGTACTACTAGCTAGTTCCGCGCATCTCCCATTGATTCTAGCTAGTTTCATCAATACCATTTAGCATGCTAGCTTATCAGTTTGATTGACCTCTATTTCTTGTAAAGTGGTTGTGGCAGGAAGGCGGGACTGATTTTTGTGGATACTACATTTGCGAGTTCATCCACCACACGACCTGTGAGCGGGGATACTCTGAAAAACAATATGAAGTGCGTAAGCAATAATATTCACAATTTTATTTTATTACCATCATTTGTGTTGAGTTTCATTCATATATATGTATTGACCCCCTTCTTCAAATTAGATGTGGCAGATGCGGGATGAACTGCTACCACAAGATCGCATAAAAGCAATTCAAGAGGAATTGGCGGGATTCTTTCTTGACCATGTCATCAATAAAGCCGGAGAATACCATGTGGAACTTGACATCAGATGTTAGGGATTGTAAGAGATCTTATATTGTATATATGTAGCTAGTAGCGTCGGATAGATATACGAAAACTTGTTGTTCGACCAATCTCTCGGAGAAGGAGGAGGTCGATCACTTCTCTCTGTATATATATGTTCATGACGATCTTGTATACTTAATGGTTTCCTTCATTTCCTTACTAGCTAGCGTGTCGCCAGTTCTCTCTATACATATAGTACGTAGCGTCGACCAAGCACGGAGATAAGAGAGGTCACTTCTCTCTATTACCTAGCTAACACAATATATGAAACCCCTAAACTAACCTTACAAAACCCCCAAAACCCCGGCCCAACCCCCCCCCCCCCCCCTTTCAAAAAAAAAAACCCAGCCCCTGAACTACTGACGCGTGGATGCTTTTTGGTCCCGGTTGGTGCTACCAACCGGGACAAAAGGCCCTCCTGCCTGGGCAAGCCGCAGCGGCCACGTGGAGCCCCATCTGTCCCGGTTCGTAGGCGAACCGGGACTAAAGGTATTGGGCTTTAGTCCCGACCCTTTAGTCCCGGTTCTAGAACCGGGACAAATGGGCCTCTGGAATCGGGACAAATGGGCCTTTTTCTACTAGTGATGGCAGGGGGCGCAGGGCAAGGTAGGGCCCCTAGGGGGCCGGTGGCCAGCCCTAGGGTGCGCCCTGGCCTTTCCCCTCCCCCTCCCACCTATATATATATGTGGGAGGGGGGCGCCTAGCACACACAAGATCAATTGTTAGCCGTGTGCGGCGCCCCCCTCCACTGTTTACACACCCGGTCATATTTTCGTAGTGCTTAGGCGAAGCCCTGCGGAGATCACTTCACCATCACCGTCACCACGCCGTCGTGCTAATGTAACTCATCTACTACCTCGACGTCTTGCTGGATCAAGAAGGCGAGGGACGTCACCGAGCTGAACGTGTGCTGAACGCGGAGGTGTCGTACGTTCGGTACTTGATCGGTTGGATCGCGAAGAAAGTTCAACTACATCAACCGCGTTGTGAAACGCTTCCGCTTACGGTCTACGAGGGTACATAGACACACTCTCCCCTCTCGTTGCTATGCATCTCCTTGATAGATCTTGCATGTGCGTAGAATTTTTTTGTTTTCTATGCAACGTTTCCCAACAACTGGTACATACCCTCAGCCCCGAGGTTGAACTACTCCCTCCTCGTCATGGAGACTGCCGGGATGATGAAGATGGCCTCCGGTGATGGTTTCCCCTCCGGCAGGGTGCCGGAACGGGCTCCCGATTGGTTTTTCGTGGCTACAGAGGCTTACGGCGGCGGAACTTCCGATCTAGGGTTCTTTTCGGAGGTTTGGGTATTTATAAGAATTTTTGGCATTGGTCTCATGTCAAGGGGGTGCCCGAGGAGCCCACAAGCCCGGAGGACGCTCCCTGGGGGGTAGGGCGTGCCTAGAGGGCTTGTGGCCTCCTCGTCCACTTCCTGGCCCAGCTCTTGAGCTTCGGGGGTCTGTTTTGGTCCACAAAAATCACCGTAAATTTTCACCCTATTCTGAGAACTTTTATTTCTACACAAAAAACGACACCACGGTAGTTCTGCTGAAAACAGCGTTTGTCCGGGTTAGTTCTAATCAAATCATACCAAAACCATATAAAATTGTTGCAAACATGGTATGAATACTTCATAAATTATAGATACGTTGGAGACGTATCATACGCCAACATCTATAGAAATGGTATCGTAAGATTTTTTATTATCATGACACCAATGCAACTTTTCCATACATTCTTTTAAAGCTAAACTACATTGCTAACTACGTTACTATTATGCTCTTCAACAGAAAATCCCGAAGAATTGTGTGCCTCATCTGATGGATATGAAAGGTCACATGGATGTTGTTAGCTTACGGCCAAGTCCGCCTACGGGTCACCGCTGTGCATACAAGATTTCTCGAACAAATGAAGACCTCACAATCAAAGAATGGAAAAAAGTTATGAATGATCGTAGGGAGGTACTTGGAAGCAACATTGTGCGAAGCCCACGAATTGAAGACAGGATAATCTCCATTCTTCATAATGGAGAGTCAGGGGCTATGTTGTTTTATGCTATTTTACCTTAGAGAGGGCTAGCTAGGTCCTAGCTAATACTCATGATCATGCGTTAAGAATAATTAACTAGGGTTGGTTATGACTATGATGATGATGAGTTTGACTTGTTATTATGATAACGAGTAGACGTTGTTAGATGACTATGATAATGATGATGAGTATGACTTGTTATTATGATAACGATGATGAGTTATTATTATGATGATGATGCTGAGTTGTTATATGAGCATGATGAGTTATTATATATATCAGTGGGTGAAAGAGACGTGGATTAGATTCAAGTTGAGGCAACATGGTGCAGACCGAAAGTACTACTAATCCAAACTTGATAGTTTGGATTAGTAGTACTTTCGGTCTGCACCATGTTGCCCCACTTGGATCTAATCCACGTCTCTTTCACCCAATGATATATATAATAACTCATCATGATCATAAAATCATATGATGAGATTATTGTATAATACTTATATAAATACAGCTTCAATATGCTGCAGAAAAAAAAATACTGAAAAATTTAGCAGTAGCACGGGTATGCACGTAGTAGCGCCGTGCTTTTAGCAGCAGCACGCTCCTGGAAAAGGCGCTGCTGCAATTAGCAGTAGCGAGTGTTCCAGCGAGCTTGCTACTCTGTATGTTAGCAGTAGCGCGGATAGACCCACGCTACTGGTAAACCTTAGCTGTAGCGCCCCACGCTACTGATAAGGCAAAACCCCGTGCTACTGCTAGGCTTTTCCCTAGTAGTGTTTGGGGGCAGAGAAATGGAAAGTTCTTCATAAAGAAAGTTTCAAATGTAAATTGCTGGAAATTTAAACTCAAGGAAGATGTCAAAATTTTGGAACACAGAATCAAGGCAAAACATTTAAATGCTTTGCAAAGTTGGATGGTGCTCATCGTTGATGAGTGCATTCTGAGACAATAATCAGCCTTTCTTTACTATATTCCCCAGAACCGCCTGCCCCATTTATTAGTTGAACTACATATCCCCACACCCCATATGTTTTTCCCTCTAGATACATATCCCTACGCCTCCCCTCGACATTTCACCGAGTATGCACTCATTTTAACTAGCTTATACTTGTGATTTATTTCCACAAGTGAAGTTGCGACTAATATTTGTAGAATTACAATCTAAACAGTAGTACTTTCGAAATATATGTAAAGAACTCGTGAACTTCCGACTTTGATTTTAAATTACCAAACAAATTGAATCTGATGTAAATTACTGATCCTTTTGTGTCTCAAAATCCCCTAAAATAAATTTACCGTTACATATATAAAATGGTGAAACTCGAACATATTATATCTTAATTTGAATTATAAAAATAAAACTTTGATGAAACAAATACCAATAAAATGGCAATTAAAATAGGTGAGGCACAACTAAAAAAAAAGGAGAGGTAAAAACACACAGGATAAAAAACGCCCCCGGAATTCTTTTTTTTTTTCGGATCTAATGCGGAATTTTAGGGTTTAAAGGAGATAAAAAATCACGGCCGCGTAGCATCCATACGAATACGCTCGACATATTGCCCTCGCTCAGATTGGATCGGATGGAGTCCTTGACCGAGGTCGCATCGCAGTGCGGCTCCGGCATGGCGGCCAGCCTCGCGCCGCCACGGTGGACCGACCTCCCAGCGGACCTGCTCATCGACATCTCCGGCCGCCTGCACGACGCTGCCGACCTCGTCCGCTTCCACGCCGTCTGCATCCCCTGGCGCAATGCGCCGCCATCCCGGGCAGCGACCCACCGTATGTTTCTGCCGTGGCTCCTCGCTGTGCGGGAGCGGGACGGCCTCCTGTTGCACTTGCCACTCGACTTCGGACGCATCTCGCCGACATCGACCGACAGCCTCGTCCTGCCGGACGTATCATCTTTCATCTACCAGCAGCGACGCGATGAGCTGGGTGGTCAGAGAAGACGGCACGGCCGTCTGGGCTTTCACGGCGCATCCGCGGCCAACACTCGCCGACCTTGTCACCCTAGCCATCACCAGGCTGCCTCGATTTTCGGCGGTGGATGCCGATGACGACGAGATAAAGAAGCAGACGGCATTTTCTCGTGGCATTGTGTACCGCGATCGCACCGTCTTCCTGTTCCTGTACAACAATTCTGACCCGCGCATCTTCAGGGCGGCCATCCTTCGCCCCGGTGATACTGCGTGGACTACAGCGAAAAGAAGTCTGACTTCGTTGGAGAAAGGCTGCCATTTGAGTGCTGCATATCACGATGGTGAGATCCTAGTGTGCGCGAGGGTGCGCTTTTGGTTTATACTGAAGCCAGACTTCCAAGGCAAAGGTGTCGCCGCCGGCGGCGAGCTCGACATGAGGAGCGACACAACGGATGGAATAAAGCGCTATAGCTACGTTTTCGAGTCACGCGGTGAGCTAATGTGGGCGACCGTCCTTGCCGAGCAGAACTGGGGCTCTGCTCGCCTGACGTGCACAGTGTCGGTGACGGTGCATGCTTTCGTGGGGGCGGACGGTGGTGGCCAGAGGCGTTGGACGGCGAGGGACGGCCGGAGCTTAAGCGACCGCGTCCTGTTTCTTGGGTCACCCACAAGCTTCGCTATGGCCGACGCGCCTATGGGTGTGGGCGGGTGCGCCTTCTTTCTCTTGAGGGGCTGCTTGCTCAAATACAGCTTCATTGACGGCGAGGCTAAACTTATGGATGGACCGAGTCCCAAATGGGGTTCTGTCAAGGCGCATGTGTGGCTCCAGCCCCCTCCACCAGCTATTGCTTCAATGCGCGAAATAAGAAAAAGGGCCAAGGTTTCGACCAAGAGGAAAGCCAGGAAAACTAATTAGCAATTTAGTGGCTCGAGGGCGCCACGAAAATTATAGTAATTTAGTTACTACTTGGAATGAGTTTTGAGCATGTAAACTGTGGGGAAATACCCAATGGTTACTGGGTACATATGTACCCTATATGGGGATTTTTTTTAATAATTAAACAAAAAGTCAAAATAGTTAAGAAACTATTTTTAGAATAAACTTGACTTACTTGCGCACTAGTATATAAATTTCCACAAAAAAAAAACGTTGACTTCACAGCGAAAAAGACAAAATTTATTTGCTATTATATGTCACTATTCATGCTATTTTGACTGAAAATGTCTTTTTTGAAAAAAAGTCAAAGAGCATTTTTCTTTTTTTGGAACTTTTCTCACTAGTACAATGGAAGGTCAAGTTTTTTCAAAAATATTTTCAGAAATTTTGGACCTTTTGTTGAGTTACTAATATTTTTTTTCCATATAGGGTACATATGTATCCAGGAACCAAACGTTCCCCTCCGTAAACTGTGGTGTTAGCTTGAAAGCATCTGTTCTTAATGCTGCGCAAGGACATTTTTAATTTTGAAGATCTTAAACATCGATTCTTTGTGAAACAAACATTAAGCAACATTGTCGTCTAGTCTACTTTATTGTGTGCATGCAAAATTTGATTGAAGCGTGCTACTCATAGGCCGGCTGATCAAAGATCGGCCGCGTAATGAGCCGTATGATCCACGGTACTCACTGTACGATCCCTCTTCGATGTTTCCCCCATAGCAATAAGACCCTTGTTGCAATTTAATAAGGAACCTTGTTACAGAGCGTCTCAGGCATGCGGCTGTCAACGTCGCTATTGCAAGAGCCTTGTTGTAATTGCAATTGAACTCTTGTTGCAAAAACCATTTTCAGCTTGTGGTCATGTTCATCGCCATTGCAACAAGATTGCAACAGAAACCTTTCCTAACCTCTGCACCTTTCCTATAGAACGCCGCATCATCTGCATCGACAGCAGGTGGTCCCGTGTGCAGTAGCGGCGACGGGTGTTGTCGTGCTCGTAGCAGCTGTGGTGGGTTGCAACACGTGAGCTCCAAGGCAACGCTGGCCTTGAGCTGGACGAACAAGGGAGAAAGGATTTGGGTCAGAAGGGAACGGCCAGGGAGGAAGATGATGGACAACATCGATTGGGGAAAAATCATGTGGACTAACATGTTCGGTTGGGGATAAGGTGGGGAGAGGAGAGCAGTGCTGCGTCTGCAATAGACCCGTGTTGCGTCATGGTAGTATTGCAACAAGTGTCAGGTTGCAAAAGCTAAAATATGGGTAGGGTTGTTGTGGGTCATTCGATGAAAAGAAGATCCAGCAGGCGAGGAGCTGGTTGACACATGCATGATCCGTAGGGTGAGCACTAGCGTTTTCAAATTAGATTAAGGTATGCCTTACATATTTTTGAACACCTAATATTGTCGAAGGAATTCTTAAGTGTCATCTTGCAACATTGTGGTAGTTCTATCTGATAACGCGACGTTGCATTAGTAGTGTGAGATGACACCGGAAACATAGGCCGGAACTACTTATCTTATAGTGTTGGTATCTAGTTTCCTATTTGTGTCTTTCCTTTTTGTAATGTGGTTTTCGCCCGGCTTTTCTTAATTAACTGGGCAATTCTCTTTCTCCTTTATGAAATGGCAGAGTTCTACCCCTGCCTCGGCAAGTTGCTAAAAAAAATATAGTGTTAGTATCTCTTCCAGCCTAGTAAAGTCTTTCATGCATATCTTCTATTTTTAAGTAGTTAGAAGCAACTAAGTATACTATTTTTTATTGCTCTCTCATTTAGCCACTTCGCCATAGCTATTAGGCAATAACTCATGGAACTGAAATATTCTCCACATTACTCTGTTATTCTCTATCCGACTGTCTTCCACAAATTTGATCACACCATGGGACCATCATCTCGTCGTCACATATTTCAATGGCTCCATCGATCCGACGTCTCCCTGCAATATATATATTTTCTAATTGAATAATAAGATTTGGTCTAGACATCCAAAGAATGCAACTTTTTTTATTGGTTTCGTTGTTACTCTTTGTTGGAATATTTCGCTATCAACGAGAACTCCCAGAGAAAGAATATTATGTCCTAGTGGTCCAGGGGTACAACCATCCAACGCACGGATTGATTCTTCCTCGTTTTGTTTTGCTTATGTCCCACATTATTGTCTTGGTGCACATCTTTCTACAGAGCAATTTCTCATATGGTTTTCTCCCAATTACTCATGAAATTTGTCTGTGATCAAGATACATTTTTCGAAACGGAACCATACGATTGCAATGCCATTTCTCAAGCAGGATATCGCAAGACATTGTCACGAGATCCCATGGCAACGCACATGGTATCTTCTAGAATCGAAGAGAATGCTAGCACACTCTATTTTACATGCACTTATGTGCCTTTTCTTTGTTCATGTTTAAATTACCTACCAGCTTGGCTAGCTTCAGTTCACAAAGACCCTTCTTCGTTGTTTTCTTGAGATGGTCTAAGATCCTTTGCATGTCCGGTTGTGATTAACGGGCCCGCTAGGTGAAGGGACAGGAGGGTAGCCTGTCCGGTGTCCAAAAATCTAAAGTTAGCATGGGCCATGGCCCGGGGACGGGGGCAGGGAGTCATGCCTGCCTAGGACGCAGATAACCTGCCTTGCCGCCTTGGCACGCAAATGCTAGGTGCATAGCAATGCTCGCCGCAAGCGATCGATGAAGTGGGCCGGCCCAACAAGGTGTACCAATCCCGTTTTGGGAAGCCTCTAGGATCGGTTCCTGAAACCTACAACCCGGTTTTGGCAGGTTTTGGGATGGTTCTCTGCTGTTGTATTTTTTTTTCTATTTTGTGTTTTTCTCTATCGGTTTTTCTTTGTTTTTTATTTTTTGGTTTTCTTTTTTCCTGCTAGTTTATTTCTTTTTTTTTCTTTTCTGATTTCTGAAATACATGTAGACTATTTTTTAATACATGCTGCACATTTTTCGTATACAAACTGAACATTACATGTTGGACAATTGTAAAATGCACATTGAACGTCTTTTTTAAAATACTCAGTAAATATTTGGGCTGGATATGAGGGGCGCCGGACAGCCTGGGCGTTTGAGGCCGGTTTAAGACGCCCAGGTGGATCGATTTTTTGTGACCGGTTCGCTCGCCCGGGCGTTTGAGACGGGTTATGCTCTTAAGGATGATGGGAGTCAACATTTTAATAGACTTGGAGGGAACACCAGGTGGATTTGAAGTGAGGTGACAACATAGCGAAGTAATAACACAATGATCGAAGAGCGGAAGGAGGCTCGCGATAGATCCATTTGTTGGCCCGTGGCAACGCATTGGCGTTTTACTAGTATAACATAATTAAAGTCCTTAACCAAACAACCAGCCATGGTCCGACCATGGAAAAAATTGACCCATGAATGAAAAACGGTGCGGCAAGGCACGGGCCAACTTCTAGTCCTTGAAAGAGAGAGCAGAAAACTTCACTGTCAGTTCACTAATAAACACAAAAGCACTATCATATCACCATCACTAGCGATTCACGAATCAGCAGTACCACAAACATGAAAGCATTACCAGTCTACTCCGTCAGGGAATACGGTAACATGGCATCTCGATCAATTGGCGCCCATTTTTTCCCCAAAGGGTCGCGAAGGACAGATTCCACTATCATCACGATAATGAAATAAACCGCTACCACAAATGCAGCATCCAGAGGTGCAAAAGGAAACTAAAAAGCAGCTAAAACTACAACTAGGGGAGTTCCAGGCCGCGTGTACGGCTAGCCTGTGAAGAAAACGAACAAACTACAGAACAAGATTGAGCACCAGAACAGTTTCAAGTTTCTACAGGGCAACCGAGGCCTTATGATCGATAGGATCACTCGTTTACCTCAGAGCGAAAAACAGCTGCTACGCTTGGTTTAGATACCGGAGACTTTCTTGGGCGATCAGGCTGCAACAACATCATCATCTTCCATAGCTTCAGTTTTGGTGATGCGAAGCAACCTTGAGTCAAGATCACGCGCTCCATCCACATGATGAGCAGGAGCCCCTCTCCAGAACGACACTTCCCAGCCAGCATCATTCTGGACACCTGACTGATAACTGGCAATGTTTGCGCGGATGATATAGGGCTCCATGGTTCTCCTCTGATTGGTCAGCAGTTTAAGGAGGCAGATATCACCTATCTTCAGTTTGTTGTCTTCTACAAACTGTTTCCATCCACTCCTGAGCTTTTTACCGCCACTGTTTTCAGTAAAACGCACCTTCCACTTCTTGCCCAGCAGCTGAACGTACATGTGCGGCTCCTCTCCAAGATATTTCTTAGCATAGTGTCTGGGAAAATTCTGATTACAGTGAACAAAAGAGTTAGTAGATAATGGCAGAAAACTCTGTAAAACAACATGTTAAATTGCTTCCTAAATTTGTAAGGTAGTAGAAAGCAATCTGTATTGAAATTCAGAGATGACTGGTTATGAATTTACATTGTCAGATAGTTTTCTCATTAATATTCCATAAGCAGCACTTTAGAGTTTACACCATAGTTTTAAATAGCCGGCTTTAGCTCCACTATAGCCGGCTATAGCCTTTTCAGCAGGGTGCCACTAAATGGTCGCCTTCACAAATAGCTACATGATTGATGCAGGACACACATAAACAAATGGAACTCACCAGACAGAACTCTACAACAATGTTGCACTTACGCATCACAGCAACAAATATGGGGATCTCTGAGTGCATGGACTGGACCTTCTGCTTCACCACTTCCTTCTGAGCTGAAGTTAGTTTGGCCTTGAGAACCGTAATGTAACCATCCTTTAACTGATCCTTCTGAAATGAAGATAGTGTGGCCTCCTTCTTCTTCTTCTTCTTGACAATGTAATTGGAACCAGGTACATCACATACTCCATGTCCATATTCTGAGGACAAAGAATCTTCAGTGCACAGAAAAGACAACTACTAAATATAGCTATATAAATATGTGAATGATTTGCAAGTGAAGATATATCTATAACCGTAAACTGAGACCATATGAGTTGGAGGAGATAGTTATCGCGGTCCTATTGCCTTGACATGACTCGTCCACTTCCATTTGGTTCGTTGGTGGTGACTCTGGCAGTACCGTTTGTATGGGCTGGGGATGAAAATGAGAACTTTTCACAGTATCAGTAGCACTTGTCTGCCTTTCTTGCACAGGAGGCAGAAAATGATCGACAAAAACTGATGATGCCTTCTCGCAGCCAAGTTCATCAAAGATTATGACATTAAACTGTGAGTTCCCATTGTATCGGAATACTATGGTGTCAGCCATCTCTAGACCAAAGGTATCAACGAATTTTTCCCATCCCACTGTAAGGACAAGATCTCCATTGTTCTTGGCAACTCCAATTACGTAAATGCGACAATTTTGTGTTTGAAGTATTATCTCTCTTGGGAATTCACCCTTGAAACGCTGAACAAATTCTTCTGGGATGATCTGGAGAGAAACAAGCAATATTTTTGTTTGAAAAATGGACTGTAAACAGGATAAAAAAAGATAGTCTATAATCAAAGCAAATGTGTCTGTTCAGTATATCTGACATGCCAAGGGAAATAAACAAGACTAGTATCATAGGAACAATGTGAATGCCAAAAGCATATTATCTTTATTTTCAACTATGAGGACACGTTTTGTGAACAAACATCACTGAACGTGCTACCATGCTGGATTCTTTCCAGGCATCAAATTAACATGAGACACGACCAAAAGTTGCAAAGACTACATATAGTTTGTGTATGTCTCTAAAGCAATATATATCTCCGTATCATTTAAATTAGAGAGTAAAAAAGTCATCCGTATACTGAAAAACAACAGAGTAACAGATAAAAGGGTGTTACTGTATTTGAATATGAATTTACCATCTCATGTTGAAAATCGCTCATCATATGCACCAAGAAATATTTCTTCTCATCATCCAAGTTTGCGTAGTGATATTCAGTCCGGCTCTTGCATCTTTCCCAAGGCGTATCCATCTTTTTAGAAGGCCTGTAGTGCAAAATCTATTTCAAGTGAAATTTGGTACCAAGAAATGAAGCAACGAATAACAAAGTCTAATATTTAACCCGATTTCATGTGCCTCGTCGCACCTGTCTTGGACCCGATGCCAAAAAGGATCCAGAACAACCGATAATGCTTTTTCGCGACCAAGCTTATCAAAGATCATGACAATAAACTGAGAGTCCCCTTTGTATCTGAACATTAAGGAATCACCAATCTGTAGATCATAGTTTTCAATGAATCGCCGCCAACCCACTGTAAGGACAAGCTTTTCTTGGTTCTTGGCAACCACAATAGTGTAACTGTAACCATTTTGGGTTTCTAGCTTGATCTCTCTTGGGATCTCACCTTTGAAACGCCGCACAACTTCTTCTGGGATTATCTTTAGAAACAAATCTTGAAATCAATACATTATATTTATAAAAAAGTCTGCAGAAAAATAGATTTGTTTTGCATAGAAAGTCTATGCGCAAGATCCAAATGGCAGTATGTATGATCAAGCTGTGTCGTCTTTGCCTTTTTCATACCTGTTCGGTATCTTAATCTTAGAAAAAAAACAAGGATAATGACTCTGGATCTTAATTGTAATTGCCTAACAAAACACTATGTGGAAATTCCTGTAAACTGACTGAATAGTCTGCCTGTCAAAGGAATTGACTGCAAGACAGAATCTGTAGTAGATAGTAAAAGCATCATTGGTCTTACAAAAGCACAGATAGATAATATGGTTACCATCGCATCTTGGAAATCACCCAACATAAGCAGCAAGAAATACTTCTTATCATCATCCAAATGCTTGTAGTACTGCTCATCCCGCAGCTTGCTGCTTCCAAGAGACGTGCCCATCCTTTTAACAGCCCCTCTGTTAGACTGTATATACGTAGCCTCTGTATACACATTGTATTGTACCCTTTGGTACCTCTATATAATGAGATAGCCACACCTCGTTTAGGGTGTCGAGCAGTTTCCCAAAACATACGTTTTTACATGGTATCAGTTTAGGGTTACGATGTCTTCCGCTGCACCCGCCGCCTCCGTCGCGCCGGCCCCCGCCCCCGCCGCCGCCGTCGTTGCGCCGCCTCCTGCGCCGGCCTCTGCCGTCGCTCCGTCGTCGCCGTTCCTTGCCTCCCGGCCCCTAGCTGCGGCCTGGTGGCATAACCAGCCTCCGCCTTCGCCGGGTTCTCAGATCGGATCGGGGGGTGGACACGGCGATCTGCCTCCGCCGGTCTCTTCCGGCGGCCCGTCTTCCTCGACCACCACGGTTGCGCCGGTGCCCTACCAGGGTCCGCCGCCCGCGTAGGGCACCGCCCCTGCCTCAACCTACGTCGTGCCGCACCCGTACGGTGCCTCGGCATCGGCCTATGGCCCCCCGTGGTATGGCGCCCCTGCATCAACCCATGGTGCCCTACCACCGCCGCCGTCCGCCTGGCCGGCGCCTCCCTACGGCGCGCAGCCCTACGCTGCGCCGTCGCGCCCTCAACCTTACGCGGCGCCGCCGCCTTCACTGCCCTACGGGGCTGCGCCTCCTCCGTCACCAGGGGACCCGGCGTCGCCGTACGCTGGTCCTATGCCCGGCTATGGCGCACCTTTGGCGATCGCCCCGCACCAGGAGACGGATCCATCGATGGGTCTCTACGCGCCACCGACACAGGATCGTGCTGCGGCGCCATCGCCGTTTTATTTCTCGCATCTCCTTTCGGTGAAGCTCACGCCGGACAATTACCTGTCGTGGCGGGCTCAGGTGCTTCCTCTTCTCCGCAGCCGCTACCTGGAGGGGTACGTCGACGACTCCATCCCGTGCCCGCCGCCGTATCATCCGGCTTATCACGTATGGGTGGCCCAGGATCAGGCAATCCTCTCCGCCATCCAGTCGTCGCTCACTCCGAGCGTGCCGTCGCTGGTCATCTTCGCCGCGACGTCTAGGGATGCTTGGTCGGCGCTTCACAGCAGCTTCGCCTCTCAGTCTAAGGCGCGTGCTCACTCTATACGCACCGAGTTGGGGGAGACCAAGCTTGACGGCCTCAGCATCACGGACTACTTCAACAAGATGGCTGGTCTCGCCGACACGTTGGCCTCGATCGGTCAGCCGCTTGGTAATGAAGACTTCACCACCTATGTACTCAACGGCCTTGATGACGACTATGATAATCTCATCGAGAATGTCCATGGTCGCGAGGCTCCACTTCCGCCACGTGAGCTCTACGCGTGCCTTCTTGGCCGCGAACAGCGCATCAAGGCACACCGTGCCTCCCCGAGTTTTGTCTCCGCCAACGCCGCGACTCGCGGCAAACCCCAGAAGCCGTCGCCGCTTGGTGGTAAAACGGCGACCTCGCCTCAGTCGGCTCCGCGGGGCGCGGCGCCATCCATCACCGGTGGCAGCCGGCCGGTTGCTTGTTGTCCCTGCTGCGGCGCTCAGCAGCCTGCCAGCTGTGTGGTATTGAGCGCCACATTGCCTCCTGTTGTCATGGTCGCTTCAAGCAAGATTTTCTGGGCCTGGGCAACAATGGCAAAGGGAATGATAAGCAGGCTGCCGCCGCGGTGACGAGTCATGAGCACAGCCGCACTCCGTCCTACTCCATTGATCCTACGTGGTATATGGACACGGAAGCTACGAACCACCTCACCAGTGAGATGGGCAAGCTCTCTACTCAAGAACCATATCGTGGTCATGATCAGGTGCACACCGCCAATGGAGCAGATATGCGCATCTCCCATGTTGGTCAGGCCTCTCTCCTTGCACACAATTTTCGAAAACTGCATCTTTCCAATGTTCTTCGAGTTCCCTCTGCTACGCGTAGTTTGTTGTCTATTCCTCAACTTACTCGTGATAATAATGTCCTTGCTGAGTTTCATCCTTTTCGTTTCTTTATCAAGGACCGGGACACGAGGGTCGTTCTGCTTAGTGGTCGTCTTCGCCATGGCCTGTATGCACTTGACGCGCCGCCCACACCTCCCATGCAGTTTTCTCCTCAGGCGTTCAGCGGTGTTCGTGTGTCGCCTACGCACTGGCATGCGCGCCTTGGTCACCCTGCTGCTTCTATAGTTCGTCATGTGTTGCATCGTCATGAACTACCAGTTGTGTCCAATAAAACTGCTGAAACTATCTGTGATGCCTGTCAGCAGGGCAAGAGTCATCAACTTCCGTTTTCAGAGTCTAGTCGTGTTGTAAAACATCCTCTTGAGCTTGTGTTTTCTGATGTATAGGGTCATGCCCAAACGTCTGTTAGTGGTCACAATTATTATGTCAGCTTTATTGATGCTTATAGTCGGTTTACTTGGCTGTATCTTATTAAGCGCAAGTCTGATGTGTTCGATGTTTTCATTCAGTTTCAAGCACATGTTAAGCGTCTCCTTAAGCAGAAAATCATTCATGTTCAATCTGACTGGGGGGGGGGGGTGAATACCACAACCTCAACTCGTTTTTTAACAAACTTGGGATTTCGCATCGTGTGTCTTGTCCTCGTACACATCAGCAGAATGGAACCGCTGAACGTAAGCATCGTCATCTTGTAGAAACTGGCCTTACCTTGCTAGCTCATGCCTCCGTTCCGTTCCGGTTCTGGAGTGATGCTTTTTCCACAGCCTGTTTTTTGATAAATAGGCTTCCCTCACGACTTCTGAAAATGCAAACCCCGCTTGAACTCTTGCTCAATGAAATCCCAGACTACACATTCCTCAAAGTATTCGGGTGTGCATGTTGGCCTCACCTACGTCCGTATAACAAGCGTAAGCTAGAGTTCCGGTCTAAGAAGTGTGTTTTTCTTGGGTATAGTTCCCTTCACAAAGGGTACATGTGCCTACATGTTCCCACAAATCGTGTCTACATATCTTGTGACGTTGTGTTTGATGAAAATGTGTTCCCATTTCGTGCACTTCCGACAAACTCTACCACTCCTACGCCACCTGTTCACACGTCCATACCTTCGCCTGGTCAATTTGTGGATGTTGCATATGCTCCTGTGTTGCTTCCTAATCATGCTGCAGGTATTGGACGCGGCGCTCGCCTCGAGCTCCTCGATGAACAAGCGACGGATGAAGCTCGTGACCGGGACGTCGCACCCGTGCATGGGCCATGCATGACGGGTGGCGCCCGTCAACCCGCTGCTGCTCCGCCCGTGGAGGCTGCACCCGCAGCTGCCCCGCGGGCGCCGGCCTCGCCCGGCCCGACTTCGTCTGGGCCGGCTGCCGCCTCGCCCGGCCCGATGACGGCCTCGCCCGACCTGGTGGTCCCTCCGCCTGGGCCGGCTGCCGCTTTGCCTGGCCCAGAGGTCCAGTCGCCTGCACCGGCAGGCCCCGTCTCGGCCTCCAGTGGGCTGGCTTCGCCCGGCTCGAAGCCACCTGCCTCCCCGGCGCCAGGGAGTTCTGGCACAAGCTCGTCGGGTGCCTTGTCCTCGCCACTGTCACCTGTGCCGAGCTCGACGTTGCCAGCACAGCCTGCCGCAGTTGCCCTTCGTCCTCGAACACGCAGTCAATCCGGCATTTTTCGTCCGAAGGAACGCAAAGATGGGACTGTCGCATGGCTCGCTGCTTGCATGGCTCATACTGCTGCCGATCCCACTGCAGATCCTCATCACTTTCAGGCTGCACTGGGCATTCCTCACTGGCGTGCTGCAATGGAACATGAGTTTCAGGCTTAACTAAAAAATGACACTTGGCAACTTGTTCCTGCAGTATCTGGCGTCAACGTCATTGATTCCAAGTGGGTTTTTAAAGTCAAGAGACATGCTGACGGTTCTATAGAACGCTACAAGGCGCGGCTAGTCGCCAAGGGCTTCAAACAGAGGTATGGTCTTGATTATGAAGACACGTTCAGTCCAGTTATCAAGCCTACTACCATTCGTTTGCTGCTGTCTCTTGCTGTTACTCGAGGATGGTTCCTTCGTCAGCTCGATGTGCAGAACGCTTTCCTACATGGAATCCTGGAGGAGGAGGTTTATAGGCGTCAGCCACCTGGTTTTGTTGATCCTGCACGTCCTCATCATCTCTGTCGTTTGATTAAGGCACTGTATGGACTCAAATAGGCTCCTCGTGCGTGGCATGCCCGCCTCGGCTCTGTTCTCCGGGCTCTTGGGTTTACTCCCTCCACTGCTGACACGTCCCTGTTTCTCCTTCAACGTCCTGAGGTTACGATGTATCTACTGGTTTATATTGATGATATCATCCTCATCAGTTCCTCCGATGCTGCTGCTGATCGTCTTGTGACTGCATTGAGTGGTGATTTTGCTGTCAAGGATTTAGGTGCTCTGCATTTTTTCCTTGGTGTGGAGGTTTCACGGTCTTCTGCTGGGTTGACTCTTACTCAGAAGAAGTACTCTTTGGACTTGTTGCGTCGTGCTGGAATGCTGAAATGCAAACATGCTATTACTCCGATGTCTGCCACTGATCGGCTGTCTGCTCTTGATGGAGACCCTCTTTCCCCTGATGATGCTACTGAGTATCGCAGTCTCGTTGGTGGTCTGCAATACCTTACTATTACCAGGCCGGATATCTCTTATACAGTCAACCGTGTGTGTCAGTACCTTCATGCACCCAGGACATCTCATTGGTCAGCTGTGAAGCGTATTTTGCGTTATATCTGTCTTACTGCCTCCTATGGTTTGCTTCTTCAGCCTGCGCCGTCTTGTGAGCTCTCAGCTTTTTCAGATGCAGATTGGGCTGGTAGTCCTGATGACAGGCGATCCACGGGGGGTTATGCAGTATTCCTGGGTTCTAACTTGATCGCCTGGAATGCTCGCAAGCAAGCGACCGTGTCTCGCAGTAGTATTGAAGCTGAGTACAAAGCGTTTGCTGATGCGACTGCTGAGATCATATGGGTACAGTCTCTATTGAGGGAGTTGAGAGTCTCTCCAGCTCATCCTCCAGTTCTTTGGTGTGACAACATCGGTGCTACATATCTTTCATCTAATCCAGTGTTCCATGCTCGGACGAAGCACATTGAGGTTGACTATCATTTTGTTCGGGAACGCGTTGCACAGAAGCTACTTTGTATCAAGTTCATCTCGCAAAGGATCAACTTGCTGAAATCTTCACGAAGCCTCTTCCACAACCATAGTTTGTAGGCTGTAGGCGCAATCTTAACTTGCTTTGTACTTCAGGCCATAGTTAAGATTGAGGGAGGGTGTTAGACTGTATATACGTAGCCTCTGTATACACATTGTATTGTACCCTTTGATACCTCTATATAATGAGATAGCCACACCCCGTTTAGGGTGTCGAGCAATTTCCCAAAACATACGTTTTTACACCCTCTGCACTGCAAAATTAATTTACAGTGATAGGTGGTAAGAGGACATTTAGTCATGAACTATAAGAGGACTTGTACGTGCAGATACATCCATTTCACCGGCAACTAACATGAGACGGAGGGAGTATTAGCCAAGTCCAAGCTTTACAAGAACACTCCTTGATGAAGATGAAAATGACAAACAGGCCAGCGGGGGATTTGTCATCCTCACCCGACCTGCACAAATTGATGGCTGGGAGACCGACTGAATCTGCCAGCGAGGAGGAGATCTGTGTGGTGAGGAAGGGTTGATTCTTTTTTTTAGGGAAGGAGCTTTGATTCAAACCATACTAAACGATGAGAAGAGGATTCGCGATGGATTGGACAAGAGATTTCTCCAGGAAACCGATTTCTCTCATCCCAGCTCGCCACCTCCTACCCTCGTCGTCCCCATGGCCCATGGGGCCGCCCCTCTACCAATTGACGGCTCGACGTGGTGACCTGCAAAAAACCCGGATTCTCCGGCACGAACCACCCGCCGGTGGCCGATTCTCAGGCGTGTTGGAGAGCTCCCTCGACCCCATCGAGAGCGCGTGCAAGGCAGACATGGCGGGGCCACCATGGCCGTGGCGGTGGCCACCGGCATGCATCTCAACATCGCCGTCACACCCTCCCCCATCACTCCACGCATAAATGTACTCTACTTGTATTGACCAAGTTACCACCGAAGGGAAATGCGATGTCGGATCCAGAATCACGCCAAGACCCAAGGAAAGGATGCTCAAGAAAATCATCTGAGAAATTTAGCTCTAGTAGAGGAGCAGAGGAACAGAGGGAGCTCGTCCAGCAGTACTAGTCCAGCTCCTCAGAGACCTCAGCATTCCTTTCTAAAAAAAAAAAACACCTCGGCAGTCAGCATTTCATGTAATAGAAAAGACCTCAGCATTTTTTGTTTCACTGCCTTCGCAACAACCCTTCACAATTGATGAATAGATTCGAATTATTTTTAAGAAAAGAATTGATGCAATTTTTTTAGCAGAGTGACCACTTTTCGCGTTAGGGTTCTAAAAGAATATCAGTTTTTTTTATCGCTGATAACTAACAAAATCAACGTCCGCTGTTAAAAAAAACGACCGTGCGAATTAAAAACTGATCCAGTTTATGACAGGTCGGGCCCGCTACTAAATAAACAGTCTGCTTGACTGTTTTGTTTGACCGTTAACTTACTTGTGGGGCCCACATGTAAGTTATCTTTTCCTTCCTGTTCTCCTTCTCCCTCTCCTCCCTTATCTCTCTCTCCGCACGAGCCATGGCTGCCCAAGCCCCGCCGGAAGCCGGATATGCACCGGCCTCCACCGAACGAGCAACGCCCGGCTACCGGAATCCTGAGCGACTCCGCTCCTTCTCCCGCAGGCCCCTCCTCCCCCACATCCTTCCTGGAACCATGTCTCCCTATCCAGGTGCGCCACCAGCAACCATGGCCCTCCGCTCCTGATAGAGCGGAGGTGGCCTCCCGCACCAGCACTAGGTGCGCGTGATTCCTGGTGTTCGTGGCCCTCAGCCTCCAGGGGCGGGACTCCTCCATGGCGCGCGGCGGTGCCCCTCTGGCTGGAGCACGGCCTCCCGCACGCCGGCAATGCACTCCTCCATGGCGCGCGGCGGCGACCCTCCGTTCGGGGCACGACCTCCTACACAGCGGCAGTGCACACCTCCATGGCGCGCGGCGGCGCCCCTCTAGCCTGAGCACGGCCTCCCGCACGGCGGTAGAGGGCCGGAGCGGGTGAGGTGGAAGCAGCACACGGCGGCGGTGCCGCTCTGCCTGTCGCCCACCCGAACCCAACGGGTGCCACGTTGAGTTTTCGCTGTCATCTCCTCATAGTGAGGAATTGCTAATGCAATGCCGCATCATCAGACAACTGTCGCAACGTTGCAACATAACGGTTCAAGAATTCTTTCGAAAATATCTATTGCTAGAAAAATACACAAAGCCTGCTTTAATTTGATTTGAGATGAACACAGACTGACAACAATGTGTCTTAATGTTCATTTCACAAAGAATCAACGTTTAATCGTTGGTGGAACAGATGCTTTTCAGCTAACACCACACGTTCCCTCAAAACCATTGTTGAGGAAATTGTTAACTGGTAGCTGTTCGTTGGCTAGAGAGTAGGGGATTAATAGGCTAATCTGCAAGTTAGTCAGTTAATCGGACGATTTATCAGTTTATCGGCTACTCGGTGACCTTGCGAATGGGAATTAATCTTCCATTTAACTGGTTAATCGGACGAATTTTTGAGCAGTGCTGAAAACTCATTTCAAGTAACTAAATTACAATTTTCGTGGTGCCTTGAAGCCACTAAATTGCTTGTTATTTTTCCTCGCTTTCTTTGTTGAAGCCTTGGCCCTTTTTCTGATTTCGTTCATTGGAGCAATGGCTGCTGGAGGGGGCTGAAGCTACACATGCACCTTGACGGAACCCCATTTGGGAATCAGCCCATCCATAAGTCATTATTCAACAATAAAAAAAGAAAAATTTCGACAAACCTCCCAAGAAAAAGAAGGCGCACCAGCCCAAGCCCATAGGTGTGTCATCCATGGTGAAGCTTGTGGTGACCAGAGAAACAGGACACGGTCGCCCAAGCTCTGGCCGTCCCTCGCCATCCAACGCATCTTGCCACCGCCGTCCAACTGTTGCTAAATGGGGCAACCCGGATGAAAGTCTATTAAATGAGCTAATTTGTGTCGAAAATGTTGAAGTAAGGGATAAAAATGGAATTCGCTATTTCTAGCTCGAGTAATAGGATTTGGTCTAGAGATTCAAAGGATACAAACTTTTTATTTATTGCTTATGTTGTTACTCTTTGTTGAAGCATTTCGGTACCGGCAGAAACAACACCTTCCACGTCACTGGCGGAGGACCCCGGTGGGCAAGGGGTGGCGACCGCCATACCTTGAATCGATGCAAAAACAAATTTATACGTACGCATGCATCGCTGCTATCGGCTGGGACTCTATCGCACAGTGACATGCGCGTGGCCCTTGTCCACGCCGAATGAAACGCCCACCCACACGGCCCCCGTCCCACTACACGCACACCGCATGCACGGGGAGACGGGACGCCCAGCCTCTGCGCACACGCACGAAAAGCAGCAAGCCAGCAAACCAAGCACCCTTGAAAGTGTCAAGGTTGGTTGTGGCAGTAGCTTCGATAGGATAATTCATTGTTGTAAATCGCATATTCGATAAGATATTTTGAAAAACTTGGTAGTGGCAGTAGCATCAAGCCAAGCACCCTTGAAAGTGTCAACGTTTCATTATCTAGACGCCAAGGAAATCTTCATTATCGGTGTGTTTTAGATTGTTTTTCTATTTAAATATGTTTACATTTTTATTCTATTTGATCATTCTGTTCAGGATCATGTGAAAATATTGATGTGTATTGTTATTGTGTGACGACTATTATGATTTTGCATCAAAAAATTAATTAAGAGTTCGCCTCATCTTAATTTTTTTTCGTCCTCCGCCTCTGTTCCACGTAACGAGTACTCTATCCACACTCTTCATCATTCAACCATAAATTGGTTCTCCCTTATTGGGAAACTCTATGTATTATATGTCTGATACATTCCCGTTGGCAGACCGAAGCAAGTCTTGTTCGCCTTCAGCAACTCACATCTCACGCTGCTGCCACTGCTAGCACCACCATGTCCGCCCTGGGATGGTGCAAAAAGACCTCACGACATATCTCTAAGAAGCATGCCCTACATCTGTCGGCTCTGCCATCCCACGTTGCCTGGCACATATGGAAAGAACGAAATTAAAGGATCTTTGAGAACAAGACCATTGATCCTATTTGGCCTAGTCAACATGATAAGAGACGATCTCATGACTGCTGTGAGGAGTAATCTTCTTTGAGTACAATTATTCTTTTTGTTCTTCTTTTTCTTTTGGTTGCTCTGGCTGAATTCAGTTTGTACAGTATTTTCCTTCACTATAATGAAAAGTAGAGCTCCTACTATTAACCATCAAAAAGAAGTTGCGTTTAATATTTCTAGTATTACAACCTAAGTACTCCCTCCGTTCCATATTAGTTGTCGCTCAAACAGATGTATCTAGCACTAAAATACGTCTAGATACATCCGTTTCGGCGACAACTAATATGGAACGGAGGGAGTAGTACTTTTAAAATATATTTTAAAAACTAGTGAACTTCCGACTTGATTTTAAATTAACAAAAAGTTTTGAATCCGATGTAAATTGCTGATTCTTTTCTGATTTCAAAATACCCTAAAATCAAATTACCATTACGTAAAATGGTAAAAACATAGTATATTTTAATTTGAATTATGAAAATAAATCTGCAATGAAACAAATACCACTAAATGGCAATTAAAATAGGTGAGGTACAACTCAAAAAAAGAAAAAAGGTGAGGTAGAAACACACAGGAAAAAAACCACCCCGGGATTTTGGTTACAGATCTAAAGAATCCTATCCTTCTAATGCGGAATTAAGTACTTTCTCCGTCCGAAAAAGTTTGTCTCTCGGGAGTAGGTAGAAATCAGGAAAGGATTTATAAAAAGGGTCTGACTATGTTACATTTAGATGTGAGATATTATCTCACATCTAACATGATGTCATGTGTTTCTAAATCTCGCTTCAATTCCTGGCTTCGTGGTCGTTTTTTCCATGTCTTTGTTTGTCGTCGTTGCTTGCTGTTGTTTCTTGCTTGGGCTGGGCTTTTCCTATACTGGTACTAGAAAAAATGTTTAACGAGAGGGAAGAAATAATCCATTTATTCCTCTCGCTGCCTCGATGGGTATCAAGTACTCACGGTGGCTGGCTGGCCAGTGCCATCACTAGACACTTAAGCTATGCGGAGTTCACATTCTGGGCTAAACTTGATTAACACAAGTTTGCAAGCAACGTGGTGCGTGCATGATGCTCAAGCCTGGCATGCATCCTCTAGCTCTTTTCTCGAGTATCCTATAGCTTGCCTCTAGGTGAACGCCCTTTAGGTAAGCTACCCCATTTGCCAACGTGAAAAATGTCTGTGGATTTATTTTTCAAAATTTTGAAAAACGTTTGAGAATTAAAAAAATCAATTCAAAAAAATATTGTGAATTTAAAAAATATTCATGATACAAAAAATGTTCCTGAGTTTGAAAATTCTTTGACAACTTAAAAATGTTCATGTATTAAAAAAACAAGAATGGAAAAGATGTTCATGATTTGTTAATTTTTTAGATTCTCCAAAATGTCCATGAATTAAAAGTACTGATTTGAAAAATGGCTGTGAATTTTAAGAAAGTACATTGGGGCAAAAAAAGGATCAACAAGCTAGTAGCATATCGATGGTGGACTTACAACTAGGACGAATAAAAATGGTGGGACCCCAGTTGCGAGCCGTTGTTTGACATGCAACTGCGGCAAAAAAGACCAAGGGCCGAGTTGCATGTCAATAGTGGACTTGCAACTGAGATAAAAAAAAGTTTAGCCCTATTGCGAGTCGATGATGGATTTGCATCTGGGATAAAAAAAAGAGTCGAACCCAGTTGCGAGTTCATGTTGGACTTGCAATTGGGTCAAAAGAAAGTAGGGCTTGGTTATTAGTTAAAAGGTGGACTTGCGACTGGGACAAAAAAAGCCGAGCCCTAGTTATAATTCGAAGGTGGACATGCAATTGGGACTAAAAAAGATCGTGTTCCAGTTGCGAGCCGAGGGTCAACTTGCAACTGGGACAAAAAATGTTGGGCTTCAGTTGCGAGTCGAGGGTGGACTTGCAATTGGGACAAAAAAAGTTTGGACCCTAGTTGTGAGTCGAGGGTGGGATTACAACTCAGACAAAAGAAGGTCCGGCCTTAGTTGTGAGTCGAGGGTGGACTTGCAACTCAGACAAAAAATGTTTGTGCCCCAGTTACGAGTTGAGGGTGGACTTGTAACTGAGACAAAAAATGTCGAGGCCCAGTTGCGACTCAAGGGTGGGATTGCAACTGAGACAAAAAATGCCGAGGCCCAGTTGCGAGTCGAGGGTGGGATTGCAACTGGGACAAGAAAAGTTCAGGCTCCAGTTGCAAGTCAAGGGTGGGATTGCAACTGAGAAGAAAAAATGTCAAGGCCCAGTTGCGAGTCGAAGGTGGGATTGCAACTGGGACAAGAAAAGTTCAGGCCGCAATTGCGAGTCCAGGGTGGACTTGCAACTGAGAAAAAAAATATCGAGGTCCAGTTGCGAATCGAGGATGAGTTTGCAACTAGGACAAAAGAAACTCGAGCCACCGTTACAAGTTGAGGATGGAATTGCAACCGGAACAAGAAAAAAAAGGCCCTGTTTGGTAGTAGACAGTCAACTAACAAATATGGAAAAAAATCTTATGAATTTTAAAGAAAAATAAAAAATTAAAAAGGAAAAAATAAAAGAAAAATAAAGAATTAAAAAAACATGAATTTAAAAAGTTTATGAGTTTGAAACAATAAAAGAAGAAAAAGGATAAAGAAAAAAGAAACAAAAAAAGGAAATAAAACAATTGCTTGTGGCCGCAGCCCACGCTGAGGCAATACACGATGCTGTGAAAAAAAAACCCAGCCTAAACGCCACGACCTGCCGATCGCTTGAGCGACGTACAAGAACAACACCAAATGACAAAAAAAGACAAAAAATACGAATCTTGATGTATAAATCATTTGGTTAGAAAGTTAGTTCACATCTAGATGTGAAATAGCAAATAGTAAAAGAGATTAATAATTACGGCCGCGTAGCATCCATGCATACGCTCGACATATTGCCCTCAGATTGGATCGGATGGAGTCCTTGACCGAGTGCGGCTCCGGCATGGTGGCCAGCCTCTCGCCGCCACGGTGGGCCGACCTGCCAGCGGACCTACTCATCGACATCTCTGGCCGCCTGCGCGACGCTGCCGACCTCGTCCGCTTCCACGCCGTCTGCAGCCCCTGGCGCAAGGCGGCGCTGTTACTGCCATCCCCGGCAGCGACCCACCGGACGTTTCTGCCGTGGCAGCTCGCGATGTGGGACGCCTCTTGTTGCACTTGCCACTCAACTTCGGATCGAGCAACCGCCATGGCCGCGACAGCTTCGTCCTGCCGGACGCATCATCTAGTACCAGCGACGAGATAAACTGGGTGGTCAGAGAAGATGGCACGGCCGTCTGGCTTTTCACGGCGCATCCCCAGCCAACACTCACTGACGTTGTCACCGGAGCCATCACCAGGCTGCCTCGATTTTCGGAGGTGGATGCCGATGATGAAAAGTTAAAGTGGCAGATGGTGATTTCTCGCGGCGTTGTGTACCGCGATGGTACCGTCTTTTTGTACAATTTGAAATCGCACATCTTCAGGGCGGCCATCGTGCGTCCCGGAGATACCACGTGGACTACTGCGGGAAGGAATCTGATGAATTTGTTTCAAGCAGGCTGCCATCTGAGTGCTGCCGCATATCACGATGGCAAGATCCTAGTCTGCGTGAGGGTGCACTTTTAGTTTATACTGACGCCGGACTTCGACGGAGATGGTGCCCCCGCCGGCGGCGAGATCGACATGAGGAATGGTGCAAGGAATGGAATAAATAGCCATAGCTATGTCTTCGTGTCACGGGATGAGCTGATGTGGGCGACCGTCCTCGACGACCAGGACTGGGGCTCTGGTTGCACCGGGCATAACCCGACGAGCGCAGTATCGGTGACGGTGCATGCTTTCGTAAACTGTGGTGGTGGCAAGATGCGTTGGATGGCCAGGGACGGCCGGAGCTTGAGCGACCGCGTCCTGTTTCTTGGGTCACCCACAAGCTTCACAATGGACGACACACCTATGGACGTGGGCGGGTGCGCCTTCTTCTTGAGGGGCTGCTTGCTCAAATACAGCTTCATCGACGGCGAGACTAAGCTTGTGGAGGGGCTGAGTCCCAAATGGGGTTCCGTCAAGGCGCATGTGTGGCTCCAGCCCCTCCACCACACATTGCTCCAATGCCCGAAACCAAAAAAAGGGCCAAGGCTTCAACCAAGAAGAAAGCCAGGAAAAACAATAAGCAATTTAGTGGCTCGAGGGCACCACGAAAATTGAAGTAATTTAGTTACTACTCGGAATGAGCTTTGAGGAAGACACGTGAACTGTGGTGTTGGCTTGAAAGCATCTATTCCTAAAGTTGCGCAAGGACATTTCTAAGTTTGAACCAACGATCTTAAACATCGATTCTTTGTGAAACACAAACATTAAGCAACATAGTCATCTAGTCTACTTTATTGTGTGCACCCGAAATTTAATTGGAGCGTGCTACATGTAGGCCGGCTGATCTTTTCAAAAGATTGACCGGGTCATGAGCCGTATGATCCACGATTGTGAAAAATACCCTTGTTGCAATTACAAACAGAACCCTTATTGCCAAGCATCTCCGGCCTGCAGCCGTCCGTCAACGTTGCTATTGTGAGAAGAGTCTTGTTGCAATTGCAACTGAACTCTTGTTGCAAAGAGCACCTCCGGCTTGCGGCCGTGTCCGTAATCATTGCAACAAGACCCTTGTTGCAATTGCAAACAAGACCCTTATTGCCGAGTATCTTCGGCCTGCAGCTGTCAACGTTGCTACTGCAAGAAGTGCCTTGTTGCAATTGCAACCGAACTCTTTTTTTTCTTTTGGTGTTCCAGTGATGTATATATTGTACTTTACTTAACATTAAACAGAAAATACTTCTGTTTGATGACATGGCATTGCACAATAACTTCTGAGACTAAAACATTTTGTATAGCTGTTGCTTGCTACCAATAGATGTCACCGAAAACATGCCTAAGGATGTGCTATCGCATAGTGTTAGGGCATCTCCAACGGCAACCCACAAAAAACCTCCCGCATCCGTCCGCGGACAGGGGGAGACTAGTCCATGGACATGGATGCAGGAGACAGCCATCCAACGCTAGCCGCATATATTTCAAACCGCATTTTATAAAAGCAGACAAAATTCATGCAAACCAGCCGATACTCATCAAAGTTCGAATAAAAAATAGTACAAATCATCCACACATAGCATGCAAATTAAGTCTAGTACAACAAGGTCTCAAATTCGACTAGATCCGAGATGTCCAACAAGTTTTTTATGAACGGATCATGTCCTCCCACACATACTTCCCCTTCAACTTCATCCAACAATGTGTGCACGTAAACGGCCGTCTCTCTGACCTGTGGTACACCACGGCGGCGCGTGCGGGTTACATATAATGTGTAGACCAACATTGAGTGAATGAATCAATCAACAAGTTGAGCAAGACGAAGTAAAGCTTACCATCTCCTCCATGTCCGCGTGCAATGGGCACCTTGTTTCGAGCTGACTAACCAAGTTGCAAAACTTGATAACGCTGACCTGGATAGCACGTCAGGGATACGATAACGAGCTCACGTTGCGTGATCGCCTGATGTACACGTCGTAGGGCGCAATGTGCTTTCCTGCATGAAACTTTTCATGCACTTGCTCCCAGAAGGGCGGCCCTCTGGTCCTGCCTATGAAATCCGCGGATACGGCCAGCCACGCATCACACAACAACTCATCCTCCATGGTCGAGTAGCTCACCATCCTTCGTACTCTAAAAAACAACAGAGCATTTGAAAATAAGCTCAATGGCATTTGACCGAACACCTGCCCGGCATGGTGTCCGCCATGGAGGTCGTCGACAGGGGGCGGAGTGTACCTGGGTACAAATGGCTCCAGAGTGGAAAGCTCCATCGGAACGGCGAGCGGGCGCGTCGGTGCTGGTTGCGGACGCCCGGCAATGCCTCTATGGCGGCCGGAAACGAACAGCGGCGGCGGCGGAGGTGGAGGGTGCGGATGCAAAGCAAGAGGGAGAAGGAGCGGAGTGGAAGGAAATGTGACCGGGAGGGGGGATTGGGTGGGCCGGGGGTGTCGGAGTCCTGCATTTCGGGTGTCCGGACTCCCGCAAACCTCCCACACTTTTGTCTCCTATTTGCGAGAGAAATCGCGTCCGAACCGTCCCGCGGACCGATGCAGGTCGGCGTTGGATGGCTTCCACGGTCCGGATAACGCGGTCCAGACGGTTGCGGGAGGTTTACGGGTCCGCCTTAGAGATGCCCTTAAAGCTTCCTAGGAGTTGTTCGTGCTATTTTTTTCGGATGATCCCGTTGATTGTCATTTTTTTTTGTGGGATAGATCTCAATATGCAGCTTATTGACGTATGAGCCTTTTTTGTGGTCTTTCTGTTTAACCTCCATTTATTTCATCATACAGTTATGCTCCTATCTTTGCTCCTACGCCAGATGTATTTGATGAATGTGCACTCTACTTCTGTTGTTGTATCTATCTTTTTCAAGAAGCAACAACATGCTATTTTTACTCGTGTTAGAGCATCTCTAGCAGACACCATAGAAACGTCAAATCTGTAAAATTTCGACGGGTTTACGGTTCCGGACCAATTTTGTGTCCATAACAGACACTGTAAAAGTTCGTGAAACCGTAAATGTTTTACAGGCCACCGAAAACGCGAGCCTCCGACCTATATTTCTACCGTTTGAAGGGCAGTATACAGGCCACAAACTAGCCAAAATTCTCCGCTCTCCACGCGCGCTGCCGTCCGTATCAGAGGGCTCCAACCATCGATTTCCTGTGGCTCTGGAGAAGTTCGACCTTCTCTTTTCGTTTCCTCGCCTCAATGCCAACCAGCTCTAGAGGGCCCCTTCCAATTTCTCACGGCGGCGCGCGTGCGGCCGGCGGCCAGTGGGCGCGGGCGAGTAGTGCACGATGCCGGCGGGCGAGCTGCAGCTGCGCAGGCGAGCGCGTGCGAGCGGGCTGAAGAAGAAGGCAAAGGGAACAAAATTGTTGGATCCATATAAATTCTTTTTTACAGTCTCCTTTTACCGTGTCTGTTCTTTCAAAGCCCGTATCAGACCGAAAAAATGTTTTGAGGGGCACTTTAAACATGTTTTACAGTTTCTATTTTTATGATGTCTGCTAGAGATTCTCTTACAGATCTATCCATTGGCATGTGTTAATTTAGATTGAAAAGGGAACTGAAAAGGGCGTCAATCTACCCGGCATCACACAGATGCCACTCAGGCTGCGTGAATGGTACAATCTGATTGCTGGACGGCGATTGCTGCCTTGACAGGAGACTCGTTGGACCGATCTGCCCATGGACATCTAATCTTGGAGATTAAGAAGCTTCTGGAGCTGCATGGGTTTATTCCGGTAAAAATTAGGGTCATCAAAATAGAGTTGCTTAAAGTCCACCTAATCTTTATCGTTCTAAAGGTAGCACCAGTTATTGGTGGCGCCGGATTTCACACAGTGTTAAGGAATTTGTATCAACAGATTGTAATACTATTTTTGATAAATAAAAACCCACAATTCCACCCACAAAAAAAATATCAAGTCCGATGTACAACCCCATGGTTAGGGAAACTCCAATGCCGTGCACCAAAATGCACCTAAATGTCTGGACCGAACGATCCGGATACTTTTAGCATCCAACATCATGCATCAAACGTTGGCGATGTGGTCTGGGTGTCTGAATTTCGCTAAACTGATACCAAATCTAGGTAAGGTTTGTGGGTGTCTATCTGGCCCACTTGTTAGTTGAACTCCCCACACCCCATGTGTTTTGTCCTCTAGGTCCACATGACCCACGCTGTCCGGATTTGATGCTTATTTGATGTATACGGTTGGGTGACCGGTTTCCCTAACGTTGTCTTTTGTGTGTCTATTTTGGTGCATGCCGTTGCAGTTGCCCTTACATCAACCTATCATAGAAATCCTCATGCCTCCCCTTGACATTTCACAGTATGTCCTCACTTTAATTTGCTTATACTTGTGATTTATTTCCACAAGTGAAGTTGCTTCTAATATTTGTACAATTACAATCTAAATAGTACTTTAGGAATACATTCCAAGAACTTGTGAACTTCTAACTTGATTTTAAACTACCAAAATTAGTAGTTAGTTTTGAATCCAATTTAATTACTAATTCTTTTATGATCTCAAATACCCTAAACACAAATTACCGGTACATAAAATGGTGAAAAATATATTTTATCTTAATTTGAATTATATAAAAATAAACTGTAATACAATAAATACCACTAAAATGGCAATTAAAATAGGTGAGGTACAACTAAAAAAATAGGGGTGAGGTAATTAGGTAAAAACACAGGGGATAAAAACCGCCGTCGGGATTTGGTTAAAAGGATCTAAACAATCCTGACCTTCTAATGCGGAATTAAATACAAACCAGGAAAGGATTTAAAGGTGATAAATAATTACGGCGGCGGATCCATACGCTCGACATATTGCCCTAGCTAGATTGGATTGGATGGAGCCCTTCACTGAGGTCGCATCGCAGTGCGGCTCCGGCATGGCGGCCAGCCTCGCGCCGTCACGGTGGGCCGACCTCCCAGCGGACCTGCTCATCGATATCTCCGGCCGCCTGCGCGACGTCGTCGACTTCGTCCGCTTCCACGCCGTCTGCAGCCCCTGGCGCAAAGTGGCGCTGTTACTGCCATCTCCGGCAGCGACCCACCGGACGTTTCTGCCGTGGCTGCTCGCGATGTGGGACAACCTCTTGTTGCACTTGCCACTCAACTTCGGATGCATCTTGTTCTTGCCGACATCGAGCGACCGCCATGGCCGCGACAGCTTCTTCCTGCCGGACGAACCATCTACCATCGACGAAATGAACTGGGTGGTCAGGGAAGATGGCGCGGCTGTCTGGGCTTTCAGGGCGCATCCCCGGCCAACACTCACCGACCTTCTCACCAGAGCCGTCACCAAGCTGCCTCGATTTTCGGAGGTGGATGCTGATAACGATGAGATAAAGTGGCATGTGAACAATTCTCGTGGCATTGTGTACCGCGATGGCACCGTCTTTGTGTACAATTTTTACTCGCGCATCTTCAGGGCGGCCATCCTGCGTCGCGGTGATACCACGTGGACTACTGCGAAAAGAAGTCTAACTTTGTTGGAGAAAGGCTGCCATCTGAGTGCTGCATATCACGATGGCAAGATCCTAGTCTGCGTGAGGCTGAACCTTTGGTTTATACTCGAGCCGGACTTCGAAGGCAAAGGAGTCGCCGCCGGCGGCGAGCTCGACATGATGAGTGACGCAAGGGATGGAATAAAGCGCCATAGCTATGTCTTCGAGTCACGAGGTGAGCTAATGTGGGCGACCGTCCTGGCCGAGTAGGACTGGTGCTCTGGTCGCACAGGGCACGACCCGACGGGCGCAGTCTCGATGACGGTGCATGCTCTCGAAAGGGCCTACGGTGGTGCCAAGATGCGTTGGATGGCCATGGACGGCCAAAGCTTGAGCGACTGCGTCCTGTTTCTTGGATCACCCACAAGCTTCGCCATGGACGACACGCCTATGGGCGTGGGCGGGTGCGCCTTCTTTTTCTTGAGGGGCTTCTTGCTCAAATACAGCTTCATCGACGGGCGAGGCTAAACTTTTGGATGGGCTGAGCCCCAAATGGGGTTCCGTCAAGGCGCATGTGTGGCTCCAACCCCCTCCACCAGCCATTGCTCCAATGAACGAAATCAGAAAAAGGGCCAAGGCTTCAACCAAGAAGAACGTTAGAAAAAATAATAAGCAATTTAGTGGCTTGAGGGCGAAACGAAAATAGTAATTTAGTTATTACTCCGAGTAAGTTTTGAGCATGTGAACTGTGGTGTTAGCTGGAAAGTGTATGCTCCTAAGTTGGGCGAGGCGTTTTCATTTTGAACCAACGATCTTAAACGTCGATTCTTTGTGCAATGAACATTAAGCAATATTGTGGTCTAGTCTACTTTATTGTGTGCATCCCAGATTAGGGTATAGCAGTACATATTGTTGAAGAGAAGGCTGCAGGAGAGATGAAAAAAAAAACGCCTCGCGTTGTTTCTCTCACGAGACTCGAGCGAGTAGGGTTTCCCCCACTAGCGATGCCACCCCACCACTTGCCTCCCTCGCTGCGGCCGGCCCACGGCAGCCACGAGGCCTCTCTCGCCTCCTCCTCCTCCCCTGCGTCCTCCAAGTCACCCCCCTGCTTTTGTCGCGCGTCTATGCTGCTCTTTTATAAGTGGCTTGGGAGGCCACGTCCAGCAATGCATGGCGCCGTCTTCCCCCGCCCTCATGCGTGTTTGTCGGTGATGGGTGTGGAGATCTCGGTCTGGTGCTTGGAGTAGGGACCCCGACATACGGACGGGTTGGAGCCGTCAGACTGCGGATCTAATCAAGGTAGCAATCCATGGCCTTAGGAGTGTGCCTCTATGCCGGATCTTGTACGAGGGTCCTTGCAGGGGTTTCACTGATTTGATCAGCATCAATTCAGGGCTCAAATGGTCACCGTCAGATGGTGCTTGGTGGTGGTGATCCAGATTCTGTCGGCAGGGTGAGGGTGACTGCACTGCACCGACCTCCTAGGGCTCCACGACGGCGGTGGTCACCGACAGATCTTTGGGAGTGTTAATCTCTCGTGATCCGGTGGTTGAGTTCGGTGGTGAGATGTGAATTATGGCCGAAGACTTGATGCAGAAGGATGGTTGTAATTTTGTTACTACTCGGAATGAGTTTTGAGGAAGACATGTGAGCGGTGGTGTTAGCTTGAAAGCATACGTTCCTAAAGTGGCGCAAGGAAAATTTTAATTTTGAAGCAATGATCTTAAACATCAATCCTTTGTGAAACGAACATTAAGCAACATCGTTGTCTAGTCTACTTTATTGCGTGCATTCGAAATTAGATTGGAGCATGCTACTAGTCGACCGGATGATCTTTTTAAAAGATCGGCCGGATCATGAGCCGTATGATCCACAATACACACCGTATGATCTTTCTTTTGTGTTTCCTCCATATGCAATAAGACCCATCTTGCAATTGCAAACAAGACCCTTGTTGCAAAGCATCTCCGGCCTGCGGCCGTCAACGTCGCGATTGCAACATGAGTCTTGCTACAATTGCTTCTGAAATCTTGTTGCAAAAAGCATCTCTGGCTTGTGTTCGTGTCCGTCATCATTGCAAAAAGACCCTAGTTGCAATTGCAATAGGAACCTTTCCTACCTCCACGCCTTCTCTGCAGAACACGAGTGTCACCGGCTCGATTGGCTGCTTCTCAGAGACCCTGCCGTTGGACTCGTCTTCTCTGGCGACATCGCCGCTCTCCGTCGCCTCAGCTGCATCGACGGTAGGTGGTCCGCCTGCAGTAGCGGCGATGGGTGTTGTCGTGCTCATAGCAGCTGAGGTGGGTTGCAGCGCTTACGGCACGTGAGCTCCAGGGCAACACTAGCCTTCATCATCGGTGTCGCAGCCCGGTAGGAGTTGGGCAGACGAGAGAGAGAAAGAATTTGGGTGAGAAGGAACACACGAGGAAGATGATAGAAATCATCATTTGGGGAAAATTCGTGTGTATTAACATGTTCGGTTGGGGTTAAAGTAGAGAGGGGATAGTGGTGTTACGTCTGCAACATACCCCTGTTGCGATGGCACCGTCTTTTTGTAAAATTTTGACTCGTGCGTCTTCAGGGCGACAATCCTGCATCCCGGTGATACTGTGGACAACTGCTAAAAGAAGTCTGACTTTGTTGGAGACAGGCTGCCATCTGAGTGCTGCATATCATGATGGCAAGATCCTAATGTGCGAGAGGGTGGACTTTTGGTTTATACTAAAGACTTTGAAGGTAAAGTTCGACGGCGAGCTCGAAATGAGGAGTGACACAAGAGATGGAATAAAGTGTCATAGCTACATCTTCGAGTCATGCGTGAGCTAATGTGGGCGACCATCCTGGCCGAGTAGAACTGGGGCTCTGGTTGCACCCGCGGGCACGACCCGACGGGCGCTCTATCGATGACGGTGCATGCTTTCGTTGGGGGCAGTGGCAACATGAGTTGGATGGCGAGGGACGACCAAAGCTTGAGAGACCGTGTCCTGTTTCTTGGGTCATCCACAAGCTTCGCCATGGATGACACGCCGATGGGCGTGGGCGGGTGCGCCTTCTTTTTCTTGAGGGGTTGCTTGCTCAAATACAGCTTCATCGGCGGCGAGGCTAAGCTTATGGATGGGCTGAGTCCCAATGGGGTTCCGTCAAGGCGCATGTGTGGCTCCAACCCCCTCCACCAGCCATTGCTCCAGTGCGCGAAATCAGAAAAAGGGCCAAGGCTTCAACCAAGAAGAAAGCCAGGAAAATTAATAAGCAGTTTAGTAGGTTAATGGCAGCACGAAAATTGTAATTTAGCTACTACTTGGAATGAGTTTTGAGGAAGACATGTGAACTGTGGTGTTAGCTTGAAAGCATTTGTTCCTAAAGTTGCGCAAGGACATTTTTTATTTTGAACCAACGCTCTTAAACCTCGATTCTATCATTTGTGGAACAAACATTAAGCAACATTAATTATCATGTAGCCTACTTTATTGTGTGCATACAAAATTTGATTGGGGCATGCTACACGTCGGCCGGCTGATCTTTTTAAAAGATCGCCTGGGTGATGAGCCGTATGATCCACGTACTCACCATACGATCCCTCTTCTCTGTTTCCCCCATAGCAATAAGAACCTTGTTGCAATTGCAAACAGAACCCTTGTTGCAAAGAATCTTGGCATGCGGTCGTCAACGTCGCTATTGCAACAAGAGCCTTGTTGCAATTGCAACTGAACTCTTGTTGCAAAAAGCATCTCTGGCTTGCGGCCGTGTGCATCGTCATTGCATCAAGACCCTTGTTGAAATTGCAACAGAGACCTTTCCTAACCTCTGCGCCTTCCCTGCAAAACATGAGCGTTGTTGGCTCGATTGGCTGCTTCTCAAAGACCCCGCCATCAGGCTCGTCTTCTTCGGCGACGCCGTGTCATTTGCAATGACAGCAGGTGGTTTGCGTGCAGTAGCGGCAGCCGGTGTCATAGTGCTCGTAGCAGCTGCGGTGGGTTGTAGCGCTTGCAACACGTGAGCTCCAAGGCCACGCTGGCCTTGATCATCGGTGTGGAGAGCTGGACGGATGAGAGGGAAAGGATTTGGGTGAGAAGGAAACGGCGAAGAAGGAAGATGATGGGCAACATCGCTTGGAGAATATTCGTGTGGACTAACATGTTCGGTTGGGGATAAGGTGGAGAGAGGAGAGCGGTGTTGCATCTGCAATATACCCCTATTGCGCCGGTAGGATTGCAACAAGAGCCAGGTGCAAAAGCTAAACTATGGGTAAGGTTTTTGCGGGTCATTCGATCAAAACAAGATCCAACGGGCGAGGAGGCTGTCGACACATGCAGCGCGATCTATCGTGTCAATGCTAGCATTTTTGATTTAGATTAAGGTATGGCTTGTATATTTTCGAACAACTGATATTGTCGAAGGAATTCTTAATTGTTATCTTACAACATTGTGGTAGTTCTGTCTGATGATGCCACATTGCATGGCACTACAAGAGATGATACCGAAAACATGCATCGGAACTAGTTTTCTCATAGTGTTAGTATATCTAGTTTTCTTTTTGTGTCTTCCCTTTTTGTAATGTGGTTTTCGCTCGGCTTTCCTTGATTATCTGGGCAATTCTCTTATCCTTTATTCTCCTTTATGAAATGGCAGAGTTTCTACCCTTGCCTCGGCAAGTTGCTAAACAAATATAATGTTACTATCTCTTCCAACCTAGTAAAGTCTTGCACGCATATCTTCTATTTTTAAGTTGTTTTTTTATAACTTCTATTTTTAAATAGTTAGAAGCTACTAAGTATTTTGTTTTCTTATTGCTCTCTCATTTAGCCAGCTCGCCATAGCTGTTAGGCAATAACTCATGGAACAGAAATATTCTCCAACATTACTCCATTATTCTCCATCCGACTATCTTCCACAAGTTTGATCACACCATGGGATCATCATCTGGTCATATATTTCTATGGCTCCATCTATCTGACATCTCCCTGCCATATATTTTCTAATTGAGTAAATGAGATTTTGTCTAGAGATCCAAAGAGTACAACTTTTTTATTGGTTATGTTGTTACTCTTTGTTGGAACATTTCGTTATCAACGAGAACGACGCCTCCTATAGAAAGAATATTATGTCCTAATGGTCTAGGGGTACAACCATCCAACCACGGTGACGATGTCCTGAACTAGTGGGTACCAATCTATGTGACCCACTGTCCATAGGCCGAGCTTATGGCCCGTCCATCTCAACAAGGAAGGACTCCAGAAGCCTCGAATCTGGGCGTGATCAAGACGGACACTGCCGAAGACTTGGCACACTTCAAGAACAACTCCAACTGTTAGCGTGTTTATTCCTAGTTGGCAACCGACCATATGTAACCCTAGATACCCCCGGTGCTGATATAAACCGAGGGGTTTAGTCCGTAGAGACACAGTCACAATTACCAGCTTTAGGGTTTAGCACAAAACATACAATCTCGAGGTAGACCATCTTGTACTCGATACTCCATCAATATAATCAAAGCCGGACGTAGGGTTTTACCTCTTCGAGAGGGCACGAACCTGGGTAAACATCGTCTCCCTTGTCCCCTGTTACCCATCGTTGCCAGATCCACAGCTTGGGACCCCCTACCCGAGATCAGCCGATTTTAGTACCGGCACACAGATTGATTCTTCCTCGTTTTGTTTAGCTTATGTCCCATGGTACCCATCTTACTATGGAGCAATTTCTCATTTGGTTTTCTCCCAACTACTCCTAAAAAAATTCTATGATCAATATACATTTTCTGAAATGAAATCATGATTGCAATGCCATTGCTCAAGCAAGATATCGCAAGACATAGTCACGAGGTCCCATGGCAACACACATGGGATCTTCTAGTATCAAAGAGGATGCTAGCATACTCTATATTAATGCACTTATGAGCCTTTTCTCTGCTCATGTTTAAATTTCTTTTTTGTCAGATAGCTTCAGGTCAGCTAGCTTTAGTTCACGAAATCCTTCATTTTTTAGATAGTCTAGAATCCTTCTTCATATTCGGTTGTGATTAACGGGCCCACTAGGTGCAGGGGCAGGAGGGTAGCCGGTCCAATGTCCAAAAATCTAAAGTTGGCAACGCAGGTAGCCGGCCCAAAAAGGGGTAGCAAGCGGTTTTTGGAAGCTTCTACGATCGGTTCGTGGAATTTTCAGCCCGGTTTTGGCGGGTTTTGGGAATGTTCTATGTTGTTGTTGTATGTCCTTTTTGTGTTTTTCTCTATCGGTTTTTCTTTGCTTTTTCTTTTTTGGTTTTTCTTTTTTTTCTGCTAGTTTATTTTCTTTATTCCTTTTCTGATTTAAAAAATACATGTCAACTATTTTTAATACACGTTGAACATTTTCCATATACGCGTTGAACATTTCTCGAAACACGTGGAACATTTTTTTGGTACATGTTGGCCAATTTGTAAGATGCACATTGAACATATTTTTAAAACACAAACTAAACATTTCAAACATGCGTTGTATATTTTTCAAAAATTTCATGTTTTCTTTAAAATGTGCAAACATTTGTTAAGTGTTTCAATATATTTTTCAAATGTTACAAATATTTTTTAATTGCACAAACAAACTTTTCATTTCATGAACACTTTTTAAAATGTCAAAAACATAATTTTAAATGTGTAAACATTTTTGAAATTTTATGATCATTTTTTAAATGGTATGAAAATTTGATATGAATTATGTGAACATTTTTTTTACATTTTCATGAACATTTTAGAAAAGATTATGAACAAATTTTGAAGTGCCACAATTGTTTTTGTGAATGGTGTGAATATTTTTTAAATGCATGCTGAATGTTTAAAAATATAAGTAAAGTAATTTTTTAAATGTGTATTTAGTATATTACAAAATATAATAAAGAAAAATGAGGGAAATTACTAAAATGAAATTACTGGAATCCAGTCATATACATATTTTGAATCTAATAAATTGCTGAAATAATTTACAATTGTAAAATTATCCTAAAATCAAACACTACCATAAATGGTGAAAACCTATTTTGCCTTGATCTGAATTATAAAAATAAATCTCTAATGAAACAACTGTTACTAAAATGGCAATTAAAATAGGTGAGGTAAAAATACAAAGATAAAACCACCATCGGGGTTTGGTTATAATGACTAAAGAGTCCTGACCTTCTGATGTGGAATTAAGCACAAACGAGGAAAGGGTTTAAAAGAGATTAATAATTACGGCCGCGTAGCATCTATGCGCTCGACATATTGCCCTCAGATTGGATCGGCCGGATGGAGCCCTTCACCGAGGTCGCGTCGCAGTCCGGCTCCGGCGTGGCCGCCACGCCGGCCAGCCTAGTGCCGTTGCCGCCACGGTGGGCCGACCTCCCAGCGGACCTGCTCGACGACATCTCCGGCCGCCTGCACGACGTTTCCGACTTCGTCCGCTTCCACTCCGTCTGCATCCCCTGGCAAAGAGCGGCGCCGTCACTGCGATCCCCGGCAGCGACCCAACGGACGTTTCTGCCGTGGCCGCTCGCGATGTGGGACGACCTCTTGTTGCACTTGCCACTCAACTTCGGATGCATCTCGCCAACGTCGAGCTATCGCCATGGCCGCGACAGTCTCGCCCTGCCGGGCGTATCATCTACTAGAAACGAGAACTGGGTGGCTAGGGAAGATGGCGCGGCCGTCTGGGTTTTCACGGCGCATCCTCAGCCGACACTCGCCGACCTTCGCACCGGAGCCATCATCAAGCTGCCTCGATTTTCGGAGGATGATCACCATGGCTATGAGATAAAGCGGCGGATGGAGAATTCTCGTGGCATTGTGTACCGCGATGGCACTGTCTTTTTGTACAGTTTTGCCCGGCCCATCTTCACGGCGGCCATTTTGCGTGCCGATGATACGGTGTGGACTATTGCGGAAAAACGAGTGGGTTTGCATGAAGGATGCCATCTGAATGCTGCATATCATGATGGCAAGATCCTAGTGTGCATTGGCATGCATTTCTGGTTTGTACTCACGCCGGACTTCAAAGACAAAGGTGGCGTGGGAGGGGGCAAACTCGAAATGAGGAGTGACGCTACGGATGAAATAAAACGTTATACTCCCTCCTTTCCGGTTTATAGGGTTTATCTCAATTTTTTCATTTTTCCGATTTAAATGGCTCATCTTCATTTTCTTTTGAGATTCCGAGGCACATTAAATCTTTGCATGCAAGAATTAAAAAGGAACTCACCAATGCATGTAATGCTACTACTCATCTAGTGGCCAAACATGCATTCACTGCAATTAATCTCAGTTAATGCAACAATTTAGTTTGAGCAGTTTTGTAAAGTACGAGATACATTCCTCCACTCACTATGTGTCTTGGTTGATGAGATTTCAGATTTGAGCCCTATAAACCGGAAAGGAGGGAGTAGCTACGTCTTCGAATCACGCAATGAGCTAATGTGGGTAACAATCCTGGCCGGGCAGGACTGGGACGACTATGGTTGCATGGGGCACTACCCGATTAGCGCACCGACGGTGACAGTGCATACCCTCGTAGGGGCGAACGGCGGCAAGAAGATGCGTTGGATGCCGAGGGACGGCTAGAGTTTGAGGGATCGTGTCCTGTTTCTTGGGTCACCTCTGAGCTTCACCGGTGACGCCACACATCTGGGTATGGACGGCGGTTGTGTCTACTTTGTCTTCAAGGGATGCGTGTTCAGATACAACCTTATCGACGGCGAGGCTAAACTTATGGAGCAGCTGAGTCCCAAATGGGGTTCCGACGACAAGGTTCATGTGTGGCTCCAGCCTTATCCACCAGCCATTGCTCCAATGTACGAAATCAGAAAAATGCCCAAGGCTTCAACGAAGAAGAAAGCGAAGAAATATAATAGGCGATTTAGTAGCTTGAACGCACCCCGGAGATTGTAATTTAGTTGCTCGGAATGAGTTCTGAGGAAACGTGTGGTGTTTTTTTTTTTTTGAGAAAGAGCCACGTGTTCCATTCAAACAGCCAAAGCACATACAACATACACGCAGCACACGCCTGGAAACTTCCGGCACAGCTGTCCTGGCACATTTGCACAAAAGACCCTAGGAAGAAGAAAATAACAACAACGCCCTTTTAGGTCCCAAAGTGCGAAAAGCATCATCATCAACCTCTGCCTCAATCCCTCCGTGCTCCACCTTCTCTTCTCCATAGCAGCCACCGAAGGACAGTAGACGCGACGCATCCACCAGCCTGCAAGAGCCGTCGCCACCATGGGCTTTGAGTACCGCATATGTGCCCGTCCCGGAGGACGAGAGCTAAAAAGCCGGTTCCGGAACATCGGCCGGAAAGACTTCCCGGGCAGCGCAGGCCAAACCTTCGTACTCACTGCAAGGAGAAGAAAGAGAGGAGAAGCACAGACGAGCTCAACGTAGAGGAAGAAGAGGCTGCCTCCATAGCCAGGAGCAGCAGCAAAAGACTCCAGTACACGAACGCTCCAAAGCCAAACCCGAGCGCCCCAACCTCGCTGGCCTTCCACCGTCGACGGAGAGCTCGCCGGCAGCACGAGGAAGAGGCCCGAGGGATCCCTTATTCTACCCCACGGCGGCACCATCCTTGCCTGGATGCCGCCGGTAGAGACCCAACACCTAGACCCTAACAGCCTACAACCTCCCTCCGCGCAGAGATCCGTGCTCCCCCCAGCCTCCCGGCGCCGAAACGGCCGCCGGAGGCGGAGGGGAGCAGCGGAATCGCTGCCGGAGGAGCACACCTCTCGCCTCTCCCCTATTCTCCTTTTTCTACAGTAGCACTCTGAAACGTGTGGTGTTAGCTTGAAAGCATATATTCCTAAGTCGCGCAAGGACATTTTAATTTCCAACAACGATCTGAAACGTCGATTCATTGTGAAACTAACATTAAGAAACATTGTCGTCTAGTCTACTTTATTGTGTGCATCCCAATTTAGATTAAAGTAGGCTTTATATATTTTTCTAACAATAGATTGTCGAAGGGATTCTTGAACTGTTAGTTGTGTCGGTTATGTCTGATGACGCGGCATTGCATTAGCAATTCCACACTATGAAGCCCAATAAGCATGCCACAGGACTACCAACAGGTCCATGTCATCTATTTCAATACGTCACCCCACATGTCATGCTTATCCTCCTTTCCATCCTCACTGAAGATGGTCACGATGTTCACCTGATCACAACACATTCAAATTTGGTCAATCCCATGACTATGAGCTCGCCACCACACGTCACACCTGTCATAGTGCCCGCGCAAAGGAATGTTTTAAACTTTTAAAGAATTACATACCTCAACCACATCTTTTCACTCGGACGCATGGGAGCTTGCTTTTCATCTTGTTGTAGCATTGAACCGACTGAGGCGTTGATCGCCCGTGCCCCAACGAGGATGGGCATCCTAGACATGAAGGTAATCCAATTTAGTAAAAATTCCATCTCTGTCAACATCTACAATGCGATGCCTATGTCCACATAGTTATTATTAATCAATTCTTATAGTCCATGCTTACAGGAACCAACACTCGAACGGTTCCAAACTGTGCAAAGGTTGCAATAAACATACAACATGTTGGTACCATTGTCAAATTGGAGAGTGTAATCATTTGACGGTATCCCCGGTTTGTACAACCTATAAATTCAATCTCAACAATCACAAGGCTGAATGTGCATACGAATCCTCACGACAAAAATATTTTATCTACTACATGGGTGGAGCCACTTTAGGTTTAGAGGGGCATGTGTCCCCCGGGGCCCTTATTTTTTTTCTTCAGAACATGGCTTACAACTTCAGCACGAACATGAATGTCACCTCCGCCTTCTGAACCATATTTTGAACCTTTCGGGAAGTGAGAAAAGGCCTTAGGAGACATCCCTTGAGAGTTTGTTTTCTAGATGAGAGACATTGCATTTTTTTTCAAACCCAATAATCCTATATATGTACACATGTTCTGGCCTCTAGTTGATACAAATGTTTAGTAAATATCATTACAACATCACTTTTAGCTATGTTTAACTTTTCCTATATATTCATATTTAGAATTTCTATTGTTAAGTCTACATTAATGTTGCAAAATTTAATGGCGGAGGACTCCCAAAGAAACTATACCGAAAAAAGATAAGACAGTACGCCTAGTAACCCGCTCATTTGCCACGACTTTGTCGGAGTACCTTTTGTCGGACATGTAGTACCTAATGTGGCACTTCCACCGACATATGTTTGAGCGTACCCACATTGTTTGCTCGGGGATTCTGATGTATAACAAACTGCATAAGTGGTTTCGGGGGCATTCACACCTATCCTCATAGCATGGTACCCTAGACTGCGTTCAAGAAGAGTTTGGGTTGTAGTCTTTAACTTGATATGGGAAAAATGAAATAGAATGAGAAGACATTATCCCTTCACAGGGTTTCAAAAAATGATATATTTCTTAAAATGGTGGATAAGAGATATGAAAAAAAATTCTCACATTGAGATCACTTGATGTTGGGCAACCTATGCATAGACCCACATCACGTCACTGCCAGTGTCAAATTGGAGATTGTACTCCTTCATTGGGATCATTGATTTCATACATGTATAATATAGCCTATAATTTAAACTCTTGAAACAACAACCACGAGGTTGAATTTGCATAAACCCCTCACGCCAAAAAATAGTTCTTTAGCACATGTGTGGAGCCACTTCAGCTTTAGAGGGGACACATGCCCCCTCCCCAAGCGCCCTTAAACATTTTTTCAAATCCTGGCTTCACAACTTCACCAGCAACAAGAATGAAACCTCCATCTTTTGGACCAACTTTTGAACCTTTCATACAGTGAGAAACGCCTTAGAGGACACCCTTTGAGAGTTGCAGTTTTGAGATGACAGACATTGCATTTCATCCAAACCCAACAATATCATCTGTCCCAATGTGATCTAGCTGGGAGTTGTTTCAAAAATACCTTTACAATACCACTTTAGCAAGATTTGTTACTGTATATCAATAAACCCGACACACATCTAAGTGTCGCCACATTGGTTACTGGGGGCGTCTTTACACCTGTCATCAGAGCATGATATCCTAGACGAAGTTGAAGTCCAAAAAAGATATCTGATGACATTGGTCTTTAATTTTCTATAGAAACCCACTGTCGGGGTTCAACTATCTCAATAGAATGTAAGCCCATCTCCAACAATTCCCATGAAAGAAAAGAAAATGTCTTTGGCGAAAAAGAAAAGAACATGAGGACATGAGATCGACTGGACAACCCAATGCTTCATTTACTACCGGTTTTGCCTCAAAGTGGCGAACAATTGTAGGCTGGACCGTCGCAGCCCTTCCCATGATAGCATGTGCCGGTTGTGCACTTAGGGCATCTCCAACGCCGACCCGCAAATCTTTCCCAACTGTCCGGACCGCGGAAACCATCGAACACGGGCCTGTATCAGTACGCGAGGCGGTCCGGACGCGATTTCTCCCGCAAACCAGAGACAAAAGTGGGGAAGGTTTGTTGGAGTCCGGACCGATCCCAAGCCTGCTTCTGACCGCACTGGACCACCAAAAACCCCTTCCCCCTCCCGCGCGTTTTCGGTCAGCGCTGCTTCAGAGCGTCAGCGCCTGCATTCATGCGTGGCCATAGTGGACGCGACCGCTCACTGGCGCCGGCATTGAAGCGGCGTGCCGGCCGAGATAGCGCCGCCCGCGCCGCTTCCCGGTGCAGGCAACTGCCGCGCGTTCAAACGACATGACGGCTGCCCGTCCGTCTACCGCCTGCATTGATGGCATGCGATTGCCGAGGCGTCTCCTCCGGTGCCACCCGTCCGTCCCTCTGCCGCCCACCGGTGCTATATAAACCGCTGCCCTGCTGCCCTGGCCATAGCCACAGTCACCCCTCTCCACACCACTCCGCACCAAGGATCCCTCCACTGCCAAATCTCTCTGGGACGGGCTTACATCGGAGCAGAAGAAGACCATGGCCACCATTGTTGCCGACTAGCAGGCCAGCAGGCAGCCGGAGGGCGTCCAAATGGAGGACGCCTTCGACGACGAGCGAGCGCCACTCTCCTCTTCCTCCGCGGCACCCTCTTCCTCCGCTCCACCATCGCCGGTGCATTGCACCATGACCATCGACGAGGCCCGTGCCCATTATATGGACATGGTGCGGGAGGAGCAGTTCCGGGAGGCGCAGGTTGACGTCAACTACAACCACAACCTCCTCCAGGAGCATCTTCAGGCGGAGGAGCAGGTCACCGTTGATACGTCTCCAACGTATCTATAATTTTTTATTGTTCCATGCTATTATATTATCCATCTTGGATGTTTTATATGCATTATTATGCTATTTTATATCAGTTTTTTGGGACTAACCTATTAATCTAATGCCCAGTGACAGTTGCTGTTTTTTTTTTCTTGTTTTTGTCTTTTACAGAAAATCAATACCAAACGGAGTCCAAACAGAGCGAAACTTTTTGAGAATTTTTCTTGGACCAGAAGACACCTAGGAACCTTCGGGAAGAGGTTAGAGGGGCCACCAGTTGGCGACAAGCTCGGAGGTAGCACCCTAGGGGGCCGTGCCCCCCAGCCTTGTGGGCCCCCTGATGCTCCTCTAACCCTAATCTTTGTTCTGTAAATACCTAAATATTCTCCGTATACCAGAGGGCACACAAAAACTACTTTTCAGCCGCCGCAAGTTTCTGTCCTCGTGAGATCCCATCTGGAGACCTGTTTCGGTACTCCGTCGGAGGGGGATTCAATCACGGAGGGCCTCTACATCAACCTTGCTGCCCTTCCAATGATGTGTGAGTAGTTTACCATAGACCTACGGGTCCATAGCTAGTAGCTAGATGGCTTCTTCTCTCTCTTTGATCTTCAATACAATGTTCTTCTCGATGTTCTTGGAGTTCTATTCGATGTAATCTTCTTTTGCGGTGCGTTTGTTGAGATCCGATGAATTGTGGATTTATGATCAGATTATCTATGAATATTATTTGAGTCTTCTCTGAACTCTTTTATGCATGATTAAGATAATTTTGTATTTCTCTTCGATCTATTGATTTGATTTGACCAACTACATTGATTTTTCCTGCCATGGGAGAGATGCTTTGTAATGGGTTCAATGTTGCGATGCTCATACCCAGTGACAGAAGTGGACATGACACGTATTTGTGTTGTTGCCATTAGGGATAAAAAGATGGGGTTTATTTCATATTGATTGGACCTATCCCTCTACATCATGTCATCTTACTTAAGGTGTTACTCCATTCTTGTTAACTTAATACACTAGATGCATACTGGATAACGGTCGATGTGCGGAGTAATAGTAGTAGATGCAGGCCGGAGTCAGTCTACTTGTCACAGACCTGATGCCTATGTTCATGATCATTGCCTTAAATATCATCATAACTTTGCGCTTTTCTATCAATTGCTCAACAGTAATTTGTTTATCCACCGTATGCGTTCTTTCAAGAGAGAAACCTCTAGTGAAAACTATGGCCTCCAGGTCTATTTTTATCATATTATTTTCAGATCTACAAAACCAAAAACCAAAAACTACCTTGCTGCAATTTATTTACCTTTACTTTATTTTGCACTTTTATTTATCTTTTATACCTATCTCTATCAGATCTCATACTTGCAAGTAACCGTGAAGGGATTGACAACCCCTTTATCGTGTTGGGTGCAAGTATTTGTTTGTTTGTGTAGGTGCAACCATTGGTGAACTGTGCGTTCCTCCTACTGGATTGATACCTTGGTTCTCAAACTGATAGAAATACTTATCTCTATTTTGCTGCATCGCCCTTTCCTCTTCAATGGAAAAACAAACGCAAGCTCAAGAAGTAGCAGGAAGAATTTCTAGCGCCGTTGCCGGGGAGGGTCTACATCAAGCCTACCAAGTACCCATCATAAACTTTCATCTCTTGCATTTACATTATTCGCCATTGGCCTCTCGTTTTCCTCTCCCCCACTTCTAAAACGTTTTCAGAAAAACACAAAAATATTTGCCCTTTTTTCGTTTGCCTTTATGTCTTACTTGGTTTGTTTGCTTGTTCCTTTGGCATAATTGTATGTTTATTGTAAATCAGAAAGCAAAAATTTTATGGATCCTCATCCACTTGCTAATCTTTTTAAAAAATCCAATTATGATGAATCAATTGCTAGTGATTTGAGTGCACTAGATTATCTTTATGAAATTTTGCTTGAAATTCATGAATCTAAAAATTGTGATGAAGTGTTAAAAGAAGAAATTTATAAAGTGATTCACGATAGCTCCTTGAATGAAAAGCATGACTGCAATGATGTTATTATAAATTCTATTAATGTCAATTATGCTAATAATATGCAAAACCCCAAGCTTGGGGATGCTAGTTTTGCTATGTCCACTACTTATTGCAATGATCATGATTGGGGTGATAATGCTTCTTATGATCTTGAAAATTGATTTAACCCTCATGATGAATATGTTTGCGATAATATTAAAAGTGAGTTTAAAGAGGTCATGACTTTAGTTGATGTTAATCCCACTATCTTGGAAGATTATAAAACTTTTATGCCTGTGGATCATGAAGAGAAAAATTTATATGATAGCTATATTGTTGAATTTGATTATGATCCTACATGTAATTATTATGAGAGAGAAAAATATGTTTGTAGAAATTTTCATGTTACTAAATTACCTCTCATTATGTTGAGATTGCTATTGTTTCTTTCTTCTTCCTTGCATATGCTAGTTTTTGCTTGTCTTGATAAATCTTTTCCCTATAAAATGCATATGCATAGAAAGTATGTTAGACTAAAACTTGTTTTTCATATGCTATATGATGCTCTTTTTGTGCTTCAATTTTTTGTCTTTCATGTGAGCATCATTAAAATTACCCTAGCTAAAAGACTTTAAAGAAAAGCGCTTGTTGGGAGACAACCCAATATTTTTATTTTCTGTTTTTATGAGTTTATGCAATTATACTTCTTTTATGATTGTGTTTTAATGTTTTAATTTGTGTTTGTGCCAAGTAAGACCTTTGGGATGATTTGGAAGATCATTGATTTGATTATGAGAAAAAACAGAAATTTTTACTTCCAGTAACAGAATTGTTAAAATTTGCTGGACCATGAAAAATTTCTGAATTTTTTACACAAGATTGATACCCAGATTTCCTACGATGTCCTAATTATTCAGAATTTCTGGAGTTACAGAAGTATGATCTTAATTCGGGTCTTTATAGACTATTTTGTTTTTGACAGATTCTGTTTTCATTGTGTTGTTCGCTTATTTTGATGGATCTATGAGTAGTATCGAAGGGTATAAGCCATGGTGAAGTTAGAATACAGTAGATATAATGCAAATATAAAATTGGAATGAGTTTACAACAGTACCTAAAAATGGAAATTTGTTTTATTATACTAACGGATCTTATGAGTTTTCTGTTGAGTTTTGTGTTGTGAAGTTTTCAGGTTTTGGGCAAAGTTTCGATGGACTATGGAATAAGGAGTGGCAAGAGTCTAAGCTTGGGGATGCCCAAGGCACCCCAAGGTAATATTCAAGGACAACCAAGCATCTAAGCTTGGGGATGCCTCGGATGGCATCCCCTCTTTTGTCTTTAATCTATCGGTAAATTACTTGAGGCTATATTTTTATTCATCACATGATATGTGTTTTGCTTGGAGCGTCTTGTATTATATGAGTCTTTACTTTATTTGCTTTTTAGTTTGCCACAATCATCCTTACTGTACACATCTTTTGAGAGGGACACACATTAATCGTGAATTTATTAGAATACTCTATGTGCTTCACTTATATCTTTTGAGCTAGGTAGTTGCTCTAGTGCTTCACTTATATCTTTTAGAGCACGGTGGTGGTTTTATTTTGAAGAAATTGATGAACTCTCATGCTTCACTTATATTATTTTGAAAGTCTTATAAATAGTATGGCAATTTTCTTAGGTTATGAATTTAGTCCTAATATGATAAGGTATTTAAGAGGGATATAATAAAAACTTTCATGAAGATCATTGAATATATGAGAAGTTTGATTCCTTGCATTTATTTTAAGATATAAAGATGGTGATATTAGAGTCATGCTAGTGAGTAATTGTGGTTTCTTAAGAATATTTGTGTTAAGGTTTGTGATTCCCGAAGCATGCACGTATGGGCCCTCGTTATGCGATGAAGTTGGAGCATGATTTATTTTTGATATCTCTATCAGATCCCATCCTTGCAAGTAATCGTGCAGGGATTGACAGCCCCTTTATCGCGTTGAGTGTAAGTATTTGTTTGTTTGTTTGTGTAGGTGCAACCATTGGTGACTTCTGTGTTCCTCCTACTGGATTGATACCTTGGTTCTCAAACTGAGGGAAATACTTATCTCTGCTTTGCTGCATCACCCTTTCCTCTTCAAGGGAAAAACCAACGCAAGTTCAAGAAGTAGCAGCCGCCGGCAGGGCGGTCGCGCAGGACGCGGACCTGGCGGAGCAGGAGCGCTGCTCGAGTCTGACCGCTCCGCCCGCGAGATCCGCCTCGCCCACTTGCGGTCCCGGCAGCGGGTGGCGGAGGTGCCGGCTGCCGGCAAGGGGTGCGATGACGACGCGGGCGAGGCGTTGTTCGACGACACCGATGAGGAGGACATCGCCGAGACCGCGCCCTGGCGCCACGACCACGAAGAAGCCGGCACGTCCGTGGACGCCGCCAGCAGCGAGGAAGAGTAGTGCATGGTAGGTTGCCGCCGCTCGTGTTTATATGAAATCTGGTATTCCGGTCGTGTTTATATGAATTCCGGACTTATTTGAATGAATTTTGTTCAGTTAGTTTGAGTTGTTGTGAAAACGTATGCGGCTACAGTTGGATGGCTGTCTCCTGCATCCGTATTCGCGGACTAGTCCCCCTGTCCGCGGACGAATGCGGGAGGATTTTTGCGAGTTGTCATTGAAGATGCCCTTATGGAGGGCACATGCATGTGGGTGACACAATTTCTTTTTTAGTGTTGCCCAGCGCACCTCGCAATGGGAATATCATGTAGCTGATCTTATTATATGAATTATTCATAATGCCGACTCTTAATTATATGGATTTTTTTTCTTCATATAATTAGATGGCAATTACTTATAACCAGGTGGTGGCTTGCTATATTATTAGGGCATCTACAGCCACGGACAGCAAATCCGATCCTTCAAATGCCTGCGGACACGTCTGGACGCGTCCGTGAACAGTGACCGGTCACGCCTTAAATTACTCGTCTGTATCCACCTACCTCATATCTGACACCCTATATCCATACAAGTCATGCAACATAAGAACTACTCTACGTGATCAAACAACTCACAACAAAATCAATATCAAAAGGACAACCAAATGCACATAAACGAACTGTACATTATCAAAATGATCATCGGAGTTCATCGCCGGACAAGTTATTAACTTCAACAACTAAAAAATGATAGTAAACATAGGAGGAGGAGCCTCTTCAGCACTTCCTCACCGGGCCTTTCCCCTTCTGGTCGCCGGCGTAGCTGTAGGCATCCGCAGCTGGTGGAAGATCTTGGTTGGAGGAGAAGGAGTTGGACCTGTGATCGTCGCCGTCGTCGGATCTGAGTCGGAAAGGACGATCAGCCACTTCCGACGGACGGCCCTGTCATGCTGCCGCTTCAACTTGGCGAGCCAAGCCGCCTCCACCGCTGCCTCCGTCGCCTCGCACTCCGACTGCTCTATGGCAAGCCGGAGCGCCTTCGCGTTCTTCCACCAAAGGTGGCGAGCGCCCGTCTCTGCCGTCGTGAGTGACCGGCGGTAGACCTAAGCGAGGAGCCGCTCGTCTTCCTTCGGCTCCGCCGGCATCCCGCGACGGTAGCGCATGGACTGCTCTGCCGCGTCGCTCTCCCTTCCCTGCTGCTTGTCACGGCGGGTGGCGCGCACCTCCGATTCTGGAGTGCCCGTGCGGGCCGGCGGCGCGGGCATTAGGCCAACTCCAACACACGACCCCAAATGGTCTGGCCGCGTCCGTTTAGGGACAAACGGACAAAACAGGCGGCCCAACGTGCGGGAGCAAACGGAGCAATGTCTGTTTTCGGTCCGCTTTCGACCTATTCCCGGGCCAACTTTGGGCCGCGTTTGCGGCCGAACGAACACGCGCAGACGGCGCGTCGCGCGTGCTGATACGTCCATTTTGCATCATGATTTCCTACTATTATTTATAATGTTTTTATGCATAATAATGCTTTATGGAGTAATTCTAATACATTTTCTCTTATAATATGCAAGGTTTACACAAAGAGGGAGAATGCCGGCAGCTAGAATTCTGGACCTGAAAAGCTATGTCAGAGTTACCTATTCTGCACATCTCCAAATGAGATGAAAATTTACGGAGAATTATTTTGGAATATATAAAAAATACAGGAGCAAATAACTACCAGAGGGGGCCACCTGGTGAGCACAAGACACCAGGGTACGCCAGGCCCCCCAGGCATGCCCTGGTGGGTTGTGCTCAGCCCAGCCCACCTCCAGTGCCCATCTTCTTGTATATAGGTCATTTTGACCTAGAAACAAAATAAGGAGAGGACTTTCAGGATGTAGCGCCGCCGTCTCAAGGCGGAACTTGGGCAAGAGCACTTTTGCCCTCTGGCGGAGCGATTCCGCCGGGGGAACTTCCCTTCCGGAGGGGGAAATCGAAGCCATCGTCATCACCAACAACCCTCTCATCTTTGGGAGGGCAATCTCCATCATCATCTTCAACAGCACCATCTCCTCTCAAACCCTAGTTCATCTCTTGTGTTCAATCTTTGTACCGGAACCTCAAATTGGTACCTGTGGGTGACTAGTAATGTTGATTACATCTTGTAGTTGATTACTATACGGTTTATTTCGTGGAAGATTATATGTTCCGATCCATTATGCTATTTAATACCCCTCTGATCTTGAGCATGATTATCATTTGTGAGTAGTTACTTTTGTTCTTGAGGTCACGGGTGAAGTCATGTTGCAAGTAATCATGTGAACTTGATATGTGTTCGATATTTTGATGATATGTATGTTGTGATTCCCTTAGTGGTGTCATGTGAATGTCGACTACATGGAACTTCACCATATTTGGGCATAAGGGAATGCATTGTGGAGTAGTTATTAGATGCTGGGTTGCTAGAGTGACAGAAGCTTAAACCCTAGTTTATGCGCTACTTCGTAAGGGACCGATTTGGATCCAAATGTTTAATGCTATGGTTAGATTTTATCTTAATACTTTTCTCGTAGTTGCAGATGCTTGCGAGGAGGTTAATCATAAGTGGGAGGTTTGTTCAAGTAAGAACAACACCCAAGTACCGGTCCACCCACATATCAAATTATCAAAGTAGCGAACACGAATCAAACCAACATGATGAAAGTGACTAGATGAAATTCCCGTGTACCCTCAAGAACGCTTTGCTTATTATAAGAGACCGTTTTGGCCTGTCCTTTGCCACAAAAGGATTGGGCTACCTTGCTGCACTTTATTTACCGTTATCGTTACTTGTCCGTTACAAAATATCTTGCTATCAAACTACCTATTACCGACTATTACAGTGCCTTGCAGAAAATACCTTGCTGAAAACCACTTGTCATTTCCTTCTGCTCCTCGTTGGGTTCGACACTCTTACTTATCGAAAGGACTACGATTGCTCCCCTATACTTGTGGGTCATCAAGACTCTTTTCTGGCACCGTTGCCGGGGAGTGAAGCGCTCTTGGTAAGTGGAAATTGGAAGGAAAAATTTATACTACGTGCTGAAATTTATTGTCACTTGTTACTATGGAACATCATCCTTTGAGGAGTTTGTTCGGGGTATCTTCACTTCGACCGGAAGCACAATTAGTTGCCCCTCAACCTACTGCACCTACTGAAAATATTAGCTATGAAATTCCTTCGGGTATGATAGAACAACTGCTAGCTAATCCTTATGCAGGAGATGGAACCGAACATCCTGATATGCACTTGATCTATGTGGATGAAATTTGTGGATTATTTAAGCTTGCAGGTTTGCCCGGATATGAAGCTAAGAAGAAGGTTTTCCCTTTATCTTTGAAGGGAAAAAGCATTGACGTGGTATAGGCTATGCATGATATTGGATCTTGGAACTGGAATCGTTAGAAATTGGAATTTCACCAAAAAAAATATCCTATGCATCTAGTTCATCGTGATCGGAATTATATATATAATTTTTGGCCTCGTGAAGGAGAAAGTATCGCTCTAGCTTGGGGAGGCTTAAGTCAATGTTATATTCATTCCCCAATCATGAGCTCTCGAGAGAAATTATTATTCAGAACTTTTATGCTCGACTTTCTCGTGATGATCAATCCATGTTCGATACTTCTTGTATTGGTTCTTTTATGAAGAAGACTATTGAATTCAGGTGGGATTTTTTAGAAAGAATTAAACGCAACTCTGAAGATTGGGAACTCGATGAAGGTAAAGAGTCAGGTATTAAGCTTGAGTTTGATTGTGTTAAATCTTTTATGAATACAGATGTTTTTCACAAGTTTAGCACTAAATATGGACTTGACTCTGAGATAGTAGCCTCTTTTTGTGAATCTTTTGCTACTCATGTTGATATTCCTAAGGAGAAGTTGTTTAAATATCATCCCCCTATTAAAGAAGAAATTAAAGAATCGGTCATAGTTAAAGATTAAACTATTATTTACAATGTTGATCCAGTTGTGCCTACTGCTTATATTGAAAAACCACCTTTCCCTGTTAGGATAAAGGAACATGCTAAGGTTTCAACTGTGGTTCGCAAAAGTAATATTAAATCACCTAAACCTTCTGAGCAAATTAAAGTAGAACCTAGTGTTGCTATGGTTAAAGATCTCCTGGTGGAAAATATTGATGGGCATATTATTTACTTCTGTGATCAAGCTGCTAGAATTGCTAGGCCCGATGAAAAAGATAAACATAGGCCTCACTACAAAAAAAGACACATTCGTGACATTTTGGGCCGAACGAATTTTTTTTCTGTCATGCTTATGACACTTCTATGATGATAATTATGACAAAACCCTGTATCATCATAGATGTGGTGGGCTCCTACTTCTATGACAAAAAATCATGACAGAAAATGGGCTTTTCGTCCTGGGCGGGCCGGAGACGCAGCTACATGACATTCTTTGGGCCGTCCATGACGGAAAAATCGTGGTAGAAGCGAGGGCGAGGAAAATTTCGGGTAGTTCCCAGTTACGGTGGGTGCTCGGGGCTGAGCGATGCACGGAGGTTTGCGCGTTTCTCTCGTGTACGCGCGTGTGTGCGAGGCGTTGGCTAACTGAACCTGAGCGATCGCACGTTACTGAACCCGAGCGATCGATCCTTGGCTGTTAACTGAACCCAAGCGATTCATTCGCTGCTGACTGAACCTGAGCGATTCCTTCGCTGCTACTGCTAACGGAACCGAGCGATCGATCACTGCTGCTGCTTACACTAAAGCCGATCGAGCCCCCGTGCGAGACGTAGCTAGCCAGCCGGTGTTGGTTGCCTCTTGATGAACAGTGACCGTTGCTACCGTGCGCGCGGTACGTAGAACGAGCCGAGACGTGGTGAGTCGAGCCGGTTGGTTGGTTGTGGATGAACAGTTCCCGGTGGGGGTTGGATGAACAGGACCCTGTGGTAGTAGGCTGTTGCCGCTGGATGAACAAGACCCCGAGGAGGCCGCCGCACCCTAGCCGGTTGGGGGTGGATGAACAGGACCCCGTGGAGGCTCTATGAACAGCAGCCGGTGGAGGCTGGATGAACAGTAACCATGGATGAACAGTAGCCCATGGAGGCTGGAGGAGATTGATGGTGGATGAAGAGTAGCCCGTGGAGGCTGGAGCGAGGCAGTAGACGGTGGATGAACAGGACCCCGTTTCGACCATAGGCGCTCCAACACAAGTCCTTTTCCTCCGTTTTGCGGTACGCCACACCCCCTCCTGATCTACAGGACCCCGTTTCGACCGTAGGCACTACAACACAAGTCTGTTTCCTCTATTTTGCGGTACGCCAGACCCTTCCCGATGAACATGACCCCGTTTCGACCGTACGCGGTCAAATAGAAGGCCCGTTTCCTCCGTTCTGCGGTACGCCAGACCTCGTTTCGGCTGTTTCGTCCAAGCCAGTTGGCTCCCGATGAACACGACGTATTCCGTTGCCTCCCGATGAACACGACGCATTCCGTTGCCTCCCGATGAACACGACGCAGTTTCTCCGTTCCGACCCAGCCGGTTGGCTTCCGATGAATAGGACGCCGTTGCTATCGTCCGTTGCCTCTCCATGTACACGAGCCCTGGCCGTACGTATGCGCGAGTACGCGTTCGAGACCCCACTCGTATGTATGTACGTGGCCGTATTTTTTGGCATATGGCTGTACGTACGTGTACACGATTTTGACTGGACTGCCTGAACTGCTACTGCTCCTTACTCGGCCACGGTTCATCGTGGCAGACAGACCGATCGACCGGTATGTACACAGACAACGCTACGTACGCTTCGACCAGGTGGGTCCCAGCTGTCAGGGAGGGCAAGGAGGCACTTCCTTGCGCGCGAATATATAGCTGGCGGGTCCCAGGGGTCAGGGGCGGAATCATATATTTTTTACCCGCAATAAGGAGGCACTTTCTTGCGTGCAAATATGTTGTTGGTGGGTCCCAGCTATCAGGGGCAGGCATAAGGAGGAACTTCCTTCCTTGCGAAGATATACGTGGTGGGTCCCAGCTTTCTGGGGGAGGAATAATTTTATTTTCGCGTAATAAGGAGGCGGTTGCATGCGTGCGTCCATGGACCTGGTGCGTCCCCACTGTCAGCCTCTCCACGTACAGTCCTCTTCCGATGACTCTCGTTTGTTGACCAGGTTGACCACACCGGGCCGAGCGCACCAAGGCGGTGGACGACGGCGAGGCCCCAGACGGCAACGAGCCGGTGATCGGAAGACGCGGCAGTGGAGTCGCAGACGGAGAGGTGTACGAGGGTTAACTGGTTCTGGTGCGGCGTGGTTCTGTAGTCGGCGGAGAATAACAGGAGGTGTGGAGGGGTGGAGGGATGGCTTGGCCGGCGGTGGGGTAGCGCTTCGCAACGAAGCGTGCTAAGCAGAGTTGCTAACAGCCGGAGGCGGGAGCAGGTGGTCCCGGCGGCGCTGGAGGAAGAAGACGAGAGATTGAAGATGAATGCCGGCTATCGATGTCAGAATCATTTGTTGACTAAGTTGACAACGCCTTGCGTTGGCTTCGACCTATTGGCCCACATTTTAGCCTCCAAAAATGTCGCACATATTCAACCCATTTTTTTAGAATTTACAGTCCATTCGCTGCGCTGGGTGAACAAATAATGCAGCGTCCATGCGGCCCATTTATTTTTTTTTGTAAAAAAACTACAGCCCATTTGCAGTTTCTAGAAATACACGAATTTGCTGGCCTGGGTGAACAAATAATGTAGCATCCATGCGGACCATTTATTTTTTCCTAAAAAATTACAGCCCATTTGCATTTTCTCGAAATACACGATTTTGCTGGGCTGGTTCTAATTATAATGTTGGGTTGGACGCAGCAATGTTATAAAAAAGTAAACAGGGGCTGAGCATTTTGTTATAAATATATTTAAATAATAAGTGCTTTATTTACATTGATCCTTAAATCTTACCAAGCTTTTGTACACAATCACCTATATTTTGGTTGACCTTAAGTAAAAAAAATTAGGATTTTATTGTTAAACATTTATTTTTATAAGTTCATAATACATGGGATATTTTTTTTATGTATGTAAGTATCTGTTAAATATATGATGATAATAACAATAATATATAATAACATATAAAATAATTTAAATATATAATATAGTTAGAAGGGAAACATAAGTTGGACCTGGCGTTTCTATTCTTATATAGAAAAATAGAACAGACCTCTGCGTTTTCTTCAAAAAAATACATAAGTTGGGCTGTGGATGTTTAAGAACAAATAAAACCTAGGATGGGAGGGCCATAGGCCGGTCGATACATGACGCCCCTCAAACAAATACAAACCGGCATGTCGTGGGCTGCACATGTTAAAAAAGAAAGGCTAGACTGGGCAGCCCACAACCCAGCTCTTCGTTGTAAATTTATCTCCTTTAGTAACTACGTTGACAAACCCGTGGCCCCCAACGTCAGTATAACATTAGGAGGAAGTATTTTTTCAATGAGGCACTTGCTTGCATATGGCCATGGACCTGGTAGGGCCATAGACGTGCTACAGTAGTGGCAGATGTTGTGCCTAATTTTTAGCAAAAGTACTGGAGTAGCCCAGTGGTCAATTTCCACTCCCCAACCGCTGCTCCGCCCGGGTTCGATTCCACCTGATGCAGTGAAAATATCCAAAAAAAATTGCCTCTGCCTCTGACATGTGGGTGTCCATTGTCATCTACGCACATCACCTCCAACACACTCAACATTGTGTGGGCATTTTGAAAATAGCATATCTTATTGACTGTGCATCATATGAAGATGTGCTATGCATGAATGTTGATCAGCATGATGTTAACTGGCTGGTAGTTCCATTTTCGACCATGAATAGAACTTCCAACATGATGTTATCCCTGTTTGAAAAGGGCGTGTTAATACAAATGCTCTGCCTCGGAAACTTGCAATTTCTTATCTGAAACTGAGAATCACATTGTCTGCACTTTTATATGAAACTACATTTTTTAAAGTGCTAAAAATGGATCTCTAGAATTCATAAAATACTTCATATGCTCAATACTGCAAATCTGAAATTCAAAAGACATTCATATCTGAAAGTATTCTCAAATCTGAAACACAAAACACAACCTGCAAATACTGACAACCCTAAGCTCCTTCTCAGACTATTGGGGGGGGGGGGAGAGTCCCCTCCTATTCCTCGGCGGCAGACAGCCGCCCCTTGGGACGAGATGAACGGCGAGGGAGAGGATGGCGGGGAAGCATCGTCGCGCCAACTGTTTTTCTCCTCTTGCAGTTGGGTTCGGTCGACGAAGACTCCACTAGCTCGCTCTGCCACGGCACTCTCACAAACGGCACCGTGTAGATGCTCGATCCTTCAATCTCGGGTGGATGCTCCATCTTGGATCGATACTCCCACCACCGCAGCCTCACGATCGGATCCGGTGAATCTGTTTGCTCCATGGCCCAGAGGAGCAGCTCTATGTACTCCCGCGTGACTCCCTCCCGGTGTATCGCCTACTTTTCGCTCTTTTCCAGATATTTGGCCATCGCTTTCGCCGTCGCCGCTAATTGCTTCGAGTTGTCAAACCAAGACTGTATCTCCAACATCCTAGCTAGCTTCACAGGGTCGCCGCCTGCGAGACACACATATCGTTTGTACTCCTCCATCGATCTACTTCTCCGCAGCACCTTCACTCGCCGGCGGTGGTTTTTGAATGGAAGATGAGAGGAGCGGTGCTGGTTTTGGATTAGAACGGGAGAGGAGCGGCGGTGGTTTTGAAATGGAAGAGGAGAGGAGCGGCGCTGGATTTGAATTGGAAGAGGAGAGGAGCGGCGCTGGTCTTGGAAGTATTTTTTTGTTTTGCGTATTTTGGGTCAAAGTTTGACCACGTACTGTATTTGACAAGCAAAATGTGAATGCATGTCATCAAAAATTGTATCATTTAATTCGTATCTGAATGTACTTTCAAATTATATTATTTTGGCAACGTATAACATATATTTTATTTGTGAAAATCATGGTCAAATATGACCCAGAATACAAGGGAGACTAGTTAATGTGGGGTCACTTTCTCAATTGAAGGGTAAATTGATTTTGATTTTGATCCAGTCACAACGCGCCGACCCATTCGTCCAATCCTAAATCGTTGTCGCATGCTCCTCTCCCTCTTCTCTATTGCAAAACCACCCCCTCTCCTCTCCATCATCTCCATTCCAAAACCACCATCTCGCCTCTCCCTCTTCTCCATTCCAAAACCACCATCTCGCCTCTCCCTCTTATTCATTGCAAGACCACCGTCTCTCCTCCCATCTTCCAAAGCTAGCACCAGACCTCTCAGAAGAACATCTATGGAGAGGATGCAGCAGCGAATCGGGTAGATCACCGGCGGCGACCAGGCGAAGTTAGCCAGGTTGAAGGTGATTCTTACTTGGTTTGACAACGAGTGGGAGATTTCGAGGACGGTGAGGGCCATGTGGCAATGTATGCGAAAGAGCGAGACGGCGGCGATGAGGGCGGCGATGTACTCCCCGGCGACATTCACGCCGCAGTCCTTCGAGTTCATCGAGTATCTCCTCTGGGCGATGGAGCAGACAGATTTGCCCGACGTGAAAATCAGGCCGTACAGGTCGAAGGTCGAGCATCCAGAGGATAACGAATCGATTGAGTATGGTGTGCCGTTCATGAGGGTGCAGTGCTAGCCGGAGCCACAGGAGTATTTGTTCTCCCACCGCAAGAGGAGGCCGGATAGCCCGACGTCACTTCCCCGCCGTTCTCCATGATTCCCTCGCCGCTCACCTCATTTCAACGGCGGCGGTAGGGCTTAAGGTAAGCTTCGCACTAACCTAATCTTCCATCTGCTCATGTTTACAATCAGTGTGACGGCTAATGGAAATCATGCTTACAATCAGCCTTCGAGTACTACGCCAATCACCCTAAAAATAGCTCTGGACCAAAAACAAAGTTGTGACACCGTGTACAAATAAAGAAAAATAGATTGGTGCTTCTTTCAGAAAGAGTACTCCCTAGAAAAGTGCCAATATAAGCTACTAGTATTTGATTAGAGGATTTGCTACTGAGAAAGATCCGTCCGCAGAGAGCGCCACCCATCCCACTGGTGGTGGATGCCAATGCTTAGATGGAGCATGGTTGGTGTCGGTAATTTTTACTTGGCACCTCGCACTCTGCATATATGCCGGTTCCATCCATACATTTGTGCAATTCCACCAAAATGCAGCTGAATAACCCTGTTTGCACAGATAATGAAAAAGCGTGATTACATTATAGTGGCACTAGTTGATGAAACATACACTAATAAATAGAAGAAACTTCATTTTCTTAATGGGAAAATATTGCGATAGTATCACAGTATGCCATGCTCCGAGGGCGAGATGGGCCTTGTGACGCCTCATACGGTAGGCCTCATACTAGAAATCGACCCAATTCTTCTCGATACACCTTCTGCCAGTGATGAACATCAGTGTACAGCGGTAGTACAAGGAGGGGCCTTGAGACATTCCAATCTCTATTTTTGTGCAGATCAACTAAAATTAAGTACCCCAGTTTGCAGAAACACTTAAACATTAACAATGGGACTAGTTGATGAAACATATACTAACAAAGAGAAGCACTTTCTTTATCTACATTGGAAATGAAATGATAGAGAGGACACTCGGTCTATTTTAACTGTATTATTACTTCATTTTATCAGTGGCACTAGGGTCGAGCAGGTGGCAAGCGAGGTGTACCGTGCGTCGCAAGGATGGAGGCCAGGGGTGCTTAGACTTGGATGCTGAAGCTGGCTCTTTCAGTCCGTATCTTCCCCCCTGATGTTTCTGTGGTAGCATTTGGGTTGTAATCCAAACTTGGTCGAGCTGGTGCTGCGTCTCCCTACCTGCCTAGCTTATGTGGCGAACTTGTCTCCTGCTAGTACTCAGTCCGTTCTAGTAGTAGTTGCATAACTACCCGTTTACACTGAGATGTTGTCAGATAATGGTTCTCTATGGTTGGGTTTCTTTAATGAAATCGGAGGAAACCCCCTCTTTCAATATATAAAAAAAATTAGTGGCAATAGCGGTGCCAAAACATTGCCTCAAATTAATCGTGCCACTAGATTAACGTGTAAAATAATAACATTACTGCTTTATCATGGCAGTGCCAAAACAGTAGCACAAGAGCAGAGTCAACATGCAGGATCTTTGGCAAATGGTCGGACCAAAAAGGAACATACCTCGCGATGGGAACCATATCTGCAGTCAACGCCATCATAGAAGGGATGACACCAGTCACCAACATGGATGATTCAATTCATGGGACCTTTTTGTGCAGTTCACCTAAAATGAAGCAACGTCCCATGAGCTAGCATCTTCTTCTTCATTAGTTGCAATAAAATTGAGCAACATCAAGGTTGGTCATGAAGCTCGTGGAATGTTCAACTATAATTTGGATATCATTTGTGCAGTTCAACTAAGATCAAGCGTGAAATGTATATCTCTGTTTGCACAAAAAGATGGAAAGGAGGGTGACTAACAAGTGATGAAACATACATCAAATGAAAAGAAGCATGTTCCTTATCTGAATGGCGATCCTACAAGGACAGTAGCAATTTCTAAAGCAGCAGCATTGCTAGATATTAGTGTGGGCATTAGGATTAACTATGAGAACCGTTAAATACGACATTACTTTGATGGTGCCATTGCTTCATTTTACCAGCAACATTACATTAACAGCTGCTAAAGAGTTGGTATTTAGGCACGGGAGAGTAGGCGGACCAGGACAGTTGCATTTCTAACAAAAAGAAGCAACTTATCTTAATGGGAAATTTAGCAGGACATGAAAAACAGTGCTATTGATTCATATTACTAGAGGCATTACATTGAAAACAACATTGGTTTAATGTGTCCTTACTTTTAACAGTGGGACTGCTACATTTTACCAGTGGCATTACATAAGAGGGGCTCGGGGCAACAAATATCAGAACAGGATATCTGGGTAACTGGGTTGGTCCCATTTTTGTTCGGTATAGCCACCTTATACTGTGTGAGGCTAGCAAATCTAGTGCTGGACATACTCTGTTGACTTGTCCCCCAGTCCCCACTTTCTTTCCTTTTTCAACAAATAGATCGGTTTATATTGAGTTTGTATTGTGTTTCCCTTTATTTCCCTATTAGACCAAGAGACCAGTTGGATAGCCAGTCTCTGCTACTTTTCACCCCCATTATTTCCTCTTTCGACCAAGTCCTGGATTCAGGTAACAAATCTTCCCCCACCCCCACCACCTTTCTTCCCTGTTTGAACCAAGTAGTACTAGATTTGACTGCATAAAGTAGTTTTACCTCTTAACAGTAAAAATATAGGTGGCTTTCGAACAGCCGATCGATCCTATCTTCGAGGGGGCCTGAGAAATAGTAAAAGATACAAATGCAGCGACGTCAGGAGCTGGGGTAGTAGAGCAAGGCCGGTTTCGAAGGAAGTTATACCTGAGGGTCACGGGGATGTCGCTAGGTGGGCGGCAGGAGCCCGGATCTGCCCACACTACGGTAGCGAGGAAGAAGGGGTCGGAGGCCCTCCCTAGCCCGCGCTGCATGGGAGAGAACGACAAGGCACGCTGATCAGGACGCGTCGGCAGTGGGTAAGAGCCGTTGCCGAGGACGACCGCGTGAACATTGCACCTTCTCACCTTCACCGGCGGAGGGGATCCGGCCGGATCTGTGACCAGCGGTGAGCAGAGAGAGAGTGTGGCCACCGCTGTCGTGTTTAGATCTAGAGAGGACGAGAGAGTATGACGAGAGCAACACTAGCAAGCAAGCGCGAAGGCTCATGCCTATATAGTGGAGTAATTTTCTTTTATCTACCGGAGCCGGCTTGACCTCGTCAATGACTGTCGAGAAGTCTTCATGCACGTGCCCCGGAGGCACAGTTGTCGTCATTTTGATCTGAAGCACCGGATTAACATATATACGTAACACGAAAAAATGCCACATGACAAGAAACCATAACCTCACTGCCCCAAGGAGACAACATGAATCCCAACGGACAAATTAGACGAGGATCAAAGCTCAAATTAAAGACAAACTCGTAGAAAAGGGATCAATCGATAGATGTCCTAATTAACATAGCCGGCTTGGCCTAGATGGCAGCCGAGTAGTCTTCGTGCATGTGCCTCCAATGACCAGCGCCTTGGAGGAACGCAGTTGTCGCTGTTTAACCCTCGCAGTGATCCGAAGCACATGACACCTAATATTGCGAGATGACAAGAAACCTTTTTTTTAGATTTCTCATCAGAACTACAGCCCTGTACAACACAGCCTGCACCATATGTAGACGATAGCCAATCCAGCCGTCTGCTGGAGTCTGGTCACATGCATGGATGAACTGATCTCCCATGTCGTGCAGGAATCGTCCAGGCACCGACGTGTTTACAGCACTGCTCCAGTACTACTATCGCTCGTCTCTCTCTTCTATTAACTCAGCCGACTCGCGGGGACGAGGGAGTGTGCCTATGGTCGGTTCTCAATTGCGGTCCCACCTGTGTGAGCAAACGCAATATGATGTGCGTTCCATTCAGAGAGCGGCGTGCCAGACCGACCGACCGTCTGGGGTGCGACGCGAACGCGACGGGCATGTTGTATACATGTGTACCGCCGTTTTCTTGAGGCTTTGCTCCATGGCGCAATCCATGGATACAAAATTATATTTAAAAGTCGAGGGCGGGGCTTTTCCCGCGTGGTAGGCGGGGCAGTTCCACCTAGTCGGTTCGACAGAGAGGCGAGAAGATGAGGGAGTAGGCTGCTGCAAATGTAGGGTTGTGTGATTTGACGGCTCGTTACTGCTGGATAGGTGGGGCCCTGTGATTTGACTTGCCATTATCATTATTACTACGGCGCTACGACCGGCGTGAGTCTCCCGATTCCTGACCACCTCCATGGTATACAGGTGCCAAGTACTAGTACTCCTTACCCCTTCGCAAATGCAGTAAATACTACGAAGAAAGAGATAGAGAGAAGTAAAAAATATATTCTTATAGCTAACCTTGTTGTATGAGTGACTAAGTGATGACTATGTATGACATGCCAACATCAGATAGCCTAACGCACCTGGACGGAGGAAGTAGTTTCATGCATGCGAAGTATGCAAAAAAAATGCTCATTTATAGCTGTCTGAAATCTCAAGGGCGCGACCGCGCGAGCGAGGCGACGATCGTGGTAGGCGCGACCATGATACGGGCTGCTGACAGCCCTTGGATCTGAGATCGAACGGTCGCATGCTAAGTTGCTTAAAAATTTGCAGAATAACCCTCTAGGATAGGATATTCACCCATAGGTCTAGAATCACGCCATGCAACCGTTCGATCTCAGATCCAAGGGCTCTCAGAAGCCCGTATCATGGGAGCATGGAAAGCTTTGTATCACCTGTAATTTTCCCGACGCTTGACGTGTGAACACGCAGATGCAAGAAGTCATTTAATTGGGCGTCTAGTAGACATGACATCTAATTGGGCCCCCATAGTACTGTGCATGAATCCATTTATCCACCGGGCAAGCCACTACCATGCCGTTCGCACGACCCACTCAAGCATTTTTACAATCGAAAAACCGCTAGCAGTTCGCTCCTACTCATCCCCGGCCGTCCTTTAACATTACGGCAGTTCGCTCCTAGTCATCCCGTCCTTTCACATTACAGTAGTTCCACTAATCCTAACCCTCCTCCCAAATCCATAGCGTCCCAAATCTCCATGATCGTCGGTGAGTACAAGGTTAGAACCATCACCGGCGATGAGTTCGATGTAATCTACACCCGTTCTTTTGCGACGGTGAAAGGATGCCTTCCTCGCTTCAGACGCATGTTCGAAAAGTCATATGGTGATGAGTGGGTCGCTAGGCTAGATGTTGAGTACACCACAGTCCTGGGAAAAGAGAAGAATCTAAAGGAGAAAGAAAGGAAGAAGCTTGCCGTGATCCAGGTTTGCGTGCATAACTTTTGCTTGGTCTACCACATATGCCATGCCGACGTTGAGTGCGAGGATTTTAAGAACTTCCTCGCGGGCGGCAAAGTCAAATTCGTTACTGTAGACTTTACGAATGACAGAAGAGTCCTGAGTCGGATAGGCCTTGTTGTAGGCCAGCCCTTCGACCTCCAGAAGAATGGGCTGGTGCCCTCCCGTCAGCCTTCAATGCTGACCCTGGCAGGAGCCATGGTTGATCCTTCGTACGGTAAACTAACGAAACCTCCGCCCGAGTTTCATCTTACATGGCAGTGGAATGTACTAGATAGAGACCACATCCAGTACGCTGCAATGGATGCCTACCTTTGTTTCAATATCTACAAGGGTTGGATGAAGAGCGAGAGCCAAGTGTGCGGTTCAAGCAAAGAAGTATCGGCCAAGAGGAAGAGGGACAAGGACGAAGTCGAGCACGTGGACGAGGAGTCCGAGTAAGGTGGCAGTGTCGTTGCTCATGGTGGTTCTAATGCAGTGTCTACCGGATTAGTTGCTTAGTTTAATTTCAGGGTGCTTAGTTTTATTTGAGGGGTGTGTTGTGCTGAGCCCCCAGCAGAACTATGTTATGTTCCCTCTCGTTACTTTAACTCTTCAGTACATGCATACTAGTATTTCTTACAGTTCATCTTGTAGTTGATAGTACTACCACTCGTTTCTTCACATTATATACGTACAATATATATGGCCAACATCATATAGCCAGCAGTTGGCTATACTATTAACCACGCTCTAAGCATGCCACATACGTAAAACACTTAAATGAGATATGTAATTCTACAAAAAACTTAAATGAGAGAAGTTTACCCAAAGCATAAAGGAGTTTAGTTGTCAAAGAATTAAATAGGTATGCTAATTTCTTTAATAGACTTTAGCACCCCATCTAAGCACGTACTAGCTTTTTTAATAGTACTGTATGCATAATTTGGCGACGAGCGCTCTCTATATGTACCACCTTTTTTCTTTAATTTCATCTTGTTAGTTTTGCTTCATGGCGCAATCCATCGACACTACTACTGTACAAAAGTATACATTTAAAAGGCTAGAGTGCGGGGCAGTCTCGCTTGGTTGGTTTCACGAGAGGCGAGGGCCTTTGTGATTTGACGGCTCATTACTGCTGGAAGGCGGGGCCTTGTGATTCTCTCAAAAAAAAGGCGGGGCCTTGTGATTTGACTGCTCGTATAAATGTTGCCGACGACCTGAGGAGGAGCAAAGAACCGTGCGGTATACTCAAGTTTTCCACTGGAGTACTAGTACGACGGAGGAGCACGAAACACCGCAGCCCAGTGCGATATGGCGATAAAAAATGATCTAATTTGCTAGTCATCGATCCCACGGCGCCGCTCATCGTTAGCATTGTTCTATTCATGCATCGCAGAGAACGTGACACGTGTGGCGAAACACCCGAAGCAAAAGAAGAAACATAGGAGCAAAAGAAGAAGGAAGATTATCCCCCCAAAAAAAGAAGGAAGAAGCACACACAAGTCTGGGGCGCTGCTCTCTACTACATGAAGGGTTGCTGGCCGCGGAGTCTTAACTGCTTCTTCATCGCCTCCACGACCTCCATCTCCTCACGTATCTCCTCCGCCATCTTCTTCATTCTGTCCATGACGCGGGATTTCTCGATGCAAGCCTTCATCATCTTTTCCACGGCCGCATTACGTACCTTGACAGCAGTCGGGTGCTCGATGCGGAGCTTCGCCAACTCCTCCTTCTGTTCCATGATGAGGGCGTGCAGCATCTTCACCGAGGAACTACTCTTCTCATGCAGCTTCTTCCAGCCGGCGTTCTCCTCCTTCAGCAGGTCGAGCTCGTGGCAGAGCTTCACCTTGTCCTCCTGAAGTTGCAAGATTTCGCCGGTCGCCTTCTTACCCGTGGCAATGCTCTCCTTCAGCAGCATCACCAAGTTGGCGGTTAACTCCCCCTGCTCATTGAGCTCAGCGGGCATGTCGTCGAGGCTCTCCTTCAGCAGCTCCACCAAGCCGTCGATGAACTCCTTCTGCTTATTGAGCTGATCGGGCATGTCGCCAAGGGATAACGACTCTAGCGCCGCCAGCTCTGCATGTTCGCCTCCGCGGCTAGGGCGCTCCTGGGAGCCCTCGCCTGCCCGTGAGAGTTCTTTCGAGGTCTCTGCGAGGCGGCGAGCCCTCTCTCTTTTTCCGCGGCCTTAGTCGCCGCTCCCTTGTTATGAGTAGTTCTCGACCTAGAGCTCTGCACACCGACCATGGCAAGGACGGACGAACAAGAAAGACTTATGAGGAGGAAGGTAGAGTGATTTTCGGCTAGGTAGTTCCCCTTTTTATAACCTAGTACTAGCACTAGTACTATAAAACCTGCATAGTGGGAACACGTTCAGGTTTGATACGTACTAGGTGTGAGCAGGTTTGCACTTAATTATAGCATGGTAGTACTACTTTGGAATGTGATGGGAACAAGCTAAAGATTAATTGATAGTTTTGGTTTCGAGGCCCGAAACTGCTCCCGATGAGTTTCCTGGAACACAAATTTCAAGTACTACTGCTCAAATGCGGTCGCACAAGTCAGTCATGTAACTGGTCGTACATGTCAGACCAAGCCGATGCGTGTCCCTTCGGTGAGGAGCGGGTCCGACCGACCGTCTGTTGGTGCGACCGACCGTAAGTATTACGCGACGGAGACTTCTGGTTGTGGCTTCGGGTGATTGTCATGACCAAGCATTAAAAAGCTAGTGATAAATCAATTACTACCATCTTTTTCCAAATGACCAAGTAATTTCACAGGAATACAATACATATAGATTGTCACGGTTCCAAACCGCCATGGCGCCGCAAGTTCACTGCAGTAGCAACCGAGTAGGTCACTGCATCACTGGTGGGGAAGGAGGGCAGCTCACCTCGCCTACGATGCATGCCCAGTGGCGCTGCCGCAGCTGGTCCCGTGATTTGGCTTCTCCTACCGCCCATTTGAACAGTTGCAACGGCTGCTCATGCCATTCCGCAAGCATGCATGTTCTTTCCTCCGCAGTCGACTCCGTGAATATGATCTCTGCCATTAGCCCCAGCTCAAAATCAACGCGAAGCTGCGAGATGCTGACATCCCTCAGCATCTCTCCCCTGAGATCGACTTGTGCCTCCGCCTTGTGCTTCGCCAGGCGTAGCTCCTTCGAACTTGTCTTCAATCGATGCGACGCTTCCTCGATCCGATTTGCCCTTGCTGCCCACCACCTAAAACGCAGCCCTGGCATGTCCTCCGGCGCAACCGATCTATGATTCCAGAGCAATGGATCCCCTCTGAAACACATGTGGGTTTCGCTCAAAGGCGGCAGTGCCGCGGGCCGCAGCAAGAGGGCAGCCCACGGGATCCTGGGATCTAAGGGATTACCCATGGCAGGATTCGGTGGGCGAGGCGGGGAGGCGAGCGTAGGCGCTGGGAGAGCCCTACGAGGCTAAGATAAAGATAGTACTACTCCACTCCGTTCATATTTAAATACAAAGGCCACCAACAGTAACCCAGGCAAAAATTGATCATCCTGCCTGTGTCCTGGTTTATTGGCCCCCTTTTTATTTTGTGCCAAGTTTTGACCAAAATTTTTGCTAAGACAATGTTAATGCATGTCACCAAAAATTATATCATTGGAATCACATTTGAACATAGCTTTCGATGACATTAATTTTTATGACTTGCATAAATATTGTGTTACTTAAAATTATGGAAAAAAATTGGCACAAAATACGAAGGAGACCAATGGAAGTAGCAACCCATGATTTAACTACTCGCATGCACGTAGTGGAGTAGTAATGTCTTTCTCAACTACTTCCTCCCTCACGTCCACTCAGTTTGCATGCACTGTATTAATTGACCATCAATGAAGTGAATGACTTTACACGCGTCAAATTATCACATGGGGTGGATCTTCGTAAAAAAATGCATCCCACCGTGTACCCGCGTGTGCGTGCGAGGGATTGAGTGCGTGCGTGCACATCTTCGCTTCATGCATGTACTGCCAGTGTGCGTGAGAGAGGACGAGTACATTCTTCTGGAACCAGCAGCACGTCACTGTGATCAATCCACACAAGGAGGTTGCGACAACGCCTCCACATGTGCCACGTGGCTTCATGGATGCCCCCACATCATTTTAATCATAATATATTAACTTAAAAAGGGAGAGACACTGTGTACCGTGCCATTGGAATTCTAATTTACGTGTTTTGCACATACTGGAAGTACTAGTAAGGTATGCACGCATGAAATTTGGCAACCAAATTATGAATAAATACCACACTATAGCATGTAAGCTTTGAGTCATATATGCATGATGTAGACGTTCGTTTAATTCTTATAGTTCATCTCATTCAAAATCAATTAGTTTTTATAAAAAAGTTAACCTATTTTATGATTCATGGAATTGTGCGTTGTAAAGCATAAAGTAAAAACAAATAATGGCAATTCAACTAGAAAATAAGTTTGGGCAATTATGATACAGAAGATTCTAGAACAAAGGAAGTACTTGTGTTTTGAGGTTTGTGCATTATGCTTAAGTTCAACCATGGAGTCCATCCAGATTGTACATGTGGCAGAATCTGGTGAAATGTAGATGATATCCAATGGCCAGTAGTGCTCGGATTTGCCATCTCTGCACCGTCTGATTGGCTTCATCCAACGACCATCTTTCAAATTTATTCGCACTCAATATAGGGGTATAGATATAGAGGTATAGATATAGACTAGTGGCACATCATCTAAAGCCTTTCTACACGCTCATTTTTTGTACAAGTGTGCTCCACCGTGCACCCGCGCGTTTGTATGTGGGAACGAGTACGTTGTGTGCACCTCTTCTCTTTCGCACACGTAGTCCGTGTGTGTGAGAGATACTAAGATATGGTGAGGGAATATGTGTCAATGCAATTTGTGTGAAAGAGAGGCCTATATACATACATGTATGTGCATGGGGCCGGGGTGATATACGAGAAGGGAGGGGAGGGGTCGATCGCGCGATATATCGATAGAGATAGATAGAGGGAAGAGCTCTAAGATAGTACAAGCACTGGGATATGGGGGGTGGGGTGCTGGAAGATTGTGCGAGGGGCCAAGTGGAGGGAGACTATGAAGGAGTGCACAAGTGCGAGATCGATATTTAAAGAGAGGGGGCGAGAACATGCGCGGTTGTGCGCAGTGGCGGAGCTATGAAAAATAAATGAGCTAGGGGGCCTAGCATTGCTAATCCTTTATGGGGAGGGTCAATTCATCAACTTAAACCATTTTACCAGCAATTGATCTACTTATCATATTCATATTAGCCTCGGTATATAGTGATGTTAGGGGGGCCAGGGCCCTTGCTGCCCCCTGTCTTCATCACTATGCGCGCGTCTGAGAGATGAAGCGGAAGACATGGATGATGAGAGGGGGACGATGGATAGATAATGTGGGTGTATCAGCTATGTAATCCTATATAGAGAGGTATAGATTGATCGATGTGTACGTGGGAAAGAGGGTGAGGCCTGACTAATATATAGATCGATCGGTTTGTGTGGTAAACTAGGAAAGACCTAGCTATATATACACACATAGAGGAACATCGATCGTTGCACATACATGTGCGAGATAAAGAATGCCCGAAGTGATGAAGAGGGGGAGGTGTGTGTGTGTATGCATGCATGGGAGACCGACCTGAAGAAAAAGATTGCATGTGTGCGATGGATAATGCCGAGTGGTATTGTGTGTGCATGCATGCATGACAGAAAGTTAGTGGTACAAATATAAAGAGAAGACGACTGTGTGGGTGTAAAAGACTATGTGAGGTCATAATCAATGTAAAGTTGAATTCAAATATTTGAATAAGAGATCATGATGTTTGAAACCCATGCATGCATGAATATAACTAAGATATGCGTGGTGTGGTTTGGAAACGAGCATGCTATACTGTATACACATTGAACAAGGTCAGACTGATTTGAATTTGAGATACCGATGGCAGGCATCGTTTGGCCACATTGCACCCGTGCATGGATACACTATTCAAATTGGAGATGATGGGTGGCTTTCGGATCACATATCTATACCCCTATATAGTGTGCGAATAACTTTGAAAGATGGTCGTTGGATGAAGCCAATCCGACGGTGCAGAGATGGCAAATCCGAGCACTACTGGCCGTTGGATATCATCTACATTCCACCAGATTTTGCCACATGTGCAATCTAGAAGACTCCATGGTTGAACTTAAGCATAATGCACAAACCTCAAAACACAAGCACTTCTCCTTTGTTCTAGAATCTTCCGTATCATAATTGCAAAAAAAAAATTCTAGATAAATTGCCATTTTTTTTTACTTTATGCTTTACAACACACAATTCCATGAATCTTAAAATAGATTAGATTTTTTATAAAAACTAATTGATTTTGAATGAGATGAACTATAGGAATTAAACGAACATCTACATCATGCATATATGACTCAAAACTTACATGCTATAATGTGATATTTATTCATAATTTGGTTGCCAAATCTCATGCATGCAATGCACGTGTACCTTACTAGTCTAAATGGTGTGTGTGTGTTGTGCGTGTTAAACACATTGTACGTAGTATCATACATGGTTTAGATTCCGAACATCTAGCTAGAGCGTACATGTACTATATATGATTTGAATTCAACATAAAATGGATACATATATTTGAATTCGAGATCGTATGTACATGTAGTTCATATTTATATGGGAATTTTCTACTCCTATATTCATGTCATGTGTTGTGAAGATAATATTTAGATGGTTGTATAACTAACCCGAGTACAATCCCATTCAAACAGGGAAAATGTACTCAAATTTAGTCCATATGCTAGACAACACAAATTGTTTTTTTTATTGTTGAGGGAAGTGCAAATTGATTTGGTACTGTACACGTTAAGTTTGTTGTCCCGATTTTTTTAGTTTTTTGTTGTTGTATTTGAATGCATTTCTAGTAATATAGTAAAACGGGACATGGCTCTCTCTAGTGAGGTGCGAATTGTCTTTTTTTTTTACACGTTAAGCTTGTTCTCCCGAAATTTCAAGCCGTGCCTTGTTATGCCGAAATTTCAAGCTAGCATCTCTGTCTATCATGCTGCAAAACTCCCGCCTCTTCAACCCGCGCCTTGTTACCCCGAAATTTTAAGATATCTCTTTGTCTGGTTGTGCTCCGAAAACTCCCTCCATCTCAACCCGCGCCTTGCTATCCCAAAATGACAACGCGCGCGAAAACTCCCACCTCCTGCGAAATCACGACACGCGAAATGCCCGTGATAGCCCTGAACCAAAAGAACCGCCTAGCTCAAACCGGTGGGGGTACTTTCGTAACTTACCCCACATTTCGGACAAGCGCGTCCCTAAGCCATGGTTCCCCCTCCCATCCCCTCCGCCCCCCCATTCGTACACCGAGGCCGCGAAAACCCGCGAAGCCCCACACCCTCCTCCGTCCGCCCACCCAGCCGGAGCCTCTTCCCCGACGACGTCGTCCACAGCAACACCTCGACGCCCCTCATCCACCGCACCAGATGAGGATCCGTCGTCGATCTCGTCGTCCCATTGGTTCAGCCACCCCATCCTCCACCTCCAAGGAGCTGCCCTGACGTTCCCCTCGTCTTTCGCGCCACCTCCATTCCAACACCGCCATCTTCACCTGCACCACTGGAAGAGCAGCATCATCACCGATTCCCCGGATGAAGCTGAGGCCTAATCGGCGCCACCACAGAGGTTCTACACTAATCGCTGCATTTTCTTCTTGATTCGATCTCACGGTGCTGCCGGCGCTTGGTCCCGAGCCGACATGGCGCGGCTCCATCTACGGCGGCGGCGCCGGCCACTTCCTCCACAGCATCGCTCCCTCGGCGGCCACATCCACATCAGTAGGAGCTGCTGCTGCATTGGCTCTCACTCGCGCTGCTGCTCTACTCTTGCTCTCGGTCCCCTGCCTGGTCTGCTCTTGCTCTTGCTCGCGCTGCTGCTCTCGCTCTTGCTCTTGCTTGCACTGCTCCTCTACTCTTGCTCGCGCTCCTGCTGCACGAGCAGCAGATCCTGCTCTCGCTCGAGCCCCTGCAGCTACTACCCGAGATGCTGCTACATGACCAGCTGCCCCGGCTCTCGCACGCGCTGCTGCTCCGGGTGCTGTTGTTGCTGCTACTGCTTTTCTGCTACTAGTGCATTCAATTTCGACAGTAAAATTCAGTTTCGACAACAAAATTCAGTTTCAACAGTAAAATTCAGTTTCGACAGTTAAGTTCAAAGATGAGTGGCTGATGTATTTTACATCTAGCACTTTGTGGTTATGTATTTTACATCATCTATTGGAGATGCTATTAGAATTCCACTCAGGTTAACGTTGTCTCTCTTGTCCTGCTTCAGCCTCGCCATCGTACAACTCACCGGAGCAGCTCCAATGATGAAACCCTCCATCACAGCGGAGCAGTACCCCCGGCTCCATCTCCAGATGCGTAAGATCTTCTTCCCCTCCTCCGACAGCCAAATCAGCTGGAGCATCCTCACTAACCAACCCAATCATGCTGAGATCGACATGGCTTCGCCAAAGAGGTTGTACACTTGTTGCATCACTTTTTTACTCTACATGTTATATATATTGTCCACTAAGCACACGTAGTAACGTGAAATACGATTAGTTTCTCCTACTATATGACAAGCAGTGAGGTACCAGGCAACTTAGCTATCCGTGATGGACTCTCTTGAATGCCATCATTATTTATTTCTGCGCGTTTGAGCTGTGCATTTGTAGATGGGCCTGGGAGTTGAGCTAGTAGGGCAGTGGCCTGGGTCCAAAGTAGTAGAAGTAGCACAAAAACATTTTTTGAGTGTAGGCTTTTCCCTGTTCAAGCCTGCCTACTAGAATCGCCAGTGCCTGAAAGGAAAAGTGAAGGAAAAACATAGGAATTGGAAAGTTTCCTATGGTACTACTATTCATGCATTTAGTATAAAGGAATGGAGGAAAGGAAAACTGTAGGATTTGTTCCTTTAGTGTTTCCTTGAAAGAAAAACCGTAGGAATTTTAATATCCACTTGTCCTCCTTTTCAAATTCCTATTCATGAAGCGCAAGACTAAGAGATAGTAGCATAATAGCATTATAACCGTACATTTTCTTGTGGTTTGACTTAATCTCACCATGCTTCTTTGCATCCTGTGATCTTCCAATTCTTGTGAACCAAACACCCAGATTGGCAGAAATCCTGTGTTTTTAAATTCTCTGTTTTGCACGTGCATTCCTATCCTATTACTGTGTATTTCCTATCCCTGCATTGTTAGAATCCTCCAATTCAAACAAGCCCTTACAAAATTACTTCTGTTACAGATATGTGTCAAAGAAAACCGTGTGTGGTTTGTCCCGCTCCTGCTGTGCTGTGGTCCACCCCAGCTCAGCTGCTCCAACGACGGATGGGTTCACCACAGCAGGGATCCGCCCTCCAGACTGTCTTTCGCCGCCTCAGATCTTCGCCCCCGCCGCCGGCAGCCACGACAACTGCATTACCATCATCAACTGAGCAGATGACCTTGAGGACTACATGGGTCCGCAAGAGAGGTCGCACTCTTTCGTGTCTGCTTTCGTTATGCATCGCTTAATATGATGACATGCTGCTTTATCATCCTGCTCACCGATTAGACTCCGAGTCAGGTCCAAACTAATGCTCAAACTTGAGTTTTTAAATGGTTGTGGGGTACATATTGGGGCAGCAATCAATACTATCTGTCTACTATCTGGTTAATCTCGGGTGTCTACTATGAGTTTCATGTTGGGTGGAAACAAACATTAAAGGAGCCATTATCTATATTTTGTAACTGAAGCTATTATCTGCCTGCTATCATTGGTTTTGGGTCTATCCACAGTTTGCTACCATCACTCTGGATTTGTGCATGCACTCCTTACATAATCTCACTATGTTTTATTCCTATGCATTTCAGTTATTGTACACAATGGTATTGAACATGTAGAGCAAAAGAGACGAGCCTTGCGTGGCAATAAAATTTCATGCAGACGTCGCTCCATGATGGGTGCAAAAGCAACCCCCCTCCCCCCATTCCTGACTGTAATCAAGAGGAAGATAACTGTTCAGAGGGGGATTCAGAGGTAGCAGACCACTCCTATTTACCACCTGAGGTCTTTTGCTCTAACTTGGCATGCTGATGTTGGTCATATCATGCATATGGTGCCTTGCATTGCTTACTATATACATAAAATATGTCATCTGCTTAGTTTAGACATGCATTGTGTGAATGTCATCTGTTTAGTTTCTATATCTTATATGTGAATCATGCAATGCCATCTTGTTTAGCTAGGCATCCTATATGTGAATTTTGCAATGTCATCCTGGTTAGCCAGTCATCTTATATGTGAATTATATCATGCCATCCTTTTTTTATTACATATTAAATTTGTCAACAATTTTAGTACATTCAATTACTCTTCCTGTGCATCAGCCATTCGACACGGTCATGGAAAAATCTAGAGTGAAAACAAGATCTTCAGAGCAGACAATGCTATCTGACGAGGTGCATGTCTTGCTGGTTACGGATAGCTCCTCAGAGGAGGATTCAGAGACAGATGACCAGTCGTATTTCCCCCCCGAGGTGCATGCTCTAACTTGGCAGGATTATATTGCTCATATCGTGCATATGGTGTCTTGCATTGGCATGTCATTTGCTTAGTTTAGACATGCTTTGTGTGAATGCCACCTGTTTAGTGTCTAATTACCATATATGTGAATTTTGCAATGCCATCTTGTTGCAAGACATTATATATGTGAATTATGCAATGCTATCTTGTTGCAAGGCATTATGTATGTGAATTATGCAATGCCATGCTGTTTGGCCAAGCGTCATATTTGTGAATTATATCATGCCATCCTTTTTTTGTATTACTCATTCCATTTGTCGACAATGTTTGTATATTCAACTGCTCTTCCTGTGCATCAGCCATTTGAATTGGTGATGGAGAAATCTGGAGTGAAAATGAGGTCTTCAGAGCAGACAATGCTACCTGCTGAAGCAGATATCTTGCTGGTTACAGATAGCTCCTCAGAGGAGGATTCAGAGGCAAATGACTAGTCCTATTTTCCCCCTAAGGTGTATGCTCAAACTTGGCAGGGTTATATTACTCATATCATGCATATGTTATCTTGCAATGCTTAGTTTTTACATCATATACACAATATTGAATGTCATGTCCTTAGTTGACACATCATATGTGCGATTGCCCTCTGCTCACTTGCTTAGTATATAAATCATATATTTGAATTATATCATGCCATGATGTTTACATAGACAGCATGTATCTGAATTATGGCATGCCTACCCATTTTCTAAAGACATAATATAGTTATATCATCTCATCCTGTTTACATAGTCATCATATTTTGAATTATGTCATTCTATCCGTGAATTATATCATGCCATCATGTTTCCATCAACGGCATGTTTGTGAATTATGGCATGCCAACCACTTTTATAGACACATCGTATAGTTATATCATGTCATCCTGTTTACATAGTCATCATATTTTGAAGTATGTCATTCTATCCTGTTTAGTTAGCCATCATATATGTGAAATTGTGTCATGCTATCCTGTTTAATTAGCCATCATATATGTGAAATTATGTCATGCTATCCTGTTTGGTTAGACAACATAAATGTGAATTATTTCATGCCTTGTTTTCTTCCCTACTATCCATTGCACCTGTCTATCTTACAATGTCTGTACATTCAATTACTTTTCTTGTTTATCAGCCATTTGAATTGGAGGGGGTGATGGCAGTATATATGGGAGTAAAAACACGATCTTCAGAAAAGATTGTACTACCCGTCGATGCAGATAGAACCACGGTTGTACTTGCCCAAGAACCAGCCCCACCACATATAACCCAGACTCACGCAGATTGTACCCCTACCCAGTTGGACAGAGAACTAGCTACACCCCTTCTAACCCCAACCCCAGCAGATAGTAACCCAGTTCCAGTTGACATAGCACCGTCTCCACCACAGAGCACCCAAACACGAGCAGTTAGTAAGGCAACTGCAGTGCCAAAAAGCACGAGGACCACCACTCCGAACCCCAAGTCAACGCTTAAAGCAGAAGAAGAATTGTTCTCAGGTCAGGTTCCGTAGCTATGGTTCATACTCCTTTGCTCTTGCATCACTGTATTTACTCATACCAACTAATTTCAAATTTGAAGGATGCAATTGAAACTCCAATGGCGCAACAGTTATGTTTTAAACCTGTTTGTTTAACGTGTTTACTGTTGTAACTTGCTCTATGTTGATTTCAGTTTGAATTGAATAAACAGTTATGTTCTCATGCCATGCACATTACAAGTATTGTTATTGTTGTGTAGTTTCCCACACTTATATTCTGTCTATGCTGCTTTGTCTTAAATAGATATGATTTTAACTGTCTCTATCTTCATTTGGCAACATAAACTAGAATGATATAGACCATACAGTGACCATACTACATAGATATATGTTTGTTTCATATTGTTATCCTGTCCACCTTACTACTGAACTAGTTTACCAAAATGAGTTTCATATACAACATGGTAAACCTGTGATCTGTCTGCTTGTTTCTCTTTTAGAATGCAGACAAAATATTGGAGAAGAGTACCCCATTATGCAATGGTAAAAGAAGTAATGCAGATAAGGTTCAAGATAGTGAGACATCCCCGTTGGTCTCCAAGAAAGCTAATAAAAACTATATTGAAGACACTGAGACAACCCCAAAGTTCTGTCTTGATGTAGTGTTCGAGTTACTAGCCACTATTGCTGGCATCAGCTCTTCGAACTCGCTGCCTGAATCAGTTCGGCTTCTTGAGTCTCAACTTCAAGTTGAAAGACATCGATCAGATGTGCTGCGACAGGAAGCCGAAGGACTGAGGAAGTCCCTGCAGAATTCAGATGCATACTTTCTGGTGTAACAACAATCGCTGGAGGATTTAATCGCCAAACAAGAGAAAGCTAATAAGCTTGCTAAGCGTCTTGCCAGCATGGTGGATACCCAGGATATTGTTTCTTGAGCTCTTGTGAAGTGGTTTCAGTGCTGGACTTGTTTTGCTGCGGCGTTTATTTCACTGGTCGCCAACTTTGACAACCATTGTATGTAATATGTTGCTTTGTTCCCCATATTTGCACTGGTGGCGAACTTTGATGCCCAGTGTATGTAATATGTGTAATAGCCGTGATAGCCTAGAGTAAGTTGTTCGCTTATTTATTTCCTTGTTGTCTTGTTTATTTGTTTGCTTGTAGTCAGTGCAGTTCTTTTTCCACGGTTTGCTAGTGGCCGCAATAACCTATTTTTTAAAACTAGGCCACAACCATGGGCTACATATTTACTGTAGTGACCATGGGCCTCCTACGGGCCGTTGAAACAATGGTGTTGGGGAACGTAGCATGCAATTTCAAAAAAATTCCTACGCTCACGCAAGATCTATCTAGGAGATGCATAGCAATGAGAGGGGGAGAGTGTGTCTACGTACCCTCATAGACCGAAAGCGGAAGCGTTTGACAACGCGGTTGATGTAGTCGAACTTCTTCTTGTTCCGACCGATCAAGCACCGAACGTATGGCATCTCCGAGTTCTGCACACGTTCAGCTCGATGACGTCCCTCGAACTCTTGATCCAGCAAAGTGTCGAGGAAGTAGATGAGTTTCGTCAACACGACGGCGTGGTGACGGTGATGGTGAAGTGATCCGCGTAGTGCTTCGCCTAAGCATCGCGAGAATATGACCGAGGGTGTAATATGTGGAGGGGGCGCCGCACACGGCTAACAGATGTTGTTGTGTCTGTTATAGGCGCCCCTCCCCATGTATATATAGGTGGGAGAGGGAGGGGAGCAGCAGGGGGCGCCCCAAGTAGGAGGAATCCTACTTGGGCGCCTCCCCAATTCGGCCTCCCCCCTTCCTTATTTACCGGAGGGGAAAGGAAGGAGGAGGGAGGAGGGAAGGAAGGGGGAGGCCGAATCCCTCCCCTTCCTTCTCTCTTCCCCTCTTTCCTTCCCCTCAGGTGCGGCCCATATGGGGGGCGCAGCAGCCCCTGCTGGCAGCTGCTTTTCCCCTCTTGGCCCATTAGGCCCATATCTTTGCCGGGGGGTGCCCGGAACCCCTTCCGGTGACCCGATATGTACCCGGTACCCTCCGGAACACTTTCGGTGTCCGAATACTATCGTCCTATATATCAATCTTTACCTCTCGACCATTTCGAGACTCCTCGTCATGTCCGTGATCTCATCCGAGACTCCGAACAACATTCGGTCACCAAATCACATAACTCATATAATACAAAATCGTCATCGAATGTTAAGCGTGGGACCCTACGGGTTTGAGAACTATGTAGACATGACCGAGACACTTCTTCAGTCAATAACCAATATCAGAACCTGGATGCTCATATTGCTTCCCATATATTCTATGAAGATCTTTATCGGTCGAACCGTTATGACAACATACGTTATTCCCTTTGTCCATCGGTATGTTACTTGCCCGAGATTCGATCGTCGGTATCTTCATACCTAGTTCAATCTCGTTACCGGCAAGTCTCTTTACTCGTTCCGTAATGCATCATCCTGAAACTAACTCATTAGTCACTTTGCTTGCAAGGCTTCTTATGATGTGCATTACCGAGAGGGCCCAGAGATACCTCTCCGATACTCGGAGTGACAAATCCTAATCTCGATCTATGCCAACCCAACAAATACCTTCGGAGATACCTGTAGACCATCTTTATAATCACCCAGTTACGTTGTGACGTTTGATAGCACACAAGGTATTCCTCCGGTATCCGGTAGTTGCATATAGTCAAAGGAATATGTATTTGACATGAAGAAAGCAATAGCAATAAAACTGAATGATCATTATGCAAAGCTAACGGATGGGTCTTGTCCATCACATCATTCTCCTAATGATGTGATCCCATTCATCAAATGTCAATACATGTCTATGGTTAGGAAACTTAACCATCTTTGATTAACGTGCTAGTCTAGTAGAGGCTTACTAGGGACACGGAGTTTTGTCTATGTATCCACACATGTATCAAGTTTCCATTTAATACAATTCTAGCATGAATAATAAACATTTATCATGATATAAGGAAATATAAAATAACAACTTTATTATTGCCTCTAGGGCATATTTCCTTCAGTCTCCCACTTGCATTAGAGTAAATAATCTAGTTCACATCGCCATGTGATTTAACACCAATAGTTCACATCTTTATGTGATTAACACCCATAGTTCAAAACGCCATGTGACCAATGCCCAAAGGGTTTACTAGAGTCAATAATCTAGTTCACATCGCTATGTGATTAATAGCCAAAGATTACTAAGGTGTGATCATGTTTTGCTTGTGAGAGAAGTTTAGTCAACGGGTCTGCCACATTCAGATCCGTATGTATTTTGCAAATTTGTATGTCTACAATGCTCTGTATGGAGCTACTCTAGCTAATTGCTCCCACATTCAATACGTATCTAGATTGAGACTTAGATTCATCTAGATCAGTGTCAAAGCTTGCATCGACGTAACTCTTACGACGAACTCTTTATCACCTCCATAACCGGGAAACATTTCCTTAGTCCTCTAAGGATAATTTTGACCGCTGTCTAGTGATCTACTCCTGGATCACTTTTGTACCCTCTTGACAAACTCATGGCAAGGTACACAACAGGTTTGGTACACAACATGGCATACTTTATTGTGACGACCCCGGCTTAATCGTGCACTAATCATACACGCAAATGCGCACGATCAAGCCTAAGGACTCACTTGAAGATATCACAACACAACTCTAAAACATAAAAATAAAGTCATACAAGCTTAATATTACAAGCCAGGGCCTCGAGGGCTCGAATACAAGCTCGATGGCATACAAGCGTCAGCGGAAGCATTAGATATCTGAGTACAGATATATTACAGAGAGAGAGATAAGCCTTCACAGAGGCGGGGTAAAAATAAAAACTACGATCGAAAGGCGTAGGCCTCCTGCCCTGGACCCTCCGATCCTACTCCTGGTCGTCGAACGGCTCCTCGTAGTAGTAGTACTCGCCAGGCGGATAGTAGTACTGGTCGTCGGCTGGGGCTTCTGGCTCAGGGGCTCCGTCATCTGGTGGCATCAAATGGAAAATGGGGGAAAAAGAAAATAAAGCAAACGTGAGTACTCATCCGAAGTACTCAGCAAGCAAGGATCTACACTACATATGCATCATTGTCAAAGGAATGGCTGTATATGTGGACTGGGCTGCAGAAATGCCAGAGTAGAGGGGGAAAGCCTAGTCCTATCGAAGACTAGCATCTTCAACAATCTTCGACAGTCTTGCAGCAATAGAAGAGAACAGATGAACATAATGTAAGGTAGTAGTAGTAGTATCATCAACCTCGACCCGAGATCCTTTCTCGACTCCCTGCGAGAAAGCAATCCCAGGGCCGTACTATCCAGTTCTCACCACATGTTCTAGTTGTACCGATCGGGATACAACTCCGAGTGTCCGTTACCGTAGGACAGGCTATCGATAGAAGTTTCTTCCCTGCAGGGGTGCACCAACTTACCCACCACGCTCACTTAACTCTGGCCGGACACACTTTTCTGGGTCATGCCCGGCCTCGGCTAAGCAACACGCCGCAACCCGACCTAGGCTTATAAGAGAGGTCAGCACGCCGGACTAAACCTATGCCCCCAGGGGTCTTGGGCCATCGCCCCGGGAACTCCTGCACGTTACGGGGCCACCGAGAGCAGACCTAGCAACCCCTTATACAAGCGCGGTTGCATTACCAGTCCAACTCGGCATGCGCCGCTCCTTACTGACGTCAAACAAGCTTCGGCTGATGTGTACGACGCAGAACGCCCATACTATGCCCACGTGATGGTTAGTGCTATCGGGCCAGAGGCCCCTCGGATCAAATATCCAAACCGTAGTGGATTAGGAGCGCGCGGAAACGAGCAGAGACTCACGATCGATGTGACCCCGTCGCCCCGTCTCGAGGACTTGCGGCAAGGGCTAAGAATGCCCGGCCACGCCTCGTAGTTATCTCGCGGGCACCATCCAGGTCCACCCGACTCCACATCACTTCGCGTTAAGCTCGCGCGGGTACCCCTCAGGGCCGACCCGTCTTTAGTATCATAGTTTAGTGCAAGTCATAATATCCAAGGTAACTGTGTGTCTGACACCGAAGGGAACCCTGAGGAATCACCCTCGATGGAATTCCCGCTCGATGTTGTCATCAAGGTGAACGAAGGAGGCATCACCCTCGAGGTCCACACTTGAGAGGTTGCGCGACGATGTCGTTATCGGGGGTGGTGTAGGAGGAATCACCCTCGCTTACCACGACCGAGTAACTAACCTACAAGGTTAACATCAGAAGTGCTAACGAGGTATCACCCTCGGCACCCGATGGTGACCCAGTAGTGTCGAGCACTTAAGGGGGGGAAAGTGATGTGCGGTGCCCTGGACTGATCTTCAATCCCGTAAAACGGGTCTTCCGAGTATTCAGCGGGGCGGTCGGGACAAGTGGGTCTCTGATATGGCTCTACCCATCCTATGCTAAACAGTTTAGGATAACAGGTATGTATCAAAAGTAGGTTACAAGTAAACAGGCTATGCAACAGAGTAGGATAGTAACAGCAGCAGTATCATCTAATGCAAGCATAAGAGGGGAGAGAATAGGCGATATCGGAATGCTCAAAATGGGGGTGCTTGCCTGTTTGCTCGGGGGCAAGGGCAAGGTCTTCAGTAGTATCGTCGGGGACGTAGTCGTACTCCTGTGCGGCGTCTGCCTCGGGAGCTACGTCAACGTCGGGGGCTACCGAGAGAGAAGAGGGGGAAGAAACAGGTAAACATAATGCAAACAAATGCAACACGGTGCGTGTGATGCTATGATGCAGTGCAGGGTTGCCTGAATATGCATCTAAGTCATTTTAGTTATTTTTAGAATTATTCTGGGATTTAATATCCGACGTGTGTGCACTATTCATCTGCCGGATTCGGATCCGGAGTTACGAGTTCTTCTACGTAGGAGGTTCCGATGGAGAAACAGACGGCACGATCAGACTCGTCTCGTCGTTCTGAGCAACTTTCATGTTTTAACTTTTTCGATCCGAGCTACGGTTTAAAAGTTATTAATTTTTAAAGATTATCTGAATTTTTGGAATTATTTTTATTAATCAGAAAAGGAAATATGACGTCAGCATGATGTCATGCTGACATCAGCGAGTCAACAGCCGGCTGACTAGTCAAATATGACATGTGGGTCCAGTGGGACCCACATGTCAGCCTCTGTTTCCATTTAACAGTGAATCAATTTAATCCACAGGGTTAATTAGGGTCGGGCCCCACATGTCAGTGACTCATTAGGGTAATTAGATTTTTATCTTTATTTCTAAAACGTTTAACTAATTAAACAGGAAGGTGGGGCCCGCCTGTCAGTGAGAGTGGATGAACAGTACCCGCGTTGACCCGGGTCAACGCGGTCAAAGCGCGCAGCGGGGCCCGCAGGCAGTGACTCCGGGTGGGACCCAGGCCTGCCAGCGTGGCGTGACCGGCGGCTTGCCGCCGGCGTGCACAAAACACGGCGGAGGGCTCGGGCCACCGTCGGAATTCGCCATCCGTGGGCCGTTTGGCTCGGGGTTGGATGCGTTCGAACGAGCGCTCGCCCGCGCGTCGAACTGAGGCGGTGGTTTCGCCTGAGCTGGACGGGAACGTCGCCGGCGACGAGCGGGGACGGCGGCGCGTACGGGTGGTCGTCGGGAACGACTCCACGGTGTGCAGCAGCTCAAACGAATGGCATAGGCTAGCCCTACGCGGTGCGGCGAAGCTAGTGGGCACGCGCCCGTGACCATATGGTCACCGGAGACTCGCCGGCGACGTGTGCCGCGGCGATGGGTTTGGGTTCGTATGGGACGGCAGCCACGGGCGAAATGGAGCGGGGAAAAGGAGTGGGGAGGAACTGCGGCTCACCGTGCGGTCAAGGCGGACCTGCGACAGCTTAGTAGCAGCAGGGAGGTTCGCCGGAGACGACGAAGAATGGCGGCGACCGAGGAGGAAGACGACGGCGCGAGCTCGATGCTGAGGCACCCAGCTCCTCCAGGCGGTGCCAGTCGAAGCAGCAGTCGCCTGCGGAGCTGCGGGGCACGGAGAGGTGGCGTGGGGAGGCCAGTGGCCACGGCGGCGGCGATTCGCGGCGACGGTGGCGTCCGGCCACCAGATCTGAGGAGGGAAGAAGAGGCGAGGCGAGTGTGGGAAAGAGGGGAAGAGTGCGCGGGCGACCAGGGGAGATGGATGGCTCGTCCTTATCTCCTCGCCCGTCGGTGGGGTGGTCGCGCTGTCGCCGTTCGGCCGGTCGGTGCCGGCGTAGCCATGCGCGCGCTGACACGGCATCGGAGAGAGAGGGAGAGAGCTAGCTGGGCTGGGCCTCAGGCACTGTGCACTAGTGGCAGTGCACAGTGGCCCCTTCCCTTATTATTATTTTTTTATTTCTATTCCTTTCTGTTCTGAAATGTTTAGGGCTCTTTTGCACTTTTGATAAATGTGGGAGTTGGTCTAGATATTGTGATGCAATAATATCTCTCACCAAAAAGTGGTTTGGACTGATTTGAAGTTTGTTTGAATTTATTATGATTTTAAATATATCAAATATTCTGTTTTTTAGGTCTGTTCCAACTTGCTTGAGTCATCTATCCAACTCCAAACATTTTGCTGTTAATTTTAGAAATGTTCCTAGATTATTTCCCATTTAATGAACATTTTTCCAACAGAGTTTGAACAACTTTATATTTCACTTTAGAATTTGAGTTGATTTTCAGATTTGCATTTGAATTGGATAACTAACCCAAATGATTTGGCACTGCAAATGATGATGACATGGCATTATTAACAGCTGATCACTGTGGCCATTACAAGGGGGTGTTACATTTATAGAACCTATGGCTGAGGCATAGGGAATGACATTCATTCTCTCTCTATCTTCTGCCATGGTCGGGCTTTGAGTCTTACTCAATTTCACACCTTACAATACAGGCAAGAACTTATTTCTTTGGCTGATCCATTTTGAACTCCTTCAAAATCTTGTCAAGGTATGTACTCATTGAAATTCTTATCAAGCATCTTAATCTATCTCTATAGAACTTGATGCCCAATATGTAAGCAGCTTCAACCGAGGTCTTTCATTAAAAAATTCTTATTCAAGTATCCTTTCATGCTATCCAGAAATTCTATATCATTTCCAATCAACAATATGTCATCCACATATAATATCAGAAATGCTACAAAACTCCCACTCACTTTATTGTAAATACAGGCTTCTCCGAAAGTCTGTATAAAACCATATGCTTTGATCACCTCATCAAACCGTATATTTCAACTCCGAGATGCTTGCACTAGTCCATAGATGGATCGCTGGAGCTTGCACACTTTGTCAGCACCTTTAGGATCGACAAAAGCTTCTGGTTGTATCATATACAACTCTTCTTTAAGATATCCATTAAGGAATGCAGTTTTGACGTCCATTTGCCAGATTTCATAATCATAAAATGTGGCAATTGCTAACATGATTCGGACAGACTTAAGCATCGCTATGAGTGAAATAATCTCATCGTAGTCAACACCTTGAACTTTGTCGAAAACCTTTTTGTGACAAGTCGAGCTTTGTAGATAGTAACACTACCATCAGCGTCCGTCTTCCTCTTGAAGATCCATTTATTCTCAATGGCTTGCCGATCATCGGGCAAGTCCACCAAAGTCCACACTTTGTTCTCATACATGGATCCTATCTCAGATTTCATGGCCTCAAGCCATCTGTCGGAATCTGGGCTCATCATATCTTCTTCATAGTTCGTAGGTTCGCCTTGGTCTAGTAACATGACTTCCAGTACAGGATTCCCGTACCACTCTGGTGCGGATCGTGTTCTGGTTGACCTACGAGGTTCTGTGGTAACTTGATCTGAAGTTTCATGATCATCATCATTAGCTTCCTCTCTGGTTGGTGTAGGCATCACAGGAACGGTTTTCTCTGATGAGCTACTTTCCAATTCGAGAGAAGGTACAATTACCTCATCAAGTTCTACTTTCCTCCCACTCACGTCTTTCGAGAGAAACTCCTTCTCTAGAAAGGTTCCATTCTTGGCAACAAAGATCTTGCCTTCGGATCTGTGGTAGAAGGTGTACCCAATTGTTTCCTTAGGGTATCCTATGAAGACGCACTTCTCCGATTTGGGTTCGAGCTTACCAGGCTGAAGCCTTTTGACATAATCGTCGCAAACCCAAACTTTAAGAAACGACAGCTTAGGTTTCTTGCCAAACCACAGTTCATACGGTGTCGCCTCAACGGATTTAGACGGTGCCCTATTTAACGTGAATGCAGCTGTCTCTAATGCATAACACCAAAACGATAGTGGTAAATCAGTAAGAGACATCATAGATCACACCATATCTAATAAAGTACGGTTATGACGTTTGGACACACCATTACGCTGTGGTGTTCCAGGTGGCGTGAGTTCTAAAACTATTCCACATTGTTTTAAATGAAGGCCAAACTCGTAACTCAAATATTCACCTCCGCGATCAGATCGTAGAAACTTTATTTTCTTGTTACGATGATTCTCCACTTCACTTTGAAATTCTTTGAACTTTTCAAATGTTTCAGACTTGTGTTTCATCAAGTAGATATACCCATATCCACTCAAAACATTAGTGAAGGTGAGAAAATAACGATACCCGCCGCGTGCTTCAACACTCATCAGACCGCATACATCGGTATGTATTATTTCCAATAAGTCATTAGCTCCCTCCATTGTTCCGAAGAACGGGGTTTTAGTCATCTTGCCCATGAGGCATGGTTCACAAGTATCAAATGATTCATGATCAAGTGATTCCAAAAGTCCATCCGCATGGAGTTTCTTCATGCGCTTTACAGCAATATGACCTAAACGGCAGTGCCACAAGTATGTTGCACTATCATTATCAACTTTGCATCTTTTGGCATCAATAATATGAATATGGGTATCACTACGATCGAGATTCAATAAACCATTTACATTGGGTGTATGACCATAGAAGGTTTTATTCATGTAAACAGAACAACAATTATTCTCTGACTTAAATGAATAACCGTATCGCAATAAACATGATCCAATCATATTCATGCTCAACGCAAACACCAAATAACATTTATTTAGGTCCAACACTAATCCCGAAGGTAGAGGGAGTGTGCGATGGTGATCTTATCAACCTTGGAATCACTTCCAACACACATCGTCACCTCGCCATTAACTAGTATTTGTTCATTTTGCAACTCCTGTTTCGAGTTACTAATCTTAGCAACTGAACCGGTATCAAATACCCAGGGGCTACTATGAACACTAGTAAAGTACACATCAATAACCTGTATATCAAATATACCTTTGTTCACTTTGCCATCCTTCTTATCCGCCAAGTATTTGGGGCAATTCCGCTTCCAGTGACCATTCCCTTTGCAGTAGAAGCACTCAGTTTCAGGCTTAGGTCCAGCTTTGGGCTTCTTCATGGGAGTGGCAACTTGCTTGCCATTCTTCTTGAAGTTCCCTTTCTTTCCCTTGCCCTTTTTCTTGAAACTAGTGGTCTTGTTAACCATCAACACTTGATGCTATTTCTTGATTTCTACCTTCGTCGATTTCAGCATCGCGAAGAGCTTGGGGATCATTTTCATCATCCCTTGCATATTATAGTTCATCATGAAGTTCTAGTAGCTTGGTCATAGTGACTAGAGAACTCTGTAAATCACTTTCTTATCTGGAAGATAACTCCCACTTGATTTAAGTGATTGTAGTACCCAGACATTCTGAGCACATGCTCACTGGCTGAGCTATTCTCCTCCATCTTGTAGGCAAAGTACTTGTCAGAGGTCTCATACCTCTCGACACGGGCATGAGTCTGAAATACCAATTTCAGCTCTTGGAACATCTCATATGCTCCGTGCCGTTCAAAACTTTTTGAAGTCCCGGTTCTAAGCCGTAAAGCATAGTGCACTAAACTATCAAGTAGTCATCATATCGAGCTTTGCCAAAACATTCATAACATCTGCATCTGCTCCTGCAATAGGTCTGTCACCTAGCGGTGCATCAAGGACATAATTCTTCTGTGCAGCAATGAGGATAATCCTCAGATCACGGACCCAGTCCGCATCATTGCTACTATCATCTTTCAACTTAGTTTTCTCTAGGAACATATCAAAAACATAGGGGAGCTATATCGCGAGCTATTGATCTACAACATAGATATGCAAATACTATCAGGACTAAGTTCATGGTAAATTAAGTTCAATTAATCAAATTACTTAAGAACTCCCACTTAAATAGACATCCCTCAAGTCATCTAAGTGATACGTGATCCAAATCAACTAACCCATGTCCGATCATCACGTGAGATGGGGTAGTCATCAATGGTGAACATCTCTATGTTGATCATATCTACAATATGATTCACATTCAAACTTTCGGTCTCCAGTGTTCCGAGGCCATGTCTCTACATGCTAGGCTCGTCAAGTTTAACCTGAGTATTCCACATGTGCAAAACTGTCTTGCACCCGTTGTATTTGAATGTAGAGTCTATCACACCCGATCATCACATGGTGTCTCAACACGATGAACTGTCGCAATGGTGCATACTCAGGGAGAACACTTATACCTTGAAATTTAGTGAAGGGATCATCTTATAATGCTACCGCCGTACTAAACAAAATAAGATGCATAAAAGATAAACATCACATGCAATCAAAATATGTGACATGATATGGCCATCATCATCTTGTGCTTTTGATCTCCATCTCCAAAGCATCGTCATGATCTCCATCGTCACCAGCTCGACACCTTGATCTCCATCATTGCGTCGTGGTCATATCGCCAACTATTGCTTCTACAACTATCGCTAACGCATAGTGATAAAGTAAAGCAATTACATGGCGTTTGCATTTCATACAATAAAGCGACAACCATAAGGCTCCTACCAGTTGCCGATAACTTTTACAAAACATGATCATCTCATACAACAATGTATATCACATCATGTCTTGACCATATCACATCACAACATGCCCTGCAAAAACAAGTTAGACGTCCTCTACTATGTTGTTGCAAGTTTTACGTGGCTGCTACGGGCTTCTAGCAAGAACCGTTCTTACCTACGCATCAAAACCACAACGGTGATTTATTAAGTTTGCTGTTTTAACCTTCAACAAGGACCGGCCACAGTCAAATTCGATTCAACTAAAGTAGGAGAAACAGACACCCGCCAGCCACCTTTATGCAAAACTAGTTGCATGTCTGTCGGTGGAACCGGTCTCATGAACGTGGTCATGTAAGGTTGGCCCGGGCCGCTTCATCCAACAATACCGCCGAATCAAAATAAGACATTGGTGGTAAGTAGTATGACGATCACCACCCACAACTCTTTTTGTTCTACTCATGCATATCATCTACGCATAGACCTGGCTCGGATGCCACTGTTGGGGAACGTAGCATGCAATTTCAAAAAAAAATCCCATGCTCACGCAAGATCTATCTAGGAGATGCATAGCAACGAGAGGGGGAGAGTGTGTCTATGTACCCTCATAGACCGAAAGCGGAAGTGTTTGACAACGTGGTTAATGTAGTCGAACTTCTTCTCGTTCCGACCGATCAAACACCGAACGTACGGCACCTCCGAGTTCTGCACACGTTCAGCTCGATGACGTCCCTTGAACTCTTGATCCAGCAAAGTATCGAGGAAGTAGATGAGTTCCGTCAGCATGACGGCGTGGTGACGGTGATGGTGAAGTGATCCGCGCAGGGCTTCGCCTAAGCACCACGAGAATATGACCGAGGGTGTAATCTGTGGAGGGGGGCACCGCACACGGCTAACAGATGTTGTTGTGTCTGTTCTAGGCGCCCCCTCCCCATGTATATATAGGTGCGAGAGGGAGGGGAGCAGCAGGGGGCGCCCCAAGTAGGAGGAATCCTACTTGGGCGCCTCCCCTATTCGACCTTCCCCCTTCCTTATTTACCGGAGGGGAAAGGAAGGAGGAGGGAGGAGGGAAGGAAGGGGGAGGCCGAATCCCTCCCCTTCCTTCTCTCTTCCCCTCTTTCCATCCCCTCAGGTGCGGCCCATATGGGGGGTGCAGCAGCCCCTGCTGGCTGCTGCGTTTCCCCTCTTGGCCCATTAGGCCCATATCTTTGCCGGGGGGTGCCCGGAACCCCTTCCGGTGACCCGATATGTACCCGGTACCCTCCGGAACACCTCCGGTGTCCGAATACTATCATCCTATATATCAATATTTACCTCTCGACCATTTCAAGACTCCTTGTCATGTCCGTAATCTCATCCGGGACCCCAAACAACATTCGGTCACCAAATCACATAACTCATATAATACAAAATCGTCATCGAACGTTAAGCGTGCGGACCCTACGGGTTCGAGAACTATGTAGACATGACTGAGACACTTCTCCAGTTAATAACCAATAGCGGAACATGGATGCTCATATTGGTTCCCACATATTCTACGAAGATCTTTATCGGTCGAACCGTTATGACAACATACGTTATTCCCTTTGTCCATCGGTATGTTACTTGCCCGAGATTCGATCGTCGGTATCTTCATACCTAGTTCAATCTCGTTACCGGCAAGTCTCTTTACTCGTTCTGTAATGCATCATCCTGCAACTAACTCATTAGTCACTTTGCTTGCAAGGCTTCTTATGATGTGCATTACCGAGAGGGCCCAGAGATACCTCTCCGATACTCGGAGTGACAAATCCTAATCTCGATCTATGCCAACCCAACAAATACCTTCAGATATACCTGTAGAGCATATTTATAATCACCTAGTTATGTTGTGACATTTGATAGCACACAAGGTATTCCTCCGGTATCCGGGAGTTGCATAATCTCATAGTCGAAGGAATATGTATTTGACATGAAGAAAGCAATAGCAATAAAACTGAACGATCATTGTGCTAAGCTAACGAATGGGTCTTGTCCATCACATCATTCTCCTAATGATGTGATCCCGTTCATCAAATGACAACACATTTCTATGGTTAGGAAACTTAACCATCTTTGATTAACAAGCTAGTCTAGTAGAGGCTTACTAGGGACACCGTGTTTTTGTCTATGTATCCACACATGTATCAAGTTTCCGTTTAATACAATTCTAGCATGAATAATAAACATTTATCATGATATAAGGAAATATAAAATAACAACTTTATTATTGCCTCTAGGGCATATTTCCTTCAAATGGGCCTTCTACGGGCCGTAAAAACAATGGGCCTTCCACGGGCCGTAGCATCAATGGGCCTTCTACAGGCCGTATGATCGATTGGCCAAACATGGGCCAATAACGGGCCGCATTATGGGCCGTAAATGGGCTAGAGTTTGAATCGTCATTTCATGGGCCGACCATAATGGGCCGTCGTTAATCGGCCGTATTTGATGACGCTATGAAAACGGCCCAACGGATTAACGGGCTGACTTTAACCACGGGCTGAATTTGGCCCACAACCGGAACAGGCCAGTAACGGACCGTAAGTAATCGAATGCTGCAAATCAGCCCAAGAATAAATGGGCCCTGAGAAGGCCGAAAGATAACACGGGCTGGAAACGGCCCAATGGAATAATGGGCCGTTAATAGGTATAAAGTGATACACTGTTCATTATGGGCCAGTTTCACCACGGGCCGTTAATGGGCCAAGAGTTACAAAGGGCCTCATATGAGCCGAAAGACATCATGGGCCATACATGGGCCGGAAGTTACAACTGGCTGGAATCATATTGGACGACCCAGATGACACTACTGGGCCTAATTCGGATAGGCCGTAACGGGTCGTGAGTTAGCGGGCTGTAAATGGGCTATATGCGAACAGGCCGTTAACAGGCTTTCCATGGGCCGGCCCGCTACCATTTGAACAAGTAAAACAGGCCGGCCTTTTCACCGGAATGGGCCTCTGTTGGGCCGTGCCACGTGTCGACGTATCATAGGCACCTCCAGTCCAATGAGTGGATGACATCTGTCCCAACGGTGAGCCGACACATGGCTCCTCCGGCCAATGAGAATTTTACACGTGGAAAATCCCCATTGGTCCGGGCTGTTAACGGGTTATCGGATCCAAAACCAGACCCGATAGCTTAACGGCGACCGGTTACGGTGGATGCCACTGTCGGTTACCCTTGACGAAAGCACTTCCATGACGCGTCATTTATCGTCATGGAAGTGAACACTTCCGTGATGATAATTTTGGTAATGTCATGGAACACTTCTACGACAGCACAGGTATGACTATCTTGATTCTGTCATAAAATCGTCATGGATGTACATGCAGGACAAAAAACATGACCTACTGTGACAAACACGTATCATCACGGAAGTGTATTTTTTTTTGTAGTGATTGTTGTTGGCATGCATGTTGTCTCAGTTAAAATAGGAGATCATTGTTATCATGATTTATGTGACTTAGGTGCTAGCATTAGTTCTATTCCTTTTACCTTATACCAAGAAATTATGGATGACATAGCACCCGCTGAAAGAGAAGACATAGATGTTAGTATTAAACTTGCTAATAGAGACACCCTCACACCACTTGGGATTGTTAGAGATGTTGAAGTCTTGTGTGGGAAAATAAAATACCCTACAGATTTTCTAGTTCTTGGTTCTCCACAAGACGATTGTTGTCACATTATCTTTGGTAGACCTTTCTTGAACACCGTTAATGCTAAAATAGATTGTGAGAAACAAACTGTCGGTGTTAACTTTTGTGATGAGTCTCATGAGTTTAATTTCTCCAAGTTTAGTAGACAACCTCATAAGAAAGAATTACCTAGTAAGGATGAAATAATTGGTCTTGCTTCTATTGCCGTGCCTCCTACTGATCCACTAGAATAATATTTGCTAGACCATGAAAATGATATGCATATGCATGAAAGAAATGAAATAGATAAAATTTTCATTGAACAACGACCTCTTCTCAAACACAATTTGCCTATTGAAACTCTAGGAGGTCCTCCTGCACCTAAAAGTGATCATGTGTTTGAATTAAAACAATTGCCTGACACTTTGGAATATGCTTATCTCGATGAGAAAAAGATATATCCTGTTATTATTAGTGCTAACCTTTCAGAACATGAAGAAGAAAGATTATTGAAAATTCTGAAGAAGCACCGTGCTGCTAAGGATATTCTCTTGATGATCTTAAGGGCATTAGTCCCACTCTCTGTCAGCACAAGATTAATATGGAACCTAACGTTAAACCCGTTGTTGATCATCAACGACGTTTGAATCCTAAGATGAAAGAAGTGGTAAGAACTGAAATATTAAAGCTTCTGGAAGCAGGTATAATCTATCCCATAGCTGATAGTAGATGGGTAAGTCCCGTTCATTGTGTCCCTAAGAAGGGGGGTATTACTGTTGTTCCTAATGATAAAAATGAACGCATTCCACAAAGAATTGTTACTGGCTATAGAATGGTGATTGGAAAGACTATCTAAGCACACACACTTTTGCTTCCTTGATGGATATTCTAGCTTTCCTCAAATAACTGTTTCACAACTTGATCAAGAGAAAACCACCTTTACTTGCCCTTTTGGAACTTATGCTTATAGACGTATGCCTTTTGGTTCATGTAATGCATCTGCTACCTTTCAAAGATGTATGACTTCTATATTCTCTGATTTTTGTGAAAAGATTGTTGAGGTTTTCATGGATGATTTTTCTGTTTATGAAACTTCTTTTGATGATTGCTTAAGCAACCTTGATCGAGTTTTGCAGAGATGTGAGCAAACTAATCTTGTCTTGAATTGGGAGAAGTGCCACTTTATGGTTAATGAAGGTATTGTCTTGGGGCATAAGATTTCTGAACGAGGTATTGAGGTGGATAAAGCTAAAGTTGATGCAATTGAGAAAATGCCATGTCCTAAAGATATTAAAGGTATTCATAGTTTCCTTGGTCATGCTGGTTTCTATATGAGATTTATTAAAGACTTCTCTAAAATTTCTAGGCCTCTTACAAATCTTTTACATAAGGATGTTTCATTTGTTTTTAATGATGATTGTGTAGAGGCCTGTGAAATACTTAAGAAAGCCTTAACTTCTGCACCTATTGTTCAACCACCTAATTGGAATTTGCCTTTTGAAATTATGTGTGATGCTAGTGATTATGCTGTTGGAGCTGTTCTAGGACAAAGAATTGATCAGAAATTAAATGTTATTCATTATGCTAGCAAAACTCTAGACAGTGCCCAAAGAAATTATGCTACTACTGAAAAAGAATTTTTAGCAGTTGTGTTTGCTTGTGACAAATTCAGATCTTATATTGTTGATTCCAAAGTAATTGTTGACACTGATCATGCTGCTATTAAATATCTTATGGAAAAGAAAGATGCTAAACCTAGAGTCATTAGGTGGGTTCTTTTGCTACAAGAATTTGATTTACATATCACCGATAGGAAAGGAGCTAAGAACCCCGTAGCTGATAACTTGTCTAGGTTAGAGAATATTCTTGATGACCCACTACCAATTGATGATAGATTTCCTGATGAGCAATTAGCTGCAATAAATGTTTCTCACAGTACTCCTTGGTATGCTGACTATGCTAATTACATTGTTGCTAAATATATACCACCTAGTTTTACATATCAACAAAAGAAAAAATTCTTCTATGATTTAAGACATTACTTTTGGGATGCCCCACATCTTAATAAAGAAGGAGTAGATGGTAGTATTAGACATAGTGTACCTGAGCATGAACAGGGACAAATTCTACGAAAATGTCACTCCGAAGCTTATGGAGGGCATCATGCAGGAGATAGAACTGCTCAAAAGGTATTGCAATCTGATTTTTATTGGCCTACTCTCTTCAAGGATGCCTGTAAGTTTGTTTTATCTTGTGATGAATGCCAAAGAATTGGTAATATCAGTAAGTGTCAGGAAATGCCTATTAATTATTCACTTGCTGTTGAACCATTTGATGTTTGGGGTTTTGATTATATGGGACCTTTTCCTTCCTCTAATGGGTACACACATATTTTGGTTGCTGTTGATTATGTTACTAAGTGGGTAGAAGCTATTCCAGCTAGTAGTGCTGATCATAACACCTCCATTAAAATGCTTAAAGAAGTTATTTTCCCGAGGTTTGGAGTCCCTAGATATTTAATGACTGATGGTGGTTCACACTTTATTCATGGTGCTTTCCGTAAAATGCTTGCTAAATATGATGTTAACCATAGAATTGCTTCACCCTATCATCCTCAATCTAGTAGTCAAGTTGAACTTAGCAATAGAGAAATAAAACTAATATTACAAAAAACTATTAATAGGTACCGAAAGAATTGGTCTAAGAAATTGGATGATGCACTTTGGGCCTACAGAACAACATATAAAAATCCTATGGGTATGTCTCCCTATAAAATGGTTTATGGAAAAGCTAGTCATTTGCCTCTTGAGTTAGAACATAAAGCATATTGGGCAACTAAAGAACTTAATTATGATTTCAAACTTGACGGTGAAAAGAGGTTATTTGATATTATCTCATTAGATGAATGGAGAACCCAAGCTTATGAAAATGCCAAATTATTTAAAGAAAAAGTTAAAGGATGGCATGACAAAAGAATCCAAAAGTGGGAATTCAAAGTTGGGGAATATGTTCTTTTGTACAACTCTCGTTTTAGATTCTTTGCATGAAAACTTCTCTCCTAATGGGAAGGACCATATATTATCGAAGAAGTTTATCGCTCTGGAGCTATCAAAATTAATAATGCTGAAGGTACTAACCCGAAGGTGGTCAATGGCCAAAGAATTAAACACTATATCTTAGGTACGCCTATTAATGTTGAAAGTAATATTATTCAAACCATGACACCGAAGGAACACATAAAAGAAACCTTCCGGAACACTAGAATCCTGAAAAAGAGGAGGTACGTGATACGGTAAGTAAACGGACTCTGAAAAATCCGTAAAAATATTTTCTGTCAATTTTGGAATATTACAAAAATTAGGAAAATAAGAAATAACCAGGAAGACAACCGAGGAGGGCACAAGACACCAGGGCGCGCCTGCCTTTCCTGGCGCCCCCAGGTGGGTTGTGCCCACCTCGGGAACCTTCCCGACTCCGTTTTCCTCTTGTTTGCTTGTTTCCCAAGATAAAAATTCTTTATATACCCCCTGAACGTATTGACCACCGTATCACGGAGAAATCTTTTGTTCTTCTTTCTTGCTGTTTTCTGTCGGATCTGTCAAGCCAGGCATCATGTCTTCTCCCTCCTCCAACAAAGTAGAAGAGGATGCTTGGTTGATGAAGATAGAACTAAAGAGAGAGGAACCAAATGAAACCATCAAGGGTGATAAGGTCAAAGAAGTTGCGGGAGATCAAGCTCCAGCAGTAGGGCAGGCCGTTCCAGCAGCAGCATAAGAAGATATCCTTCTACCATACTACGATCATCTTACCCCTACTAAAATTGAAGCTTTTAGGACCATTGAAACGGTTCGTGTGCAAAATAAATATCTCACTCATGAAAAATTCTGTTGCAAGAGCAAATCATCGCCCTCCGGAGCATCATTCATAGATTGGAGTACCTCCTGAGCCTGAAGTGTGACACTACCTCATCACCACCACCATCATCATCTTCCCCACCAAAGGAGACTTGAGTACATGGTATGGGCACACCCCTTGGCTTGTGCCAAGCTTGGGAGAGGTTCCCTGATATCGTATCACCACCACTTTCTTTCCCTTTATCTATCTTAGTTCGATCTTTAGTTATCCTATGATTTAGTTGAATAAAAGTTTAGTTCGATCTATTTTTGAGTGCTTGCTTAGTGATCTATCTATCTATGTAATCATGTGCGAGATATATGATAAAGAGTAGTTTGAGTTTTGTATCTTTACTTTTATGTTTCAATAAAAAAGAAAGGAAAATAAATGAAAAAGACCATATGCCAATCCTATGGTAAGTAATGACATCATATAAGGAAAAGTATAAGTGGTTAAATTTATTGGAGATTGACAAACATAGCATTGGTCAATGATGCAATTCATGAAAGAATTAATAAGGGAAGAGAAGATTCACATGCAAATACACTATCTTGGACATCTTTTATGATTGTGAGCCCCCATTAAATATTATATGTCAAAATTGTTAACGTTGGACAAGGAAGACAACGTAATGATTTATGTTTGTTCATATTCACATAGAAGTTATATTGTCATAGATCCTTCAACATGTGGTGCTTGCTCAATATCTTTGCTAGCCAAAAACTCCGCACTATGTAGAGATACTACTTGTGCATCCAAAAACCCTTAAACCCAAAATCTTATTTTCAGAGTCCACCATACCTACCTATGGATTGAGTAAGATCCTTCAAGTAAGTTGTCATCGGTACAATAAGGCAATAAAAATTGCTTCTAAATGTGTTGGATCATTTAGTGTAAGAGAAAATTGAGCATTGTACGAACTTGTGATGGCAAAGTAATAAAAGCGACGGATTACATAATAAAGGTTGCTATCATAAGGGGAAATATAACATGACGTTCTTTTGCATTAAGGGATTTGGCATACAAACAAAAAAGGAGCATGGCAACCTCTGCTTCCCTCTGCGAAGGGCCTATCTTTTACTTTTATGTATTTACTTTTATGCAAGAGTCAAAGTATTCTTCCCTATTCCTTTTTATTTTCTCTTTTTGCAAGCATCATGTGGTGAGGAAAGATCTAGGCATATATATCCAGTTGGATATGAGTGAGCATGAGTTATTATTGTTGACATCACGCCTGAGGTGAATACGTTGGGAGGCGAAACTATAAGCCCCTATCTTTCTATGTGTCCGCTTGAAAGTTTTTGCTCATGGGTATGCTGTGAGTGTTAGCAATCATAGAAGGTTAAATGATGGTTGAGTATGTGGACTTGCCAAAAGGCTCTGATACGTGACCCTTTCTGAAAATATGATGAATTGTAGTTGCAAAGTTGACTGAGAACATAGTTTGTTGGTTTTCAATAGAGTTTATGCTTTATACTTCAATGTTGTGATGAATTGTTACTTGTTCATGAGAAGTTATATGATAAAAGTTGTATGATAAAGCTTTATGATTAAGTTTGTTGCTGTTATGATAATAAGCATGATGCTACTATGAACATATTTTGTTTTTATCGACACCTCTCTCTCTCTAAGCATGTGGGCATGTTTTTCGATATCGGTTTTTCGCTTGAGGACAAGCGAGGTCTAAGCTTGGGGGAGTTGATACGTCCATTTTGCATCATGATTTCCTACTGTTATTTATAATGTTTTTATGCATAATAATGCTTTATGGAGGAATTCTAATGCATTTTCTCTCATAATATGCAAGGTTTACACAAAGAGGGAGAATGCCGGCAGCTGGAATTCTGGACCTGAAAAAGCTACGTCAGAGTTACCTATTCTGCACATCTCCAAATGAACTGAAAATTTACGGACAATTATTTTGGAATATATAAAAAATACTGGAGCAAATAACTACCGGAGGGGGGCCACCTGGTGAGCAAAAGACAACAGGGCGCGCCCTGGGGGTTGTGCTCAGCCCAGCCCACCTCCGGTGCCCATCTTCTTGTATATAGGTCATTTTGACCAAGAAAAAAAATAAGGAGAGGACTTTCAGGGGAGCGCCGCCGTCTCGAGGCGGAACTTGGGCAGGAGCACTTTTGCGCTCCGGCGGGAATTTTTGTCTAAAAGGACCATCTGCACAATATAATTGACAAAAAAGACCACCTCTGAGATGAATTGGCAGAAAAGATCGGCTGCTCCGTGGCGGTAGGCGCGCCAGCCGACACGTGGCGCATGCCGCCACACGCAGAGGAGGCAGCCCCTGCCGCCACAGGCCCAGGCGGCAGCTGCCGCGAAACAGAAATTGGTGCCCAGCCGCGATTGCGACGGAATGGAGTGGCCGTGGGGCCCGCCTCGTAGCCCATGTGGAGGCTGCCGCCACTCAACCAGGCGGCGTGTACTGTTTCCCCTAAAACCCCGCCAAACCACTGGATCCCCCTAGATAATTTCATCTCTTGTCATGTCACATGTTTTCCACGTACGTGCAGGCTTCAGCTCAGAAATAAAAAACGTACCTGCATGTTTTTTTAGCAACAAATCTCAGCAGTTATGCTCATGTGCCTGAAAAAGCTCAGCTCCCACTATGCCCGCACCTGGCCGTCACGCACTCCAGCCGCCTTGTAGAACTCAAACTTATGGAAAAACAATGCATGCCAACTGGTGGACTGGCGGCAGCTTCCACGTGGGCTGAGAGCGGGGCCCCACGGCCAACTCCATTCCGTCGTTGGGCGCTGTTTTTTGTTTCACGGCAGCTGCCGCCTTGGCCTGTGGCGGCAGGCGCCGCGTGTCGGCTGGCACGCCTGCCGCCACGACCCAGCTGGTCTCTTCTGCCAATCTGATTTAGAGGTGGTCTTTTCTGTCAATTGCACTAGGCAGGTGATCTTTTTGAACAAAAATTCCTCCGGCGGAGCGATTCCGCCAGGGGAACTTCCCTCCCAGGGGGAAATCGAAGCCATCGTCATCACCAACAACCCTCTCATCTTTGGGAGGGCAATCTCCATCAACATCTTCAATAGCACCATCTCCTCTCAAACCCTAGTTCATCTCTTGTGTTCAATCTTTGTACCAGAACCTCAAATTGGTACCCATGGGTGACTAGTAATGTTGATTACATCTTGTAGTTGATTACTATACGATTTATTTTGTGGAACATTATATGTTCATATCCATTATGCTATTTAATACCCCTCTGATCTTGAGCAAGATTATCATTTGTGAGTAGTTACTTTTGTTCTTGAGGTCACGGGAGAAGTCATGTTGCAAGTAATCATGTGAACTTGATATGTGTTCGATATTTTGATGATATGTATGTTGTGATTCCCTTAGTGGTGTCATGTGAACGTCGACTACATGGCACTTCACCATATTTGGGCCTAAGGGAATGCATTGTGGAGTAGTTATTAGATGATGGGTTGCTAGAGTGACAGAAGCTTAAACCCTAGTTTATGCGCTACTTCGTAAGTGAAGAATTTGGATCCAAATGTTTAATGCTATGGTTAGATTTTATCTTAATACTTTTCTCATAGTTGCGAATGATTGCGAGGGGGTTAATCATAAGTGGGTGGTTTGGTCAAGTAAGAACAGCACCCAAGCACCGGTCCACCCACATATCAAATTATCAAAGTAGGGAACACGAATCAAACCAACATGATGAAAGTGACTAGATGAGATTCCCGTGTACCCTCAAGAACGCTTTGCTTATTATAAGAGACCGTTTTAGCCCGTCCTTTGCCACAAAAGGATTGGGCTATCTTGCTGCACATTATTTACCGTTACCAGTCCGTTACAAATTATCTTCCTTCAAACTACCTGTTACCGACTATTTCAGTGCCTTGCAGAAAATACCTTGCTGAAAACCACTTGTCATTTCCTTCCGCTCCTCGTTGGGTTTGACACTCTTACTTATCGAAAGGGCTACGATTGATCCCCTATACTTGTGGGTCATCACATGCCCATGTCCTCCCTTGGCCCTCCCGTCGGGGATACATGCGCCCCTTTTTCTATTCCCCTCCCCTCTCCAGCCGCACCCCCGCCCCATTCCCCTCTTGTCCCTAGCCACCACCGCTGCCATATTTCTTGGTTGTGCTTTGTCCAGCACGACTGTGAGCCTGCCCCCTTCCCTTGTCGCAGCTCCCGTTTCCTTGACGCCCCGAGTTGTCCAACCCCAGGCGCCTGACTTCAGCGCATCCGGCGGCCGGATTTGGAGCGGATCCGGCTGGATTTGAGCTCACCCCGGCTGCCGGAGGCCGCGCCATGCCATGGACTGGCCGGGTACTGTAACACACAGCTCCGGCAATGCCCCCAGGCCGCATGCAGGTATTGACTCCGCCTCTAGCCGCTCGGATCTACCTCGTCGCCGGTTCATCGGCAAATACACCAACGGCCGTCGTCCGGGCTCGGTGCCGGCCCAAAGGCTCGTCGGCTCACCGTTGCCGCTCATAATGTGTGACGAATGTCCACGGAAGGTCTTACACGATGTGTCTACAACACTGGAATATCCCAGAGGGGTGTTCGTCAAGTGCAAAAACAATGAGGTATGTGCTAGTTTAGCTTCGGTTGTGCTCTCGGATTCGCTCGTTTTGCTTACACTATAATATTTATTGTGTAGGATAGATGCAACTTCTGGTATTGGGAAGTAGAATACATCGATTTATTGATAGAGCAAAATTTGATAGATGTCCGTGCACTTGTTGCTAGAATAGAGGCTAGAGATGAGACTAGATGCGAAGAAGCAATGTCTACTTCTTTAGACACAAAGAAGAAAGAAGCATGCAAGCTCGAGACTCCGCAGATCAACAATGAATGCATCGAGAAGGCACTAATCCAACTTGTGGGAGCAGTTATGGAAGTTGGATATCTTTTAAAATGTCTTCTTACAGTTCTTGTTTTCTTTGGTCTTGCAATTCTAGTCAAGATTTGGTGACGTACTCCAATGTATCAAAAAAATCGATGACAAAAATAATAAGAAATGTATTGCAAAAAATGTATGCGGCCGAAATGCGGCTGCGCGTTGGGCGCACGGCCGGCGCATCCATAGATCTGGGCGGACGCGGCCCCATTGCCACCCTCAAACGGACGAAAAGCGCACCAAACGAACGTCCGTTTGGGGTTGTGCACTGGAGTTGGCCTCAGCACCCACTGTTGCCCCACTTAGAGCAGCGGCCGACTGGGGAAGGGGACAGCGCGGGGGCGAAGCGGACTGCGTTGCCTTGGCAGAGGGGCCAACTTGGGCGCCGACGCGGGAGCTGCAACGACGCTGCAGATCCGGAGCTACCTCGGTGTCCACATTGGACTACTCCAAGGCAATGCGGGGGGCCAGCTCCTCGTTGACGTTAGCGTTGGAGCCAGAGTGGCCGTCGGAGCTCGACATTACGCCTAATGGGATCAAAATCGGAGAGGGAAGAGGAGAGGACGGAGTGAGAGAGGAGAGCGAGTGAGCTAGGGTTTCGAGTGAGGAGCCGGTTGGGTTTTTTGGGATAGTCGTGGGGTCGGTGATGGGCCGCGCCTGTCAGCTCAGACGTGGTGGACGCGCCCGGATGAGCCCGGCCCGCTCATGTTTAAGTTGTATATGAGGGGTGATACGTCTCCAACGTATCTATAATTTTTTATTGTTCCATGCTGTTATATTATCATTCTTGGATGTTTTACAATCATTTTATAGCAACTTTATATCATTTTTTGGGACTAACCTATTGACATAGTGCCCAGTGCCAGTTGCTGTTTTTTGCTTGTTTTTTACTTCGCAGAATATTAGTACCAAACAGAGTCCAAACGCAGCAAAACTTTTTGGAGAATTCTTATGGATCAGAAGACACAACTTGGGCCAAAGAAGTACCAGAGGGGTGCCCCAAGGGGGGCACAACCCACCTGGGTGCGCCTGGGGGCCCAGGCACGCCCTGGTGGGTTGTGCCCACTTCGGTGGCCTCCCGCACCGCCTCTTCGCCCTATGAATCCCCAAATATTCCAGAAACCCTAGGGGAGTCGACGAGACACAATTCCAGCCGCCGCAAGTTCCAGAACCACGAGATCCAATCTAGACACCATCACGGAGGGGTTCATCATCCTCATTGGTGCCTCTCCGATGATGCGTGAGTAGTTCATTGTAGACCTATGGGTCCGTAATCAGTAGCTAGATGGCTTCTTCTCTCTTTTTGATTCTCAGTACAATGGTCTCTTGGAGATCTATTTGATGTAACTCTTTTTGCGGTGTGTTTGTTGGGAGCCAATGAACTTTGAGTTTATGATCAGATCTATATCCAAGAAAGTTATTTGAGTTCTTTGATCTCTTTTATGCATGGTTACTTATAGCCTCGTATTTCTTCTTCGAATCTTTGGTTTAGTTAGGCCAACTATATCGATTTTTCTTGCCATGGGAAGAGGTGCTTTGTGATGGGTTCGATCGTGTGGTGTTCTTTCCCAGTGACAGAAGGGGCAGCAAGACACGCATGTATCGTTGCTATTAAGGATAACAAGATGGGCGCTATTCCTACATGAATAGATCTCGTCTACATCACGTCATCGTTCTTATTGCATTACTCCGTTTCTCCGTGAACTTAATACACTAGATGCATGCTGGATAGCGGTCGATGTGTGGAGTTATAGTAGTAGATGCAGGCAGGAGTCGGTCTACTAATCTTGGACGTGATGCCTATATAATGATCATTGCCTGGATATCATCATAATTATTTGATGTTCTATCAATTGCCCAACAGTAATTTGTTTACCCACCGTGTGCTATTTTCTCGGGAGAAGCCACTAGTGAAATCTACGGCCCCCGGGTCTATTCTTTATCATATTTGCTTTGAGATCTATTTTTATTTGCTTTTGTTTTCAGATTTATTATTCCAAAAACCCAAAAATACCTTGCTGCATCTTTTTGCTATTTATTTTATTTCGCATTTTATCGAGATCTATTTATCCAATCTATCACAATTTTTATCCCACCAACTTGACAATTTCTGGCGCCGTTACCCGAAAAAGGGATTGACAACCCCTTATAAGCGTCGGGTTGCAAGTATTAGTTCTTTGTGTGCAAGTACCGTTTACATAGTGTTTCTTGGTTCTCCTAGGATTGATGCCTTGGTTTCATAACTGAGGGAAATACCTACCATAGCCGTGCTGCATCATCCCTTCCTCTTTGGGAAAATACCGACGTAGTTCAAGCGACATCAAAAGGAATTTCTGACGCCGTTGCCGGGGAGACATCATCAACATCTATCAGGTTCCTAATCACATATCTCATCTCCTTGCAATTTACATTATTTGCCATTTGCCTCTCATTTTAATCTCCCCCACTTCACAAAAATTTGCCGTTTTATTCGCCCCCTTTATCGTTTGTTTTTTCTCGTCAGATCTGTTTTTGTGTGCAATCTTGTTTGCGTAGTTACGATGACTCAAGAAAACACCAAGTTGTGTGATTTTTCCAATACCAATAACAATTATTTTATTAGCACTCCGATTGCTCCTCCCGCCACTAGTGCGGAATCTTGTGATATTAATGCCGCTTTATTGAATCTTGTTATGAAAGATCAGTTTTCCGGTACACCTAATGAGGATGTTGTGTCCCATCTAAACACATTCGTAGAATTATGCGATATGCAAGAGAAAAAAGATGGGGACAATGATATTATGAAGTTGAAATTATTTCCTTTCTCTTTGAGGGATCGTGCAAAATTTTGGTTTTCTTCTTTGCCTCGCAATAGTATCGATTCTTGGGATAAGTGCAAAGATGCTTTTATTACTAAGTATTTTCCGCCCGCAAAAATTATTTCCCTTAGAACTCAAATCATGAATTTTAAGCAACTTGAGCATGAACATGTTGCAAAACCTTGGGAAAGGATGAAGTTGATGCTAAGAAATTGTCCTACTCATGGTTTAAATCTTTGGACGATCATACAAAAATTTTATGCGGGATTGAACTTTGTTTCTAGAAATCTTTTAGATTCCGCCGCGGGTGGTACTTTTATGGAAATTACTTTGGGTGAAGCTACTAAATTGCTTGATAATATAATGGCAAATTATTCACAATGGCATACTGAAAGAGCACCTACTAGTAAAAAAGTTAATTCGGTTGAAGAAATTACTACTTTGAGTGAAAAAGTTGATGCTCTTAAGAAATTGGTTGCTAAAAAAAGTGCTCCTATTTATCTTAATCATGTTCCTTTGTCTACTTTTATTGAGGAAAATAGTGATCCCGTAGATGTGAATTTTGTCTCGCGAAACAATTTTAATAACAATGCTTATAGAGGTAATTTTAATCCTAGGCCTTTTCCTGGAAATTCTTCTAATAATTATGGTAATTCCAATGGTAATCCTCCTTACAATAATAATAGGAACACCTTTGATCTTGAGAATAATATTAAAGAATTTATCAATGCTCAAAACATTTTCAACACTACGATAGAAGAAAAGTTGAATAAGATTGATGATATGTCTAGAAGCATTGATAGAATTTCTCATGATATAGAAAATCTCAAGTTGAAAATTTTTGTACCCAAAGTTGATGAATCAATTAAAGATTTATATGTTTCTATGGATGAAAGTAAGAAAATAACCGCTATGCTTAGAGCTAAACGAGAATTTTTAGAAAGAGCATTTTCTAGTGATTGATTTCATAAAAATGATGAGGATCTTAAAGTGATTGGTGTTTCTTCTATTGATTCTTTGTTTAGTAAAATTAAAATTGATGATAAAGGGACTGAAGAAGAGTCAACTTTAGTTAGAAGGCGTCCCGATAATTCGGAGGGTGAAAATCTTGATGAGAAAATTGATAAAAGTGGGTTTGGAGAGGTCAAAACTTTAACTAGTGATGTGCCCACTCTAGTGGATTACAAAGACTTTAATTATGGTAATTGCTCTTTTATTGATTGTATTTCTTTGTTGCAATCCATGATAGATTCACCCCATGCTTATGAACAAAATAAAGCATTCACTAAACATATTGTTGATGCTATGATGAAACCTTTGGAAGAAAAATTGGAGTTAGAGATTTCAATTCCTAGAAAATTGCATGATGAATGGGAACCTACTATCAAAGTCAAGATTAAAAATTATGAGTGTTTTGCTTTATGTGATTTGGGTGCTAGTGTTTCCACAATTCCGAAATCTCTATGTGATGTGCTTGGTCTTACCGATATTGAAGAATGTTCTCTTAATTTGCACTTGGCAGATTTCACTATTAAAAAGCCTATGGGAAGAATTAATGATGTTCTTATTCTTGCAAATAGTAAATATTTTCCCATAGATTTTTTTTTGTTCTTGATACTGATTGCAATCCGTCTTGTCCAATTATACTTGGTAGAGCGTTTTTACGTACTATTGGTGTCGTGATTGATATGAAAGAAGGCAATATTAAATTTCAATTTCCACTAAGGAAGGGCATGGAACACTTCCCTAGAACAAGAATTAAGCCACCATATGAATCAATCATGAGAGCATCCTATGGATCTAAAACTAAAGATGACAATACTTGAAACTATGTATTATGCCTAGCTAGGGGCATAAAACGATATCGCTTGTTGGGAGACAACCCAATGAATAAAAATTATTTTTGCCTTTTTTTCTATTATTGAGTATTTGCACAATTATGCCTCTGTTATGATTGTGTTTTTTATGTTTTAATTAGTGTGTGTGCCAAGTAAAGCCTTTGGGATAGCTTTGGTGATAGTTGATTTGATCCTGTTGAAAAACAGAAACTTTTGCGTCCAGTAACATTATTGTATAAATTCACAGAAGTGACAAAAATTATGAATTTTTGACACAAGATTTATATACAAATTTCCTCTGTTTTCCTAATTTTTCAGAATTTTTGGAGTTACAGAAGTGTGAGAACAATTCTCATCTTTACAGATTGTTCTATTTTTTACAGATTCTGTTTTCTTTGCATTGTGTGCTTATTTTGATGAATCTATGGATTGTATCGGGGGGTATAAGACATGGTAAAGTTGGAATACAGTAGATATAATTCAATAACAAAATTTGAATGGGTTTTCTATAGTACATAAAGTAAAGATTGGTTTTCTTATACTAACGGATCTCACAAAGGTTTTGTTAAGTTTTGTGTGATTGAAGTTTTCAAGTTTTGGGTGAGATCGCGATGGATGAAGGAATAAGGAGTAAGAAGAGCCTAAGCTTGGGGATTCCCCATGGCACCCCAAGTTAATATTCAAGGAGAACCAAGCAACTAAGCTTGGGGATGCCACGGAAGGCGTCCCCTCTTACTTCTAACAACCATCGGTATTTTACTTCGAGCTATATTTTTATTCATCACATATCATGAGTTTTGCTTGGACCGTCTTGTATTATATGAGTCTTTGCTTGTTTTGCTTCTTAGTTTGTCACAAGTATCCTTGCTGGACACACCTATTTGAGAGAGCCAAAATTATGCTATGATTTGTTAGAATTGTTCTTTATGCTTCACTTAATTTTTTTGAGCTATGGGATTGCTCTAGTGCATCACTTATATCTTTTTGAGCACGGTGTGCTTTAATATTTTTGAAGAAATGCTCTCATGCTTCACTTAGATTTATTTGATAGTTAGTAAATTTTTGAAGAAATTCTCTCATGCTTCACTTATATTATTTTGAGAGACGAAAATTGTTATGCTCATGTTCTTCACTTAAATTTGTTTGAGCTTGTCAAAAGTAATTGCAATATATGAAACTAGTCCCAAAGTGATAGATATTCAAGAGGGATATAATAAAAACTTTCATGAAGATCATTGGACAAAATAAACTTGATTCTTTGTAATAGTTTTGAGATATGATGATAGTGATATGTGAGTCATGTTGGTGAGTAATTATGCTTTAGTAAGAATATTGGTGTTAAGGTTTGTGATTCCCTATGCAAGCACGAAAGTGAATAGTTATGCAATGAAATTACATCCTACTTGTGGTGCATTATTCGGTGTTAGTTGTGCTTAATGCTCGCATATGTGATTTTTCGTTTCTTGGTTGGTTGCTTCTCAATATTTTTGCTAGCCTCCACTTGTACTAAGTAGAAATACTACTTGTGCATCCAAAATCTTTAAACCCAGTTTTGCCATATGAGTCCACCATACCTACCTATATGCGGAATTCTCATCCCATTCTATGCAAATTTGTATGTGCCATCTCTAATTTTCAAAATTTCCTTTTTGTGTGCTCGTACCGCTCATGAAGCGACAGGGGGTGGCCAATATTTTCCATGCTAGATGTGTTATTCTCAAGATGAGTGTTTATTCACTTGTCATTGCATGAGAGTGCGGCGGTAATAGGGATGCCCAGTCCCGAAATGAAATAGAAATTTACTTTATGTTGTCAAATAATAAACTCCTTGGAAAGTGTTGGTATGGAGGGCACCCGTGGATACGGCTAGCCATGGATTGTGAAAGAATGGTGGAAAAAGGAATAAACTTTATTCTCTATTTGGGAACCGCCTATGATATATCTAGCATGGAAAGTGTTGGGAATTACTCGGTCATTTTCGTTGACAGGAAAAGTATGCCTCTCAAAAATTTTATCTCTCAATTTAAGCTTTGAGCTCTGGCACCTCTACAAATCCCAACTTCCCTCTGCGAAGGGCCTATCTATTTACTTTATGCATTTTTTATTTTTATTTGAGTCTCCATGTTCTCTTATAAAGCACCAACTAAGGGGCACTATGATCATACTTGAGCATTGGATGTAGCTAATATGCGAGTGTGTTTCATGAATGGATCAATGATTGAGCATGATGGGCTAGGGATAACTTTCTTTAGTGTTGATATTTTGAAAGACATGGTTGCTTGTTGATATGCTTGAGTATTGAAATCTTCATGTCAAAACTAGACTATTACTTTGAACCATATAAAAGTCCATATGTCCATGCTAAAAAAGAAAAGAATATGTGATGAACATGTTAGGTAGCATTCCACATCAAAAATTCTGTTTTTATCATTTACCTACTCGAGGACGAGTAGGAATTAAGCTTGGGGATCCTGATACGTCTCCAACGTATCTATAATTTTTTATTGTTCCATGCTGTTATATTATCATTCTTGGATGTTTTACAATCATTTTATAGCTACTTTATATCATTTTTTGGGACTAACTTATTGACATAGTGCCCAGTGCCAGTTGCTATTTTTTGCTTTTTTTACTTCGTAGAATATCAGTACCAAACAGAGTCCAAACGCAGCGAAACTTTTTGGAGAATTTTTATGGACCAGAAGATACAACTTGGGCCAAAGAAGTACCAGAGGGGTGCCTCGAGGGGGGCACAACCCACCTGGGCGTGCCTGGGGGCCCAGGCGCGCCCTGGTGGGTTGTGACCACCTCGGTGGCCTTCCGCACCACCTTGATACGTCCATTTTGCATCATGTTTACCTACTGTTATTTATTATGTTTTTGGAGTAATTATTTATTATGTTCTCGCTCATGTTTACCTACTGTTACCTATTCTGAACATCTCCAAATGAGCTGAAAATTTACGGAGAATTATTTTGGAATATATGAGGAATATTGGAGAGAATAACCACCAGAGGGGGCCCACCAGGTGGGCACAACCCACCTGGGCGCACTAGGGAGCCCAGGCGTGCCCTGGTGGGTTGTGCCCTCCTCGGCCCACCTTCGGTGCCCCTCTTCTGGTATATAAGTCATTTTGACCTAGAAAAATAAGGAGAGGATTTTCGGGATGAAGCGCCGCCGTCTCGAGGCGGAACTTGGGCAGGAGCACTTTTGCCCTCCGGCGGAGCGATTATGCTGGGGGGAACTTCCCTCCCGGAGGGGGACATCATCGTCATCGTCATCACCAATAACTCTCCCATCTTTGGGAGGGCCATCTCCATCAACATCTCCTCTCAAACCCTAGTTCATCTCTTGTGTTCAATCTTTGTACTGGAACCTTAGATTGGTACTTGTGGGTGACTAGTAGTGTTGATTACATCTTGTAGTTGATTACTATATGGTTTATTTGGTGGAAGATTATATGTTCAGATCCATTATGTTATTTAATATCCCTTTGATCTTGAGCATGATTATTATTTGTGAGTAGTTACTTTTGTTCTTGAGGTCACGGGAGAGGTCATGTTGCAAGTAATCATGTGAACTTGATATGTGTTCGATATTTTGATGATATGTATGTTGTGATTCCCTTAGTGGTGTCATGGAAATGCATTGTGGAGTAGTAATTAGATGATGGGTTGCTAGAGTGACAGAAGCTTAAACCCTAGTTTTTGCGCTATTCCGTAAGGGGTCGATTTGGATCCAAAAGTTTAATGCTATGGTTAGATTTTATCTTAATACTTTTCTCGTAGTTGTGGATGCTTGCTAGGGGGATAATCATAAGTAGGAGGTTTGTTCAAGTAGGAACATCACCTAAGCACTGGTCCACCCACATATCAAATTATCAAAGTAGCGAACACGAATCAAACCAACATGATGAAAGTGATATGATGAAATTCCCGTGTACCCTCAAGAACGCTTTGCTTATCATAAGAGACCATTTTGGCCTGTCTTTTGCCACAAAAGGATTGAGCTACCTTGTTGAACATTATTTACCGTTAGCGTTACTTGCTCGTTACAAATTATCTTGCTATCAAACTATCTGTTACTGACTATTTCAGTGCTTGCAGAAAATACCTTGCTGAGAACCACTTGTCATTTCCTTCTGCTCCTCATTGGGTTCGACACTCTTACTTATCGAAAGGACTACGATTGATCCCCTATACTTGTGGGTCATCACACATCTTCGCCCTATAAATCCCCAAATATTCCAGAAACCCTAGGGGAGTCGACGAAACACAATTCCAGCCGCCGCAAGTTCCAGAACCACGAGATCCAATCTAGACACCATCACGGAGGGGTTCATCATCCTCATTGGTATCTCTCCGATGATGCGTGAGTAGTTCATTGTAGACCTACAGGTCCGTAGTCAATAGCTAGATGGCTTCTTCTCTCTTTTTGATTCTCAATACAATGGTCTCTTGGAGGTCTATTTGATGTAACTCTTTTTGCGGTGTGTTTGTTGGGATCCGATGAACTTTGAGTTTATGATCAGATCTATATCCATAAAAGTTATTTGAGTTCTTCGATCTCTTTTATGCATGATTACTTATAGCCTCGTATTTCTTCTTTGAATCGTTGGTTTAGTTAGGCCAACTAGATCGATTTTTCTTGCCATGGGAAGAGATGCTTTGTGATGGGTTCGATCGTGCGTCGTTCTTTCCCAATGACAGAAGGGGCAGCAAGACACGCATGTATCGGTGCTATTAAGGATAACAAGATGGGGGCTATTCCTGCATGAATAGATCTCATCTGCATCATGTCATCGTTCTTATTGCATTACTCTGTTTCTCCATGAACTTAATACACTAGATGCGGTCGATGTGTGGAGTAATAGTAGTAGATGCAGGTAGGAGTCGATCTACTAATCTTGGACGTGATGCCTATATAATGATCATTGCCTGGATATCATCATAATTATTTGATGTTATATCAATTGGCCAACAGTAATTTGTTTACCCACCGTGTGCTATTTTCTCGAGAGAAGCCACTAGTGAAATCTACGGCCCCCGAGTCTATTCTGTATCATATTTGCTTTGAGATCTATTTTTATTTGCTTTTGTTTTCAGACTTATTATTCCAAAAACCCAAAAATACCTTGCTGCACTTTTTGCTATTTATTTTATTTTGTGTTTTATCGAGATCTATTTATCCAATCTATCACAATTTTTATCCCATCAACTTGACAATTTCTGGCACCGTTACCCGAAAAAGGGATTGACAACCCCTTATAAGCGTCGGGTTGCAAGTATTTGTTCTTTGTGTGCAGGTACCGTTTACATAATGTTGCTTGGTTCTCCTACTGTATTGATACCTTGGTTTCATAACTGAGGGAAATACCTACCGTAGTTGTGCTGCATCATCCCTTCCTCTTTGGGGAAATACCGACGTAGTTCAAGCGACATCAAGGGGCGTCGGATAGCCTGGGCGTTTGAGGCCAGATTGAGGCGCCTGGGTCCGTAGATTTTTTGCGACCGGTCCGCCCGTCCGGTCGTTTTAGACGGGGTTGGGTTCCCGGCTGTAGATGCTCTTAGCCAAATAGCCATATCTGTTAAAAAACAAAGAAAGAAGTCCATATTTCACCCTAAAATTGCCAAAACCAGGTAAATGCCCGTCTAAGTGGTTTTGCTTCTAGTTTTATGGATTTTAGCTGGTTTTAGAAGATGAGTAAGAGCATCTCCAATAGAAGATGTAGATGCAAAAATAACTACCTTTTGCATCTCCGAGGCCCAAAAACGCTGCTCCAACAGATGATGTGGATGCAAAAAAATTACATCTCCATCTCCTGGAGACAAAGTTTGAGAAAGCGCTAGGCGTTAATTATGCGTTTGGCCACCTACTTGCGCTTTTCTAGCTTAGGCGTGATTAGGCGCAATTATGCGTTTTCTATACAATTTGTACGGATACGGGAGTTTGCCATAAAAAATAGTCCTAGAATGTAAACTGGAGGTACAATTATAAGTTTATAACCTTGTTCTCTCTCCAACATGTTGCCCCTCCCTCTTTGTGTGTTGTCCTCTAATCCTCTCCCTCCAATGCATTATGCAGCAGCTACATACATCATAGAGAAGATGACAAGATGTTAGCAGCAGCAACCAGCAAGCAAGCAAAGCATCCAAAACTTTGAAAGCATCATATATGTAATTGTAATTTAGTAATGATGTAAATTGTAATAAGAACTAAGGAGCTTATCTAGTTGGCTCATAGCCTTCTCCCGCTCCCAACTTCTCCAAATTGAATAAGCAGTCAAAGCAAGCTAGCAAAGTAGCAAACAAGCAATGCAATGGGCAGATCATATCACAACTTCACAAGCAAGCATATAACAAATAAAAGTCTTAAACTTGCTTAGTTCAATCAAACCAAAGTACCACGACCACGATCCATGATAGTCTCACCACTCTGTCATAGTCTCTTACATAACAAATGATAAACAAAAGACAAATGCATGAATGCAAATGCATGATAACTTGATCACTTGATGGTATGATGCCAACCATAATGCAATGATCACTTGCTCAATGCCTCTCAATCATCCTCATACTCAATGTCTTCATCATCCATGATCTCCTCATCGCCATCAGATTCAAACTCCTCCTCCTCAAGGTCTCTCACTCTTGCACTCCTACGAAATTGGAGTTGCTCTTGTGCTCCCATTGCTTCACCAAGTATATCACATGATATCCCCGTACCCGGATGGACATCCCCATCCTCCTCATCAAGATAAACCACATTTGCATGATCATCCCCTCCTTCAAATAGAAATCCTTGAGCTTCGGTGGCATCGGTGCTGATGAGCACATCCCATTTCTTCTTCTCCATGAGCTTTTGTTTACTAGACAACATTCTATTATTGAACCTTATGAAGACCAAGTTGTTGCATCGATCCGTTGTGAGCCTATTTCTTCTCTTGGTATGTATCTACATATTAAACATCACATGAGCATATTAGAAAACAAAAATGAGAGGTGAGAAATCACAAATGAGAGGAGACAAAAATGAGAGGAGAGGTATACCGATTCAAATGCACTCCAGTTTCTTTCACAACCAGAAGAGCTAGAGGTCAGAGAGAGGATTCTCATAGCCATTTCTTTCAAATTTGGTGTTTCTCCTCCATAAAGCTTCCACCAACCAACTAGAAATTGGACAGTAGCAGCAGCAAGTTAGCATCATCAAGATAGTAGTAGTAGCAGCAGTAAGGTAGTAGTAGTAGCAACAGCCAGGTAGCAGTAGCATAGCAGCATCAGTAGCATAGCAGCAACAGCAAGGTAGTAGGAGCAGCAGCAGCAGTATCATAGCAGCAGCAGCAAGGCAGCAGCAGCAAGGAGCAAGGCACCTTAAAGCATCTTTCTTCTCCAACAAACTTTGCAGAGTGAGAAAAGCGGAAGCAAATCTAGTCACCCCCGGCCTTATGATATCTCTCCTTTTTGTAGCAACCCTCATCAATGCCAAAGTCTTGTGATGCGCATAGATGAAGATGGTGCAGTTCTTTGCTTGATCAATTATTGTCTTGAATATTTTGAGGTTGACAATTCCTTGGAGCATCAAGTTGATAGCGTGAGTTGCACAAGAGCTCCAAAAGATCTTAGGCCTCTTCTCAAACAACATTTTCTTGGCTCCCATGTTATTGGAAGCATTGTCCGTCACCACTTGCATCACATGCTCCACCCCTGCCTCCTCAATTGTGTTGTCCACTAGCTGAAAGATGACTTCACTTGTATGTGACACATCCGATGTTTCCTTTGATTTGAGAAAACTTGTTCCCCCACTACAATGCATGCACAAATTCATTATACTCCTCCTCTTCATGTCTGTCCATGCATCGGTCATGATGGTGCATCCAAGCTTTATCTTCTCCTTCTCACGGTCATCTAACAAGCTCTTGGTCCTTGCATATTCATCACTCAACAATTTCTCCCTAAGCTCATATTGAGTAGGAGGCTCATATCCAGGACCAAATTTGCCTATGGCCTCACACATTTGACAAAACTCATCATTGTCAAGAGCATTAAATGGTATGCCTACAAGCAAAGCAACAAAACAATGCAAACAGATTTAGACTTAGTAATCAAGCAATCATTTCAAACACAAACAAGCAAATAAATTAATGGCTTTGGAATTACCATGTGAATACACCCATCTAGCAACATATGGTGAACATTGAGCTCTTCTCTCCTTGAATAGTGCTTCATTCATACTTAGCTGCCTCAAGGCTTCCTCTCTGCTTGATTTACCATCAATAGGATGCACAAACTTGTCCATTCGTCCTAATTTGTTGGGCTCCGATGATGTGCTTCCAACACAAACAGATTCTCTAACCTCCCTTGCTTCATTTAGGGCTGTAACATGCACATCAGCCCTCACTTCTACCTTATGTTTTTTCTTCGCCACCTTCTTTGCCTCATAAGCATCAAGAGCTCTCTGGCATATTGCTTTAGCCTCCACACTTGATCTTAAACATGAAATAACGCTTGAGGTGGTGCCCGTGATGTGTAGCTTGAAACGGTTAATTCCTCCGGTGCTAATATGGCCACAAAAGTCACACTTCACCCTCTCCTTGTTTGTCACATCACATAGCTTCCCGTAGTTCCATCCAACATCATTTGACTTCCTCTTAAGAGCTATTGGTCTTTCCGACTCTGTCTCCACGGTGGTGTTCTCAGATGTTGACATCCTGATTACAATTTATAAGTCAACAACATATTAAAAATTAGTAGCAGGCTAGCAGCAACAAGCCAACAACTATCAACAACACTAGGCAGTAGCTACTAGCTAGCAATAGCAACAAGCAATTAGTAGCAAGCACCAGCAGCAGGCAGCAGCAGCAGCATTAGCTAGTAGTAGCCGCAAGCAGCAACAATAGCAAACAACAGCACCTAGCAAAAGCAGCAAGCCAGCAACCAAAGCAAGCAGCTAAAGCAGTGGCTAGCAACCAAACCAGCAGTAGCAACCTAAGCAAATAAGTAGAAGTAGTGAAGTACTAACTACTTACTAAGTAATACTAGTCTACTGCACTAACAGAGTAACAGCCAACTACTCAGGCAGGTACAGCAGCAACACATTACGGGCCGGCAGAGTACAGAGCAGAGAAGCAGAGCATGCTTTGCAGAGAAGAAGAGAAGAAGAGCACGTGGCTCACCTGCCTGAAGAGAAGAAGAGCCCGGGCGGGACGAGGTCGGAGAACAGCAGCCGGCGGTGCGGGGAAGAGCCCGAGAGGAAGATCCGGCGGCGCGGGGAGGAGGAGAGGAAGATCCGACGGCGCGGGGAGGTGGGCGCAAGGAGAAGCTTCAGATCGACTGCGGCGAGCGGGCGGCTGTCGGCGGCGCGAGGATGGAGAGGAGACGAGACCTAACCCTAGCACGGGCTCGGTCTGGGTGTTTCCGCCTTCAACCCCATGATGTGTTGCCTGTTTAACCTGATTCACGCTGGATCCCCAACGACCGTTCCGCGCGCCTTCTCACCGTTTCGCGCTGTTCCTCGCTGTGCAGCGCACCTAATCGCTCCTGGGCGAGAAAAGCGCTCCGCCTAGGTGCGCCCCGCGCCTTTCCTAACGCATAGGCCCGAAGCGAGGCGTCGGGCTAGCGCACCACGCATAAGTGCTCGATTAAGCGCGCTTTCTAGAACTTTGCCTGGAGATGTAAACTACAACACCTCACGGTGCAAATTTGCATCTCCACCTACGGGAGATGTAAAAACGCTGGTCGCGCGCCAACCGCCAACCGCCGTTCCTTTCCCTTCCATGCGACTAGCCGCCACCCACCCGACTCCGCTGCCGGCCAAATCCGCACCAAATCGACGCCCCCCCCCCCCCCCCCCCCCCCCCTCCCCCCTTCCTTCCCTGCCTTCCCTCCACCTCCCTCTCCCCTTTCTGTCGTCGCCGTTGTGGGCCGATTACGAGCAGCTTCGACGCCGCCCCGTGCTGCCCTAACCGGTTTGGCTCCCTCTCGACCTCCCCTACCCATTCCTCTCCACCGTCGGCCGATTCTGGCCATCCCCGCCGGCCCCGACGAGCTGCAGCGGGAGTGCGACCCAACCTGCAGCGGGAGCGCGCGAGCTTCTGTTTGGCGGCGCTTGATCCGCGCTTCTTCTCCGCCACGCCGTTCGACTCGCGGCCGCTCTTGAGCCTCGAAGGCGGCGGATCGGCCAGCCACGACGTGGCGGCCTCGTTCAGCAAGCTGATGGCGATGGGGTGGCGGCGGGGGGGCCTGAGCCGACAACATGTCTTGCTCTGTTTTTCGTGGCTCACTGTTTCTAAATGTAGTCAAGACCTCACCTGAATATGAAGTCCTCACCTTAATACAACACCAGTACATCCATTTCCATCAAGATGGACAATGCTAACATAAGCAGAACAGTATGTGACTAAGCGACACCGAATGCATTATCTTCAGGACAACATTCACACATCATCGGGTCATCATCGGTGGATCATTTCAGTTCAAATATTTTAACTCTGGAGTCTGAAAGTCTGTCCTCATCCTGCAGAGATGTGAGTCCCTGAAAAAGCAGCAGGTTTTTTTCCCACCAGAAGTACTTCCGATTGGCCACACAAATATAGAAAATATAGTAAAAGCAGCAGGATTTGCTTTCTAGTACACATCACAGCTGCATGATCCATCAAACTAATCACATGTACATGCAGTATATCCAACAGCTCGTGGTGTCGCTACCACACAAGTCATGTCATCCCTTGATGAAACAAACATCACGCTACTAACACACATCATGGCGTCACTTACAGGCGTCCCCTTCCCCCAATGAAAAGAACATGGCATGGAACAAAAGCTCGATGTAAACCCTATCTCGCGGGCCTTGATAGCCCTACGAAAGAGAGGATGCAGGACAAAAAATGTAGGGCATTAGGTTTGCATCACGTACCTCCGTCCACAGCTTCAATGAGATCATGAATGAGTCGTCCTGATCATGAACCGCGCCGGCGGCGAAGGCGACCCGAGAGAAGCGACCAAAGGAGGCCAAACAACCAGGAGATTCGATTCGACGACCAGGGTGAAGCGAGACAACCTAACCATGCCATGTCAGCCCCCCTTTAAACGGAAACCGCCTAAATTCAGCATCAAAACCACTCAAAGGGGACATTTACCCGGTTTTAGAGATTTTAGGGTAAAAATCATACCAAATTGGAGTTCAGGGGGTATTCTTCCATCAGGCCACATTTTGGGGGTGAAATATGGACTTCTTTTAAAAACAAACACCCTAGGCCAGCGGGTACAGTTTGTTTCTTTTTTCAAGCGCATATCAGGCATAGACAAGGCGACGGCAATCACCTTGTATGACATGAGGAATCACTTTGGTAGTAGATCCTCCAATGGTATGCCAGATCCTACCGGCCTGACCTACACTACGTCACTGACAAGCGGGCCCACGTTAGCAACACTCGGGCCCTACCACTATACCCACCCACCTGGCTAGCAAAGTCGCGGCACCTCTCCCGGTCCCTAACTCCTTCCATTTCCCCATCTCCGCATCTTCCTCGCCTCCGTTCCCCGATGGCTCGCCTGCTCGCGCAAAGCCTAGCCCGCCCCTCTCCGGCCACCGCCTCCCTCCTCCCGCTCCGCGGGCTCTCCACCAAGGTCGAGCTCATCGAGATCGACCTCGCCGAGGAGGACCCGTCGTCGGTTGAGGTCGTGGGGATCCGGCGCATGGAGGAGGCCATCCACGGGGTGATGGTGCGGCGGGCCACGCCCGAGTGGCTCCCTTTCGTGCCGGGCGGGTCCTTCTGGGTGCCCCCCGTGCGGCGCCCCCGCGGGGTCGCTGAGCTCGTCGGCCGGATCGCGGCGTCCGGGGTCGGCGAGGTGTCGTACGAGGCGGAGCCCTACGTCCCCATGACGGAGGAGGAGGTGCTCTCCCTCTCCACGGCCCGGGGGTGGCCGTCGGCGGCCTACTTCGTCGAAGGTGAGCGGGACGAGTGAACCGAGATCGGATCTCGTGGTTGCGTGAATCCGATCCATGGCAAGGTGCTCCTTCCATTTCCAGATTTCGTTGTGGAGTTAGTATGGGCTGTCAGATTTATGCTACATCTGCCCAACTGGGTACTCACATTCAGGCTATAGCATCGGTGAAGCGCACCGGAAAGCAATTGAGCCATTGCGCATCTCTCATGGCGATGTCGTTGAATGTGTTTAGTTTATTGTCTATATGTTGTGACATGATTATTCACCTTCGAGTCGTCTCTGGTTGTTGCTCTCGACCAAATATGAAGCAATACTATCGATGATAATAACTGTGTAATGGAAAATGGTTGTTGACGGTTGATTTCTGGATGATATTCTGAATTTGTAGAGCAGACAAGGGATATGGCACTCAATACTTGCTTTATCCTCTTTGTGTCTTCCTGTATTTTTATGTGTTTGTCCATCACTTCATGTTAGTGCTTAAATTACCATTCTTTATTTCTGTCCTTTTTTTTAGAAACAAGGCCGAGGTGTGGCATTAAATCAATGACGCCCTTACTGCCCTGATGGCCACACAACACACACAACCAACACAGAGACATCGAAACAACAAAAAGATACACGAAACTAGAGAGCCAGCTAGCAGGCCACGGTATAGCACAAACTCAGAAGCTTGAACAAATGAGGCCTTTGATCGACGCCACGATCTTGTTGAAGAGGAGACGAAGCCAGTGAGGTGGTTTGCCGCTGGAGGAAACCCATGTGTCATCAAATCCTCGAGGCCACACCGGCATCACACCATCCGTCTCCGCCGTCAAAGAAGGCACCACCTTCCCTCTCGCCTTGGTTCATAGGGTGTCGCACCGTCGGCATGGCGGAGTTGCTCCCCTTGAGCATGCATGGATATTGAACAACCAGAGGCCCAGGGTAGGACGACAGGCACCGGCACCTCACCTCGCCAAACACCTCATCCATTGCGATGCTTGCCTTTGAAACCCACCACGGCACATGACCCAGGTGCCGGACGAAAGCACCAATGAAGACTCGGCGAGAATAAAATGCACGACGCCATGGGGCATAGCCGGAGCTCCAGCAAGAACCCGATCTGCCACTGAGCACCGCACCACTGAAGAACACACCGGCCGCAAATAGCGGCCGACCACCTGCACGGGAGCATTGCCCGCCCTCTCATTGTCCAAAGGCGACGCCTTCAAAAAAGTGAACGACGCCGGAGCGCCGTCGTCGCCCAAATCCAAAGGATTTTGATTTTCACCAGGGACACGCATGGGAGGGAAGGGGAGGGGAGCATACCTCCATGACGCCTAGGAAGGAGCCCGGAGCACTGTCGACATCGTGGCCGTCATTGCCGGCCAAACATTTCGCCCAATCCTTGTCCCCAACTCCAAGCCCGCCGCCGAACCACCAGATCCAGTGAACCAAAGGTCGGCGGGATCCCGGGATGGCAGGGCTGGCCAAGCTGCACACCAAGAGACCATCGTCTTTAGGTCTTGCGCCAGGAGTTTGCGGAAACGACCCCTGCGCCGCGGCCCACGTCCACCGCCGCCTTGCCGCCCGCGCGGCCAAGGGAACGACCCATAGCCTCATCATGGAGGCCGCCGCCACCTTCCTTGGCTGTCGTGCGGGCGGCTTGGCGACCCTTAGGCAACAGTGAGAGGGAGGAAGGGGGTGGGATGTGGTGTGGCGGCGCTAAAGTGTCGCCCCCCGAGTCGCCACGAAGGGGCGACACGAGGGGGAAAGGGAGGGGGTGAGTTGTTATACCTCGAAGCCTTATTTCTGTCCTAATACGAACATGCGGTCAATGCCTTCGTAGTTGCATGCATGATTGACTTGTATGCACACGCCATGACAACTTTTTGACTTTTAGCATCGTATTGCTACATTCTTCTTACGGCGAATAGGTGTGTGGCGATATACCGCTTGTGGCGGATACTAAAGGGTGCACCTATTTAAAATAATAAGTTGCCGACTTTTTTGAAATTTGATTACTTAAAAATTATGAACTTTTTATTGTAATAATAAATTTTCTTAATCCTATACAATTGGCTTTGTGTGAGTGGTCTGGACTCTGAGCATCATGGGATTGATGTCGATGGTGAGTGTCCCTACCCACTAGTACACAACATGCGTCACGCGGGCATGGCTACAGTACTGTGGCTAGGTCCACACCGGGACTTCGCGTGTGTGTGTGTGTGTGTGTGGGGGGGGGGTTGTAGGTGGTGCACTTTGAATGCTGGGTCTTGAGTTCTTGGAATCAAAACTATAGGTCCGGCGTTGAACCTAGCAATGATTGCATTCCCTTGTTAATGTCATTGCCTGGAGTTTGCTCAAACTTCCCTTCATGGTGAAAACTCATGATCTAGCATCACTAGTTTGTATCCACAAAATTATGGTTTTCCTTTTATTAAGGTACAAGGGCTTCTTGTTCCACAATAACGAAAACACATTTTCATTATTTCATATACTAGGGTTTTTTACTTTTTAGCAGTGGCGACGCTCGTGCATCGTTCCATTCCTCGAGGCGCCGTTGTGGGAGCCCCTCTTCTATTAGCCTAGGGTTGCCATCATTACCCTTGATGATTATGTTTGCCGAAATTGTTCCATTGAACACATTTTTTTTTACTTTTTCCTAATATGGGTATGTGTATCCTTTTTGTCTTGAGTAGATCTTAGTATAGCAGAGTCTGGATGTAACTTGTATCTTCTTGATATTATGTGAATTCACATTCATTGCAATAGTTTCGCAAAGAATTGAGCTAAAAGTAACATTCAATTTTATTTCCACCCTGAGTGTGAAGTCAATCAACACAAAGAATTTTTGTTTTCTTTACACATGTTTAACTTCTAATAAAATACAGTAGGACATTCTCCTACTATGTCTTTTGGAAAACACCAAGAAGTTTTCTGTTGTTGCTCCAATTTGCACTGACTGTTCTTTTCTTCATTTGATAGCAATATTTGGTGGATGGTTATGCATATGAAAGATGAGCAATTCACACCAAGATTGTCAACATTTCTAGAAAAACTAAATCACTCATAGTTTAAATAAATGGCTGCCGCAGTAGAAATAAATGGCCACAACAATTGGCATGTGAAGTTTGGTGAAGGAATAACGTCGAGGCCACACACTATGTTCATTCACAGACCTTATATAAATAACTAGTTTGACGTGCAACACAATCACGTTTGCAAGAAGGGCAATGATCAAAGTGAAGGAGGAGAGCAAAATTGACAAGGACGATTAGTGTCGCCGGCGGCGTTCAGATGGTGAAATCCGTTAGGGATTGAGATGCATCAGGAATTTGATCAACAGACGCATCCGAATGAATGGTCTAGAGTTGTGTTGTAGAGCTGGAAGGAGATTTGTAGCACACACTGGCGGTGGCATGCAGATTGTTAGCATCCTTAGAAATCAACAGAGACATGAAACAAAATGGACGAGAGGCCAATGAGCACGGTTCAGGTGTGAGCTAATTAAACGGGGCATGCAAGGAAGGAGGTATTTTGCACTCTCCATGAGAATTAAAACGAGATTGTGGACTCCTCTCCGAGGAGACGACAATGTTTGCATATATGCTGCTACATACACAACAATAATGTCCTCAGACGTCGGTACTACATCAGGACCGGGGGCGCATGATATGATTACGACTCGAGCAGCGACCAAGCCGAGCACGAGGCGTGGCCGGTCGGCCGAGATCATTTGCCGTACCACATGATATGATTACGACTCGAGCAGCGACCAAGCCGAGCACGAGCCGTGGCCGGCCGGCCGAGCTCATTTGCCGTACCACGTCTCTCCAAGTAGGCTTTCATCCCGCTTTACAGATAAATAGCCGGTCCATACAACCAGCATCCAAATTTCTGATCAATAACGACGGCTAAGGCAACAACACAATCATATGCCCAAAGAAAACATAAAAGAAATAGGAAAAAAAGCCATCTAATGGCTACCGCCAAGCGGCCCTATGAGGATGACAGTCGACGCGCTGTAGCCAAAAGCACATCCATCATGAGACCGAGACGATCACGATCACACTGCCTCGAGAGCGGGTGCTAGTGCTGCAGAAAAGCAAGGAATTTGAAGGAGCCAGACGCCTGCCTCGGAAAGACCTTTTCAATCACCATTTTGTTATGTGTCGTCCAAAGAGTCCATGACATCGCCGCAAAGATAAGCCAGAATAAGCGGTGATGTTGCGTATGGCGCGTAGCCCTGGACTGGAGGAATTCCGCAAGGTTCAGGTCTCCCAATTGGGCCCAAGCGCCTCACGAACAAACGTCCATAAGACCCGCGCCGCCGTACGGGAGAATAGGATATGGGTCCTAGTCTCCGGTGCCGCACATAAGGGGCACAAGCCATCACCCGGGCCATGCCGCTTAAGTACCCCAGTCCCCAAAGGGATGCGATCTCGTAATAGCTGCCACATAAAGATCTTAACACTACTAGGGAAAACCTTATACACAGAATCTTATCAGTAGCGCTGGATAAAAACAGGCGCTACTGCTACTTAACAGTAGCGCGTTGTCACAAAGGGCGCTACTACTATCTAAAAAGCAGTAGCGCATCATGAAGAAAAAGCGCTACTACTATAATTGTCACACCGTTGCCGCTAGGCTAAGTATAGTAGTAGCGCTCTTTCTGAAACCACGCTACTGATATGGCATTTAGCAGTAGCGCTTTTCCCTAACACGCGCTACTGCTAAACCCATCCTATCTTCTCCACCGGCCGCCCCTCTCACTCTCCCCTCTCCACTCCACTCGCACTCTCCCCCGCACCCCGTCGTCCGCCGCTGCCGACGTTCGGCCCTCCCCAGCCACCGTCGTCGCTCGCCGCCGCCGGCGCTCCTGCTCCTCCTCCACCGAGGTAGTTCCTCCATCCCTCCTCCTTCCACCTTCCTCCCCTCCTTGTCCCTCTCTCCCAATCAGTCCCTCCCTCCTTCCACCTCCCTCTCCCTCCTCACTCCCGCCTCCTCCCTCCCACCTCCCTCCCTGCCTCGTCCGTCCTCCTCCTCCCTGCCTCATCCGTCCTCCTCCTCCCTTCCTCCCTCACTCACCCCTCCCTTCGTTCCTACTCCATCCACCTCCCTCTGTTTTTGAAATTTTAATAATAGAAATTTTTAGGTATTAAATTTAGTAATAGAAGTTTGTAGTAAGAAAATTTAGGGTAGAACTAGGGTAATAGAAATTTTAGTAAGTGTTCAATAGAGTAGAACACTTACATTGCATTGTTTTTAGTAAGTGTTTAATAGAACTAGTTTATTTAGTAAGTGGTTAATAGTACTAGTTTAGAGAGAGAGACCTATATTGCCAAATTTAGTTATGTTAGGATTATGTATAAGATATATTGAAATGTTTTTGTTAATATTTTCAACCATTGAAATGCAATGAGCATCAAGTTTGAATGCTCATGTGTGAATGCTCATGTGGCGCAGGGTACGTAGATCACCGACGAGCCGGTCGACGAAGCCCAGAAAATCACCGACGACACCCGCACCCTCGACAGCCATCTTCTATAGTGAGTGAACATGTATATCTAGTGTTGTGTACTATCTAGTGTTGCTCAAATATGATGTAGATATAAACATGTATATCTAGTGTTGCTCAAATAGGATATGTGCTTGCCCAAGTGGTCTATGTTTGCAGGGAACACCTCCAAGTGGCCTATGTTTTGCTGGAGTGTTGATTAATTTCCGTTCCGGCAAATTTCAGGCGCTCGATATGTCCTTTTTTAGCAAAGGTCATGCTGGATTTTTCCGTGAATTTTAGCATGACTTGTGCTAGAATGTAGGAAATATCGAGTGCGTTGGATTTGCCGGAAAGAGCATTTGACGACATTTTGGGTTGACTTTAAGTCTGTTGGGGCTCCATATATGACAGTCAAAAAACAGTGAGAGAGTGTCCATCATATATGAGAGAAGAAGAATGCCGACTGTTGTCGTGGGGGGCATTTTCTATTTCTTGAGCTTGCGTTGGTTTTTCCCTTGAAGAGGAAAGGTTGATGCAGCACAGTAGAGATAAGTATTTCCCTCAGTTAAGAACCAAGGTATCAATCCAGTAGGATAAGCGCGCAAGTCCCCAATAGATGCACCTACACAAACAATCAAATACTTGCACCCAACGTGATAAAGGGGTTGTCAATCCCTTCACGGTCACTTGCAAAGGTGAGATCTGATAGAGATAGATAAAATTAAACAAAAGATAAAATATTTTTGGGTTTTTTGGTTTATAGATCTGAAAATAAAAGATTGCAAAATAGTAGATCGGAAACTAATATGATGGAAAATAGGCCCGGGGGCCATATGTTTCACTAGAGGCTTCTCTCATGAAGGCAAATAATACGGTGGGTGAACAAATTACTGTCGAGCAATTGATAGAAAAGCGCAAAGTTATGACGATATCTAAGGCAATGATTATGCAATATAGGCATCACGTCCGTGTCAAGTAGACCGACTCCTGCCTGCATCTACTACTATTACTCCACACATCGACCGCTATCCAGCATGCATTTAGAGTATTAAGTTCATAAAGAACGGAGTAACGCCTTAAGTAAGATGACATGATGTAGAGGAATAAACTCAAGCAATATGATGAAAACCCCATCTTTTTATCCTCGATGGCAACAATTCAATACGTGTCTCGTTACCCCTAGTTTGTTATTGGGTGAAATCACGCAAGATTGAACCCAAAGCTAAGCACCTCTCCCATTGCAAGAAAAACCAATCTAGTTGACCAAACCAAACGGATAGTTCAAAGAGAAATACAAAGATATCAAATCATGCATATAAGAATTCAGAGAAGATTCAAATAATATTCATAGATAAGCTGATCATAAATCCACAATTCATCGGATCTCGACAAACACACCGCAAAAGAAGATTACATCGGATAGATCTCCAAGAACATCAAGGAGAACATGGTATTGAGAATGAAAGAGAGAGAAGAGGCCATCTAGCTACTAGCTATGGACCTGTAGGTCTGAGGTAAACTACTCACGCTTCATCGGAAGGGTAATAGAGTTGATGTAGATGCCCTCCGTGATCGAATCCCCCTCCGGCAGGATGCCGGAAAAGGCCCCAGGATGGGATCTCACGGGAACAGAAGGTTGCGGCGGTGGAAAAGTGTTTTTGTGGATGCCTCTGGTGGTTCTGGAATATATGTGAATATATAGGAGGAAGGTCTAGGTCAAGGGGTCACCGAGGGGCCAACAAGGCAGGGGGCGCGCCCTCCACCCTTGCCGTCGCCTCGTGGCTCTTCTGACATGCACTCCAAGTCCTCTAGGTGTCTTCTGGTCCAAGAAAAATCATCGTGAAGTTGTATTCCGTTTGGACTCCGTTTAGTATTCCTTTTCTGCGAAGTTCAAAAACAAGGAAAAAACAGAAACTGGCACTGGGCTCTAGGTTAATAAGTTAGTCCCAAAAATAATATAAAATAGCATATTAATGAATATAAAACATCCAAAACAGATAATATAATAGCATGGAACAATAAAAAATTATAGATACGTTGGAGACGTATCAAGCATCCCCAAGCTTAATTCCTGCTCGTCCTCGAGTAGGTAAATGATAAAAACAGAATTTTTGATGTGGAATGCTACCTAACTTATTTACCCATGTAATTTTCTTTATTGTGGCATGAATGTTCAGATCCATAAGATTCAAAACAAAAGTTTAATATTGACGTAAAAACGATAATACTTCAAGCATACTAATAAAGCAATCATGTCTTCTCAAAATAACATGGTCAAAGAAAGCTATCCCTACAAAATCATATAGTCTGGCTATGCTCCATTTTCATCACACAAAGTATTCAAATCATGCACAACCCCAATGACAAGCCAAGCAATTGTTTCATACTTTTGATGTTCTCAAACCTTTTCAACTTTCACGCAATACATGAGTGTGAGCCATGGACATAGCACTATAGGTGGAATAGAATATGGTGGTTGTGGAGAAGACAAAAAGAAGGAGATAGTCTCACATCAACTAGGCGTATCAACGGGCTATGGAGATGCCCATCAATAGATATCAATGTGAGTGAGTAGGGATTGCCATGCAACGGATGCACTAGAGCTATAAGTTTATGAAAGCTCAAAAAGAAACTAAGTGGGTGTGCATCCAACTCGCTTGCTCACGAAGACCTAGGGCAATTTGATGAAGCCCATCATTGGAATATACAAGCCAAGTTCTATAATGAAAAATTCCCACTAGTATATGAAAGTGATAACATAGGAGACTCTCTATCATGAAGATCATGGTGCTACTTTGAAGCACAAGTATGGAAAAAGGATAGTAACATTGCCCCTTCTCTCTTTTCTCTCATTTTTTTCTTTTTTTTGTTTGGCTTCTTTGGCCTCTTTTTTTTGTTGGCTTGTTTGGCCTCTTTTATTTTTCCTCACATGGGGAAATGCTCTAATAATGAAGATCATCACACTTTTATTTACTTACAACTCAAGAATTACAACTTGATACTTAGAACAAAATATGACTCTATATGAATGCCTTCGGCGGTGTACCGGGATATGCAATGATTCAAGAGTGACATGTATAAGTATGAAAAGGTAGCCTTGCCACAAACACGATGTCAACTACATGATCATGCAAAGCAATATGACAATGAAGGAGCATATCATAATAAAATGGAACGGTGAAAAGTTGCATGGCAATATATCTCGAAGTGGCTATGGAAATGCCATAGTAGGTAGGTATGGTGGCTGTTTTGAGGAAGGAAAAAGGTAGGTGTAAGATACCGGCGAAAGTTGCACGGTACTAGAGAGGCTAGCAATGGTGGAAGGGTTAGAGTGCGTATAATCCATGGACTCAACATTAGTCATAAAGAACTCACATACTTATTGCAAAAATCTATTAGTCATCGAAACAAAGTACTACGCGCATGCTCCTAGGGGGATAGATTGGTAGGAAAAGACCATCGCTCGTCCCCGACCGCCACTCGTAAGAAAGACAATCAATAAATAAATCATGCTCCAACTTCGTTACATAACGGTTCACCATACGTGCATGCTACGGGAATCACAAACTTCAACACAAGTATTTCTACAATCTACAATTATTCACTAGCATGACTCTAATATCACCATCCTCATATCTCAAAACAATCATAAGGAATCAAACTTCTCATAGTATTCAATGCACTTTATATGAAAGTTTTTATTATATCCCTCTTGGATGTCCATCTTACTAGGACTAAATTCATAACCAAAGCAAATTACCATGCTGTTTAGAGAGACTCTCAAAATAATATAAGTGAAGCATGAGAGTTCAACAATTTCTATAAAATAAAACCACCGCCGTGCTCTAAAAGATATAAGTGAAGCACTAGAGCAAAATTGCCTAGCTCAAAAGATATAAGTGAAGCACATAGAGTATTCTAATAAATCACGATTCATGCGTGTCCCTCTCAAAAGGTGTGTACAGCAAGGATGATTGTGGCAAACTAAAAAGTAAAGACTCATATCATACAAGACGCTTCAAGCAAAACACATATCATGTGGTGAATAAAAATATAGCCTCAAGTAAAGTTACCGATAGACGAAGACGAAAGAGGGGATGCCTTCCGAGGCATCCCCAAGCTTAGGCTCTTGGTTGTCCTTGAATATTACCTTGGGGTGCCTTGGGCATCCCCAAGCTTAGTCTCTTGCCACTCCTTATTCCACAGTCCATCAAATCTTTACCCAAAACTTGAAAACTTCACAACACAAAACTCCACAGAAAACTCATGAGATCCGTTAGTATAAGAAAATAAATCACCACTTTTGTTACTGTTGTGAACTCATTATTTATTTATATTGGTGTAATATCTACTGTATTCCAAATTCTCCATGGTTCATACCCCCCAATACTACCCATAGATTCATCAAAATAAGCAAACAACACATAGAAAACAGAATCTGTCAAAAACAGAACAGTCTGCGAAGATCCGAATTGTTCTAATACTTATGTAACTCCAAAAATTCTGAAAAATTAGTACAACATAGGCAATTTGTATATAAATCTTGTGTAAACAATTCAGGGTTTTTCGAGGCTCCAGTGAATTATTAAAATTCTGTGACTGGATGCAAAAGTTTCTGTTTTTCAGCAAGATCAAATCAACTATCACCGTAAGCCATCCCAAAGGTCTTACGTGGCACAAACACTAACTAAAACATCAAAACACAATTACTACAGAGGTAATAATGTGTATACTCATAAAAACAGAAAGGAAATATATTGGGTTGTCTCCCAACAAGCGCTTTTCTTTAAAGCCTTTTAGATAGGCATTGAGATTTCGATGATGCTCACATGAAAGATAGAAATTGAAACAAAGAGAGCATCATGTAGCATGTGAAAAACAAGTTTAAGTTTAACATACTTCCTATGCATAGGCATTTTATAAGCAAACAAATTATCAAGACAAGCAAAAACTAGCATATGCAAGGAAGGTGAAAGAAACAATAGCAATCTCAACATAACGAGAGGTAATTTAGTGACATGAAAATTTGTACAACCATATTTTCCTCTCTCATAATAATTACATGTGGGATTATATTCAAATTAAATAATATAGCTATCACATAACATATTCTCTAGATGATCCACATGCATGCAAAGTTGATACTCTTCCAAAATAGTGGGATTAACATTAACTAAAGTCATGACCTCTCCAAACCCACTTTTATCAAAAAAAAATCATGAGATTGATCATACTCCAAAGTAGTGGGATCATTATTACCTAGAGTTGACACTCTTCCAAACCCACTTTCAATATTATTGCAAACATATTCATCACGAGGCTTAAATAAATTTTCAAGATCATAAGAAAAATCACCCCAATCATGATCATGGCAACAAGTAGTGGTCATAGCAAAATTAGCATCCCCAAGCTTAGGGTTTTGCATATCATTAGCACAACTGACATTAATAGAATTTATAGTAGAACCATTGCAATCATGCTTTTCATCCAAGGAGCTATCGTGAATCACTTCATAAATTTCTTCTTTTAACACTTCATCACAATTTTCAGATTCACGAACTTCAAGCAAAACTTCATAAAGATAATTTAATGCACTCAACTCACTAGCAATAGGTTCATCATAATTGGATCTCTTAAAAAGATTAGCAAGTGGATGAGGATCCATAAACTCTTTGCTTACTGATTTTCAATAAAATACACAATTATTCCAAGCGAACAAGCAAACAAACCAAGTAAGACATAAGGGCAAACAGAAAGAAGGCGAATAAAAAGGCAAATATTTTTGTATTTTTCTGAAAATCATTTTAGAAGTGGAGGAGAGGAAAACGAGAGGCAAATGACGAACAATGTAATGCAAGAGATGAGAGTTTATAATGGGTACTTGGTAGGCTTGACGTAAATCTCCCCGGCAACTGCGCTAGAAATTCTTCCTGCTACTTCTTGAGCTTGCGTTGGTTTTTCCCTTGAAGAGGAAAGGGTGATGCAGCACAGTAGAGATAAGTATTTCCCTCAGTTAAGAACCAAGGTATCAATCCAGTAGGAGAAACGCGCATGTCCCCAATAAATGCACCTACACAAACAATCAAACACTTGCACCCAATGCGATAAAGGGGTTGTCAATCCCTTCATGGTCACTTGCAAAGGTGAGATCTCATAGAGATAGATAAAATTAAACAAAAGATAAAATATTTTTGGGTTTTTTGGTTTACAGATCTGAAAATAAAAGATTGTAAAATAGTAGATCGGAAACTAATATGATGAAAAATAGACCCGGGGGCCATAGGTTTCACTAGAGGCTTCTCTCATGAAGGCAAATAATACGGTGGGTGAACAAATTACTGTCGAGCAATTGATAGAAAAACGCAAAGTTATGACGATATCCAAGGCAATGATTATGCAATATAGGCATCACGTCCGTGTCAAGTAGACCGACTCCTGCCTGCATCTACTACTATTACTCCACACATCGACCGCTATCCAGCATGCATCTAGAGTATTAAGTTCATAAAGAACGGAGTAACGCCTTAAGTAAGATGACATGATGTAGAGAAATAAACTCAAGCAATATGATGAAAACCCCATCTTTTTATCCTCGATGGCAACAATTCAATACCTGTCTCACTACCCCTACTTTGTCACTGGGTGAAATCACGCAAGATTGAACCCAAAGCTAAGCACCTCTCCCATTGCAAGAAAAACCAATCTAGTTGGCCAAACCAAACCGATAGTTCGAAGAGAAATACAAAGATACCAAATCATGCATATAAGAATTCAGAGAAGATTCAAATAATATTTATAGATAAGCTGATCATAAATCCACAATTCATCGGATCTCGACAAACACACCGCAAAAGAAGATTACATCGGATAGATCTCCAAGAACATCAAGGAGAACATGGTATTGAGAATCAAAGAGAGAAGAAGCCATCTAGCTACTAGCTATGGACCCGTAGGTCTGAGGTAAACTACTCACGCTTCATCGGAAGGGCAATAGAGTTGATGTAGATGCCCTCCGTGATCGAATCCCCCTCCGGCAGGATGCCGGAAAAGACCCCAAGATGGGATCTCATGGGAACAGAAGGTTGTGGCGGTGAAAAAGTGTTTTTGTGGATGCCTCTGGTGGTTCTGGAATATATGTGAATATATAGGAGGAATATCTAGGTCAGGGGGTCACCGAGGGGCCCACAAGGCAGGGGGCGTGCCCCCCCTAGGGCGCGCCCTCCACCCTTGCCGCCACCTCGTGGCTCTTCTGAGTTGCACTCCAAGTCCCCTAGGTGTCTTCTAGTCCAAGAAAAATCATCGTGAAGTTTTATTCCGTTTGGACTCCTTTTTGTATTCCTTTTCTGTGAAGCTCAAAAACAAGGAAAAAACAGAAACTGGCACTAGGCTCTAGGTTAATAAGTTAGTCCCAAAAATAATATAAAATAGCATATTAATGCATATAAAACATCCAAAACAGATAATATAATAGCATGGAACAATAAAAAATTATAGATACGTTGGAGACGTATCATCGTTCTTCCTCTTCTTTCTCGTGATAGACCTTTTGGTAATGCACGGGAAGGAAGAGAAGAACGACCATCACCGACGGTCGCAAATGTCAGAGAGGAAGAATCCTGACTATTGTCGTGGGGGTCGCTTCTCCTTCGTTCCCGTGTGCTAGACATTTTCGTGTAATGCACTTGGGAACGAAGGGCTGAGCTACCATCACCGGTGGTCGAAATAACTGTGAGTGAGTGTCCACCATATACATCACATGAGCTGAGAGTCTTCAAGAAAAGACTCGACAGACTGATAGTCAACCCATAATGAATAATAATGATCTAATTTAGTTTTTGTAGTACATATATTGAATTTTAGAAGTTTAATCTTTGAATTATGAACATAGGAAATGTCTGACGACGGCGATAGGATCCCGGAGTGCGACTACTGCGGCGACGACCGGGGTCTGTGTGACAAGCCTCACCTGGTAGACGGTCGGCGCTTCAGTATTAAGCTCGACGAGACCTTCGATGTTGAAATGGTATGCAACGACGACAAGTCTTTTTTCGTAATTAAGCATGGCTTCTGCTTCTTCAACGTGTAATTTTTGTCTTTTACAATTCGACTAGTGCATCCCCTGTCATGCAAGACGCTATCTCTTGGAGAAGCTGGATTTCGAAGATCACGAGAATATGGAGACAAATAGAGTTAACCTCAGGACACATCATGGTTATGCTTTTCCCGTAAAGCTATACAATGCGGTGACCTACTCTCATTTCGGTTGCTCGAATTGGGAAGCACTATGCAAGGCATATATTATTCAGGAGGGTATGCATGTCACCTTCGATCTTGGTGATCCTGAAGATGACATTGACGAAGATAATATCGACGAAGATAGTATGAACGAAGATATTATCTACATTTGGGTCGATGTTGATACGCCTCCACTTCTACCTCTATATGAGTTTCTCAAACGTATTTATTAAGTAATGTATATTGTTTATTTCAAAATAGTTGACAGCTTATTTCCATTGACAGCTTATTTCCAATCTTCAAAAAATGTACGGAAGATAGTAGACAGAACCTACTACACTGATGGCTCTGGATTAACTTATGAGGAGAAAGATCATCTTATCTCATTTATTATTGATGTTGAGAATTACAATATAAATTATGAAACTCCAGCACATTATGGTCAATACGCGCCACTAGTGCACGTGTTGAACTACGGTAACATCCATGGAGATGGCATGATAAGATTTTTTACTATTACGACATCCGTGCATCTTTTGCATACATTCTTTTAAAGCTAAACTACATTGCTAATTGAGACGTTATTATTACGTTTTTCAACAGAAAATCCGAAGGATTGTGTGCCTCATCTGATGTTTTTGAAAGGTCACCTTGATGTTATTAGCTTACGGCCAAGTTTGCCTAGGCTTCACCGCTGTTCATATAAGATTGCTCAAACCGATGAAGATATGACAATCAAAGAATAGAATAAATGTATGAAGAATCAGAGGGAGCTACTTGGAAGCAACACTGTGCGAAGTGCAAGAATTGGAGACAGGATAATCTCCATTCTCCATAATGGACAGTCAGGGCCTATCTTGTTTTATGATATTTTACCTTAGAGAGGGTAGTAGGTCCTAGCTAATTAATACTCATGATCATGTGCTAAGAACAATTAAGTAGGGTTGGTTAGATGACTATGATGATGATGAGTATGACTTGTTATTATGATAACGAGTAGAAGTTGTTAGATGACTATGATGATTATGATTATGATTATGACTTGTTATTATGATAACGATGATGAGTTATTATTAATGATGATGATGCTTAGTTGTTAAATCATTATGAGCATGATCAGTTACTATATATACCAGTGGGTGAAATAAACATGGATTAGATTCAAGTGGAGGCAACACATATGGTGCAGATCGAAAGTACTACTAATCCAAACTTGATCATACTAATCCAAACTAAAGTGATCAAGTTTCGATTACTAGTACTTTGGATATGCACCATGTTGACTCCACTTGAATCTAATCCATGTCTCTTTCACCCACTGAAATAATAACTCATCATGATCATAAAATCATATGATGAGACTACTATATAAAACCAGTACAAATACAACGGCAATATGCAGTAGAAAAAATATCAAACTTTACCAGTAGCGCTGGTAGCCCACCAGGCGCTACTGCTAGGGAGGTGTAGTAGTAGCGCTGGGTGGAAAAAGACGTTGCTGCTAGGAAGGTGTAGTAGTAGCGCCTGTCGGGAAAACACGCTACTGCTATGCAGGATAGTAGTAGCGCGCCCAAATCCGCGCTACTGCTGAACATTAGTTGTAGCGCTGTATCAGTAGCGCGCCCCCCCGCGTCACTACTACGCCTCCAACAGGCGCTACTGCTTGGCTTTTCCCTAGTAGTGTAATCTTCAAGGGCAGAGTGGTTTTCCACAGGGATGAAAGCCAGGGGTTGGTAGGTGACTGCATAAAGCATGGTATGTCATGCTCACCGAAAACTCCGCCCTCGGGAAGATCCGCCAAGACACGGTGTCCGGATAGTCCGGGAGCACCAGTGGTAAGGCAGCCCGTAGTCTAGTCAAGTCGTCACTCTCTCCTTTCCCAAAAGTATGACAGAACCGAATATTCCACTGTCCAGATCGAAAGGCCGTGGAAACAATTAATAGCAGGTCCGTACAGATCAAGAACAAGACAGGGAAGCTCATTCTCAGTGGCTCGATACCCAAGCAGGGGTCCATCCGAAATTGGGTCGTGTCACTATTCCTATAAAGAAGGAAATCCCTATACGGATGTCCTCCTTAATTCTTTGGATGGATCGTCAGAATTGTTATTCTCCCGAGCGAGAACATGCCAGGAGAGGCTCACCCCTAAAGTATTTTCCGTACTCTGTCGTCGCGGCCAGCGGTATTGACTACGTCCCGGCACATAAGTACACGGCCGGAGATGAGATGAGTAAGAGGATGCTGATCCAATAGGTTCTTTTGTGCTGCGGTACTTGTTCTTCAATTAACTGATTTTTTGGCCTTTTGAAAAATTTGGTCGTACGCAAATAAAAATCACTTATAAGAAATTATGGTTCTTACAATCTACTTATCAAACAATTCCTAAAGAAATGACTGCAGCTGATTTTTTGGCCTTTTGTAAAACTTGGTTGTATGCAAATAAAAATCACGTATAAGAAAATATGGTTCTTACAATCTACTTATTCAAACAATCCCTAAAGAAAGGATCGTAACTGAATTTTTGGCCTTTTCGGAAAACTAGTCATATGCAAATAAAAATCACGTATAAGAAAGAAAATATTTTTTTTTGAAAAGGAGGAAGACCCCCGGCCTATGCATCTGGGCGATGCATGCAGCCATTTTATTAATTATTCATAAAAACCTTACAACGTAGTACATCAGTAAGTCTGAAGCCGTCATCTTGACAACATTTGTCGCTACTTATATCCACTTAATGAAAGGGTGCCGATAGTCTGAGCCTAATACCAAACGGACCTCGCAGCAAAACCTAACATCTAAAACCGGAGGCCCCAGCCAAGCCACATACCTGGTCTGGGGCACACACTAGTCCAGCGCACTCTGAGAGGCCGCCGCCGCCATCTTCCACCGATCCATCTTCAGAATAGGTACTGACGCCACGACCTTGTCAGGTCTGCCATCGATGCCACCACGACGCCAGATAGCGCCATCCTTCTGCGCGAGTCCGTCTACACACATCGAACGGTGAGACTCCACTGCGTCATGCCGCCGAGATCCACAGTCTTCGATGCGTAAGATGAAACACTGCTCCACCAAAGATGTTGTCCGTTGGTCCCTCGAGCCCGCGCACACCTCCAAGACTGACGCCCCCAAGGGGAAAACGACGCAAGAGCGTCGCCGTCATCCGATCTACCGATCTAGGGTTTCCCCCGGAGGCAACAGATAGAGGTCTGGAACTTCTCCACGGCGATGTCTTCAAGAAGAGAATGACACATAAGAGCACTGCCATCGCCGGCCTTGGCATCTAGCCGAGCGCAAGGTTTTCACCCAGATCTGTTCGAAAAACCTCCATCAAGTCTTGAGTACGGATCGCCGCCATCTCTACCTGGGACCGGAAGTAGGTCCAAGCCGTCGCCGCCCGACCAGCCAGCAGCCGCACAATGCGAGCAGCAGGACCACCCGAGACAGGCCCCAGTCGCGGCACCGAAGAGCCCTACACCAGATCCCGCCGCCAGCGGAGGAAAGGACGACGCCACGTACGCCCAGCAGCCACCGCCGCCAGTCCATGCCGTCGCGCCGCCGCGCCCCACGCCCGCGCCGCCCTAGAAGAAAGCGTCCCGCGCCGCCATCCTCGGGTAGGAGGAGAAGAAAGCCCCGCCGCCGCCCAGGCCGAGTGGGCTTTGCCCGGCGACCTGCGCCGGTGGCGGCGAGGAGGGTGGAGGAGGGAGGAGGGGCGAGGGGCGGCAGATCTGGGCTCCCCCTGGCCGCCCGCGGGGACGGCGCGAGGAGAGGGAAGGGGCAGGAGGAGGTTTGGAGGTGGCTCACGTATAAGAAAATATGATTCTGACAAATCTACTTATTCAAACAATCCCTGAAGAAAGCATTGTGGGATGGATAGAGCATCTGAATTGGATTTCACGGGATGTTGCGCTCCATGAGGTGAGGTCCGAAGGGAGATTACTCCTGACATAGAAGATATGGATCAGACGTCGGCTAAGTGGTGCGGTCCGATGGTCTAATAATACCAAATAAGTGTGACCCGATGGTCTAATAACCGCGGATGACCTTACGTGGAAACCAGACCGACCTAAGGTTCATTTTATGATTAATGTTAAATGTATTTCTTCTAGACTTCAGTGTGCGTCTCTCTATCGCTGATGGCACCGTCGGGATGTTGCACTGTTGGACTTTTTGCTGGATGTTTTGTTCATAGCAAAATCGTGCACATAACGCTAATTTTCTTTCCTGTTGCAATGCACGGGCATATGTACTAATATAACCGATGGCTGATAAGCCTAGAAGTTGTTTTTACCACGCGGTAGGTAGGAGCTAGAGGTAAGAGACTGGAGTAGCGAAGGCAATGCCTTATCTTATTACGAGGTGCACAACAACGATCTTACGATCGGTGAATCATATATACCTAAATAGTTGATCCCTACTATTTCTAATTTTCTTAACATGCAACTATGCCATCATGCATGACCTAAGTAATTGATCCTCACCGACTTCAGTTCTCTTAGCATGCAAATATGCCATCTTATCATGCCACCATGCATGAGAAAGGCCCGCATTAATATGCAGCAGGCATACTATTCATATATACTCCATCCGTTTCTAAATGTAAGACTTTTTAGGGATTCTAATATAGACTACATAGGGAGCAAAATAAGTGAATCTACACTCTACAATAAGTCTATATACATCCGCATGTAGTTTATATTGAAATATCTAAAAGGTCTTATATTCAGGAACAGAGGGAGTAATAAATATTCTATAACTATAGAACAAGCAAATATAATACTAAATCATATGATAGTTTCAATTTAGTCTAAATACTAATATTTCATACTAACAAATCTCACTAAAATAATTTCAACAAATTCCCGCAGCAACACGCGGGGTCATTTCTAGTTTATACATGTATTTGTTGGGTCAATAGCTCCTGTGCGACATCTTTCGTGGGAATTGGACGGAGTGCGACGTTGTTGACGAAAATGGCTTTGGGGCGACACTTTTGAGCAAGTAAATAGCCCAGACACGACATGGCCCTTAAGCTGAACTGATGCCCTCATTAGCTGTTATGGGCTGGACCCACAACTTATCCACGTAAGCGCGAGACCCACCACTTGTCCAGTAAGCGCGGGACCCACCTCTTCGCAGCTAGAAGAGACGACCGCCCGTGCCCGTCCGCCCGCCGCCGCCCATTGCTTCCCCTTTCCCCATTCTTCCTCTTCTCCGGCGACCTAGTGCAGATGTCCACCTCCTCCGCCACGCACTCAAAATGGCGTCAGTATGGTCCAGTGCCGCTCACAAGGTGCCCTGACTGCCCACGCCCAGAGCCTCTGAAATGGTGGGTCAGTAGGACTGATGAGAATGGAAATCTTGGGCGGGAATTTGTGAAGTGCTTGAGCAAAACAATGGCAGGAAGGGATGGCAAGGTTAGATCTCAGTTCTTAGCCCGTTCTTTCACTGCCGTTTGCTCTGATTTCTCCATATTTTGTTTTTTCCCTCGAATTTGGAATTTAGAGTTCATGTTGTTGTTTTCAGATCCTGAAGAAATGCACACATTTCGAGTGGATGGATGATTATGTTGAGAGGATTCAGTTCGAGGGCTACATTGATTCGAGCGGGGCCGCAACCTGGGAGCTCAATTTGGGCGGGGTGCCGCAGATGGAGAATTTGGGGGGCTCGAGCTCGGACAGAGGGGCGGGCAGAGTCGTGCCGATGGCGAGGTATGCGCGCAATGCTGAACTGCACTTGGAGTCTGAACTAACCGAGGAACTGAAGAAGATCAAGAAAAATCAAATGGAGATGATCGATTTGCAGAAGCAAGCAAATATCATGGCAGGGGGGTTCTATTGTTGTGTCATTGCTCTGTTTTTGTTTTACTTGTTCTTCATCCGTCATTAGAGGGGGCATTTAGGTCTGTCAGGGCAGAGGATGCGATCTATGCGCCATGCCAAGTTCATGTAACTGAATCAAAGCAGAAATATTTAGTGTTCATGCTCTGTTCTTGCTCTTCAGTTAACAGAGTGCACACCCCCCAAATTCAATTTCTAGTAAAAAAAATCTTGCTGCCGAATAGATGTTGGGCCGTGAAAAAATAACGAGGCCCAAATAGAGACAGCCCACCCGCGTAGGGGCACCAGCCCAGTTTTATAGCATAGAGGCACCCATGTTTAGAAAAAAAATGCTTCGACTAAAATCTCAAAATAAAATGTTGCTTCGGCAAATAAACCTTTAACAAACATATACTTCTTTACTTGTTTTTTCTTTAGCCAAATTTTTCTGTCGAATAAATGTTGGGCCGTATGTATTGTAACTTTTTTGTTTTTCTTTACATATTTGTTGCTTGTCCACTATTGTTTTTTGATTGTTTTTATACATGTCTACGGTTCCATGAAACCCAAATTAAATGGGGATATGTAAAAGCCTCAGAAATCATTTTTGGAAATGATCAAGTTAAAATTCGCTTCAAATAGGTCGAAGAAAATGTTCCTGTTTTGCTCTGAAAATATTGGCCAGAGGTAAAATTCAAACCAATATTTTTAGGAGCACAGAAATATTTCTTTTGTGCATTTGAGTTAATCCAATAATTATTTGTATGAACTAAATTAGTTGCAGGTACAGGGTTGCACAAAAATTTGCACCCTACACCTACTAGCGAGGGTGACCCTATTAGCGAGGGCCTAGATACATGCATGCACACATGCAGCACACCAAGATATGAAAAAAAAATTGCAAAAAAATTTGGGTACCCATACACTTGCATGTCCATAGTGGAATCTACCTTTTATTAGTAACACATAGATCAACTAGATAGAACATCAAGCACGATATATATCAACTGACCAATATCAACTAGATAAAAAAAACCCCAGATAGAACACATCACAATATAGTAGCATAAGTAGTAGCATTGCATGAGCTAGATAGTACAACATTACAACTAATATAGATAAGGGTAGCACGACATACATAGTACCATTACAACTTATATAGATAGTTCATAGTTCAACCCAACACGACAATAATAAAACACCACCAGCTTGCTTGCTTGCTCCAAGGCCAACTCCTCTCCTCCATGGCCAACTCCTTCACTCGTCGTCGTCGGTGGGGTACGGGAGGGTGTGCATGCGCTCATCGACGGGGAAGGCGCTGTCGAAGTCGGTGAAGATGTTGTACATGGTGAATGCGATGAACTCGCATCCACACCAAAAAACACGGCCGAGGAGGTAGTAGGCGTCGGAGGGGTTGGTGAACCTCACGATGAGCCCGACAGGATGGCCATTGTTACTGACCTCTTCGACACGGAACATGGCCGGAGAGCCCCTCGGGAGGTGGCGGTAGCCGGCGAAGAGGAAGAACTCGGTCAGCCCCCTTGCCCCCCTCCACCTCGAGATCGCCCACACCCGTAGGGTGTTCTCCACCCGGACTCCAGCAAGGTAGAGCCTCTCGGGGAAGGTGGACGGCACACGGTAGGTAGCCCCGGTGAACTGCATCTTGCTTGCTTCGAGTGAATCTTGGGATGGCTTGGACGGCTTGTGGTGAAGATGGGAGATGAAGGAGAGTGAGAGGAAGATGTAGAGGAAGATGTAGGCTTGGGTGTGCTTAAATAGCCGAGGTGCACCGTTTTAACATTTTGTTTTCCTCTCCCTCGTAATGGCATGGGAAACGGGCAATGTGGCATCGAGGGGTCACCCGAGCCAACCCGTGTGTACACGCGCATGCATTGTGGTAGTAATGCCAACGGCCCGCGTAGCACTCTAGCAATTAAAAATGCATCGAGAGATGAGCTCGATGCCATGCATGCATCGGCTAGCGATGGTCGGGCATCTAGACCCATCTAGAATGGGCAAATAGCTATAATGCGACAAGGGTGTCGGCGGGCGTGCTCGATGCCATGCATGCAACGTCGAACGCTGCGAGGGCGACCGCGGCAGGGCTGCGCGCGTGTGCATGCTTTTCAGGCCAGCTCAAATGCAGCGTGGTGTCCATCGGTCCAACGGGTGGGCCGCTTTAATTAAGCCCAACAACACATGGCAGGCCTGCTCAGTCTTATACAACGTAAAAAAAAGGGCTAAAATGACCAGCCAATGAAAGCGCAACCCGCGGATCTGTGACGTGGCTCCTGATCCAGACCGTTGCTTATGTTCACATCCATCCAATGGTCCAGAATGCTGCGTGTTATAATATTCAGCATCTTCGAATCAGCCAATCAGAGTGCAGCCCGCGGATCGCTGACGTAGCCCTAGTGCCTGATCCAGACCGTCCATTCACAGCGATCCAATGGCCCAGAGGAGTGCGGGGTTTTGATGGGGTTTTGAGGGGTTTTGAGAGGTTTTCAACGGTTAGGGTTGAGCATAACTAATTAAAAAAAATTAAAAAAAATATAACTTGTGCCGATCATCGTTCTATGTGACTAAGTATCTAGGAAAAATAAGAAACTTGGACTACGGATATTTTCATGAAAAAAGCTTCACAAAAGATGGCTATCAAGAACGAGGTTGTAGGGTTTTGAAGAGAAGTGAGCTAGGGTTTAGTGTTAAACATGTCATACTTGATCGAAATGATCCAATATCAGGAAGGACTCTTATATACACACACTAGATGTCAAGTTTCCATTTTTGGCTCATTTAGAGAAGGTCGAAAAAAAAACTTGCTTACAAATGAGTCTGTTTTCCCACTAGTAGAAAAAGGGCCTAATGTGAAGCACATAAGTCCCGGTTTGTAACTGAACCGGCACTAATGGTACCGGTTCCAACGGCTAGGCGGGCGGCGCTCATTAGTACCGGTTCGTGGCGAACCTTTAGTACCGGTTCGTGCCACGAACCGATACTAAAGAGGTGGTGGCAGGCTGTTGTCAGGCTGGGGCCCCACCAGCACCTTTAGTACCGGTTCATGCCACGAACCGGGACTAGAGATGCACCTTTAGTACCGGTTGGTTAGACGAACCGGTACTAAAGGTCATCCTATATAAACCCCTTCGTCGAGCCCGAGCGCTCTGTTCTTCCCATTTCCTCTCCTCTGTTTTCTTCCTCTTCCTCTCGAGCTCACACTCCATTTTTGCCAAAATTTGTGAAGATTTGAAAGCACCCCATCCATCCAAGTGATCACAAAGGTTGGCAACTTTGTCCTTTCATCTCTCATTGCTAGATTAGCTCTTGCAATGCTCTATAAGTATAGTGATTTGTGGGTTTTATTTTGGGAGGAATTATATGTGATAGTATTTGATTTATATGCAATTTGAGGTCAAAATAACTCTTAGTTTGCATATGTAGGTGTGGTTTACTTAGTGCCTTCCCGTCTCCGTCCTAACCACCGTCGATCGCCCGCACCGTCCCGTCGCCGGCACCACCTTGTGGTGAGCCTCTTGTTCTTATCTTTTTTATATAAAAAAATCATGTTTGTGTGATTTAGATATATAGTTACTTGTAAAATTATCTTACCCGTACGTTGTTTGTTATACATAGTGCCATGGTTTTGATATCCGTCCCCATCGGCCCTCGTCCGGGTTATGATTCGGATGTGGTATATTCTCTTTTATAACTATTTGTTGCATTTCGTGTTTATGACAAACTATGCCCATCAAGTTGACATAGATATTTTTATCTAGGAGGTATGTGAAACGGAAATTCCAACCGACCCTATTGTCGAGAGGTTAAATTTAGTTGAAAGAGAAAACGAGTATTTGAAAGAAAAATTGAAAAGAATTGAGGGGGAGAAGATGGAATTGGAGTTGCATGTTGCCGATGTCGTCGATGATCACAAGATCAAGATGGAGAAAATGCGCTTGAAGATTAGAAAGATTAGAAAATATGCCATTGATAGTGAGGCTTGGTATCATTATGCTGTTGGATCAATTGTTACCTTAGTTGCGATCTTGATCGCATTTGTTGTTGCATTTAAATGCTTTAGCTAGAGAGTTATTTGTATGTTTGTTTTATGAGAATAAGTGTTGTATGAACTTGTATTAATTTGGTCTATTCGGTGCTGTGTAATGAAGATGAGCTGGCAATGGATGTACGATGACCGATGCTCTCCCCAGTTCGTTAATGGCGTGCAAACTTTTCTGCTTGCGGCTGAGGCAAACAAGCGGGCGGATGGTTTTATGTCTTGTCCATGTGCTGGCTGTAAGAATGATCGGAGTTACTCTAAGTCAAAAACCATTCACGTCCACCTGTTTGAGGCCGGTTTCATGCCCCACTATAATGTTTGGACCAAGCACGGAGAAAGAGGGGTTATGATGGAAGACAATGAAGAAGAAGAGGACGACGACAGCTATCCTGGCTATGGGTTCCCTGAATACGATGGTACAACAATGGGGGAAGAAGCTGAGCCGGCAATGCGGGAAGAAGTTGAAGAAGAGGCATCAGATGAGCACGCTGATGATCTAGGTCGGGCCATTGCCGATGCAAAGAGAAACTACGCAAGTGAAAAGGAGAAGAAGAAGTTGCAGTGCATGTTAGAGGATCACAAGAAATTGTTGTACCCGAATTGCGAAGCTGACAAGAAAAAGCTAGGCACCACACTGGAATTGCTGCAATGGAAGGCAGAGAATGGTGTATCTGACAAGGGATTTGGAAAGTTGCTGATAATGTTAAAGAAGATGCTTCCAAAGGACAACGAATTGCCCGAGAGTACGTATGAAGCAAAGAAGGCTGTCTGCCCTCTAGGATTAGAGGTGCAGAAGATACATGCATGCCCTAATGACTGCATCCTCTACCGCGGTGAGTACGAGGATTTGAACGCGTGCCCGGTATGCGGTGCATTGCGCTATAAGATCAGCCGCGATGACGCTGGTGATGTCGAGGGCGAGCGCCCCAGGAAGAAGATTCCTGCCAAGGTGATGTGGTATGCTCCTATAATACCACGGTTGAAACGTTTGTTCCAAAACAAAGAGCATGCCAAGTTGATGCGATGGCACAGAGAAGACCGTAAGAAAGACGGGAAGTTGAGAGTACCCGCTGACGGGTCGCAGTGGAGAAAAATCGAGAGAAAGTACTGGGAGGACTTTGCAGGTGACGCAAGGAGCGTATGGTTTGGTCTAAGCGCAGATGGCATTAATCCTTTTGGGGAGCAGAGCAGCAATCATAGCACCTGGCCTGTGACTATGTATGTATAACCTTCCTCCTTGGGTGTGCATGAAGCGGAAGTTCATTATGATGTCAGTGCTCATCCAAGGCCCTAAGCAACCCGGCAACGACATTGATGTGTACCTAAGGCCATTAGTTGAAGAACTCTTACAGCTGTGGAATGGAAAAGGTGTACGTGCGTGGGATGAGCACAAACAGGAAGAATTTCACATACATGCATTGTTGTTTGTGACCATCAATGATTGGCCTGCTCTCAGTAACCTTTCAGGACAGACAAACAAGGGATACCACGCATGCACGCACTGTTTGGATGATACCGACAGTATATATTTGGATAATTGTAAGAAGAATGTGTACCTGGGACATCGTCGATTTCTTCCGAGCAGGCATCCCGTAAGAAAGAAAGGCAAGCATTTCAAAGGTGAGGTGGATCACCGGACGAAGCCTCGCCACCGTACTGGTGATGATGTACATGATATGGTCAAGGATTTGAAGGTAATCATTGGAAAGGGTCCTGGCGGACAATCTGTTCCGAATGACGCTGACGGACGCGCACCCATGTGGAAGAAGAAATCTATATTTTGGAACCTGCCCTATTGGAAAGACCTAGAGGTCCGCTCTGCAATCGACGTGATGCACGTGATGAAGAATCTTTGTGTGACCCTGCTTGGCTTCTTGGGCGTGTATGGGAAGACGAAAGATACACCGGAGGCACGGGAGGACCAACAACGTATGCACGGAAAAGACGGCATACATCAGGGTCATGCCAGCTACGCTCTTACCAAAGAAGAGAAGGAAATCTTCTTTGAATGCCTGCTCAGTATGAAGGTACCGTCTGGCTTCTCGTTGAATATAAAGAGAATAATAAATATGGCAGAGAAAAAGTTCCAGAACCTAAAGTCTCATGACTGCCACGTGATTATGACGCAACTGCTTCTGGTTGCATTGAGGGGGCTTCTACCGGAAAAAGTTCGATTAGCCAATGTGAAGCTTTGTGCATTCCTCAATGCAATCTCTCAGAAGGTAATCGATCCAGAAATCATACCAAGGTTAGAGAATGATTTGGTGCAATGTCTTGTCAGTTTTGAGTTGGTGTTCCCACCATCGTTCTTCAACATCATGACGCACGTCTTAGTTCACCTATGCGAAGAGATTAACGTTCTGGGTCCTGTATTTCTACACAATATTTTCCCCTTTGAGAGGTTCATGGGAGTCTTAAAGAAATATGTTCATAACCATGCTAGGCCAGAAGGAAGCATCTCCATGGGCCATGAAAATGAGAAGGTCATTGAGTTTTGTATTGACTTTATTCCTGACCTTAAGCCGATTGGTGTTCCTGAATCACGGCATAAGGGCAGACTGGGTGGAAATGGCACGCTAGGACCGGAACAAATAATATGTATGGACGGGCATTCTCTGACTCAAGCACACTACACAGTTCTACAAAATTCCGCCTTGGTGGCTCCATATATGGAGGAACACAAGAATATTCTACGCTCCAAACACCCGAAGCAGTCTGACGACTGGATTACACGTGAACAAACGGGGACTTTCGCCGGTTGGTTGCAGACATGTGCCATGCATGACGCCGCTGTTGAAGATGACCTGTACTTGCTGTCCCAGTTACCATCTTCGAATATAATGACTTTCAAAGGGTATGAGATAAATGGGAATACATTTTACACGATCGCCCAAGATAAAAAGAGCACCAACCAAAACAGTGGTGTCCGCTTTGATGCAGCAACCAAGAGGGGAAAGGACACATATTATGGTTACATAGAGGAGATATGGGAACTTGACTATGGACGTGGTTTGAAGGTCCCTTTGTTTCAGTGGAAATGGGTCAATATGACACGAGGCGGGGTAACGGAAGACCCGCAGTACGGAATGACAACAGTGGATCTCAACAATCTTGCGTACGCAGATGAACCATTCGTCCTAGCCAGTGATGTGGCGCAGGTTTTCTATGTGAAGGACATGTCTACCAGGCCAAGAAAAAGAAAAGATAAGGAAGCGAATACATCATACGATGAGCCAAAGCGCCACATAGTTCTTTCAGGGAAAAGAAACATCGTGGGAGTGGATGACAAGACAGACATGTCAGAAGATTATGAAAAGTTTGATGAAATTGCTCCCTTCACAGTGAATATTGACCCGAGCATCCAGTTAAATGATGAAGATTGTCCATGGTTACGGCGCAAAGGGACACACGCGAAGAAAAAGTTTCACACCCAAAGATCCCACTCTGGGATGTGACCGGCTTCACTGTCATCACTTTCTTCTCTAGTGAGTTTTCGGACTTATATATCTGGAAAGTCCCACTTTGGACAAACCGTAGGGAATCTTTGTAATAGTTAGGGTGCTTATGTGTTTTGGCATTTGAAACGTGTACTTTTGTGCTTCGGACAAACGTGTACCTTTGTGACTTCATTTGCTATTTTTCAGCTCATTTACTGATTTTTTTTAGCTAAATGACCCTGAAATTGAAAAGCACTACAAATGAACTCTGAAAAGGTTGAAAGTTGGCATGGTATCATCATTTCACCCACATAGCATGTGCAAAAAAGTAGAGAGGGTTACGGCAAAAACTGGATGCACTTCGTGTAAAAAATGGACAATCTCTTTCGAAGTATCAGGGCGTCGAACGAAAACTCATCTGCTACGAAGGCATTTCATTTTTTTAAACGTATTACAACTCCAGACTTTTTGTGCGTTCAGTATGCACCATTCAAAGCCACGTCATCAACTTTCAACCCTTTCTGACATCATTTGCTATTTTTCATGCATTTACTGATTTTTTTGAGCTAAATGACCCTGAAATTGAAAAGCACTACAAATGAACTCTGAAAAGGTTGAAAGTTGGCATGGTATCATCATTTCACCCACATAGCATGTGCAAAAAAGTAGAGAGGGTTACGGCAAAAACTGGATGCACTTCGTGTACAAAATGGACAATCTCTTTCGAAGTATCAGGGTTTCGGACGAAAACTCATCTGTTACAAAGGCAATTCATTTTTTTAACTTATTTCAACTCCAGACTTTTTGTGCGTTCAGTATGCACCATTCAAAGCCACATCATCAACTTTCAACCCTTTATGACATCATTTGCTATTTTTCATGCATTTACTGATTTTTTTGAGCTAAATGACCCTGAAATTGAAAAGCACTACAAATGAACTCTGAAAAGGTTGAAAGTTGGTATGGTATCATCATTTCACCCACATAGCATGTGCAAAAAATTTGAGAGGGTTACGGCAAAAACTTGATGCACTTCGTGTACAAAATGGACAATCTCTTTCGAAGTATCAGGGTTTCGGACGAAAACTCATCTGTTACAAAGGCATTTCATTTTTTTAAAACTTATTACAACTCCAGACTTTTGTGCGTTCAGTATGCACCATTCAAAGCCACGTCATCAACTTTGAACCCTTTCTGACATCATTTGCTATTTTTCATGCATTTACTGATTTTTTGAGCTAAATGACCTTGAAATTGAAAAGCACTACAAATAAACTCTGAAAAGCTTAAAAGTTGGCATGGTATCATCATTTCACCCACATAGCATGTGCAAAAAAGTAGAGAGGGTTACGGCAAAAACTGGATGCACTTCATTTACAAAATATTGAATCTCTTTCGAAGTATCAGGGTTTCGGACGAAAACTCAGCTGTTACAAAGGCATTTCATTTTTTAAATAACCTAAGTATTACCAAATTGAATATAATGATAAAACACACTAATATTAAACATAAGAAAAAAGAATCACTGGAAAATCTATTTTAAAGTAAAGTTATTCACAAACTAGTGATTCACACAAATTTCAAATAATTCAAATTTAAACTATTCAAATTTGAAAACTACTGGCACTAACAGAAAGTTTGTAATTTTTTGTACCTAAAGCAAAAATATTCACAAAGAAACTCTAAATACAGCAAAAAACAACTCACAAATAAATAAAAGAAAATAAAAAAAGCAGAAAAGAAAAAAAAGCCCGCCTACTGGGCCACAGCGGCCTGCATACGACTAGAAACCCAACCTGTAGTTGGGCCAGGATGCAGGCCCGCAAGACCCAATAGGCCCACAGGGCAGCGCAGCAGTTTAGGCCCAGAAGCCTGCTTTGGAGAGGAGCTCGAAGGAGCAGCCGCGACTGGGTTTATAAACCAGTGCGGCTGCCCTTCGCTCGGCGAGGTGGGACTAAACTTTGTGCACCGCGGGTGGCAGCACACCCCCTTTAGTACCGGGTCGTGGCTCCAACCGGTGCTAAAGGGGGGGTCTTGAGTACCGGTTGCAGCCACGACCCGGTACTAAAGGTAGTCGCTTCCCGCCGCTTACCCTGGCCAAATTTAACCTTTAGTACTAGTTGGTGGCTCCAACCGGTACTAGAGGTCCGTCCTATATATCCAACACTTACTAAAATTTCACTTTCTTCTTCTCTGTTCGTCTCCTCTGCTTCTTCGATCGACAGCGCCGCCGTCCCCCGTCGCCGCCCCCGTCGCGCGCTGTCCCCGTCCCCGTCGCCGCCCCGGCCCGTCCCCGTCGCGCCGTCCCCGTCGACTCGCGCGTCGCCCCCGTCGCCGGCCCGTCCCCGTCGCCGTTGCCGTCGACTCGCCGCCCCCGTCGCCGCCCCCCGTCGCCTCGCCGCCCCGGCCCGTCGCCCCGCTGTGAGACCCCCGCCATGCCCGGCCGCCCTCCCAAGCCCGCACACACACACACACACACACACTTAGATGTTATATTTTTAGTTTTTAGTTTTTTCTGTTTTTCTGTTTTTTAGTTTTTTATACAAAGGTTTTAGATGAATTAATTAATTAATTAGATTAATGTCATATGTCAAAGGTATTATATGAATTTATTAATTAGATTAATGTCAAATATTAGATGAATTAGCTAGATATACTAATGTTAGATGAATTAGTTTTTTATACTTTTAGTTAGATGAATTAGATATATTAATTAATGTTAGATGAATTAGTTTTTTATACTTTTGTCAAAATGTTAGATGAATTAGCTAGATATATATATTAATGTTAGATTAATTAGCTAGCAAGATATCATATGTCAAAGTTTGAATTTTGACATATGCAACGATATTTGATCGTCGACATATGTGCAAAGTTTGCATATAGAATTTGTATATAAGAAATCACAATTCAATCATTTAAAAAATGTTACATTTGCATATAGTATTTGTTCTCGACGTCAACGATACCCGGCCCGCATCCTCGCCGTCGACCCGTTCGCGACGACGTCTTGCTTCAGAGGAGCCATGTCCGGGACTGGGCTCCGCCGGGCTGGCACTGGGAGGTGCTACCTTCAGGGGCGCGCCGCTTGGTGAGGAACCCGGCCCCGGGTCCCGTCGTCGACCCGGAGCTCCTTTGGTGGCGTTCGCGTGGGCCACTTTCGGTGCGGAGGGAGCCGGCCCTGCCGGAGGTGGTACGCCGCCTTGTCAGGGAGGAGGACGAGCACGTCCGTCGCTACATGGCTGCTATGGATGTCAGGTTCTCCAATACCTGGCAGGTTCTTCGGGGATCTCACCCGAGCTATGATCCTGTGATGGTTCCTTCTCTTTGGGTGTCCACCGCCCGCGTCTCAGGAACCGCTAGTGAACTAGATTATTCGATAGTATTCGATCTATATTAGCTAGCTAGTGATGTATTCAATAATATTCGAGACGATGTATTCGAGATTATATATATTATTCGATAATATTAGAGACGATGTATTCAAGATTATATATATTATTCGATAATATTCGAGATGATGTATTCGAGATTATATATATTATTTGATAATATTCGAGACGATGTATTCGAGATTATATTCGATGATGCATATTATGTACTATGATTCAGTTTTTCCTTATTGATTGCATGCATGCATTGTAATTTGAATACTAAATTGTTTTATATTTCTTCTGGATTAGTTAAGTAAAAGCTATGGACAATACCGGCAGAGAAGGAGAGGAGGCCCTGTTCAACATCATACGCTCATCCCCTCGCCCAGATTAGTTTGAAGAAGATGACGGCTCGCAATATCTGAACCCTACCGGTGAGGGTATGATATTTGATGAAGACGAACGAATAGATGAAGTCCAGAACTATGATTATGATGACGAAGAAAATGTTGATCTTGAAATAACAAAGACCGACGAGGTATATTTATATAAGTAGGCATTTGGTGATCATCACATGTTTTAAATGATTTGTATATATATTAACGAATCGATCTTTCTTCTTTCAGCCCTCCGGATCAAGCAAATCTTCTACAGGCAGCAGGACAGTGCGAGGCCCGGCCAAAAAGTTGAAGGATGGCGTAAAATACAACATCGATGCCATCAAACCTAATGGCGAACCAAGCGAGCCTAAGAAGAATGCGGGCAAGTTCGTTCGTCAATGCGGAGTTCTTGTGAAGGACCAAATCCCGATCTCCATTCAAGAATGGAAAAAGGCAGTAAAGGAACGTCCAGATCTTACTTTTGTTGACCAAAGAGCAAAAGATCTGCTTTGGGAATCTCTCATGTCACATTTCACCCTACCAGATCATTTCACAGATGCAGATGTGCAGAAAGTCAAGGACGCTGCTCTTAAGAAGATGGCGGTTGCATTCAACAACCACAAGAAAAGTATATGGGCCAAGTACGTCGAAGGAGGAAAGAAGACTCCAGAATTCACAGGAACACTGGAGAAGCAAAGAGATCACTAGCCCGCTTTCGTGAAATTCAAGGAATTGGAATTAGCTAAGGAACGGTCGAGAATAAACAAGCTCAATGCCGCGAAAAAGGAGCATTACCATAGGCTGGGGCCAGGTGGCTACGCGGTGGCCCGGCCTAAGTGGGATAAGGCTGAGCAACAGATGGTGGATGTAGGGGTCATTCCAGTTACATTAAGCTGCCCCCCCCCCCCAGGTGCAGGACTTGGTTCTATGCGCATGGGGGGACGTTGGACCTAAAGACAGGCAAGGTTTTGGAGAAGGCAAGTCTTAAAGGAGCGGACCTCAAACTACTTGTTGCAATAGAAGAGGCTCGAACGGGGGTGTTCACGCCCAACAGAGAGAACGACGAGCTTACGCGCGCCCTGGGAAATCCTGAACACCCGGGAAGAACACGAGGCAAAGGCGTTGTTCCGTGGTATGAGGGGTTTGATGACTAGAACGCCGACTACAGAAGCCGTGCGAGAAAGAAGATGGAGGAGGAGAAGAAGAGGAAGCTGGAGGAGGAGCAGAGGAAGCAGGAAGCAGAACGCCTTCAAGGCCTAGAATCAGCGCACACAGAGTTGGCACTCCAATTCCAGTGGCAGCAGCAGCAGATCGACTCACTTAGCGAGGAAAGGGGGTCTCAGCAGCGGCAGCAGCTAGCGGATCCAGCATTGGATAGCACCGTCCCATCCATGCCGAGAAGCAGCGTGGGTTCCGCCCCGGGCGAGGCACTGCTGGATAGATACCCTGTGGATGACATCATGGAAAACACTAATTGTGAGCTACACTTCAAAATGAAGAACATATCCATGAAGGTGGCGGACGCCGTTGCTTATACAAATCCCCCTAAAGCAACCTTCCATTGCAACCCGATTCCAGCTGGCTATGCTTGTGTCGTGGTTGATGAAGTGGTGGCAAAATATTCGGGGCTAGAGCTTGACATTCCTGGAGGTGACGACGAGCACACACTTGGAGAAGCCATACATCGTATCATTCTATGGAGAAAGGATTGCATCATCTTTCCAAGGCCACCGACACCGCGTCAGTCGACTCCTCCTCCAAGTCCGCCACCGCGTCAGCAGACTCCCGCTCCTCCAAGTCATCAGCCACCGCCTTAGCAGAGTCCTGCTCCTTCAAGTCCGCCAACGCGTCAGCCCACTCCTCCTCCTCCAAGTCTGGCACCACGTCAGGCCACTCCTCCTCCTCCAAGTCTGGCAACGTGTCAGCCCACTCCTCCTCCTCCAAGTCAGGCACCGCGTCAGCCGTCTCCGCCGCCTCAGCGGGCTACGCCGCCTAAGCAACAGCGGAAGAGAGCCGCCGCAGCTATGGTGGCTAGCGGTACAAGTACAGGTACAGGAGGCAAGAGATTCCAATTTGGTCCAAGCCTCACGCCTCTTCCGAAGAGGCCTTACGACCTGACTGAGGAGGAAAACGAAGCCGAAGCACAAGCCCAATTGAGGGCCCATTTTGGACCGAAACCGCCACCGCCGCCAAAGGAGACAGTACCTGAGCATGTCATTGACCACTTTATTCGTATGGCTGAACCACCAGCTCCCAAGCCTATTGACTCAGACTATGAGCGCCAAAGCAGGAAGGCATATCAAGCACAAAAAAAGAAGGAGTCTAGCTCGAGCTTGAGCTCCAACCAAGCAGCTGCCAAAAAAAGCGGGAAAACTGTTCCCCAGCTGGGAGAACAGGCGGTGCAATCGATCCCCCCGCTCATTGTACCAACACATGCGAATACCAGTGCCGATCAGCTGGTAATAACCGACGCTCATAGAAGGATGGGTGAAGAGGCCGGTATCACTGTTTATCAACTCCTAGAGATCGAGCCCATGGATATGATTAGAGAGGAGGACATAAAACGGAAATATGCCTGCGGCGAACCTATGGTCAATCCTGAGGAGGTCAAGAAGCTCTCAACGAGAATGTATGAATTGCATGAATGGTACATGAAAATTTCCAAGACTATCAATCGAGAGTCCCTCATGGTGAAAGTCAAGCCAGAGTATTACTACCATGGGAATGATCTGTATGTTGAGTTTACAGAACTGTTTCAGTTATTCAATCAAGACGCACTCGACAAATCTATCATCAGTTGCTATTGTCTGTAAGTGATTTCTTTTTGTAATTTAAGTCTCAAGCTGCTAGCTGTAGTGCTCGTTGATCATTATCTGTAATTATCCTCACTATATTCTTTTCTATGGTATTATGCAGGATGAAGATCTATGAAATGAAAATAGCTGGACACTATGGCATTGGGTTCATTGACCCAAATACCATTAATCAAGAGACATGGACGCGTCCATGGGAACGAAAAGACACAGAGAAAAGCTTGCTAGAGTTCTTGAAGCTCCTAAATACCAATCGAGATATACTACTTCCTTACAACTTCGGGTGAGTCTCACACTGTCTTGTACTACAAATTCTGTTTTTGCTTACTAGCTAGATGTTAATAAGTGTATAGGGTTTAGGGTAGTTGATGAGTGTTAGTCACATGCCCGCTTAATTTATACATGCAAACGTGTGCGCATGCAGTTTCCACTGGATCTTGTTAATCATTCAAGTTGAAGATGGAAAATTTGAAGTACTGGACTCACTACTTAAACCAGTTACTGAGTACGAAATCGTGAAGGGGATAGTCAACAGGTAATTTCAATCATTATCGAACTATATATGTCGGCCTCTTTAGTTCGTCATTTCCTGATATCAACTAATTAATAACTCCTTTATTCATTTTCTTTGCCGGCGGGCAGGGCTTGGGAAAAGTTCATCAAACAGGTTCAAGGCACTTGGAAAGAAAAGCTGAAATGGTATCGACCCAAGGTAATTAATTAAGTAGTACTAGCTAGCTACCATCTCTTTAATTCTAGTTTCAATACCATTAATTATCATGCTTGATTAATTATTATCTGATTGAATTCTATTCTCGTAAAGGCCATGAAGCAGGCGCGGGGGACTGATTTATGTGCATACTACGTTTGCGAGAACATTCGCATGATGGCGTCCGAAAGGAGCAGATCTGATAGACAGATATGGGTACGTTTGCCAGAACACTATTCACAATTTTTACATCATTATCGATATCTAATATATATACACACAACTAATACATGCATATTTGATCTCCTTCTTTAAAGTTCAATGAGATGCGGGATAAGCACCTACCAACGGATCGCGTACGAGCAATTCAAGAGGAAATAGCGGGATTTTTGCTCGACCAGGTCATAGATCCCAAAGGAGAATTCCATTACCCGCTACCGCAGTAATGCCTCCATGTAGGAGAAATTGTATACACCAAATTGCATATATACATGTGTATGTGTGAATGGTCGTGCGAGACATTCGATGATATATATATATATATATATATATATATGATCGGTTCTACGAGAAATTCTATTTATATATATGCATAACGTGTATAATATGTAGTATCGTAAAATACCAGCAAATGAAAAAGAATTAAATGGAAAACACAAAATTAAAGGAAAAATAAATCATAAACCCAAAACCCCCCAAACCTTTTAGTACCGGTTGGTGTTACCAACCGGTACTAAAGGTCTCCCAGCCCACGGCGCTGGCTCGTGCCACGTGGTGGCCCTTTAGTGGCGGTTCGTGTTGAACCGGTACTAAAGGAGGAGGGGCTTTAGTCCCCACCCTTTAGTGCCGGTTACAGAACCGGCACTAAAGGGCATAATGAACCGGTGCTAAAGCCCGGTTCTGCACTAGTGTCCCTAGCTTTGGAGGGGTTTTGGAGCTCATGTGGAGCACATTTTTCATGTCCAGAGTTTCACATAATAAAAGTGCTCTGATTAATCAACTAACATGCACAATAGTCTAGAAATCATTGTAACACCAATACCACAGACCAAATAACTTCAAATTTGAATTTTGGCTCAAATTTGAATTTTGTCTCAAACTTGAATAGTATTACACAAATACACATCATATCAAAGTAAAAATACCATTACACAAATTCAGGCAAAGTTTTATTACTACAGCATAGTAGTAATACACAAGTTTCAACAAATTTTCAATTCTGCTTCTTCCTACCACTCGATTTCTTCTTCTTCTTTTTACCAATGCTTGTTTTTGGTTGTACAACACCCAGTTCACTCAAGCTCTTGATTTTCTTCACTGGACTGCCTGGAACAGCAGCTTCATTTCGCACCACAACAGTTGCAGTATCATCGGACCCAATATCACCAGTTGGCAACACAACTTCCAATATAGGCTCAGTTGGCACCACATCAGCTAGAATATCTTCAGTTGGCAACTCAACTTCCAACATAGGCTCAGTTGGCACCACATTAGCTGGAATATCTTCAGTTGGCAACTCAACTTCCAACATAGGCTTAGCTTGCACAACATCAGCTGGAATATCTTCGGAGGTACCCATATCTTCAGTTGGCACCAGAACATCAAAATCTTGCTCATCTTGCAGCAGCACATCCAAGTCTTGCTCATTTTGCATCACACCATCCAAGTCTGGTTGAATGTGTATTGTTTCACCAAAACTTCTCTTTCTTCTACAGCCATTGCCTCTTGCCTTTTTCTTTGGCCAGCACTCTTCAACAACAAGGGGCTCACCAGCACGCTTCCTCCTAAAAAGATAAAGCATGTCAACTGGTTAGTAATTGAAAAATGCAACAAAATAGTAAACAATGCAAACATATGCCCACATACTTTGGCCTTTCAGGAGTGTAACAATATTTGGGAGATCCAACTCGGTGCCCAAGTTCCTGGCACAACTTGCATCTATTTTTGTTACCTTTTTGGGACCTTTTTGGCTTTGCATCCTTCTTTCCCTTGCTCTTTTTACTACTCCCACCTTTCTCACACCATGCCTTGAATCTACTCTCGTTAGGCCTGCCAGCCTTTCTTTTTGTTAGGGGAGGACACATGGAAAATTCAATTTCCACTTCAGGCCACTGAGACTGATCTGTAAGTGCTGGAATTGGAGTTGCACATGCAGCCTTGAATCTTGCTACTGAGTAATATTCGTGCAAATATGGGTGCATGTTTATCTTCGGTCGGGAGGCCAAGAAAAGTATGGCATGATCACATGGTTTCCCAGTGTGCTGCCACTCCAAACAAGTGCAATCATGCATTTCAGTGTTAACAACATGCCTTCTACTAGTTTTGGTATCTCTAACTTCAGCACCCCACACAGAAGATTTTTCAACAGATAAATGTGTAAGATTTCTGCTCCTGTTGACCACTTGTTGTACGACTTCAGGAAGCTTATCCCCTTGTAGACAATCACCAATCCTTCTTCTCAATTCCCACAAGCGCATGATCATGATCCTGATTTGGTCAACCATGTCATGCACAGGCAAATTTTTTAACTGCTTCACCTTGTTGTTAAAACTTTCTGCCAAGTTGTTGTTGATATGATCACACTTGATGGCAGTGTTAAATCCTGACCTATACCATAATAGAGAATGGTAGGTGTTCTCCCATGGACCAAACTCAGGGCATGCTGTCATTATCTTACCAAGATGATATGAATGTGTCTGTTTAGTGTAAGATCTTGCTGCTGGCCACATGCGACCAAATTCTTCCCCTCTGAATTTTTTGATCAAATTCATCCACATATGGCCGAAGCACTCCCTCTGCTCACAATGGGGGAAAACATTCTTCACTGCGTTTTCTAGCCCTTTGCATGCATCTGTGTGGACTGCCAAAGGTGACACTGGCCCTATGCATCTTTTCAACTGCATCATGGACCATGTCCACGAGACCTCTGTCTCTGACTGAAATAAGCCAATAGCAACAGGGAACATCCAGTTGTGTCCATCCAAAGCATTGCAAGCTGCCAATTGACCACTCCACTTGCCAGTCAAAAATGATGAGTCTATGCTCAAATATGGACGACACTTTGCCTTGAAGCCATCAATGCAAGGCTTTAAAGCCATAAAAACTTAGAGAAAAGGACTCTTCCATCCTCTGTTACCTCAGTATCTATCTCCACAACACTGCCAGGTGACCTCTTCTCCACCTCTGCTTTGAAATTATAAAGCATCCTAAAAGTATTTGCCCAGTCACCATATAATTGTTTCATTGCCCTTTGTTTTGCCTTCCACACCGTGTTATACTTCACCTTAATGGGGTATTGCTTTTCCAAGTCTACTTTAAGTTTCTTTGCAGTAGTGTTTGGTTTCTTGGCTAAAATAGGAGTGATCTTTTCTGCAATCCAAAGCTGTGATGTCATGGTTGATACTCTCTGTGAACTTGTAATACAAGTATGTTGGTGTGGGATTTGATTCACCCTAATGGTACTTCCATCAGGTTGGCGTCTAGCAAATATGTACCACTTGCAAGGCTTGACACTTCCATCAAAACCTCTACATCTTGCATAAAACTTCTTTCTATCAGTCCACTTAGTCTTGGTATCAAACTCATGTTTGACTGCATAAGTCTTGAAACACATCCTAAACTCATCCATGTTTGGGAGCAACTTCCCCACTGCAATAACAGGGTTTTCCTTGTCATACACATTTACCAACTCATCATCATGTGCATCATCTACATCATTTGCAGCATCTTCCATTAGCTGTCCATCCACATCTTCAGTTCTATCTCTGTTAGCATCAGTATCAGTAGGCATACTAGATTCACCATCCTTCTCCTCCTTATCTTCATCAGCTACTGGAATGCCAATTTTTTTTGCCATCTCAGTGTCATCCATTGGTGCAATGACTAAATCAGTTGGGTCATTTAATTCTACTGAATTCCAATCAACAGAAACAACCCTTGCAACACCATCACAGCCCTCTTCTGCATCAACCCCCTCAGGTAATACTGTCACTTCACCTGTACACATGGGCATTATCTGCCTCTCTGAAGCCCAATCATCATCTACCATCTGTGAAGCTAACTTTGAGGGCACATATCCAACCTTAGAATCTGATTTCAGATCAACAAGCTCTGCATGAAACATAGTCTGTTTGGTTGTCCAGCCATCTTGTCGATCGATTTCATCAACCATCTCTTCACCATCCTCAATTCTCACATACTCTCCTTTCCAATTATCAAACCATAACAATGCTACCTCTTGCTCTGGACCCCAAAAAATGCTCTCCCCAATTTTTTCCACCACATTCTTCACGGCCTTCTCTTCCATGCTCTGTAGGTTTTGTGGATCAATCTCTGCAAAATCAATCTCCCACTTCACAATTGTATCTCTCTCTATGTCCCGCATGCTACCATTACCTAGTTTCGCCTTAGAAGGAAGGAATTCCACAGTGAATTCGAACGTCCGAGCACCATCCCTCCTGTTTGTCAATGGTGGGGCAGTGTGAGGTGAGCTAGCGGAAGCAGACGAGGCATAAATCGCATAGGTTGGAAAGGATGCACATTTACCTAGTCGATGTTGTTGTCTCTGGCGGCTCCATCGCGGTCAGCCCCCCCTCCCCCCACCCAAATCTGGATCAAATCGACCAAAAACAGAGGGAAACAGAGGCCCAGTGAGATCTAACTCGACACAGAGGGGAACAGGACAGGGTTCCGGATTCACTCACCACAGCCGCCGCCGTCACTGAGAACGAAAGCTCCACGCTGCTGTCACCGAGAACAAAATCTCCGGCGCCGTCGCCGGCTCACCGCCGAGAACGAAGAGGAGGGAGTGGGAGCAACGGGTTCAGACAGGGGTACACGTTCAGACAGGCACGGGGACACGTTTCACCTCATGCACTGCCAAGTGGGGCCCGTAACTAGATGCATTGCCAAGTGGGATCCACATGTCTTAAACATAACCTCACTCCCGTTGACGACCAGTTTAATCGCCCGAGTGGGCCTTGGCTATTTGGGCTTCTGAAACGTAGCACTAGAGCTATTTTCGTCAACTACGTCGCACTCCTTCCATTGCACCTCAAAGATGTCGCACAGGAGCTATTGACCCGTATTTGTTGCCCCCTGCAACAACCGTGTACCTAAAAGAAGTCAAAAGTTTTTTAAAACAATGAGCATTCCTCCTCGATTTCCATTGAAGAAACTACCAGACTTGCAAATATTCAAAGAGAGAAAAACAAAAGAAAGGCTGGGGGATGATTGACCCCAGAAGAATCTAGCAAGCTCTCCTCCCCCTGTGCCTCTAGCTGGGCAGCAGGACGGTGGCAGTGGGATAGATCTGACCCATCTCGCGCTTTCCCCTACCCCCCTACCCCCGTGTTCCACCCCGGTGCGGCACGGGGGAGCCCTCCGGCTGCTACCTCCCTGCTGGTCCGCCGGGAGTTCCGGCCTGCCCTGGTTGCGCCATGGACGCCTCTCCCTTGCAGCCATCCTCCCTTTCCCTGGCGGTGCGGCCAGCCTTCTGCTTGTGTTGCAGCTTGGGCTGGGCTCGGGTGCTGCGTGTGTGGTTGCTTTGGTGGCGGGCCTGCCTTGTTTGGTTGGACCTCATCTCTGGCGGCCGACGCCTCCTTCCTCAAGCTGCGGTGGCGGCTCGCTAAGGCACCAGTGGTCGATTCCCCTGCGGCGGCTGCCTTCCGCGGCGTGCTGGCTTGGTGGTGTGGCAGGCGCGAGGTGCCTCGTAGTGGGTCTATGTTGTGGCTGCTCCGGCCCGGGCGGCCTCGGACCTGCATTCTCCGGTGTTTGCGTCTTCCGGTGTCCTCTTCTGATGCGGCTCCGGCCCCGACGACCTAGTGGTTGCGTCCCTTCCAGCTCACGTGGCTCGTCGGTGTCTTGTCGGCTATGCTCCATCAGCTTGGATGTGCGTTCTCCAGCTCCTAGCTTGTGGGCGTCGTCGCCTTCCCTACGTCGGTTCCCCTTGCCTTGCCGTCTACCAAACTTGTATACCTCCACGTTTCGCGTTGTGCCAAATCCAGTGCTCGTGTGTCCGGCGGCTCCCGACGCCACCTCCAACGGCAGGTGCAGCCCCACCCTCACCTTCCCAACATGGCAGTTTCGACCAGCGGTGACTCCCTCATCAATGAGTACGGACCCGGTGGCTTTGGGATTGCTGAGACTTAGTCCAGGAAGAAATCTCTGCTCGGCTTGACAGTGATGGCAGTGGCGACACCCGCGGGTGTCGTTTTTCCTTCTTGGAGGTTCTGTCATGGCCCTCATTTGTGCCCCTTGTGAGCTCAGGGAAAACCCTAGGTCCAGTTCTCCGAATCGGATGGCAACGATGTCATGGTGATGTTTTCCTTCGTGAAGGCGCTATCTTGCTCACTCGTGGCATCGACGGCGATGGCGTTAGAGCATCTCCAGCCGTTGCCCCCCAGGAGGCATATTTTTCGCCGCTTGGGGGGCTGCCGGCGAAATTTTTGGCCTGGGGGGCAAAATTTTCCACTCGTTGTGCCCCCCACGAGCATGTTGAGCGCGGCGGCATCGACGACCTCCTCGGCAAGTGCGAGGAGATGGGCGGTGGTGCGCTGGCGCGCCTCGGCGAGCACGACGGCGAGGCTGGGGCGGCCGCGGCGGTGTTGCCGCACGACGACGCCCCGACCTCGCGCTGCCGCCGGAACGACACCACAATGCTCCCGCCGCAGTCGTCGCCATCGCCGCATTCGAGTCTTCCTCGCCATCTCGTCCCTCCTCGGCCACGCGGTGGAGCGCCCCGTCCACGCCGGGGGCCAGGGGCGGCCTGGCGCGGGGACGGCTGGGATGCCGGCGAGGAGTGCAGAAGATGCGCGAGGGGCCGGCACGGGCGGACCCGGCCTGCCGGGGCGCGCGAGCGGGAGCCGGCCGGGGCGGAGCGCAGGGGTCGCGGCGACCCGACGCGGGCGCGCGGCCGCAGAGGGCTGGCGGGGTGGCGGGGGAGGCAGGGCGCGGCGACCCGACGCGGCCGCGCGGCCGCAGAGGGCTACCGGGGCGCAGCCGAGAGGCTGCGGAGGCGATGCTGCGGGCCGGAGCTGCAGCGGGGAGGCACCAGGGCGGGTCGGGCGGCCGGGATGCGGGCGAAGCTGGCACGGGGAGAGAGAAGCGGACGGGGATAGAGAATGTGGGGGCTCTGCGAGGAGAAAGCGACGTGAAGTGAGACTGTGTGTGGGGGGGGGGAGATGTGGCTGCAGGTGGGCCACATGAGGCAAAAAAAGTAGCGCCGGCGTCCCCAGCTGCCCCCCGGGGGGCTGGGTTTGGGGTGGGATCGCCGGGGCTAATTTTACTCAAATCCGGCGAAAAACAAGGCTTTGGGGGCGTGAGTGGAGCGTTTTTTTACCGCCGGAGCTAAAAAAGTGGTCCTGGGGGTGTTCTTGGGGGGACGGCTGGAGATGCTCTTAGCGATGTAGGACCTCTTGCGGGTTCGGTCTGTCTCTTTTGGTCGGGGTTTGTGGGTTTAGCTGCGTTGTTCTCTCTGTTCGAGCCGAGCATCCTTTGTTCCTTTGCTCTGGACACCATGTTTACGCCTTCTTGCGCTCGTGCCATGTGTTGTCCCCCTATTCTGCACTCATTCCAACTTCTTCTATCAATGTATGATACCCAAGCTCTTGTGTATTCGTGAAAAAAAGGCTAGGGCAATACACGCAGAACAATTTGGAGCATCACCAGGCAAACCAGCACCCGGGCTATTTTCAGGTAACCACGCAAACCAGCACCCAGGCTATTTTCAGGTAACCACGCGGGGCCCTGGAAGTCAGCACACTCATAAGATACAGTACTGAGCTTAACATAACAGAGTGTTTTGATCACTCGCACACAACTGAAGTAAGTCATTGTGAAACAACAGAAATAGGGAAAGTTTTTTTTTTTTTTGACATGAACAGAAATAGGGAAAGTTCTTTTTTTTTTTACATGAACAGAAATAGGGAATAGGGAAAGCTGATTGCACAAGGTAAGGAAAAGAAAACAAGAGAGGCAAATGCATGTGAAAACTTTCAACCACCTGTGATCCTGAGAACCGTAGGACCCCATCCATGGCTTCTTGTGTAGATCTCCTGCACCACATGCTTGATCTTCTCCACGCCAAGCTCAATGCTTTCTTACTTTTAGGTTTGTCTGCAAGATTTTTCAGTTGGGGAGATGACTGCAAAGACGAAAGTTATTGTTGCGTTTTCTTATCAAAACATGCTACGTTTTTCTAGATTGTCCAGCAAAGACGAGTCCCTCCCATCAGTCATTTTCCTTTGACTGAGAGGGAACTAATCTAGCTAGCCAGAAGTAAGATCATGAACATCATCAGGGGGTCTCACAAGGTCAGAAGCACGGAATATTAAATTCCAAGCAAACCTAGCGAGGCTACATCCAAACAACAAGTGTTTGGTTGTTTCAGGATGGCCACAGAAGTAGCATTGTTCACTGCTAGTCCAGCCTCTGTGAAGCAAATTGCCTTTGACGAGGATATTGTTTCTAATCATTAGCCACAAGAAGATTTTTCACTTTCAGTAGCATTTTGATTTTCCAAATATCTTAATATCCTACAATCACAACAGTCATAATTTGAAGGTCAGGACCTCTCACGTCAAAGGTTTTTTTATTCACAATCTTCCGATTCACCCTATCAACTTCATCATTAAGCTCAAATGAATTCACTAAATTCTTCGGTTCCTCCCACTGCTCAGCAGTCCCTCCCTCAGAAAGTTCTTCTAAAATGCGAAGATTCCCAGCCATTGATTTTCACAAAGTGAACAATCACTTTCCTTGTGAAGCAAATGCAAATGAGCCTGGGAAATTTATCTGCCAACGGTGAATCGCCAATCGATTTATCTTTCCAGAACAGGTTTTTTTACCATTACCAATCCGATCGCTGTTTCTCTGAAACAAGTGGTTTCTCTGAAACAAGTGATTGACTTTCATCAGCCCCTTTTGCTCAAAAGTTTCTGCCACATGTCATACTATTTTTTAAGTTTTCAAAGTCATTTCAGCAGCAAGCGCTGATTCATGGCTCGGAAATCAAACATTCAAAGGCCACCACAATCCTTACAGCATCTCCGATGGTTCCTGCATCCGTAAAATAACCACCGTTTAGGGAAGGTTGGACAAAAAAAAAGCTCTCCAACAATTCCATAACGCGCATTTTTTTTACAGGATCCCATAAATTCTTCAAAACTTTCCCTCAATTTACGGGAAAATGGTTCTTCCCGTAAAAGTGTCACGTCAACTAACCGCCTCCTAACCGCAACTGGAGTCCGCCGCACTGTCGGCACACCCACCACGCCGTCACTGACCACCGTCGGCAAAGTTTGCCCTTGCCCGCCAAAATCCACTTTTAGGGGAAGTTTCTTTGGAAGAAGGGAAACATCTCACCTGTCAACTTTCCCTAAATTTTACGAACAACCCCGTGAAAGCACTTTTACGGGAGTTTTTTTACAGTACTCCCTCCACTTTTATATACAAGGCCACAAACTCAAATTATGGGTACCAAGGTAAAATTTAATGCATACTTGACAAGCCAACTTTTATTTTCGTTTACTGGGATTATTAATACGCAACATGCATGCAAGGAAACTAAGTGGAGGAAGTAGTTAGTGTCATTATGAATGCATGCATGCAAGTATTAAACATGTTACTAGTACGAGAAAATATTATTAATTATTTCCTCGATTACTGTTGGTGGCCTTGTATTGATGTAAAACGTGTATTTCATACTAGTGGCCTTGTATAAGTAAACGGAGGAAGTAGTTATTGGAGACAGTAGGCCAATTCATTTCAGCTTAATTCCATCACTTTTATTGACATTCTCCTGCAAAACCTAAAAATAAATAAAGTTTGCTGCAAAATACTTGTCCTTTTTCATGTACAAGCGCCAAGCATATCTGATCCCCTCTCAAAGTCAACAAATCGACCTACACCACCTCAAGATCCCCGGCAGCCATGGGCGTCCTCTCGGCGGTGGCGGACGCTGTAGTCGTCCTATTCTCCCTCACAATCGCAATGGCGGCCCCGCTGATTGGCGCCCAGTCCGTCCTGCCGCGATACCTCTACCCGGCGCCGCTGCGGGACTTCAAGCGGTGGTACGCCGCCGAGTTCGACGACTACCTCATGGCCCAGCCGCCGGCCTTCCTCCGCGGCATCTTCTGGCTCGAGATCGCCTTCCTCTGGCCACTCTGCGTCGCCACCATCTACGGCGTCCTCGCCCGCCGCCGCTGGGCCGCCACCACCTCGCTCATGGCCGGCGTCTCCACCCTCACCTCCATGGTATCTTAAGCTCTCGCGCCCTCCCAGCTCTATCCTTCTCCCATGATTTACTGAGAATATGTGCGGCCTCTGCTTCGGATCTGCAAGACGCAGAGGCCAACTCCGTGGATCCATCGATGCGTAGCTCCTTTATCAACTTCAGTCAATGAGTAGGCAATTACTCCTACTTCTCATTGAACAGATCAACACCTCAAGTTCTTTCGAGTGTCATCAACTTCAGTCACTAGCACACAATTACTCATGTCATAGTTAACCTTTATCTCCTTTCGACCGATTATCTCGACTCTGTTTCTAACAGCGGTTGCAATTATTTCAGTCTGCAATACTTGGTGAGATGCTGGGCTCAGGAAGGGCAACGCCGAGGCTGCTTCAGCTGTATGCTCCATACGTTATGTTTGCCGTCATTGCAATTTTGCGCGGTCTCTGCTCGTGCTCAGCGCCGCCGTCCCCTGCATCTTCTGCTCGGAAGAAGAGGGTCTAGATTGAATTTGCATTTCCGATACTTCCTGAAGATATTCAAGTGTCACAAGATGTAGCAAGATATGTTGAACAGATGTACCGTCCAGCGTATCATTCCAACAACTATGTTTGATGTGATTATAACCCTAGATATCACTCTCACAATCTAACAGAGCTACTGCAGTTTCAGTATGCAGGCAATCTAGTGTAATGACACTCAATGGCAACTCAGATATTTTCAGTTGGACCTCAAAAGGCTGAAGCTAATCTGTGCCAGAACCGCAAATATTTTCTCAACTAAACTGGCAAACGTCCGACAAAGAACTTCAGGGAATCAGATCTACCAACAGATAAACTGATGAATTTGTAAAATTTCCTGGTACCATCATCAAGCAGCTCATAACTAGATTATTGTGTCCTAGCTGACGATGGCATTTCGGTGCAAATACGATCAGAACCATCCACACAACTTCAGATTATTTAAGATTTAATTGATAGGGAGATGGCTTGCGACTGTAAATAAATACTTGAAAACTTGAAAAGCATCAGATCTCAAGATGGAAATCTGTTATCTAGAGAACTTTTTGTTACAGGTTTTATAGGAGGGAAATTAAAGGGTGTATAAGTGGAGGACATACTATCAGAACCAGTAAAAACACCTGACTCTTCTAAGTTGGTAATCTTTTGTTGGATTACAAGGCCTGTAAAGATGTTAGGGCTTTAAGATTTGTAAGTGCATTCATCGCAAAAAAAAAAAAAAGATTTGTAAGTGCAAAAGTCTAATCTCGGAAAACTGCTCAGCTAAAATTCTTTAGCTGCAGCATTTTACCAAGGAATGTGATAGTACCATGTTTCAACGGGCATTTCCAGGAAGGTGCTAGCGTCACATGCAGACAGGCAAGCAGTAGATCCATGTCAGGAACATTGCACTTGACTTGACTACTGAAACCAGTCATACATGCCGAACTGAAGACCTTAGTCCGCATCAAGCAGAACAGAAGGGGCATGCGGCTGTTTGCGTCTATAACTAAAACGGGACCATATCTCAAGCTAAAAGGCTCTAGAGATAAGCTGATAACAGATAGGGGTAACGGAACTGTACTCTACTCTGATACAGAGCTTTCGCTGTTAGCATCTGAGCTGTCGCTGCTATCATCTTCTACAGAGATTTGCTCGTCCGACGCTTCGGCCTGCGGCCACCTCAAGGCCGGCTCCAGCATTTGCCTCTGAGACTGGGGTTGATATTGTCTGCTCCAGGTCTTCAAGCTGATTTTTCATTTTTTGAAGATGTCATTGTTCCGAATGAGTTCTTCATACAGTACAAGAGGATGCAAGCACTGTAGCACTTGGGTCACAGTTATGATGTTTTACTATATGGCAGACAATTTATACTGTTACTACCAAAAGAAGGATACAGATTGATAATATGACGATGACCACGCTCAAGCAAATGCTCCAACATTGCCAAAGCTTTGAAGCACGCAATGAGCGAGTAGTCTGTGTCTTCTGCAAAATAAAATAAAATTGTGGGGCCATAAGCATTCCAGAACATTGAGCAATTAAATGCAGGTGTAACTAAGACAACTGAGACTACCTCTTTCCACAGTGACTTTAGCAAGAGCAGCAAAGATTTTATAGTTCTCCATAGTGCTGCCAGGACTCTTCTCAGATATTGCCCTTGCAACATGCAACATTTTCCAGGCCAGATCCAAATCTGACCAGAAATCTTTTATTGGCAAAAACAGAAAAACAATCAGAATCATGTCTCCATCTGAGTTTTGCTATAACCAATGGTTATATTAGCATTTAGCGTCTTTCGCAAAAAAATAAATATATTAGCAATTAGCGTGACAGAAAGAAATGCACATCGTTAACGATGTTTTCCAGTGCACTAGACTACATGGGGTAAAAGGACATACCCTTCTATGAATCTTTGATTGAGTTTTTCGTAGCGAAGCACATCCATAGTTGTAATATGCGCTGCAGCACTTGTGCCACCCTAGGTGATAACAAAGGTGTAAGAAGGTACTAAAGGTAATATAATCCGAGATAGAGCATCCATGTTGACTACATTTTGTAAGTTGTAACAACAGCCTAGTGCTTGTACAGATCATGGAGTGCCAGTGTCAAGTAGCGTACAAATAAGCTGCACTGTGATGAAATATTTACAACCAGAGAAACTTGTGCACATTTCTCAAATAGAGCAGCACCCATACCTTTTTTTTTTGGAAAGGAGGATAAACCCCCGGCCTCTATCTGGACGATGCATGCGGCCATCTTATTAATTATTCATAGAGACCATACAAAGTAATACATCAGTGAGCCTGAAGCCACCATCTAGGCAACACATGTTGCTACTCCTATCCCATTGATGAAGGTGTGCCGAATATCCGGGCCTAATACCAAATGGACATCGCACCAAACCCTAACATCTAAAGCCGAATGCCACAGCCCAGCCACACACCGGGACTGGGTCCCATACCGGACCGACGCACTCTCAGAGGTTGGCGCCGCCATCTTCCACCGGTCCATCTCCAGAGCAGCAACTGACCCATCGACCTTGCCTGGCCTGCCGTCGACGCCACCACGATGCCAGATAACTTCACCATCCTGCACGAATCCGTCCACATGCGCCCGTCGCCGAACCTGCGCAGCACCATGCCACCAGGTCCGCCGTCGGCCTTGCGGTGGATGAGACACCGCTCTTCCGCTTGTCCCGTCTAACTAGCACTTGCTCCAAAACAATGCCCTCAGGAGGGACAACGGCATCAAAGGTACCATCATCGTCCGATCCGGTAGATCCAGATCTAGGGTTTCCTCCGGAGCATCACAAGTGGGGTGCCATGACCTGCAACAACGATGCCTCGAGAAGGGAACGACGTCATGGACGCCGCCATCGTACGCCATGACCGAAGTCGGCGCTATTTTCACCGGAAGTCGTCTCCCCCCAACCTCGCAGCTGGCTGGAACCGAAAGGAGCCTCGCTGTGGAGATGAGGGCCGCCGTCGGCACGCTGGCAGGGAGCCTTCAGCCGCCCCTCACCAGTCCTCCTCGCGCCACCGGCCGGCCAAGGCCGTACCGAGACGGATCTGGACAGGACGCCAGATCCGCAGCCATCGGAGCCACCCATGTGCCCGCTGCCGCCACACCGCCGGCCATGTAGGTTCCCATCGCCGCCGCGCAGCAGGGGCGCTGCCCTGACTGACGTCCCCGGCCTCCCCGCATGAGACGCTGCCTCCGCCTCACCGGATCTGCCGCGGCGACCACCCACCTTGGATCTGCGGTGCAGGGCCCACCGCCACGGCGGCCCTTGCCTGCAGCAGCGGCGGCTGGGGATGGAGGAGCGGGGAGGGGCTGGCAGCGCGGGATCTGGGGCCCCTGGCGCCGCCCGAGGGGAGGCGACGCGAGGGGGAGTCCGAGAGCAGCACCCATACCTGAAGTAAATATACTTTGGTTCTCAAAATTCACACATCTTAGGATAAGATGGTCAAGTCAGCTCCCAAGAATTGTTACATAACCACCATGTCCTGATCTGTATAACATCCTAACTCAACTAAACTCATCCCCCAAAATACGTAAGTCAAGATTGTAAGGCAATTAATCACATATTCCCTCCGTTCCTAAATATTTGTCTTTTTAGAGATATCAAATGGACTACCACATACGGATGTATATATACATACTTTAGAGTGTAGATTCACTCATTTTGCTCCGTATGTAGTCACTTGTTGAAATCTCTAGAAAGACAATATTTAGGAACGGAGGAAGTACAAGACAGCACCATAAATCCATAAGAGAAACAAACCACTCCAACAATCTGAGATAAGAGAAACACCAATATAACATCAATATATGTACGCGCGCTCAGTTAGGCTTTGGAATAAGAGTGCAGGTGGCAGGTGGAAAGGAAGAACCCTAACCTGATCTCGAGGGTCCTGTGTTGGCAGTCTACGGCGCCAAGGAAGTCCTTATCCTAAGTGGCCTTGGAGCGATTGGTGAAAATCTCCTGCACAGCTTTCTCCACCTATTCCCCTTTCTCCTCATTGCCCTCATTCTCCTTGTCGCACACTTCCTCCCATCCGCCCCCTCCCCTTCGTTGCCCACCTGCCCGCTTAAGCGCGGCAGCAGAAGATCGCGATACTCATCTTGGGCCACCTCGACATTCACTGGGGAGGAGGCCAGGGTTGATGGACGCGTTATCGTCCCAGCTTGATCTGAGAAGAAAGCAATGTTTGTTGGATTGTTATCTCCAATGTCACAATTCTTTCTTGAGAAAATGCACCATCACCCGCACCTTCACATCACTACAATAGTACTTACATTCTTACTGAATGATCAACAAATTGCAGCAGAGATAATATATAATCTTAGACAGGTTTGAAGATGGAAACAATGCTAGCACCTGTAGTGTAGGAGCTTATGTAGGGAACAATACTAGAATTGTTCATGGATATTTTCTTCACTCGGTCTGACTTAAGATCAACCGTGATGACACCATCGTCTGTCGTCAGATAAAAGGCACCAGACGAGCCATGTACCCCCTGTACTTGGCCCATCTTGGTCTCTGACCAGCATCACCAGACTCGGCCTGATCCATGTGACGATCCCGGCTTAATCGTGCACTAACCATACACACAAATGCACACGATCAAGCCTAAGGACTCACTTGAAGATATCACAACACAACTCTAAAACATAAATAAAGTCATACAATCTTTATATTACAAGCCAGGGGCCTCGAGGGCTCGAATACATAGCTCGATGGCATACAAGTGTCAGCGAAAGCATCAGATATCTGGGTACAGATATAGCAGAATTACAGATAGGCCTTTAGAAAGGCGGGGCAAAATAAAATACTACGATCGAAAGGCCTAGGCCTCCTGCCTAGGACCCTCCGAACCTACTCCTGGTCGTCGGTCGGCTCCTCATAGTAGTACTCGCCAGGAGGGTAGTAGTAGTAGTAACCGTAGTCGTCGACAGGGGCAGCTACCTCAGGGGCTCCGTCATTTGGCGACGACATATGGATATGGGGAGAAAAAGAAAGTAAAGCAAACGTGAGTACTCATCCGAAGTACTCAGCAAGCAAGGATCTACACTACATATGCAACATTTTCAAAGGAGGATGTATATGTGGACTGGGCTGCAGAAATGCCAGAATAGATGGGAGAGCCTAGTCCTATCAAAGACTAGCATCTTCAAGCATCTTCATCGGTCTTGCAGCATTAGAAGAGTGCAGATTAACATAATGTAAAGTATTAGTATCGATATCAACCTCGCCCAGAGATTCTTCATCGACTCCCTGCGAGAAAGCAATCCCAGAGCCATACTATCCAGTATCATCTCAAGTCACCAGTTCTAGTTGTATCAATCGGGATACAACTCCGAGTGTCCGTTACCGTAGGACAGGCTATCGATAGATTGTTTCTTCCCTGCAGGGGTGCACCAACTTACCCACCACGCTCGCTTAACTCCGGCCAGACACACTTTACTGGGTCATGCCCGGCCTCGTGTGGCGCCCCCGACTCAATCGTACACTAATCATACACGCAAACGTGTACGATCAAGCACAAGGACTCACGGGAAGATATCACAACACAACTCTAACACAATTTAAACGGAGGTCCACAATATTACAGACCAGGGATCCGAAGATCCGAATACATAAGTCAGTCATACAAATATTATCTGAGTACAGACATAGTTAGACAAGTTTTGCCTTAAGAAGGCTAGCACAAACAGCGACACTAGATCGAAAGGCGTTGGCCTCCTGCCTGGGAGCCTCCGATCCTACTCCTGGTCAGCTGGCTCGATCCAGTAGTAAGTACCCTCTGGACTCTCCTGGTAATAAGCTCCGGTGGTGGCATCTGGCTCCTGGACTCCATCGTCTGATGTATCATCAAGGTGGGGTATATGGGGAAAAGAGAAAGTAAAGCAACCGTGAGTACTCATCCGAAGTACTCAGCAAGCAAGGATCTATACTACATATGCAACATTATCAATGGAGAAAGGCTGTATAAGTGGACTGGGCTGCAGAAATGCCAGAATAGAGAGAAGGCCTAGTCCTATCGAAGACTAGCATCTTCAAACATCTTCACAAGGCCATCATCTTGCAGCAGTAGAAGAGAGTAGAATAGCATTTTATTTAGCAAACATGTTGAAGTACAGCTTAAAGATCCTTCCTCGACTCCCAAGCGAGAAAGCCATCCCGAAGCTTCAATTAAGTAACAAGTATCCAGTTTAAGTAGTAGATCGGGATACACAAACTGAGCGTCCTTTACCGTACGACCGGCTATCGATAGAAGATTCATCCCTGCAGGGGTGCACTACTGTTACCCAACACGCTAGATCAACTCTGGCCGGACACACTTGCTGGGTAATGCCCGTCCTCGGAAGATCAATACAAAGCAGCGCTCTACCTAGGCTCGGCAGAGAGGTCAGCACGCTGGACTAACCTATGCACCCAGAGGTCTCGGGCCATCGCCCTGGGCACCCTGCGTAATGCGAGACTGGCCGGGGTGCAGGCGCGACACTGAACTCGTTAGTGAAGTATCCAGCCCAATCCCGACAATCAGCCCGCATGGTGAATCGTGACGTCAGACGAGCTTTCGGAGAAACGTACTTCGCAGAGGGTCCCATAACCATTATCCCGCGTGGTGGTAGTGCGTATAGGGCACGTCGACCCACTCACATCACACACCCAAATCCAATAGGCTCAATTAGTATCAAGCGGAGACAATCAGAGTCTCTGATGCTCCGCCACAATGTCACACTCGAGTGCCCTTCCGGCACACCCGAAAATCATAGATCCCCAGCGGGTACCCACCAGGGTGGACCCGCCTGTAACAAGGGTCAAAGTAACCGTGTGGTCATAACATCAAGGGGGAAACCCGAGGAATCACCCTCGGCGGATTCCACTCGACGAAATCATCAGGGTGAACGTATGAGGTATCACCCTCGAGGTTCACACTGAGGGTTGCACGACAGAGTCGTATCGGAAGTGGAGAAGGAGGAATCACCCTCGATGACCACGACCGAACAAGCTACACTGCAGAGTATTCATCGGGGTGCGTTACGAGGTATCACCCCGGCACTCGATAGTTACTACGCAGAGTCGTACAACTAAGGGGGTGTGAAGTGAGGTGTCGGTCTCTGGTCGACGATCACGTTGATCGAGTCATCGATGACAAGCAGGGCAACAAAGGTAAGGTGGTGGGGTCATGATGGTTCATTCCAACCTAAACTAAACAGTTTATCATAGGCAGGTAAGGTAGCAATGAACAGGTTACAACAGCAGGCTATGCATCAGAATAGGAGCATACATTAACAGTAGCAAAATCTAATGCAAGCAGGAGAATAGAGTGGGCGATATCTGGAATGCTCAAGGGGGGGGGGGGCTTGCCTGGTGCTCTGGCAAGAGGGGAAGGTCGTCAATGGGCTGGCTGCTCGCGGTAGAGTAGTCGTATCCAGGTGTAGCAGCGCCGTCGGTCTCGGCGTCTATCGAGAGAGAGAAGGAGGGGGAGAGAAACAATAAATTCACGGCAATAATGCAAACAACATGTATGACATGCCTAAATGATATGCCGGGGTGTTCTACTGCCTAACTAAATGATTTAGTTAATTTAGGAATTTATTCGGATTTATTTAATTAAAGTTGGGCACTATTCATTTACTGAAAACGGTATAAAAGTTCAATGTCCTTATAGCTGCGGGCGTTTGACGGGAATACGGAGGACGTATTCGGGTTCGTATCAAAATTCTGAGCAAGTTTCATATATAAATTATTTTCATCGGAGTTACGGTTTATTTAATATGATTTTCTAAAGTTTTTATTAATTTCTGGAATTTATTTAATTATTTAAATCAACATTATCCGAAACAGTGTTGCGATGACATCAGCATGACCTAAGCATGACGTCAGCAGGTCAACTCTAGCTGACCAGAGTCAAACCTGACAGGTGGGACCCACATGTCATACACTGTGGCTTAATCAGAGAGGTTAATTTAATTATTTGAGTTAATTAACAGGTGGGGCCCAGCAGTCAGTGACTGATTAGTATTTAATTAACTAATTAACAGATTTTCTATTTATTTAAATTCATTTAAACGACCGGGCCCCACATGTCAGTGAGACAGGGCGGCCACGTCAGCGTTGACCCCGGTCAACAGGGTCAAAGGGGCCCGCGGGTCCCCACAGTCAGTGGCACAGGGCGGGACCCACCGGTGCCACGTCGGACCGGCCGCCGGAGAGCGCTCCGGCGATCCCGAACGCGGCGCCGAGCTCCGGCGAGCTCGGGATTTGGCTAGGGTGCACCGTTGGGCGCGCGGTTTGGTGATTTGGAACGGCAACTCCACGCCGCGTCGAGTGGTGGTGGAGGCGCGGCCGGAGACGGCGTGTAGCGACCGCGGCGAGCAGCGAGGCGGACGCCGGAGTTCGGCCGTCGATGGGAGCGGGGCTGCGGTGCGAATGCGAGCAAGCGGAGCAGCTAGGCGAGGCCTACGCGACGCGGCAGATACAACGGAGGCACGCACGGGACCAAATGGTCACCGTGACCATGTCGGCGACGAGGCCAGGCGGCGGAGGGTTCGGCCGAACGCGGAGCGGGAGCTACAGGTGATTAGAAGAGGCAGGGGAGGGCGCATCCGGCGCAGGAGCTCACCGGCGTTGCAGAGAAGGCCCGAGGACGGCTCGGGGAAGGGCGACGGCGGCGAATCGAGGCGGTGTTCGACGGCGGCCGTAGGGGAAGAAGGTGAAGCAGGCCGGCGACGCAGAGCTCCCGGGGCCCGGGCTCGTGGTCGAGGAGGACGGGCGCGTTGCGGCGGAGCTCGTGGACACGACGGGGAGGCGAACGGGGCATGGTGGCCGCGAGCTTCAGCGGTGGCCGATCATGGCAGCGCCGGGATGGGTGAGGGGAATGAGGAGGAGGGCGAACGGGGCGGCTAGGGCTCGCCAGAGGGGTCGGGGCGGTCTCTTATCCACGACGAGAGGGCGCGGCGCGCGGTGTCGAGCGAGGGAGAGGGGGGGCCTGGGGTGCGCGCGTGTGCGCGTTCGACAGCGGGGCGGCGGTGAGCAGTGAGAGGTGGGAGGAGGCGCGGGGTGGGCTGGGCCGCGGCTGTAGCGGTAGGCCGAGTGCACAGTAGACTCTTTAGGCCTTTTCCTTTTTCTCTTTTCTGTTTCTTTTTCTTTTCTGTTCTGTTAATTGTTTAGGCCCCAAATGGTTTTTGTAAAAAGTGTGACCTAGTCCATAAATACCAGTGCTTTATTCCCTAACACCTAAAACTAGTTTGGGCAAAATATCATTTCATAATTGTTTTAAACAAATTAAAATGTTGCTAAATATTATTCTCAGCCACTTTTTAAGGTTGTTTGAGTTACTTACCCAATTTACTAAATGCTGGTTACAATTTTAGAATGGTCTCTGCAATATTTGCTATTTATCGAACATTTTAGAATTTTATCGAACATTGAGGGTGTTACAATTCTCCTCATCTATTAAGAATTCTCATCCCGAGAATTAAGAGGAAGACTGAAAGAAAGAGGGGTATTCTTCACGAAGACGATCCTCGCGTTCCCAAGTGGCCTCATCTTCAGAATGATTTGACTACTGAACCTTGAGGAATTTGATTGACTTTTGACGAGTCCGACGTTCAGCTTCATCAAGAATACGGATGGGATATTTTGGATAAGACAGATCTTCCCGTAATTCAAGCACTTCGTGATCCACAGCTCAAATAGGATCCTTGAAGCAGCGACGGAGTTGGGATACATGAAAGACATCATGTACTTGAGAAAGGTTTGGCGGCAATTGCAATTGATATGCCACTTCTCCTCGACGGGCAAGAATACGGAATGGGCCAATGTAGCGAGGAGCTAACTTGCCTTTGATTCCGAACCTATGAGTGCCTTTCAACGGAGTGACGCGGAGGTAAGCTTGCTCGCCAGGTTGATAGACTATTTCCTGGTGCTTTCGGTCATAGTTGCTCTTCTGACGAGACTGAGCAGCTTTCAAATGTTCACGGACAATGCGGACTTGATCTTCTGCTTGCTGAATAATGTCCGGTCCGACGAGTGAGCGTTCCCCAGTTTCTGACCAATTCAGAGGGGTTCGACACTTACGACCGTATAGAACTTCAAACGGTGCCATCTTCAGACTAGCTTGATAGCTATTGTTGTAAGAGAATTCGGCATACGGGAGAGATTCCTCCCATTTCTTACCGAAGGAGATGACGCAAGCTCGAAGCATATCTTCGAGCACTTGATTAACTCGTTCAACTTGACCCTGTGACTGAGGGTGAAAAGTGGTACTGAATGACAGATGTGTTCCCATAGCTTCTTGGAAACTATTCCAGAATCTGGAGGTGAAGAGGCTGCCACGATCAGAACTGATCTCCAACGGAACACCGTGGAGTGACACAATTCGGGAAACATACAAGTCTGCTAACTGGCTAGCAGTGATTGTCTCTTTAACTGGCAGAAAGTGAGCAACCTTAGAGAATCCGTCAATGACGACAAATATAGCATCATTACCCTTCTGGGATTTGGGAAAACCAGTAATGAAATCCATTTGGACCTTGTCCCATTTCCATTCAGGAATTGAAAGGGGTTGCAGAGTTCCTGCGGGCCTTTGATGTTGAGCTTTAACGCGGCGGCAAACGTCACACTCAGAAACATAACGAGCAATGTCTCGCTTCATATTAGGCCACCAGTATCTCTGACAAATGTCACGGTACATCTTTGCGCTACCAGGATGAATTGACAGAGGAGTGTCATGAGCTTCCATCATAACGTGTTCCCTCTCATCTTTGAACTTAGGTACGAAGAGACGGTGTTGGAAAAATAAGATCCCATCATTATCAAGATGGAACTCCGACGGTTTTCCTTTTTCAAGGTATCGCTTGATCCTTTCAACTTCAGAGTCATACCGTTGCATAGTCTTGATGCTGTGTTCTAAATCTGGTTCGACAACGAGGGTATTGAGATAACCCTGTGGAACAATATGGAGGTTCAATTTACGAAACTCTTCATAAAGAAGAGGTTGTGATTCCTGAACCATATGGTTGCTGCAATAAGCCTTGCGGCTCAAAGCATCGGCCATTACATTTGCCTTGCCAGGGGTGTATGAGATATTCATATCATAATCGGCTATTGTCTCGAGCCATCTTTGTTGACGAAGGTTCAGATCCGGTTGAGTATACAAATACTTCAAACTTTGATGATCCGTATATATCTCGCAACGGTTACCGAGAAGGTAATGTCGCCATAGCTTCAGGGCATAAATAACCGCAGAAAGTTCAAGATCGTGCACTGGGTAATTTTCTTCGTGAGGACACAATTGTCGGGAGGCATAAGCAATCACCTTGCGTTCTTGCATTAGGACACAGCCTAATCCTTGACGGGAGGCATCGCAGTATATTACGAAATCCTTTTGGGAATCCGGGGGTGCTAATACTGGGGCAGATGTCAATTTATCTTTTAGTGTCTGAAAGCTTTCTTGACATTTTTCTGTGCACTCAAATTTAACACCTTTGTGAAGCAGATTTGTCAATGGTTTTGCAATCTTGGAAAAGTTCTCAACGAATCGACGGCAATAACTAGCAAGTCCGAGAAAACTTCTGACTTGCTTAACATTCTTCGGGGGAGTCCAGTCAAGAATAGCCTGAACTCGTTCGGGGTTAACGGCAATTCCATCCTTGGAAATCACATGTCCAAGGTAAGTTACTTCAGAAAGTCAAAATTCACATTTGGAATACTTGGCATACAACTTGTGTTCTCGGAGCCTTTCTAGTACCAAACGGAGGTGTTCAGCATGTTCTTCTTTATTCTTAGAATAAACCAGAATATCATCCAAATAAACCACGACGAATTTGTCGAGGTAATCCATGAATATATAATTCATCAGATGGGAAAACGTAGCTGGGGCATTCGTTAGGCCAAATGACATGACGGTGTATTCATAGGAGCCATAACGAGTGACGAATGCAGTCTTGGGAATATCCTCTTCACGGACACGGATCTGGTGATAACCCAACCTCAGGTCGAGTTTAGAGAACACCGATGATCCAGCGAGTTGACCATAAAGATCATTGATCCGGGGCAGTGGGTATTTATTCTGGATTGTGGCTTGGTTAATTGGCCGATAATCCTGAACCAAACGGTTAGTTCCATCCTTCTTCTTAATGAAGAGTGAAGGTGCTCCCCAAGCAGAGGAACTGGGGCGGATGAAACCACTTTTAAGCGACTTGTCGATTTCTTCCTTAAGCTCGAGTAGGTGATGCGGAGGCATCTTATAAGGTCGCTTGGCAATAGGGACGGTGCCAGGCTTCAAGTCGATGACGAACTCGACAGCTCTAGCCGGGTGTATTCCTGGAAGTTCTTATGGAAAGACGTCTGGAAAATCTCGAACGACAGGAACGTTCTCGATCCCTTCCAGAGGTGAGGCGTTCAAAGCATTCAGAGCATATATCTGAGCTTCAGCGTCTCGAGTAATGCGGGCGGTATAGTTCACTATCTCATCGGTGGGGTGAAGAAGTTGGACGACTTTAGTGGCACAATTGATCGAAGCAATGTGAGCTTTCAACCAATCCATTCCAAGTATGAGGTCTATGGTGGAAGATTTCAAGACGATGGGCGAGGCAAGGAATTCCAATCCTTTAATTTCGACGGTAACGTCAGGTGCTATTACGTCAGCATGACACTGACCTCCGGGAGTTTTAATGACTAACGGAGTATGCATTTTCTCATATCGAATGCCATGCATAAATGCAAATTTTCCAGAGATGAATGAATGTGATGCTCCTGAATCAAATAAAACAGAAGCAGGTACTGAGTTAACAAGAAGGGTACCCATCACAGTAGCAGGTTGATCCTGGACTTCTTCAATGTCAATGTTGTAGGCGTGTCCACGACCATGTGCAGCAGACCCGGTATTATAGTTGCGGGTCTGATTGTTGCCACGACCATTGCCACGGCCAGTACAAGGAAAGGCTAACTAATTCTGATTCTGGCGGCAGTCTTTAGCCTGGTGTCCTGGTTTGCGGCACTTGAAGCATAGATTATCTTCAGGACGAAGAGGAGCATTGTTTTGAATAGCTTGGGTTTTAGGCTGCCTCGGTGGTGGAGGAGGCAGACATGGTGCAGCATAGTTGTTCTTTGGCGCAGAGGTATTGGAACGGAACGCATTGTTGGGAATCCAAACTCGACGCTTCGATGCTGAGCCCGAAGATGAGCCAGCATCACGATAGCGCTTCTGCGAGTCCTTATACTCCATCTGAGCGGTCTCAACAAGAATAGCCTTGTTCGTCAGAGTTGAAAAGTCATTGAAGTCTTGAGCAGCTAGTGCAAGCTTGAGGTCGGGGTGTAGTCCACTATGGAACTTCTCTTGTCTGCGTGCATCTGTGGCGATGTCTTCTTCAGCATGGCGGGAGAGGTCAAGAAATTCCCGCTGATAAGCTTCGACGGTCTTGTTGCCCTGAGTGAGGTTACGGAACTGGGTCTTCATGCGTTCCATAATTGCCTGAGGGATGTAACGTGTACGGAAAGCAGCCTGGAACTCATACCAGGTGATGACTGTTCCAACAGGCAGAGTACGCTTGTGTGTGTCCCACCATTGAGCTGCGGGGCCCTTTAAGAAAAAGGCCGCGAAGTTGACGAAGTTGGCAGGGGCGACATTAGCTGACTCCATCTCGTGAGTGATGTCGCGGAGCCAGTCATCGGCATCCAGTGGCTTGTCAGAATTGCGGAACTGAGTTGGGTTGAGTCGCATAGACTCTGTCAAAGTTATTGAAACTGGGTTCTGGTTCTGGTTGTTCTGATGCGGAAATTGAGCCATGATTCCAACCATGAACTGGCGGTTAAGCTCAAACTGTTGCATCATAACCGCCATATAGTCTGGCGGTGGTGGGCGTTCAAGGGCACGACCACGACCACGACCACCTGGTCTAACCATCCTGCTAAGTATCAACAGGGGGTAGTTTAGTAAAAGTAATTGCAAGCGTTTAGTGACAAACATGATGTAACATGACAATTCTTTAAGCAGTGTATCAGATACATAATAGTAGTCGATTAAGACATACAGATCCATACACAGAGTCGGGTACATGCGGACAGCATAACGGCGCAATTTCAAAAGCTAGACATACTAGGCGGCGCGCAGGCACGCGGTAACGAAGTACACAACGAGACATAGCAAAGGCTACATCAACGTCGGAGAAAACCACCGAAACGGGGTAACTGCAAGTGCTGACGACGAATGTTCGTCGCGGAAGGATCCTGTGCTCCATGTGCACTCTGATGCAGAATCCAGTCTCGAGCTGTAAGAAGAGGTCCACGTGCAGGTGTAAGACCTCTAACAGCAGGCCAATCAATACCAGCATACATCTGAGTCCTGCGCGGGTAAAGGATGTGCTCAGGATGTATCCCTGCGCGAACAGCGGGTAGCAACTGCATCATAGCATCGTAGAGACGTGCTCGAGTGGCAACCAACTCGACGGCAAGAGCCCGAACAATGCGATCCAGAGCCTGAGTGCACTGAATCAGAACGCGCGGGTCATAGAAACGAGGCTCGAACGGGGCACAGATAGCTGTGTAATATCCAGTAGCATCTCCAGCAGGGGCATACGGAATGTATCGGAACTCAGAGTCATCCAAGTTAGCATTGTGCTCTCCTCGGAGACGTACGACAGCAGAGTAGGCGGCATCATGGACTGCCATCTCAATCGTCACGCCTAATCCGTGAAAAAGGTGTAGCTCGGTGTCTGAGTTGTTCTGCTGATCATAGATACGAACATCAGCATGGTACTGCTCCTGATTGAACTCGCGGTAATCCTCGTAAACCAAGTACTTAGGGTACCAACGGTAGCCAAGTCTGGTCATGAGAGCGATCAGGACAGCTGGAAACCCAGGGGTATTACGAGCCCAAGTGCGACGCACAAGCTGTGTCGTAGGACGTGGTGGAAACAAACGGTCCATCTGAAACAGAGGAAATTCAGATTTGTCAAATGACAATGAGAAGTTTAACTCAACTCGGAGAGAAAGGTTAAACAAAACAATGGAAAGGAAAATGATTATCAGACTAATCAGATCAATGACAGGGAAATCGCACAGATATCCAGCTCTCCGGGTAGACAGGATTTACGAGATCCTAAGTGTCGGCGTTAGTAAAATTTAATTAACCCGAGTAGAAGAGAGATCAGAGTCCCAGAGTATAGACGAGGAATAAAAGATCCTAATACCACCCAGTTGGCGACGTGGGCCCGTAAGCCACACAGCCAAGTTAGTAAATTAGTTTTTTGGTTTCTAGACTCAACTTCGGCAAAGGAATTTGAAGGGGGCTTCCTACAGGCAGTCGGCTCTGATACCAACTTGTGGCGCCCCCGACTCAATCGTACACTAATCATACACGCAAACGTGTACGATCAAGCACAGGGACTCACGGGAAGATATCACAACACAACTCTAACACAATTTAAACGGAGGTCCACAATATTACAGACCAGGGATCCGAAGATCCGAATACATAAGTCAGTCATACAAATATTATCTAAGTACAGACATAGTTAGACAAGTTTTGCCTTAAGAAGGCTAGCACAAACAGGGACACTAGATCGAAAGGAGTTGGCCTCCTGCCTGGGAGCCTCCAATCCTACTCCTGGTCAGCTGGCTCGATCCAGTAGTAAGTACCCTCTGGACCCTCCTAGTAATAAGCTCCGGTGGTGGCATCTGGCTCCTGGACTCCATCGTCTGATGTATCATCAAGGTGGGGTATATGGGGAAAAGAGAAAGTAAAGCAATCGTGAGTACTCATCCGAAGTACTCAGCAAGCAAGGATCTATACTACATATGCAACATTATCAATGGAGAAAGGCTGTATAAGTGGACTGGGCTGCAGAAATGCCAGAATAGAGAGAAGGCCTAGTCCTATCGAAGACTAGCATCTTCAAACATCTTCACAAGGCCATCATCTTGCAGCAGTAGAAGAGAGTAGAATAGCATTTTATTTAGCAAACATGTTGAAGTACAGCTTAAAGATCCTTCCTCGACTCCCAAGCGAGAAAGCCATCCCGAAGCTTCAATTAAGTAACAAGTATCCAGTTTAAGTAGTAGATCGGGATACACAAACTGAGCGTCCTTTACCGTAGGACCGGCTATCGATAGAAGATTCATCCCTGCAGGGGTGCACTACTGTTACCCAACACGCTCGATCAACTCTGGCCGGACACACTTGCTGGGTAATGCCCGTCCTCGGAAGATCAACACAAAGCAGCGCTCTACCTAGGCTCGGCAGAGAGGTCAGCACACCGGACTAACCTATGCACCCAGAGGTCTCGGGCCATCGCCCTGGGCACCCTGCGCGTTGCGAGACTGGCCGGGGTGCAGGCGCGACACCGAACTCGTCAGTGAAGTATCCAGCCCAATCCCGACAATCAGCCCGCATGGTGAATCGTGACGTCAGACGAGCTTTCGGAGAAACGTACTTCGCAGAGGGTCCCATAACCATTATCCCGCGTGGTGGTAGTGCGTATAGGGCACGTCGACCCACTCAGATCACACACCCAAATCCAATAGGCTCAATTAGTATCAAGCGGAGACAATCAGAGTCTCTGATGCTCCGCCACAATGTCACACTCGAGTGCCCTTCCGGCACACCCAAAAATCATAGATCCCCAGCGGGTACCCACCAGGGTGGACCCGCCTGTAACAAGGGTCAAAGTAACCGTGTGGTCATAACATCAAGGGGGAAACCCGAGGAATCACCCTCGGCGGATTCCACTCGACGAAATCATCAGGGTGAACGTATGAGGTATCACCCTCGAGGTTCACACTGAGGGTTGCACGACAGAGTCGTATCGGAAGTGGAGAAGGAGGAATCACCCTCGATGACCACGACCGAACAGCTACACTGCAGAGTATTCATCGGGAGTGCGTTACGAGGTATCACCCTCGGCACTCGATAGTTACTACGCAGAGTCGTACAACTAAGGGGGTGTGAAGTGAGGTGTCGGTCTCTGGTCGACGATCACGTTGATCGAGTCATCGATGATCAAGCAGGGGCAACAAAGGTAAGGTGGTGGGGTCACTGATGGTTCATTCCAACCTAAACTAAACAGTTTATCATAGGCAGGTAAGGTAGCAATGAACAGGTTACAACAGCAGGCTATGCATCAGAATAGGAGCATACATTAACAGTAGCAAAATCTAATGCAAGCAGGAGAATAGAGTGGGCGATATCTGGAATGCTCAAGGGGGGGGCTTGCCTGGTTGCTCTGGCAAGAGGGGAAGGTCGTCAACGGGCTGCTCGTCGGTAGAGTAGTCGTATCCAGGTGCAGCACCGTCGGTCTCGGCGTCTATCGAGAGAGAGAAGGAGGGGGAGAGAAACAATAAATTCACGGCAATAATGCAAACAACATGTATGACATGCCTAAATGATATGTCGGGGTGTTCTACTGCCTAACTAAATGATTTAGTTAATTTAGGAATTTATTCGGATTTATTTAATTAAAGTTAGGCACTATTCATTTACTGAAAACGGTCTAAAAGTTCAATGTTCTTATAGCTGCGGGCGTCTGACGGGAATACGGAGGACGTATTCGGGTTCGTATCAAAATTCTGAGCAAGTTTCATATATAAATTATTTTCATCGGAGTTACGGTTTATTTAATATGATTTTCTAAAGTTTTTATTAATTTCTGGAATTTATATAATTATTTAAATCAACATTATCCGAAACAGTGTTGCGATGACATCAGCATGACCTAAGCATGACGTCAGCAGGTCAACTCTGGCTGACCAGAGTCAAACCTGACAGGTGGGACCCACATGTCATACACTGTGGCTTAATCAGAGAGGTTAATTTAATTATTTGAGTTAATTAACAGGTGGGGCCCAGCAGTCAGTGACTGATTAGTATTTAATTAACTAATTAACAGATTTTCAATTTATTTAAATTCATTTAAACGACCGGGCCCCACATGTCAGTGAGACAGGGCGGCCACGTCAGCGTTGACCCCGGTCAACGGGGTCAAAGGGGCCCGCGAGGCCCCACAGTCAGTGGCACAGGGCGGGACCCACCGGTGCCACGTCGGACCGGCCGTCGGAGAGCGCTCCGGTGAGCCCGAACGCGGCGCCGAGCTCCGGCTAGCTCGGGATTTGGCTAGGGTGCACCGTTGGGCGCGCGGTTTGGTGATTTGGAATGGCAACTCCACGCCGCATCGAGTGGTGGTGGAGGCGCGGCCGGAGACGGTGTGTAGCGACCACGGCGAGCAGCGAGGCGGACGCCGGAGTTCGGCCGTCGACGGGAGCGGGGCTGCGGTGCGAATGCGAGCAAGCGGAGCAGCTAGGCGAGGCCTACGCGATGCGGCAGATACAACGGAGGCACACACGGGACCAAATGGTCGCCGTGGCCACGCCGGCGACGAGGCCAGGAGGCGGAGGGTTCGGCCGAACGCGGAGTGGGAGCTACAGGTGATTAGAAGAGGCAGGGGAGGGCGCATCCGGCGCAGGAGCTCACCGGCGTTGCAGAGAAGGCCCGAGGATGGCTCGGGGAAGGGCGACGGCGGCGAATCGAGGCGGTGTTCGATGGCGGCCGTAGGGGAAGAAGGTGAAGCAGGCCGGCGACGCAGAGCTCCCGGGGCTCGGGCTCATGGTCGAGGAGGACGGGCGCGTTGCGGCGGAGCTCGTGGACACGACGGGGAGGCGAACGGGGCACGGTGGCCGCGAGCTTCAGCGGTGGCCGATCATGGCGGCGCCGGGATGGGTAAGGGGAATGAGGAGGAGGGCGAACGGGGCGGCTAGGGCTCGCCAGAGGGGTCGGGGCGGTCTCTTATCCACGACGAGAGGGAGCGGCGCGCGCTGTCGAGCGAGGGAGAGGGGGGCCTGGGGTGCGCGCGTGTGCGCGTTCGACAGCGGGGCGGCGGTGAGCAGTGAGAGGTGGGAGGAGGCGCGGGGTGGGCTGGGCCGCGGCTGTAGCGGTAGGCCGAGTGCACAGTAGACGCTTTAGGCCTTTTCCTTTTTCTCTTTTCTGTTTCTTTTTCTTTTCTGTTCTGTTAATTGTTTAGGCCCCAAATGGTTTTTGTAAAAAGTGTGACCTAGTCCATAAATACCAGTGCTTTATTCCCTAACACCTAAAACTAGTTTGGGCAAAATATCATTTCATAATTGTTTTAAACAAATTAAAAGGTTGCTAAATATTATTCTCAGCCACTGTTTGAGGTTGTTTGAGTTACTTACCCAATTTACTAAATGTTGGTTACAATTTTAGAATGGTCTCTGCAATATTTGCTATTTATCGAACATTTTAGTTTTTATGTTGGACAACTTTTATATTTCACTTTCATTTAAATTTGAATTTGAGTTAGGAGTTGAAATGCAATATGATGCTAATGATGATTATGCAGTGTTAATCACGCTGACATGTCATTATCAAAAGTGATTACTGTTGCTAATCACCGGGGGTTTTACACCTCGGCTAAGCAACACGCCGCAACCCGACCTAGGCTCTAAAGAGAGGTCAGCACGCCGGACTAACCTATGCCCCCAGGGGTCTTGGGCCTTCGCCCTGGAAATCCTGCATGTTGCGAGGACGCTCCGGAAGCAGACCTAGCCCCCTTAATACAAGCACGGGCTTAACCAGTCCAATCCAAAGCGGGCCGCTCCTCGCTGACGTCTATAGAGCTTCGGCTGATGTATACGACGCAGAACGCCCATACTATGCCCACGTGATGGTTAGTGCTATCAGGTCAGAGGCCCCTCGGATCAAATATACAAACCGTTAGTGTGTTGGTAGTTGCGGTAACGAGCAGAGACTCACGAAAGATGTGACCCCGTCGCCCCGTCTCGAGGACTTGCGGCAAGGGCTAGGAATGCCCGGCCACGCCTCGTATTCATTACTCGAGCACCGTCCAGGTCCACCCGACTCCACATCACTCTCATCATAATCTCGTGCGGGTACCCCTCAGGGCCGACCCGTCTTTATCCAGAATAATCAATATCAACAGTAATCTAAAGGCATCCGTGTGGCTACCACACCAAGAAGGAATCCGAGGCATCACCCTCGTTGGATTCCCACCTGATGTAAACATCAAGGTGAACTAAAGAGGCATCACCCTCGAGGTCCACACTTGAGCAGTTGCACGACGATGTCGTTATCGGGGGTGGTGTAGGAGGAATCACCCTCGCTTACGACGACCGAATAACTAACCTACAAGGTTATCATCAGAAGTGCTGACGAGGTATCACCCTCGGCACTTGATAGTAACCCAGTAGTGTCGAGCAACTAAGGAAAAAGTGATGTGCAGTGCCGGGGTCTGCTCTTCGATCCCGTTGATCGGGTCTTCTGATGATCCAGCGGGGCAGTCGGGATAAAGTGGGGTCTCTGCTGGGTCTCTACCCAACCTATACTAAACAGTTTAGGATAAGCAGGTAGGTAACAATAGCTGGTTACAATAAACAGGCTATGCAGCAGAAATAGGATAACAGCAGCAGCAGTAACTTCTAATGCAAGCATAAGAGAGAAGAGAGTGGGCGATATCGGAATGCTCAAAAGAGGGGTGCTTGCCTGGAAGCTCTGCGGCAAGGGTCTGGTCGTCAGGGGCGTAGTCGACCACTGGAGCTGCGTCGGTCTCGGGAGCTACGTCGACGTCGGGGTCTACCGAGAGAGAAGAGGGGGAAGAAACATATAAATACACAGCAAACAATGCAATACAGGGCATGCCATGCCTAGGATGCAGTGCAGGGTTGACTAAATATGCACCTAAGTCATTTTAGTTATTTTAGGATTAACGCGGGATTTATTATCCAGTATGTATGCACTATTCATCTATCGGAATCGGGCTAAAAGTTACGGGTTCTCCTATGTAGGGGGTTCCGACCTAGAAACAGATGACACGATCAGATTCGTCTCGTCGTTCTGATCAACTTTCATGTTTTAAGTTTTTCGATCTGAGCTACGGTTTAATTTCTATGAATTTTCAAAGATTAAATCATTTTCTGGAATTATTTTTATTAATAGAAAAGGAAATATGATGTCAGCATTGCGTAGGAGTGACGTCAGCAGTCAACAGAGCTGACCAGAGTCAAACCTGACATGTGGGCCCCGCATGTCAGCCTCTGTTAGCTTAACTGTGGATTAAATTAATCTAAGAGGGATAATTAGTGGGGTGGGCCCCTGATGTCAGAGACTAATTATCTAATTAATCAATGAACAGATTTTAATTAATAGTTTTATTTATTTTTAAAATGTATTAACTAGTGGGGCCCGCATGTCAGCGGGCCAGGGTGCCCAGTCAGCAGGGTTGACTCAGTCAACCCTGACTGGTGGACCCGTGGGGCCCACGGGCAGTGGCTCAGAGGCGGGCCTCGGTCGGCCACGTCGGCGCCGGCCACCGGAATAACGCCGGCGAGGTCGAGCGCGGCGGCGCGCGTCGGGACATCGGCGGGTTTCGTGCACAGAGCGCCATTTCGAGCACGGCTAGGCTCATTCGAACAAGCAGTCGACGACGAGGCGTTCTGTGGTGGTGGCGAGGGCTGAGGTGGTCGGAATCGGCGGCGGCGAGCTCGCATGCGGCGGCCGGAGTTCGGCCGTGCACGGATCCGGCGTTGCGGGGCACGGCGAGGTGTGTGTGTGGGTGCGTTCGGAAGCCACTGACGTCGCGCGTCGATCTAGCGTAGCCACATGTGCGGGGTTGGCTGGAGACGAGCTCTGGGACGACGGCGGCGGTGGTGGTTGTCGGGCGTGTTACAGACACGGCGAGGCACGGCGATAGCGGCCAAACTAAGGCCACCAGCCGCACCGTGGAGGTGCCCTGAGCACGTCCATGTGCTCAGGTGGCCATGACAGTAAGGTTAGCGACGGCGACGAGCTCGACAGCGAGGCAGAGCTCCGGCAATGGCGCCGCGGCATTTAGCTAGCTACGGGTGCGGAAAGAGGAAACGGACGGGGAGAGGAGGGGTGATGCTCACCGTGCGGGCTCACGGAGGCCGCTCGGGTGATCGGTAGCGCAGAGACGAGGCGGATTTGGCGACGATCGCCGGTGGGCACCGAAAAGGGGAAGAGGTCGATGCGGTCGCTGTCGACTGTTGGGGAACGCAGTAATTTCAAAATTTTCCCACGAACATGCAAGATCTATCTAGGTGATGCATAGCAACGAGCGGGAGAGTGTGTCCACGTACCCTCGTAGACCGAAAGCCGAAGCGTTTAGTAACGCGGTTGATGTAGTCGAACGTCTTCGCGATCCAACCGATCAAGTACCGAACGCACGGCACCTCCGCGATCTGCACACGTTCAGGTCGGTGATGTCCCTCGAACTCTTGATCCAGCTGAGGCCGAGGGAGACTTCTGTCAGCACGACGGCGTGGTGACGGTGATGATGAAGTGATTCCGGCAGGGCTTCGCCTAAGCTCTCCGAAAATATGACCGAGGTGGAAATCTGTGGAGGGGGGCACCGCACACAGCTAAAAACAATCAACTTGTGTGTCCTAGGGTGCCCCCTGCCCCGTATATAAAGGAGGGAGGAGGGGAGGGCCGGCCAGCCCCTAGGGCGCGCCCAAGAGGGGAGTCCTACTAGGACTCCAAGTCCTAGTAGGATTCCACCAAAAGGGAGAGAGGGAAAGGAAGGGAGAGGGGGGCCGCGCCCCCAACCCCTTGTCCAATTCGGACTGGGCTTGGGGGGGGGGGGGGTTGCCACCTCCTCGCTGCTGCCTCCTCTTTCCCGTATGGCCCAATAAGGCCCATTACTTCTCCCGGTGAATTCCCGTAACTCCCCGGTACCCCGAAAAATACCCGAATCACTCGGAACCTTTCCGATGTCCGAATATAGCCTTCCAATATATGAATCTTTACCTCTTGACCATTTCGAAACTCCTCGTCATGTCTCCGGTCTCATTCGGGACTCCGAACAAACTTCGGTCATCAAATCACATAACTCATAATACAAATCGTCATCGAACGTTAAGCGTGCGGACCCTACGGGTTCGAGAACTATGTAGACATGACCGAGACACTTCTCCAGTCAATAACCAATAGCGGAACCTAGATGCTCATATTGGCTCCTACATGTTTTACGAAGATCTTTATCGGTCAAACCGCATAACAACATATGTTAATCCCTTTGTCATCGGTATGTTACTTGCCCGAGATTCGATCGTCGGTATCATCATACCTAGTTCAATCTCGTTACTGGCAAGTCTCTTTACTCGTTCCGTAATGCATCATCCCGTAACTAACTCATTAGTCACATTGCTTGCAAGGCTTATAGTGATGTGCATTACTGAGAGGGCCCAGAGATACCTCTCCGATACACGGAGTGACAAATCCTAATCTTGATCTATGCCAACCCATCAAACACCTTCGGAGACACCTGTAGAGCATCTTTATAATCACCCAGTTACGTTGTGACGTTTGATAGCACACAAAGTGTTCCTCCGGTATTCGGGAGTTGCATAATCTCATAGTCAGAGGAATATGTATAAGTCATGAAGAAAGCTATAGCAATAAACTTAACGATCATTATGCTAAGCTAACGGATGGGTCTTGTCCATGACATCATTCTCCTAATGATGTGATCCCGTTCATCAAATGACAACACATGTCTATGGTCAGGAAACTTTAACCATCTTTGATTAACGAGCTAGTCAAGTAGAGGCATACTAGGGACACTTTGTTTTGTCTATGTATTCACACATGTATTAAGTTTCCGGTTAATACAATTCTAGCATGAATAATAAACATTTATCATGATATAAGGAAATATAAATAACAACTTTATTATTGCCTTTAGGGCATATTTCCTTCAGTCTCCCACTTGCACTAGAGTCAATAATCTAGTTTCACATCGCCATGTGATTTAACAAGAATAGTTCACATCGTCATGTGACCAACACCCAAAGGGTTTACTAGAGTCAATAATCTAGTTCACATCGCCATGTGATTAACACCCATAGTTCACATCGTCATGTGACCAATACCCAAAGGGTTTACTAGAGTCAATAATCTAGTTCACATCGCCATGTGACTAATACCCAAAGAGTACTAAGGTGTGATCATGTTTTGCTTGTGAGAGAAGTTTAGTCAACGGGTCTGCCACAATCAGATCCGTATGTATTTTGCAAATTTCTATGTCTATAATGCTCTGCATGGAGCTACTCTAGCTAATTTCTCCCACTTTCAATATGTATCCAGATTGAGACTCTGAGTCATCTGGATCAGTGTCAAAGCTTGCATCGACGTAACCCTTTACGACGAACTCTTTATCACCTCCATAACCGAGAAACATTTCCTTATTCCTCTAAGGATAATTTTGACCGCTATCCAGTGATTCACTCCTGGATCACTCTTGTACCTCCTTGCCAAAACCATGACAAGGCACACAATAGGTTTGGTACACAGCATGGCATACTTTATAGAACCTATGACTAAGGCATAGGGAATGACTTTCATTCTCTCTCTATCTTCTGCCATGGTCGGGCTTTGAGTCTTACTCAACTTTATACCTTGAATACAGGCAAGAACTCTTTCTTTGACTGATCCCTTTTTGAACTCCTTCAAAATTTTGTCAAGGTATGTGCTTTGTGAAAGTCCTATTAAGCGTCTCGATCTATCCCTATAGATCTTGATGCTTAATACTTAAGCAGCTTAACCGAGGTCTTTTTATTGAAAAATTCTTATTCAAGTATCCTTTTATGCTATCCAGAAATTCTATATCATTTCCAATCAACAATATGTCATCCACATATAATATTAGAAATGCTACAGAGCTCCCACTCACTTTCTTGTAAATACAGGCTTCGCCGTAAGTCTGTATAAAACCATATGCTTTGATCACTTCATCAAAGTGTATATTCCAATTCTGAGATGCTTGCACCAGTCCATAAATGGATCGCTGGAGCTTGCACACTTTGTTAGCTCCCTTAGGATCGACAAAACCTTCTGGTTGTATCATATACAACTCTTCTTTTAATAAATCCATCAAGGATTGCAGTTTTTGACATCCATTTGCCAGATTTCATAAAATGCGGCAATTGCTAACATGATTCAGACAGACTTAAGCATCGATACGAGTGAGAAAATCTCATCGTAGTCTACACCTTGAACTTGTCGAAAACCTTTTGCGACAATTCGAGCTTTGTACATAGAAACACTACTATCAGCGTCCGTCTTCCTCTTGAAGATCCATTTATTCTCAATGGCTTGCTGATCATCGAGCAAGTCAACCAAAGTCCATACTTTGTTCTCATACATGGATCCCATCTCAGATTTCATGGCCTCAAGCCATTTTGCGGAATCTGGGCTCATCATCGCTTCCTCATAGTTCGTAGGTTCGTCATGGTCTAGTAACATGACTTCCAGAACAGGATTACCGTACCACTTTGGTGCGGAACGTACTCTGGTTGACCTACGAGGTTCGGTAGTAACTTGATCTGAAGTTTCATGATCATCATCATTAGCTTCCTCATCAATTGGTGTAGGCATCACGGGAACTGTTTTCTGTGATGAACTACTTTCCAATTCGGGAGAAGGTACAATTACCTCATCAAGTTCTACTTTCCTCCCACTCACTTCTTTCGAGAGAAACTCCTTCTCTAGAAAGGATCCATTCTTAGCAACAAAGATCTTGCCTTCGGATCTGTGATAGAAGGTGTACCCAACAGTTTCTTTTGGGTATCCTATGAAGACGCACTTCTCCGATTTGGGTTCGAGCTTATCAGGCTGAAGCTTTTTCACATAAGCATCGCAACCCCAAACTTTAAGAAACGACAGCTTAGGTTTCTTGCCAAACCATAGTTCATACGGTGTCGTCTCAACAGATTTAGATGGTGCCCTATTTAACATGAATGCAGCTGTTTCTAATGCATAACCCCAAAACGATAGTGGTAAATCGGTAAGAGACATCATAGATCGCACCATATCTAATAAAGTACGGTTACGACGTTCGGACACACCATTACGCTGTGGTGTTCCAGGTGGCGTGAGTTGTGAAACTATTCCACATTGTTTCAAATGAAGACCAAACTCATAACTCAAATATTCACCTCCACGATCAGATCATAGAAATTTTATTTTCTTGTTACGATGATTTTCCACTTCACTCTGAATTTCTTTTGAACTTTTCAAATGTTTCAGACTTATGTTTCATCAAGTAGATATACCCATATCTGCTCAAATCATCTGTGAAGGTCAGAAAATAACGATACCCGCCGCGAGCTTCAACACTCATCGGACCGCATACATCAGTATGTATTATTTCCAATAAGTCTGTAGCTCGCTCCATTGTTCCGGAGAACGGAGTCTTAGTCATCTTGCCCATGAGGCTTGGTTCGCAAGCATCAAATGATTCATAATCAAGTGATTCCAAAAGTCCATCAGCATGGAGTTTCTTCATGCGCTTTACACCAATATGACCTAAACGGCAGTGCCACAAGTATGTTGCATTATCATTATTAACTTTGCATCTTTTGGCATCAATATTATGAATATGTGTATCACTACGATTGAGATTCAATAAACCATTTATATTGAGTGTATGACCATAGAAGGTTTTATTCATTTAAACAGAACAACAATTATTCTCTGACTTAAATGAATAACCGTATCGCAATAAACATGATCCAATCATATTCATGCTCAACGCAAATACCAAATAACATTTATTTAGGTCCAACACTAATCCCGAAGGTAGAGGGAGTGTGTGATGTTGATCTTATCAACCTTGGAATCACTTCCAACACACATCGTCACCTCGTCATTAACTAGTCTCTGTTCATTTTGCAACTCCTGTTTCGAGTTACTAATGTTAGCAACTGAACCAGTATCAAATACCCAGGGGCTACTATGAACACTAGTAAAATACACATCAATAACATGCATATCAAATATACTTTTGTTCACTTTGCCATCCTTCTTATCCGCCAAATACTTGGGGTAGTTCCGCTTCCAGTGACCAGTCCCTTTGCAGTAGAAGCACTCAGTTTTAGGCTTAGGTCCAGACTTGGGCTTCTTCCCGGGAGTAGCAACTTGCTTGCTATTCTTCTTGAAGTTCCCCTTCTTCTCTTTGCCCTTTTCTTGAAACTAGTGGTCTTGTTAACCATCAACACTTGATGCTCTTTCTTGATTTCTACCTTTGTTGATTTCAGCATCACGAAGAGCTCGGGAATCGTTTTTGTCATCCCTTGCATATTATAGTTCATCACGAAGTTCTAGTAACTTGGTGATAGTGACTAGAGAACTCTGTCAATCACTATTTTATGTGGAAGATTAACTCCCACTTGATTCAAGCGATTGTAGTACCCAGACATTCTGAGCATATGCTCACTGGTTGAGCTATTCTCCTCCATCTTGTAAGCAAAGTATTTGTCAGAGGTCTCATACCTCTCGACATGGGCATGAGTCTGAAATACAAATTTCATGTCTTTGGAACATCTCATATGCTCCGTGGCGTTCAAAACGTTTTTGAAGTCCCGATTCTAAGCCGTAAAGCATGGTGCACTAAACTATCAAGTAGTCATCATATCGAGCTTGCCAAACGTTCATAACATCTGCATCTGCTCCTGCAATAGGTCTGTCATTTAGCGGTGCATCAAGGACATAATTCTTCTGTGCAGCAATGAGGATAATCCTCAGATCACGGAACCAGTCCACATCATTGCTACTATCATCTTTCAACTTAGTTTTCTCTAGGAACACATCAAAAATAAAACAGGGGAGCTATACGCGAGCTATTGATCTACAACATAATTTGCAAATACTACCAGGACTAAGTTCATGGTAAATTAAAGTTCAATTAATCATATTACTTAAGAACTCCCACTTAGATAGACATCCCTCTAATCATCTAAGTGATCACGTGATCCAAATCAACTAAACCATGTCCGATCATCACGTGAGATGGAGTAGTTTTCAATGGTGAACATCACTATGTTGATCATATCTACTATATGATTCACGCTCGACTTTTCGGTCTCAGTGTTCCAAGGCCATATCTGCATATGCTAGGCTCGTCAAGTTTAACCCGAGTATTCTGCGTGTGCAAAACTGGCTTGCACCTGTTGTATGTGAACGTAGAGCTTATCACACCCGATCATCACGTGGTGTCTCAGCACGAAGAACTTTCGCAACGGTGCATACTCAGGGAGAACACTTATACCTTGAAATTTAGTGAGAGATCATCTTATAATGCTACCGCCGTACTAAGCAAAATAAGATGCATAAAAGGATTAACATCACATGCAATTCAGTATAAGTGATATGATATGGCCATCATCATCTTGTGCCTTTGATCTCCATCTCCAAAGCACCGTCATGATCACCATCGTCACCGGCGCGACTTCTTGATCTCCATCGTAGTATCGTTGTCGTCTCGCCAACTATTGCTCCTACGACTATCGCTACAGCTTAGTGATAAAGTAAAAACAATTACATGGCGATTGCATTGCATACAATAAAGCGACAACCATATGGCTCCTGCCAGTTGCCGATAACTCTGTTACAAAATATGATCATCTCATACAACAAATTATATCACATTATGTCTTGACCATATCACATCACAGCAAGCCCTGCAAAAACAAGTTAGACGTCCTCTACTTTGTTGTTGCAAGTTTTACGTGGCTGCTACGGGCTTCGAGCAAGAACCGTTCTTACCTACGCATTAAAACCAAAACGTGGCGTAGTGATTGCTTTTTGATCTTCTAAAAGAACCCTCTTCATTGAAACCGGTTCAACTAAAATGAGAGAGACAGACACCCGCCGGTCACCTTTAAGCAACGAGTGCTCGCAGCGGTGAAACCAGTCTCGCGTAAGCATACGCGTAATGTCGGTCCGGGCCGCTTCATCTCACAATAACGCTGAACCAAGTAACAACTAGTAACAGCAAGCAATATGTATACACCCACGCCCACAACTCCTTTGTGTTTTACTCGTGCAAATAACATCTACGCATAGACCTGGCTAGGATGCCACTGTTGGGGAACGCAGTAATTTCAAAATTTTCCTACGAACACGCAAGATCTATCTAGGTGATGCATAGCAACGAGCAGGAGAGTGTGTCCACGTACCCTCGTAGACCGAAAGCGGAAGCGTTTAGTAAAGCGGTTGATGTAGTCGAACGTCTTTGCGATCCAACCGATCAAGTACCGAACGCACGGCACCTCCGCGATCTGCACACGTTCAGCTCGGTGACGTCCCTCGAACTCTTGATCCAGCTGAGGCCGAGGGAGAGTTCCGTCAGCACGACGGCGTGGTGACGGTGATGATGAAGTGATTCCGGCAGGGCTTCACCTAAGCTCTCCGAAAATATGACCGAGGTGGAAATCTGTGGAGGGGGGCACCGCACACGGCTAAAAACAATCAACTTGTGTGTCCTAGGGTGCCCCCCTGCCCCCGTATATAAAGGAGGGAGGAGGGGAGGGCCGGCCAGCCCCTAGGGCGCGCCCAAGAGGGGAGTCCTACTAGGACTCCAAGTCCTAGTAGGATTCCACCAAAAGGGAGAGGGGGAAAGGAAGGGAGAGGGGGGCCGCGCCCCCAACCCGTTGTCCAATTCGGATTGGGCTTGGGGGGGGGGGGGGGCGTGCCACCTCCTGGCTGCTGCCTCCTCTTTCCCGTATAGCCCAATAAGGCCCATTACTTCTCCCGGTGAATTCCCATAACTCCCCGGTACCCCGAAAAATACCCGAATCACTCGGAACCTTTTCGATGTCCGAATATAGCCTTCCAATATATGAATCTTTACCTCTCGACCATTTCGAGACTCTTCGTCATGTCCCCGGTCTCATCCGGGACTCCGAACAAACTTCGGTCATCAAATCACATAACTCATAATACAAATCGTCATCGAACGTTAAGCGTGCGGACCCTACGGGTTCGAGAACTATGTAGACATGACCGAGACACTTCTCCGGTCAATAACCAATAGCGGAACCTGGATGCTCATATTGGCTCCTACATATTTTACGAAGATCTTTATCGGTCAAACCGCATAACAACATATGTTAATCCCTTTGTCATCGGTATGTTACTTGCCCGAGATTCGATCGTCGGTATCATCATACCTAGTTCAATCTCGTTACTGGCAAGTCTCTTTACTCGTTCCGTAATGCATCATCCCGTAACTAACTCATTAGTCACATTGCTTGCAAGGCTTATAGTGATGTGCATTACTGAGAGGGCCCAGAGATACCTCTCCGATACACGGAGTGACAAATCCTAATCTTGATCTATGCCAACCCATCAAACACCTTCGGAGACACCTGTAGAGCATCTTTATAATCACCCAGTTACGTTGTGACGTTTGATAGCACACAAAGTGTTCCTCCGGTATTCGGGAGTTGCATAATCTCATAGTCAGAGGAATATGTATAAGTCATGAAGAAAGCTATAGCAATAAACTTAACGATCATTATGCTAAGCTAACGGATGGGTCTTGTCCATCACATCATTCTCCTAATGATGTGATCCCATTCATCAAATGACAACACATGTCTATGGTCAGGAAACTTTAACCATCTTTGATTAACGAGCTAGTCAAGTAGAGGCATACTAGGGACACTTTGTTTTGTCTATGTATTCACACATGTATTAAGTTTCCGGTTAATACAATTCTAGCATGAATAATAAACATTTATCATGATATAAGGAAATATAAATAACAACTTTATTATTGCCTTTAGGGCATATTTCCTTCAGTCTCCCACTTGCACTAGAGTCAATAATCTAGTTTCACATCACCATGTGATTTAACAAGAATAGTTCACATCGCCATGTGACCAACACCCAAAGGGTTTACTAGAGTCAATAATCTAGTTCACATCGCCATGTGATTAACACCCATAGTTCACATCGTCATGTGACCAATACCCAAAGGGTTTACTAGAGTCAATAATCTAGTTCACATCGCCATGTGATTAATACACAAAGAGTACTAAGGTATCTTTGATTAACGAGCTAGTCAAGTAGAGGCATACTAGGGACACTTTGTTTTGTCTATGTATTCACACATGTATTAATTTTCCGGTTAATACAATTCTAGCATGAATAATAAACATTTATCATGATATAAGGAAATATAAATAACAACTTTATTATTGCCTCTAGGGCATATTTCCTTCATCGACCTCCCCGGCTCCAACTGACGGACGAGGACGATGACGTGGAGGACGGCGCACCTCCCAGGCTCGGTTGTCGGCCTCGGAGACGCCGGTGGCCATGGATCCGCAGCGTTGTGGCGACGACCGCATCGAGACGGGTTCGGATCGAGGAGAGGAGCGAGGGGAAGGGGAAAATGGGGCTAGGGTTCGCCTGGGGGAGTGCCCTGGGTCGATCTTATCCCCATCGCGGCGGCAGCGGCGCCGGGGGATGGCCAACAGCTGGCCATCGCCAGCTCGGGTGCGCGCGCGCTGACACGGGGAGGAGGGAGACGATCCTGGTGGGCTGGGCCTTGCCTGTGGTGCTGGGCCGAGGCCACAGTGGCCTCCCTCCTTTCTTTTCTCTAACTCCTTTTTCTATTTTCTATTTTTGGTTCTGTTCGGAAAATTGTATGGCCACAAATTGACTTTTGTAAAATATGTGGCTGGCCCCAATAATTAGTATGCATTAATCCTTACTGCCACAAAAAGTTTAGGAGTTGTTGGAATTTATTTGAATTTGATTTAAATGAAACTGATTTAATTTGAGGCTATTTTGCTATTGTTGTGGATGTTAGGGTAAATTTGGAAATTCAATTAATGTTGCTTATATTTTTATAAGAGCTTTGGGATTATTTGCAACACTATGAACACTTTTGATTTGCTGTTTGAAGAAATAATTATTTGACTTGCATTTTGAGTTTTGAATTGAAGTTGAATTATTTCCTAATGCAAATTTCATGATGAGGATCATGATGACATGGAAGTTTGATGAGCTTAACAACAGGGTGAAGATCTGGGGATGTTACAATCCATAGCCCAGCGCAGTATGTCCACTGACATAGCGCCTTTCACTGGGTCAGGAATCAGCACCTTCAACTCCTCTGTCGTCGCCTTCTTTACCATAGCGTCTGCCTCCTTGTGCATGTCGTTGATGCTGGTGAAGTTAGAGCACAACTCCATGATATTCTCGAACTTGGTGCGGTCACCGAGCGAGCAGCCGAGGAAGAAAGCCCTCCACCCAAAGCCCCAAGGGAATGAGTTGCGGATGGGGTTCATGGCGATGAAGAGGTGATGAACTTTATGTTGTTCATAATGCAGATCGACACAGAGAACACGAAGGGCAAGGAGGTTGTGCCGCCCTTAGAGGACGACGTGGTGGTGGAGGAACCCCAGAGGCAAGTGGAGGAACTATGACCACTACCATGAGGAGGCAGGGCCAACACACTTCTACAAGGTAATCCTTGTCCCGAGGCTGGACTGCCTGCCTATGCCTCTAGACTTCACAAAGCACTTTCCCACCGTCCCTCAGGGGTTCAGACTGAAGGCGAACACTGGCCGCGCATGGAGGGTCGCGGTGCAGGTGATCAACGGTGATCAGGGTTGGCTCCCATTCGCCGTCGTTCAACATATCAGGATCGGCTACATGGTCACCTTCAAGCTGCTGACTCCCGACACCCTGGTGATCGTCTTCAACGACGACGGCATCGAGGTGGTCACCAAGTGCAAGAAGCATGATGACGCCTTCGCTCTGAACGTCTAGAGAGCTCTGTTGCCTGATTGCGAGTGTTGGTTCGGTTTTAATACTATGTCATCCTGGTTTGGTTTAATACAGCTTGTTTAATAAGTTTCATACTACGTTAAACTTGTTCTTATCCTATCTACGTGTTTCTCTAGATTGTTCTGCCTGCTCTAGTGTGCTAGTAACCTCACCACCTCGACTAGGAGGTTACGAGACAGCATGTGTTGGATGTAATCAAACGACCTGACCTGTGTTTCCTCCTAAACAAGTCCGCAACCAAACAACTTGCCTTTCGTTTCATCACATCCAGACTAATCAACATAGGACAAGCATGCAAAGAGACAAAAATAATAATGCGAGCAACCACGCGTCTGTAGAGACTCTCACAAGGACGTGTGTAGATACTCTCACAAGGACGGAGATGGGGGTCCAATACCCAACTGGGTAATCCCCATTGTCAGATGTGGGGGTCAACTGGCAAAAAAAAAAAAAAACTTGACGTGGGGTCAGGAGGGAGCCCAGTTCATTTTTCTTTTGGCATGCACTCATTCTAACTCTCGCATCTGTGAATTCCCATGTTTCTTTGATCGAATTAAAGAAAGCTACGCTCGGGAAATTAAGGAACGAAGAAAGCGATCTAGTCGAAGCTACGCTCGTGATGTTGTATTGTTGTACGGAAAACAAGGACAAAACAAATATGGAGATTTTTTTTTTTTGCGGGATAAAACAAATATGGAGATTAACTCTTCTTTTAGAAGGAGAATAGCTATATAATTAATGATTAATTCATAGTGTAAAACCCAAAGTTTTGGGGAGTCGCACAATCTGCATCTGCGTGCGATACGGTCTGAGTGTTAGGCGTCAAATTATTTTCCCTTTTATTTTGAGAAATCCCAAGGCTTTATATTACTCAAAGTTCATAATGTTTGGGACACAAAAAAGAATATGAGGTTGACCTAACCAAATGTGGCATCCCTGACCTAACAAATGAGAAAATTTGGCCAGCAAATGGGCTTTGCTATTCGATGCCCGACCCTTAAAAATAAAATTACAATTAAAGCTCAAAGCTCTCAATTTGATTTCAGCAATAATTTGACCATGCAACCCGCTGCCTCCCTTCTGGATATCCGTTGCAACTTGCTTTGAATCTGTGGCAATCACAAATTCTTCTCCTAGCAAATCTGAAGAGGAGATGCATTTTCAAAGGGAAGCATTGGAACGGGCCCACTGGACCTTAGCATCAACAGCCCGAACAACGCATCCGCCATTTCCTCTCCAACCGCCTCAACCATCTCAGCCCTCTTCACGTCCCGCGCCACGGCTTGGCCCTGACTCACATGCGCACCGGCACCCGCAAGCTTCTTTGATGGCACCGCCTTGGCCGGTGCCTGCCTCTTCGTCTTCTGGACCGGCCGCCTTTCTTCCTCACCCCCGCGGTGGACGTTCCTGCTCTCGTCGTGATATACTCGGAAGAGAAACCCGAGGGTGCCGTCAGGGTGGCCCTTTAGACCCTCGATGTCGGGACCCTCGGGCTGCCCGGGCAACAACGGCGACCGAAACGCCCACAGCTCGATGACAAAATGAAGGCCGTCGCTCACCGGCTCCAGCAGCTTGTTCTCGGCCACGAAGTCCTTCCAGCCGGGGCCGATGAAGCGGTACCCGCCGTTGGAGTCGAGGTACTTGAGCTTGAAATTGAACTGGTTGTCGTGGTCGTCCATGGCGCTCACGCTCAGCCCGTCGCCCCATTCCTGCACGAAGTACGTCTCCTCCTCAGCTAGGAGCCAGGTGATGGGGTGGGCCTGGATGAACTCGCGCTTGCACGAGAAGAGGAGCCGGTTCTGGTTGCGCTCCACGTCGCTCTTCTGGAGGGTCTTCATGAAGACGAACTGCGGCGCCGTGGCTCCCAGCGTCCTGAGGTGCTGCTGCTGCTCCACGCTGAGGTGCAGCGGCCTGTTGACCAGCGGGCCGGCGCCCCATGCCGGCCGCGGTCCCTTCTTTCCACTGCTGCTATTCCTGTTCCTATTCTTCTTCTTCGATCCCGCCGCCCCGGCCGCCGATGTCCCGGCTTCCTCTTCCTCCATGCTAACGTACGCAACGTTGGACGCCGCCCCTCGCCTAGGCCGGCTCTGAACCGGGATCGCGTGCGTGCTGGTGCCCTCGCCCCCGGTACCCGCCACCCGTCTCTTCTTCGGTGGGACCACGAACGAATCGTCGGCGCTGCTGCGGCCGCCACCGTCGCTCGTGGCCGCCGCCCTCTTCTTCAACGGCAAGAGGTATTTCTCGACGTGTGATTGCGCGGCGTCGGTGTCGGCGTGTCGGAAGCCCGACGAGAAGGGATCTCCTGGGGCTTGCGTCATGGGATTGGAGATGCGAGATTTGGAAGACCTAGCAAGATGCTTTTGGGGAGGTTTTGCAATCGGAACCGACGGGTGTCTCAGCGGCAAAGTATATATACATATGATAAGACGGCCGAAAAAGGGAGGAAGAGATGGATCGGGACTACAACTCCGCTTCAGATACGTACCGTCGTCCGTGGCATACGGGCCCTGTCTTGTTGAGAGGATAACTGGGGGAGTTGCCAAAGTAGGAATAGGCCCTCGAGTCCGCTTCAGATACGTACGGCGCTGTCTTGGAGAACTGAGAGAGTCTTTGGAATAGGCCCTGGAATCCGTGCAAGGTACGAACTCTCTCAGTTCATATTTTCAAAAGAAATATTCTAAAATATTTCAGATACATATATACTCACTCCGTCCCAAAAGTTTGTCTTAGATTTGTCTAGATACGGATGTATAGATACACCTGTATCTAGATAAATCTAAGATAAGCTTTTTGGGACGGGGTAATATATTCTAAAGACATAAAATTACTTTAATGTTTAAAAAAAATGAATTTAAAAAATGTCAACGCATTGTAAAAAACAGCTAGTTTACTTTTTAAAAATGTTGATAGCATTCAAAAAAATGTTTCTGTGATTTAAAAAAAAACAGATGTTTCCATAAAATGTGTGTGGCATTTTAAAATATGTATATATAATTTGAAAAAAATGTTTGCTCAATTAAAAAAATGTTTTGTATCATTAAAAAATGTAAATTACATTTAAAAAAACCACAGCATCTAGAAAACATGCTATATACAATGTAAAAAAATTGTATAGTTTAAAGAGCCCCCCAAGCCCTTCCCTCAACTCCACAAAATAACTCTTCACGCACCCACGTAGTCCCGGCCCTTCCCAGGGCATGCCCTTCTCCATCTTCCCCCCCTTCGTCCCCGCCTGCTCCGCTCTGCCCTCTCCCTTCTGTACCTCCTCTTTGTTCTCATTTCAGCCCGCCTCGATTTTCTCCTGTCTCGACATATCTCGTACCCCCCCCCTGATTACCCGTTTCACGACCTGTGTTGTCCACCCCTTTCTGCCCTCCGGTTGTATATTTTTGTACAGTGCTATCGTGCTTTTTTTTGTTGAATATGGTATACGAACTCTTCCCTTTTACCATATTTTTACCCTTGTTTTTTCATGGGTAGATCGCCGTTTCCTGCTGCCTGTGGTTTCTTGTCCATTCTCACCTCATTTCACAATTGATCATCGCAACCCAACTCTTCTTCACCCCCGAGCCCGCAACATTTTTACTCTCCACTTGCTCTGCATCCCCCACCTTATTTTGCGATTATCTCCTGTTTCTCCTCTCTTGCCACCCCCTCACTTCATTTGGCACTCACCCTACTTCTGTCCTCTAACCATCGTGAGCCACCCACCCGGAAACCTCGTTTTGTTTGCCTTCTGCTGCACTTCACTCCCCGCCCTGTGTTTTCGTTGCCGGCGTGCTCCATTTCCTTCCTTTCCCTTCCCTTCCACGCCTCCGACGTCCGGGTCTATTTCCACTTGCCCACCCATGGTGATTCCCGATGTCTTGCATTCCATCTGTCTCTCTCACGCGGAGTTCTCTCGTAACCCCATCTAGTACTCTTGAGTCCCCTTTACGCCCTCACCGCTCGCCGGGCCGGCCTCCCGTCTGATCGTCCTCAATCACGCGACAGCTGCTGATGCACATTTCTCTTTTCGCCTTGTACTCTAGTCTTTTTTGCCACAACCCGGCAGTCGCGCCCCGTTCTCTCTCACCTTGCCTGACGTGATGTTATCCCGCCCTGGGGCTCTAAACGCACCATTCCGTTCCCTCCCGCAGACGCCTCCCGTGCACTGCCGCGGACCCGCGGGCTCATTCCCTGCAACCCTTGGAAATCCCCACGCCGAGCTACTCCCACTCAACAACTGACTAGGGCCGCTTGCCACGGAGACGCGGTACGTATCTGAACGGAGTTGTAGTCCCGATCCATCTCTTCCTCCCTTTTTCGGCCGTCTTATCATATGTATATATACTTTGCCGCTGAGACACCCGTCGGTTCCGATTGCAAAATCCCCAAAAGCATCTTGCTAGGTCACAATCTCGCATCTCCAATCCCATGACGCAAGCCCAGGAGATCCCTTCTCGTCGGTTCCGACACGCCGACACCGACGCCGCGCAATCACACGTCGAGAAATACCCTCTTGCCGTTGAAGAAGAGGGCGGCGGCCACGAGCGACGGTGGCGGCCGCAGCAGCGCCGACGATTCGTTCGTGGTCCCACCGAAGAAGAGAAGGGTGGCGGGTACCGGGGGCGAGGGCACCAGCACGCACGCGATCCCGGTTCAGAGCCGGCTAGGCGAGGGGCGGCGTCCAACGTTGCGTACGTTAGCATGGAGGAAGAGAAGCGGGACATCGGCGGCCGGGGCGGCGGGATCGAAGAAGAAAGATAGGAACAGGAATAGCAGCAGTGGAAAGAAGGGACCGCGGCCGGCATGGGGCGCCGGCCCGCTGGTCAACAGGCCGCTGCACCTCAGCGTGGAGCAGCAGCAGCACCTCAGGACGCTGGGAGCACGGCGCCGCAGTTCGTCTTCATGAGACCCTCCAGAAGAGCGACGTGGAGCGCAACAGAACCGGCTCCTCTTCTCGCGGCAAGCGCGAGGCATCAGGCCCCCATCCACTGGCTCCTAGCTGAGGGGAGACGTACTTCGTGCAGGAATGGGGCGACGGGCTGAGCGTGAGCGCCATGGACGACCACGACAACCAGTTCAATTTCAAGCTCAGTACCTCGACTCCAACGGCGGGTACCGTCATCGGCCCCGGCTGGAAGGACTTCGTGGCCGAGAACAGCTGTGGAGCCGGTGACGGACGGCCTTCATTTTGTCATCGAGCTGTGGGCGTTTCGGTCGCCGTGTGTTGCCGGGCAGCCCGAGGGTCCCGACATCGAGGGTCTAAAGGGCCACCCTGACGGCACCCTCGGGTTTCTCTTCCGAGTAATCACGACGGAGCAGGAACGTCCACGCGGGGGGTGAGGAAGAAAGGCGGCCGGTCCAGAAGACGAAGAGGCAGGCACCGGCCAAGGCGGTGCCATAAAGAAGCTTGCGGGTGCGGTGCGCATGTGAGTCAGGGCCAAGCCGTGGCGCGGGACGTGAAGAGGGCTGAGATGGTTGAGGCGGTTGGAGAGGAAATGGCGGATGCGTTGTTCGGGCTGTTGATGCTAAGGTCAGTGGGCCGTCAATGCTTCCCTTTGAAAATGCATCTCCTCTTCAGATTTGCTAGGAGAAGAATTTGTGATTGCCACAGATTCAAAGCAAGTTGCAACGGATATCCAGAAGGGAGGCAGCGGGTTGCATGGTCAAATTATTGCTGAAATCAAATTGAGAGCTTTGAGCTTTAATTGTAATTTTATTTTTAAGGGTCGGGCATCGAATAGCAAAGCCCATTTGCTGGCCAAATTTTCTCATTTGTTAGGTCAGGGATGCCACATTTGGTTAGGTCAACTCATATTTTTTTTGTGTCCCAAACATTATGAACTTTGAGTAAATAAAGCCTTGGGATTTCATCAAATAAAAGGGAAAATAATTTGACGCCTAACACTCAGACCGATATCGCACGCAGATGCAGATTGTGCGACTCCCCAAAACTTTGGGTTTTACACTATGAATAATCATTAATTATATAGCTATTCTCCTTCTAAAAGAAGAGTTAATCTCCATATTTGTTTATACCCGCAAAAAAAAAAAATCTCCATATTTGTTGTCCTTGTTTTCCGTACAACAATACAACATCACGAGCGTAGCTTCGACTAGATCGCTTTTTTCGTCCTTAATTTCCCGAGCGTAGCTTTCTTTAATTCGATCAAAGAAACATGGGAATCACAGATGCGAGAGTTAGAATGAGGGCATGCCAAAAGAAAAATGAACTGGGCTCCCTCCTGACCCCACGTCAAGTTTTTTTTTTTTTTGCCAGTTGACCCCACATCTGACAATGGGGATTACCCAGTTGGGTATTGGACCCCCATCTCGTCCTTGTGAGAGTATCTACACGCTTGTTAGAGTCTCTACAGACGCGTGGTTGCTCGCATTATATTTTTTGTCTCTTTGCAGCTTGTCCTATGTGTGTAGTCTGGATGTGATGAAACGAAAGGCAAGTTGTTTGGTGCGACTTGTTTAGGAGGAAACAAAGGTCAGGTCGTTTGATTACATCCAAACATGCTGTCTGTAACCTCCTAGTCGAGGTGGTGAGGTTACTAGCACACTAGAGCAGGCGAACAATCTAGAGAAACACGTGATAGGATAAGAACAAGTTTAACGTAGTATGAAACTTATTAAACAAGCTGTATAACCAAACCAGGATGACATAGTATTAAAACCGAACCAACACTCGCAATCAGGCAACAGAGCTCTCTAGACGTTCAGAGCGAAGGCGTCATCATGCTTTTGCACTTGGTGACCACCTCGATGCCGTCGTCGTTGAAGACGATCACCAGGGTCGGGGAGTCAGCAGCTTGAAGGTGACCATGTAGCCGATCCTGATATGTTGAACGACGGCGAATGGGAGCCAACCCTGATCCCGTGATCACCTGCCACCGCGACCCTCCATGCGGGCCAGTGTTCGCCTTCAGTCTGAACCCGAGGGACGGTGGGAAAGTGCTTGTGAAGTCTAGAGGCATAGGCAGGCAGTCCAGCCTCGGACAAAGGATTACCTTGTAGAAGTGTGTTGGCCCTGCCTCCTCATGGTAGTGGTCATAGTTCCTCCACTTGCCTCTGGGGTTCCTCCCCACCACAGTCGTCCTCTAAGGGCGGCACAACTCCTTGCCCTTGGGTCTCCTTTGTGTCGATCTGCATTATGAACAACATAAAGTTCATCACCTCTTCATCGCATGAACCCCATCCGCAACTAATCCCTTGGGGCTTTGGGTGGAGGGCTTTCTTCCTCGGCTCTCGCTCGGTGACCGCACCAAGTTCGAGAATATCATGGGAGTTGTGCTCTAACTTCACCAGCATCAACGACATGCACAGGAGGAGACGCTATGGTAAGAAGGCGACGACAGAGGAGTTGAAGGTGCTGATTCCTGACCCAGTGAAAGGCGCTATGTCAGTGGACATACTGCGCTGGGCTATGGATTGTAACATCCCCAGATCTTCACCCTGTTGTAAGCTCATCAAACTTCCATGTCATCATGATCCTCATCATGAAATTTGCATTAGGAAATAATTCAACTTCAATTCAAAACTCAAATGCAAGTCAAATAATTATTTCTTCAAACAGCAAATCAAAAGTGTTCAAGTGTTGCAAATAATCCCAAAGCTTATAAAAATATAAGCAACATTAATTGAATTTCCAAATTTACCCTAACATCCACAACAATAGCAAAATAGCCTCAAATTAAATCAGTTTCATTTAAACTAAATTCAAATAAATTCCAACAACCCAAACTTTGTGGCAGTAAGGATTAATGCATACTAATTATTGGGGGCAGCCACAATATTTTACAAAAGTCAATTTGTGCCATACAATTTTCCGAACAGAACCAAAAATGAAAATAGAAAAAGGAGTTAGAGAAAAGAAAGGAGGGGGCCACTGTGGCCTCGGCCCAGCACCACAGGCAAGGCCCAGCCCACCAGGATCGTCTCCCTCCTCCCGTGTCAGCGCGGCGCACCCGAGCTGGCGATGGCCAGCTGTTGGCCATCCCCCGGGCCGCTGCCGCCGCGATGGGGATAGACGAGATCGACCAGGGCACTCCCCCAGGCGAACCCTAGCCCCATTTTCCCCTCCCTCGCCTCTCCTCGATCGAACCCGTCTCGATGCGGTCGTGCCACAACGCTGCGGATCCATGGCCACCGGCGTCTCCGAGGCCGACAACCGAGCCTGGGAGGTGCGCGTCCTCCACGTCATCGTCCTCGTCCGTCAGTTGGAGCCGGGGAGGTCGATGAAGGAAATATGCCCTAGAGGCAATAATAAAGTTGTTATTTATATTTCCTTATATCATGATAATGTTTATTATTCATGCTAGAATTGTATAACCGGAAAATTATACATGTGTGAATACATAGACAAAACAAAGTGTCCTAGTATGCCTCTACTTGACTAGCTCGTTAATCAAGATACCTTAGTACTCTTTGTGTATTAATCACATGGGATGTGAACTAATTATGACTCTAGTAAACCCTTTGGGTATTGGTCACATGACGATTGAACTATGGGTGTTAATCACATGGCGATGTGAAATAGATTATTGACTTAGTAAACCCTTTGGTGGGTGTTGGTCACATGGCGATGTGAACTATCTTGTTAAATCACATGGTGATGTGAAACTAGATTATTGACTCAGTGGAAGTGGGAGACTGAAGGAAATATGCCTAAAGGCAATAATTAATTTTTATTATATTTCCTTATATCATGATAAATGTTTATTATTATGCTAGAATTGTATTAACCGGAAACTTAATACATGTGTGATAACATAGACAAAACAAAGTGTCCCTAGTATGCCTCTACTTGACAGCTCGTTAATCAAGAGGTTAAAGTTTCCTGACCATAGACATGTGTTGTCATTTGATGAATGGGATCACACTCATTAGGAGAATGATGTGAGGACAAGACCCATCCGTTAGCAGCATAATGATCGTTAAGTTTATTGCTATAGCTTTCTTCATGACATAATATTCCTCTGACTATGAGATATGACACTCCCGAATACCGGAGGAACACTTTGTGTGCTATCAAACGTCACAACGTAACTGGGTGATTATAAAGATGCTCTACAGGGGTCTCCGAAGGTGTTTGATGGGTTGGCATAGATCAAGATAGGATTTGTCATCTCGTGTATCGGAGAGGTATCTCTGGGCCCTCTCAGTAATGACATCACACTATAAGCCTTGCAAGCAATGTGACTAATGAGTTAGTTCGGGATGATGCATTACGGAACGAGTAAAGAGACTTGCAGTAACGAGATTGAACTAGGTATGATGATACCGACGATCGAATCTCGGGCAGTAACATACCGATGACAAAGGATTAACATATGTTGTTATGCGTTTGACCGATAAAGATTTCGTAAAATATGTAGGAGCCAATATGAGCATCCAGGTTCCGCTATTGGTTATTGACGGAGAAGTGTCTCGGTCATGTCTACATAGTTTCTCGAACCGTAGGGTCCGCCGCTTAACGTTCGATGACGATTTGTATTATGAGTTATGTGATTGATGACCGAAGTTGGCGGAGTCCCGGATGAGACCGGGGACATGACGAAAGGTCTCGAAATGGTCGAGAGGTAAAGATCATATATTGGAAGGCTATATTGGACATCGAAAAGGTTCCGAGTGTTGGGTATTTTCGGGGGGTACCGGGGAGTTATGGGAATTCACGGGAGAAGTAATGGGCCTTATTGGGCTATACGGAAAGAGGAGGCAGCAGCCAAGGTGGCACGCCCCCCCCCCCCCCAAGCCCATCCGAATTGGACAACGGGTTGGGGGCGCGGCCCCCCTCCCTCCCTTCCTTTCCCCTCTCCCTTTTGGTGGAATCACTAGGACTTGGAGTCTAGTAGGACTCCCTCTTGGGCGCGCCCTAGGGGCTGGCCGGCCCTCCCCTCCTCCCTCCTTTATATACGGGGGCAGGGGGGCACCCTAGGACACACAAGTTGATTGTTTTAGCGCTGTGGCGGTGCCCCCTCCACCGATTTCACCATCCCGGCTATTTTCGGAGAGCTTAGGTGAAGCCCTGCCGGAATCACTTCATCATCACCGTCACCACCGCGTCGTGCTGACGGAAACTCTCCCTCGGCCTCAGCTGGATCAAGAGTTCGAGGACGTCACCGAGCGAACGTGTGCAGATCGGGAGGTGCCGTGCGTTCGGTACTTGATCGGTTGGATCGCAAAGAAGTTCGACTACATCAACCGCTTTACTAAACGCTTCCGCTTTCGGTCTACGAGGGTACGTGGAACACTCTCCTGTCGTTGCTATGCATCACCTAGATAGATCTTGCGTGTTCGTGGAAAATTTTTGAAATTACTGCGTTCCCCAACAGTGGCATCCTAGCCAGGTCTATGCGTAGATGTTATTGCACGAGTAAAAAACACAAGGAGTTGTGGGCGTGGGGGTATACATATTGCTTGCGTTACTAGTTGTTACTTGGTTCAGCGTTATGTGAGATGAAGCGGCCCGGACCGACATTACGCGTATGCTACGCGAGACTGGTTTCACCGCTGCGAGCACTCGTTGCTTAAAGGTGACCGGCGGGTGTCTGTCTCTCTCATTTTAGTTGAACCGGTTTCAATGAAGCGGGTCTTTTAGAAGATCAAAAAGCAATCACGACGCACGTTTTGGTTTTAATGCGTAGGTAAGAACGGTTCTTGCTCGAAGCCCGTAGCAGCCACGTAAAACTTGCAACAACAAAGTAGAGGACGTCTAACTTGTTTTTGCAGGGCTTGTGTGATGTGATATGGTCAAGACATATGTGATTATATTTGTTGTATGAGATGATCATATTTTGTAACAGAGTTATCGGCAACTGGCAGGAGCCATATGGTTGTCGCTTTTTGTATGCAATGCAATCGCCATGTAATGTTTTACTTTATCACTAAGCTGTGTAGCGATAGTCGTAGGAGCAATAGTTGGCGAGACGACAACGATACTACGAGGGAGATCAAGAAGTCGCGCCGGTGACGATGGTGATCATGACGGTGCTTGGAGATGGAGATCAAAGGACAAGATGATGATGGCCATATCATATCACTTATACTGAATTGCATGTGATGTTAATCCTTTTATGCTTATTTTGCTTAGTAGGCTTTGGTGAGTAGCATTATAAGATGATCTCTCACTAAAATTCAAGGTATAAGTGTTCTCCCTGAGTATGCACCGTTGCGAAAGTTCTTCGTGCTGAGACCACACGTGATGATCGGGGTTGTGATAAGCTCTACGTTCACATACAACAGGTGAAGCCAGTTTTGCACACGCAGAATACTCGGGTTAAACTTGACGAGCCTAGCATATGCAGATATGGCCTTGGAACACTGAGACGAAAAGTCGAGCGTGAATATATAGTAGATATGATCAACATAGTGATGTTCACCATTGAAAACTACTCCATCTAGTGATGATCGGACATTGTTTAGTTGATTTGGAGACACGTGATCACTTAGATGATTAGAGGATGTCTATCTAAGTGGGAGTTCTTAAGTAATATGATTAATTGAACTTTTAATTTACCATGAACTTAGTCCTGGTAGTATTTGCAAATAGTTGTAGATCAATAGTCGCGTATAGCTCCCCTGTTTTATTTTGATGTGTTCCTAGAGAAAACTAAGTTGAAAGATGATAGTAGCAATGATGCTGGACTGTTCCGTGATCTGAGGATTATCCTCATTGCTGCACAGAAGAATTATGTCCTTGATGCACCGCTAAATGACAGACCTATTGCAGGAGCAGATGCAGATGTTATGAACGTTTGGCAAGCTCGATATGATGACTACTTGATAGTTTAGTGCACCATGCTTACGGCTTAGAATCGGGACTTCAAAACGTTTTGAACGCCACGGAGCATATGAGATGTTCCAAGACATGAAAATTGTATTTCAGACTCATGCCCATGTCGAGAGGTATGAGACCTCGACAAATACTTCGCTTACAAGATGGAGGAGAATAGCTCAACGTGAGCATATGCTCAGTTGTCTGGGTACTACAATCGCTTGAATCAAGTGGGAGTTAATTCCACATAAAATAGTGATTGACAGATTTCTAGTCACTATCACCAAGTTACTAGAATCGTGATGAACTATATATGCAAGGGATGACAAAAACGATTCCCGAGCTCTTCGTGATGCTGAAATCAACAAAGGTAGAAATCAAGAAAGAGCATCAAGTGTGTGATGGTTAACAAGACCACTAGTTTCAAGAAAAGGGCAAAGGAGAAGAAGGGGAACTTCAAGAAGAATAGCAAGCAAGTTGCTTACTCCCGGGAAGAAGCCCAAGTCTGGACCTAAGCCTAAAACTGAGTGCTTCTACTGCAAAGGACTGGTCACTGGAAGCGGAACACCCCAAGTATTTGGCGGATAAGAAGGATGGCAAAGTGAACAAAAGTATATTGATATGCATGTTATGATGTGTATTTACTAGTGTTCATAGTACCCCTGGGTATTTGATACGGTTCAGTTGCTACATTAGTAACTCGAAACAGGAGTTGCAAAATGAACAGAGAATAGTTAATGACGAGGTGACGTGTGTGTTGGAAGTGATTCCAAGGTTGATAAGATCAACATCACACACTTCCCTTCCTCGGGATTAGTGGTTGGCCTAAATAAATGTTATTTGGTATTTGCGTTGAGCATGAATATGATTGGATCATGTTTATTGCGATACGGTTATTCTATTAAGTCAGAGAATAATTGTTGTTCTGTTTAAATGAATAAAACCTTCTATGGTCATACACTCAATATAAATGGTTTATTGAATCTGAATCGTAGTGATACACATATTTAATATTGATGCCAAAAGATGCAAAGTAGTAATGATAAGCAATACTTGTGGCACTGCCGTTTAGGTCATATTGGTGTAAAGCGCATGAAGAAACTCCATGCTGATGGACTTTTGGAAATCACTTGATTATGAATCATTTGATGCTTGCGAAACCAAGCCTCAGGGCAAGATGATAAGACTCCGTTCTCGGAACAATGGAGCGAGCTACAGACTTATTGGAAATAATACATAATGATGTTATGCGGTCCGATGAGTGTTGAGGCTCGCGGCGGGTGGTGGGTATCGTTATTTTCTGACACTTCACAGATTGATTGAGCAGATATGGGGATATCTACTTGATGAAAATAGTCTGAAACATTTGAAAAGTTCAAAAGAAATTCAGATGTGAAGTGGAAAATATGTAACAGAAATAAATTTCTATGATCTGATCGTGGAGGTGAATATTTGAGTTATGAGTTGGTCTCATTTGAAACAATGTGGAATAGTTTCACAACTCACGCCACCTGGAACACCACAGCGTAATGGTGTGTCGAACGTCGTAACCGTACTTTATAGTATGGTGCGCTATGATGAGTCTCTTACCGATTTACCACTTCATCGTTTTGGGTTATGCATTAGCACAGCTGCATTCTGTTATGGGCCCATTAAATCGTTGAGACGACCGAGACATTGACATGGTTTGGCAAGAACCTGTGTCGTTTCTTAGTTTGGGGTTGCGATGCTTATGTGAAAAAGCTTCAGCCTGATAAGCTCGAACCCAAAATCGGAGAAGTGCGTCTTCATAGGATACCAAAAGAAACTGTTGGGTACACCTTCTATCACAGATCCGAAGGCAAGATTTGTTGCTAAAATGGATCCTTTCTAGAGAAGGAGTTTCTCTCGAAGAAGTGAGTGGGAGGAAAGTAGAACTGATGAGGTAATTGTACCTTCTCCGAATTGGAAAGTAGTCATCATAGAAAACAGTTCCCGTGATGCCTACACCAATTGATGAGGACTAATGATGATGATCATGAACTTCAGATCAAGTTACTACCGAACCTCGTAGGTCAAACCAGAGTACGTTCGCACCAAAGTGGTACGGTAATCTGTTCTGGAAGTCATGTTACTAGACCATGACGAACCTACGAACTATGAGGAAGCGATGATGAGCCCAGATTCCGCAAAATGGCTTGAGGCCATGAAATCTGAGATGGGATCCATGTATGAGAACAAAGTATGGACTTTGGTTGAATTGCCGATGATCAGCAAGCATTGAGAATAAATGGATCTTCAAGAGGAAGCAGACGCTGATAGTAGGTTTCTATGTACAAAGCTCGAATTGTCGCAAAAGGTTTTCGACAAGTTCAAGGTGTAGACTACGATGAGATTTCTCACTGTATCGATGCTTAAGTCTGTCTGAATCATGTAGCAATTGCCGCATTTATGAAATCTGGCAAATGGATGTCAAAACTGCAATCCTTGATGGATTTATTTAAAAGAAGAGTTGTATATGATACAACCAGAAGGTTTTGTCATCTAAGGGAGTACAAAAAGTGGGCAAGCTCCAGCGATCCATTATGGACTGGTGCAAGCATCTCAGAAGTGGAATATACGCTTGATGAAGTGATCAAAGCATATGGTTTATACAGACTTACGGCGAAGCCTGTATGTTAAAAGAAAGTGAGTGGGAGCTTGTCTGTAGCAATTTCATATTTATGTGGATGACAATATGTTGATTGGAAATGATATAGAATTTCTGGATAGCATAAAAAGGATACTTGAATAAGAATTTTTCAATAAAAAGACCTCGCTTAAGCTGCTTAAGTAATAAGCATCAAGATCTATAGGGATAGATCGAGACGCTTAATAGACTTTCACAAAGCACATACCTGACAAAGTTTTGAAGGAGTTCAAAAAGGATCAGTCAAAGAAAGAGTTCTTGCCTGTATTCAAGGATAAAGTTGAGGAAGACTCAAAGCCCGACCATGGCAGAAGATAGAGAGAGAATGAAAGTCATTCCCTATGCCGTCATAGGTTCTATAAAGTATGCCATGCTGTGTCCAAACCATTGTGTGCTTGTCATGGTTTTGGCAAGGAGGTACAAGAGTGATCCAGGAGTGAATCACTGGATAGCGGTCAAAATATCCTTAGAGGAAAAGGAAATGTTTCTCGGTTATGGAGGTGATAAAGAGTTCGTCGTAAGGGTTACGTCGATGGCAAGCTTTGACACTGATCCGATGACTCAGAGTCTCAATCTGGATACATATTGAAAGTGGAGCATAGATAGCTAGAGTACTCCATGCAGAGCATTTAGACATAGAAATTTGCAAAATACATACGGATCTGATTGTGTGCAGACCCGTTGACTAAACTTCTCTCACAAGCAAAACATTGATCACACCTTGACTCTTTGGGTTTAGTCACATGCGATGTGAACTAGATATTGATCTAGTAAACCCTTGGGATTGGTCACATTGACGATGGGAACTATGGGTGTTAACACATGGCGATGGAACTAGATTATGACTCTAGTAAACCTTTGGGTGTTGGTAACCATGGACGATGTGAACTATTTGTTAAATCACATGGCGATGTGAAACTAGATTATTGACTCTAGTGCAAGTGGGAGACTGAAGGAAATATGCCCTAGGCAATAAAAGTTATTTATTTCCTTATGATCATGATAAATGTTTATATTCATGCTAGAATTGTATTAACCGGAAAACTTAATACATGTGTGAATACATAGACAAAAAAAGTGTCACTAGTAGCCTCTACTGACTAGCTCGTTAATCAAAGATGGTTAAGTTTTCTACCATAGACATGTGTTGTCATTTGATTGAACGGGATCACATCATTAGGAGAATGATGTCATTGGAACGACCCATCCGTAGCTTAGCATATGATCGTAGTTTATGCTATTAGCTTTCTTCATGACTTATACATATTCCCGACTATGAGATTATGCAACTCCCGTATACCGGAGGAACACTTTGTGTGCTATCAAACGTCACAACGTAACTGGGTGATTATAAAGTGCTCTACAGGTGTCTCCGAAGGTTTGAGGGTTGGTCATTGTCAAGATTAGGATTTGTCACTCCACGGTATCGGAGAGTATCTCTGGGCCCACTTCGTAATGCACATCACTATAAGCCTTGCAAGCATGTGCTAATGAGTTAGTTCGGGAGATGATTACGGAACGAGTAAAGAGACTTGCAGAACGGGATTGAACTAGGTATGATGATACGACGATCGAATCTCGGGCAAGAAAACCTACGATGACAAAGGGATAACATATGTTGTTATGCGGTTTGACCGATAAAGATCTTCGTAAATATGTAGGAGCCCAATGAGCATCTAGGTTCCGCTATTGGTTATTGACTGAGAGTGTCTCGGTCATGTCTACATTTCTCGAACCCGTAGGGTCCGCACGTTAAGTTCTGTGACGATTGTATTATGAGTTAGTGATTTGATGACCGAAGAGTTTGTTCGGAGTCCCTGAATGAGATCGGAGACATGACGAGGAGTTCGAAATGGTCAAGAGGTAAAGATTCATATATTGGAAGCTATATTCGGACATCGGAAAGGTTCCGAGTGAGTTCGGTATTTTTCGGCGGGTACCGGGGAGTTACGGGAATTCACCGGGAGAAGTAATGGGCCTTATGGGGCATACGGGAAAGAGGGAGAGGCAGAGCGCGGAGGTGGAACCCCCCCCCCCCCCAAGCCCAGTCGAATTGGACAAGGGGTGGGGGGCGCGGCCCCCCTCCTCCCTTCTTTCCCTCTCTCCTTTTGGGAATCTACTAGGACTTGGAGTCCTAGTAGGAATCCCTATTGGGCGCGCCCTAGGGCTGGGCCTCCCCTCCTCCACTCCTTTATATACGGGGCAGGGGGCACCCATAGGACAACAAGTGATTTGTTTTTAGCTGTGTGCGGTGCCCCCCTCCACAGATTCCACCTCGGTCATATTTCGGTAGGCTTAGGCGAAGCCCTGCCGGAATCCTTCATCATCCCGTCACCACGCCGTCGTGCTGACAGAAGCTCCCGCGGACTCAGCTTGGATCAAGAGTCGAGGGACACACGACCTGAACGTGTGCAGATCGCGGAGGTGCGTGCGTTCGGTACTTGATCGGTTGGATCGCGAAGACGTTCGACTACATCAACCGCGTTACTAACGCTTCGGCTTTCGGTCTACGAGGGTACGTGGACACACTCTCCCGCTCGTTGCTATATCACCTGATAGATCTTGATGTCGTGGGAAAATTTTGAAATTCACTGCGTTCCCAACAGTCGACAGCGACCGCATTCGACCTCTTCCCTTTTGGTGCCCACACGGCGATCGTCGCCAAATCCCCTCGTCTCGGCTACCGATCACCCGAGCGGCCTCCGGGAGCCCGCCCGGTGAGCATACCCCTCCTCTCCCGTCCGTTTCCTCTTTCCGCACCCGTAGCTAGCTAAAGCCGCGGCGCCATTCCGGAGCTCTGCCTCGCTGTCGAGCTCGTCGCGTCGCTAACCTACTGTCATGGCCAACCTGAGCACATGGACGTGCTCAGGGCAACTCCACGGTGGGCGGTGGCCTTAGTTTGGCCGCTATTCGCCGTTCATCGCCGTGTCTGTAACACGCCCGACCAACTCACCACCGCCCCGTCGTCCCAGAGCTCGTCTCCAGCCAACCGCCACATTGGCTACGCAGATCGACGCGCGACGTCAGTGGCTTCCGAACGCACCACACACCACACCTCGCCGTGCCCCGCACGCCCGATCCGGCACGGCCGAACTCCGGCCGCAGGCATGCGAGCTCGCCGCCGCCGATTCCGACCACCTCAGCCTCGCCACACCACAGAACGCACTCGTCGTGATGCTTGTTCAATGAGCAGCCTGCACCGTTCCGCGAAATGGCGCTTGTGCACAAACCGCCGATGTTCCGACGCGCGCCGCCGCGCTCGACTCGCGCGGTCTCATTCGTGGCCGGCCGACCGTGTGGCCGACACAGGCGCCTCTGAGCCACTGCCCGTGGGCCCCAAGGGTCCACCAGTCAGGGTTGACTGAGTCAACCCTGCTGACTGGGCACCCTGGCCGCTGACATGCGGGCCCCCACTAGTTATACATTTTAATTAAAAATAAAAACATTAATTAAAATCTGTTCATGATTAATTAGATAATTAGTCTCTGACATCAGGGCCCACCCACTAATTATCCCTCTTAGATTAATTTAAATCCACAGTTAAGCGTAACAGGGCTGACATGCGGGGCCCAACAAAGTCAGGTTGACTCTGGTCAGCTCTGTGACTGCTGACGTCACTCCTACAGCAATGCTGGACATCATATTTCCTTTTCTATTAATAAAAATAATTCCAGAAAATGATTAATCTTTGAAAATTATAGAATTAAAACGTAGCTCAGATCGAAAACTAAAACATGAAAGTTGATCAGAACGACGAGACGAATCTGATCGTGTCATCTGTTTAGGTCGGACCCCCTACATAGGAAACCGTAACTTTTAAGCCCGATTCCGATAGATGAATAGTGCATACATACTGGATAATAAATCCGCGTTAATCCTAAAATAACTAAAATGACTTAGGTGCATTATTTAGTCAACCCTGCACTGCATCCTAGGCATGGCATGCCCTGTATGTTGCATTTGTTGCTGTGTATTTTAGTGTTTCTTCCCCTTTCTCTCTCGGTAGACCCCGACGTCGACGTAGCTCCCGAGGACGACGCAGCTCCCGTGGTCGACTACGCCCCTGACGAACAGACCCTTGCCGCAGAGCTTCCAGGCAAGACCCCTCTTTTGAGCATTCGATATCGCCCACTCTCTTCTCTCTATGCTTGCATTAGAAGTTACTGCTGCTGCTGTTATCCTATTTGCTGATAGCCTGTTATGTAACCAGCTATGTTACCTACCTGCTTTCTAAACTGTTTAGTATGGTTGGGTAGAGACCCAGCAAGAGACCCCAACTTTATCCCGAACTGCCCGCTGGATCATCAGAAGACCCGATCAACGGATCGAGAGCAGACCCCGGCACTGCACATCACTTTTTCCTTAGTTGCTCGACACACTGGGTTACTATCAAGTGGCGAGGGTGATCCTCGTCAGCACTTCTATGATGATAACTTGTAGGGTAGTTATTCGGTCGTGTAAGCGAGGGTGATTCCTCCTACACCACCCCCGATAACGGACATCAGTCGTGCAACTGCTCAAGTGTGGACTCGAGGGTGTTGCCTTTTAGTTCACCTTGATGTTTACTCAGGTGGGAATCCAACGAGGGTGATGCCTCGATTCCTCTTGGTGTGGTAGCCACGGATGCCTTTAGATTACTGTTGATATTGATTATTCTGGGATAAAGACGGGTCGGCCCTGAGGGGTACCCGCACGATATGATGAGAGTGATGTGGAGTCGGGTGGACCTGGACGTGGGAGAGTAATGAATACGAGGCGTGGCCGGGCATTCCTAGCCCTTGCCGCAAGTTCCTCGAGACGGGGCGAGGGGTAATCTTTCGTGAGTCTATGCTCGTTACCGCAAACTACCAACACACAACAGGTTGTATATTGATCGAGGGGGCCTCGACCTGATAGCACTAACCATTACGTGGGCATAGTATGGGCGTTCTGCGTCGTATACATCAGCCGAAGCTCTATAGACGTCAGCGAGGAGCGGCCCGCTTTGGATTGGACTGGTTAAGCCCGTGCTTGTATTTAAGGGGGGGAGGTATGCTTCCGGAGACCTCTCGAAACATGCAGGATTTCAGGGCGAAAGGCCCAAGACCCCTGGGGGCATAGGTTAGTCGGCGTCTGACCTCTCTTTAGAGAGTCCTAGGTGGTTGCGGCGTGTTGCTTAGCGAGGTGTAAAACCCCCGGTGATTAGCAACAGTAATCACTTTTGATAATGACAGTCAGCGTGATTAACACTGCTAATATCATTAGCATCATATTGCATTTAACTCCTAACTCAAATTTCAAATTTTAAATGAAAAGTGAAATATAAAAGTGTCCAACATAAAAACTAATGTTCGATATAATGCAAATATTGCAGAGACCATTCAAAATGTAACCAACATTTAGTTAAATTGGGTAAGTAAATCAAACAACCTCAAACAGTGGCTGAGATAATATTTAGCACACCTTTAATTTGTTAAAACAATATGAAATGATATTTTGCCCAAACTAGTTTTAGGTGTTAGGGAATAAAGCACTGGTATTTATGGACTAGTGTCACACTTTTTACAAAAACCATTTGGGGCCCAAACAATTAACAGGAAAGAAAAGAAAAGAAACAGAAAAGAGAAAAAGGAAAAGGCCTAAAGCGTCTACTGTGCAATCGGCCTACCGACTACAGCAGGGCCCAGCCCACCCGCGCCTCTCCACCCTCACTGCTCACCCGCCCGCCGCCTGTCGAACGCGACACGCGCGCACCCCAGGCCCCCCTTCTCCCTCGCTCGACAGCGCGCGCCGCTCCCTCTCGTCGTGGATAAGGACCGCCCCGACCCCTTGGCGAGCCCTAGCCGCCCGTTCGCTCCTCCTCATTCCCTTACCCATCCCGGCGCCGCCATGATCGGCACCGCTGAAGCTCGCGGCCACCGTGCCCGTTCGGCCTCCCGTCGTGTCCACGAGCTCCGCCGCAACGCGCCCGTCCTCCTAGACCATGAGACGAGCCCGGGGAGCTCTGCGCGCCGGCCTGCTTCACCTTCTTCCCCTACGGACCGCATCGAACACCGCCTCGATGCCCGCCGTCGCCCTTCCCCGACGCAATCCTCGGGCCTTTCTGCAACGCCGGTGAGCTCCTGCGCGGGATGCGCCTCCCATGCCTCTTCATCACTGTAGTCTCCATCAGCGTCGGCGAACCCTCGCCTCCTGGCTCGTCGCCGGCGTGGCCACGGGCGACATTTGGTCCCGTGTGTGGTGCCCGTGTTATCGCGCATCGCGTACGGCCTCGCTAGCTGCTCAGTTGCTCGCATTGCACCGCCAGCCCCGCTACCGTCGACGGCCGAACTCCGGCGTCCGCCTGCTGCTCGCCGTGGTCGCTACACACGTCTCCGGCCGCGCCTCCACCACCATCGATGCGGCGTGGAGTTGTCCATTCCAAATCACCAAACCGCAGCGCCCACAACGGTGCACCCTAGCCAAATCCCGAGCAGCGCAGCCGCACGCGTTCGGGCTCACCGGAGCGCTCTCGACGGCACGGTCCGAGCGTGGCACCGGGGGGTCCCGCCCTGGTGCCAATACTGTGGGGCCTCGCGGGCCCTCTTGACCCGTTGACCGGGGTCACCGCTGACGTGGCCGCCCTGCTCACTGACATGGGGGGCCCGGGCGTGTTAAATGAATTTAAATAAATTGAAATCTGTTTAATTAGTTAATTTAATATAATCAGCACGACTGCGGGCCCACACTGTTATAACTCAATAATTAAATTACACCTCTGATTAAGCCCAAGGTATGACATGTGGGTCCCCACCTGTCAGGGTTGACTTCTCCGCAGTCAGACAGAGTGACTCTGATTGACGTCCTGATTAGGTATGATGAGGTCATCGAACATGTGTCGGATAATGCGCAGATTTCCTAACAATAACATACTACTAATTACAAAATTAAGTTAAAAACTTAGAAAATCATATAAATTAAACGTTAAATCGATGAAAATAATTTATATATGTGATTGATCGAAATTTTCTGACGCAATCCCGACACACGTCCTCGTCTTCCGTCAGGACCGACCCGCAGCTATAAGACCATGAAATTTGTAGACCGCTTTCAGTAAAGTAATGTGCCTAAATTAATTAAATAAATCCGAAGAAATTCCTAAATTAAAGAAATCATTTAGGTAGGCAGTAGAAACACCCCGACATATCATTAGGCATGCAATGTTGTTTGCTTATTGCAGGTGAATGTTGTTTCTTCCCCAATCCTCATCTCTTCGATAGACGCCGAGACCGACGGTGCTGCACCTGAGTAAGACTACTCTACCGACGAGCAGCCCGTTGCACGGACCTTCCCCTCTGCCAGATCAACCAGGCAAGCCCCCCCTTGGCACAGATAGCCCACTCTCTTCTCTGCTTTGCATTAATTTTGCTACTGTTAATGTATGCCTATTCTGATGCAAGCCTGCTGTTGTAACCTGTTCATTGCTACCTTACCTGCCTATGATTAAACTGTTGAGTTAGGGTTGGAAAGAACCATCAGGACCCCACCACCTTACCTTTGTTGCCCCTGCTTGATCATCGATGACTCGAATCAACGTGATAGCGTCGACCAGAGACCGAACCTCATTCACACCCTTAGTTGTACGACTCTGCGTGTAGTAACTATCGAGTCCCGAGGGTGATACCTCGTAACGCACTCCCGATGAATAATCTGCAGTGTAGCTGTTCGGTCGTGGTCCTCGCGGGTGATTCCTCCTTCTCCACTTCCGATAAGACTCTGTCGTGCAACCCTCAGTGTGACCACCTCAGGGTGATAACTCATAGTCACCCTGATGATTTCGTCGAGTGGAATCCGCGAGGGTGATTCCTCGGTTTCCCCCTGATGTTATGACCACACGGTTACTGTGACCCTTGTTACAGCGGGTACACCCTGGGGGTACCCGGGGATTATGATTTTGTGGTGTGCCGGAAGGGCACTCGAGGTGTGTAACTTGGTGGCGGAGCATTGAGACTCTGATTGTCTCCGTTGATACTAATGAGCCTAGTGATTTGGGTGGTTGATCTGAGGGGTCGACGGGCCCTATACGCAATACACCACGCGGGGGCAGAATGGTTATGGGACCCTCTCAAGTACGTTTAATCGAAAGCTCGTCTGCACGTCTACGATCCACATGCTGGGTGATGTCCCGGATGGGCTGAGGATACTTCACTGACGATTCGGTGTCGCGCCGGCACCCCGGCCACGCCTCTCACGCAACGGCCAGGGTGCCCAGGGCGATGGCCCCGAGACCTCTGGTTGCTAGGGTTAGTCCGGTGTGCTGACATTCTCTGCCTAAGCCTAGGTAGAGACGTGCTTTGTTTTGAATCTTCCGAGGAAG